>OY101450.1:55497849-55550349 GCA_956483635.1 Panzeria rudis
ATTATGTATGTTTTCCTATTGTGAGAAGTAATTAAATAAGAAGTGCTTAAAGCTAGTTGCGTTGCTATTACATTGTTGTGTTTGTGGAAGAACATTCCAGAGACGCGCCGCATGCCATTCGGATGCAAGAAAACGGTGTAAAGGAATTATTATCTTTTTTCCCCCGACTGATCAGACAAACCGGATTTTATCAATAAGATATTGTGGCACATCAGAATAAATGATTTTATGCAAAAATAAAAGCACACGTATGCTAAGAAGGTTGTTGAACGTAACGCCATACAATTTCGTGGCAAATTGAGAAACATGATCATATATTTTCAATCCGTATACATATCTAATAATATTGTTGTATAAAACGTTTAGCTTTCTTTTGCTAACAGAGTCACAGCTTGCAAAAAGTTCACAACCGTAGATTAAACCAGGAACAAGATAAGCTTTTGCAAGAAGTTGTCTTATGTTGAAAGGAGTATAATACTGTGACGACCAAAGACAGCTCAGCTTAGAGTAAGTCTGGCCGACAAGTGTGTTAATATGGTTTGTCCAAGTAAGACCGTTATTAAAAATTAATCCCAGGTTTTTGGCAGCATTAACAATAGTGATTTTTTCTCTATTTATTAAAACATGGAAATGAGCAATATGAGTAATTGTTTTCTTGCGAATGATGATACACTTTGATTTGCAAGGGTTTAAACAAAGTCCATTTGCACTTGCCCAGCAATAAACTCTATTCAGATCTGCATTAAGTCTTGCAATATTTTACACAACGGAAATGACTGGGCTACTTAAATACAACTGCACATCATCTGCGTACATTTGAATTTGGCTATGTAAAAGTTGTTTTGGCAAGTCATTTGCATAAATGGAAAAAAGGAGTGGCCCAAGGATTGACCCTAGAGGCACACCCCTAGATAAATCTAATACCGAAGATTGATTATTTTTCGAATATACAAATTGCCGACGACTAGAAAGGTATGAAGATAGCAGTCGTGTGGAAGTTAAAGAGAAATTAAAGAAGTGTCGAAGTTTCATGCAGAGCATGCTATGGTCAACCGTGTCAAAGGCTTTAGAATGATCAAGAAGAACCAAGAAATTAATTTTTCCTTCGTCCAGCTCACGTCGTATATTTTCAGTTACGTTAAGTAAGGCAGAAACACAGCTATGATTTTGGCGAAAACCAGATTGCTTATCAGACAACAAATTATGATTTTTAATATATAACGACATTTGATTATAAAGAATTTTTTCAAGAGCCTTAGATAGATAGCACAGTATGGCAATTGGTCTGAACTCTGAGTCGTTTTTCGGTATTGGCACTATTTTTGCGTATTTCCACTTCAACGGAAAAGTGCTAGTCATTATAATGGTATTGAATAAATGTGTTATATACGGCAATAATATCTTTACAAAATTAGGGTGAATGTTATCAGAGCCCACTGCATTTGACTTAATTAGATTGAAGCTTAAATAGACTTCAGATTGGCTTATACAAGTGAATTGGAACACATTACTATTGACTTCGTAAGCATTAGAAATTATACTAGAAAAGTTATAAAAAGTATCATCTGTAGGTAGTAGAGGTATACTTGTGAAAGTTCTATTAAGCTCTTCGACATCGACATGACAACTGCTTGAACTCTCAGATCTACCAACCCCAATCTCACGAATTTATTTCCAAGTTTCCCTAGAGCCTATTGCAGAGCCAAAGCGTCTACAATAATACTCAGTTTTTGCAATTCTTATTCCAATATTAACGTTTCTTCTTGCAGTTTTAAATTCAGCTTTCAACTCTGAGGTTCTAAATCGCTTCCACCTTGAGTAAGCACAGTCTCTCTTAGCTATTAGAAGTTTTATATTGGCAGAAAACCAAGGCTTTTCCCTACCAGATATTGTTTTAGATTTTACTGGAACTGTTTCATCAAAAAGACGTTGAATATTGTTTTCAAAAAATGCTACTTGCTCATCGACTGAGGGCATGTAGTACATATGAGACCAATCAATACTAGAGACGCTTTCGCGGAGCACATTGTAGTTCAAGCTTTTGAAGTCATGGTAATAGACTGTATGTTCTGACAAAGGAATTCTAAAATTGTAAGTTAAAAAAATTAAATCATGCTTTGAAAAACACGGGGCTGATAATTGTTCATACAACATTACATTTACGGTATTCGCAACAAAAACAACGTCAAGCAATGTTCTGTTAGTTGCTGTATGATGAGTTGGGTTAAGTGAGTTCGTGGGAGTTAGTCCAAAGGATAGCATATTGTCAGTTAATTCTGATTCCAAAAGTAGGTTAGAATTAAAATCACCTGCAATAATTATATCGTCATAAGCAGCGGCAAGAGTTTCCATCGCACAGAAAAAATATATTCTTTTATTCGGCCTGTAAACACACCCTACCAGCATCTTCTTAATGTCAGAGACTATTTCAATAAAGATAAATTCAACATATTTATCATTTAATGGTAAATTGGTTGAAGACTTTAAACAAAGTTTACAAGATATATCGTTCTTCACAAAAATAGCTACACCGCCAGCATTACCCTCGCGATCCTCTCTAAACACTTTATAACCACTAAGGCAAATTAATCTATCCGGAGTCCCAGTCGAAAGCCAGGTTTCGGAAACGCAGACAATATCAGTGTTGGAATTTTCAAAAACAAATCTAAATTCATCAATTTTATTGTTTAGGCTTTGGGAATTGAAAAACTCTTGCCTCCAAAATTTTGTATTGAAAACAACAGCACCAATTCTGGGGCCATTTGCCCTCTTTTTTGTCCATATTCCATTTTTTATTTTTTAAATTGGGACCATTTTTCCTATATTTTGGGGCCATTTTTAATTTTTAAGCTTAGGGCCATTTTTCATAAAATAGCCGACCTTTTTCCTGCAGGTATATCGAAGGGCGGCTTGGCTGAGTAAAGGTTTTTGCATAGCCGGTCTTCGGCCGGTCTTAAAAAGAGTTTTTCTCTCTCGGTATATCGAAAAGTGGCTATGCAAAAATCCTTAGTCAACGAAGCCGCTTTTCGATATACATACCTAGAGGAAAAACAGTAAGACCGGCCGAAGGCCGTCCATGCAAGAATCTTAGCTCAGCGAAGCCGCTTTTTGATATACCTAGAGGAAAAACTCTTAAGCCCGGCCAAAGGCCGGCTATACAAACGTCTTTACTCAGAATATGATGAAAAAGAACTAAGTCTTCAACTTCAGGCAAAAACGGTCCCTAATAAACAGGCCAAAAACTAAATCGACGCCAGTAGCTTCAAAATGCTCTCATATTATTGTTTATTTTCTTTTGTTGTTATTTTTGGTATGAAAAATAAATGAAATTTTATTAAAACACGGCAATATTGTTGAGAGAATGAGTTGCTAAAACTGAGAGCATTAGAAAAAACGTTCTCAAAATAAAATAGATTCTATCCCATGGCTGCTTTTTACGACGTATGATTAATGTTAATTTGTATGGAAAAACTCGTCTAGCCCCAGTTCTGTTTCATCATTAAGCCCGGCCGAAGGCCGGCTATGCAAATATCTTTACTCAGCGAAGCCGCTTTTTGTTATACTGTGGGAGAAAAAAACCCTTAAGCAGGGCCGAAGGCGGTCTATGCAAAAATCTTTATTCAGTGAAGCCGCTTTTCGATATACATAAAGGAAAAAAATACTTAAGCCCGGCCGAAGGCCGGCTAAGTATAAATCTTAACTCAGCGAAGCTGCTTTTTGATATACCTAGCAGTGATGCAAAATGTGGCACAATTGGGCCATTTGTGCACTTTTGAATGTTTGATGGCCCTGTGGTACTTTCTAATATATTCTGGCACTTTCAACTCATAATTCAAATAGTTACTTCAAACCGTTCCAACGTTTATATATGAATTTATACAGAATCGTTCAACGAATTCTTTATATTCAGCATGTTTAGAAAGAATTTTTCTACACAAAATATGATTAAAACCAATATAACGAAGGCTGTATGAAATAACGCCCAATGAAATAACTTCCAAATAAAAAATGAAAAACATCCCAAAAAATTTCCATACATTTTGGGAGTTTTTGCATTATGAAATAATTACCAAATTTCGGGATTTATTTCATTTTATTTTGGAAGTAGTTTCACTTTTTTGGGAATTATTTCATTTTATAGAGAAACCTGCAAATGAAATAAAACCAAAATAAATTATGAATCTAAATTGATTATTAGGCTAAGGTTCGTAACGTTATATTCAGAAAGAATTGGGCATGATTAATATTCCAAGGAACAAGGGAAAAATTAACATCAACTTAATTTTTCAACGTACACAGCAGAACAGAGTAGCGCCACTTTCGGAAGCCGCTACACTTCCATCGTCAGTGCTCACGTGTATTTGCTTATCACCAGTTGTCAGGTGGCTCTGTTTCATTATATGGACACGAATGCAGCTTCAAAAGAAAATTTATGAAAGTTGCAGAAGCAAAAGTTGACTCGTCTGGACATAGACTTACAATAATTTTCTACTTGTTTCAGTGATGCCAACTTAGCCATTTTCGAGCTAGATTTATCTCTATTTGATTACTTCTAACTCGTAATTTTTCCCTTCAGGTCTTTTTTAGAAAAAAGAGCTAACACGGCTCTTTTCAATAATGTAAACGGCACGTTTGGCACTTTTGCAACTTTCATTAAATTTCCCGTTTTTACCCTCTTGGATCGTCTTTTCGTTATTTACGTAAATAATATTGGTACCAAGGATGCGAACTTAGCCCTTTTCGGGCTCGATTTATCCACTTTTTAGTCACTCAAAACACGAAAAAAATGTCTAGTCCCAAACAAAATAACGCGCAAATTTAGCACTTTTAACAATTATCTTTTAGCTGCTTCTTACTTTTTGATCAATATGGGTACATTTTTCATTTTGGCAACTATCTCTTCCTTTATACAGAATCGTTCAACGAATTCTTTATATTCAGCACTCTTCAGCATGTTTAGAAAGAATTTTTCTACACAAAATATGATTAAAACCAATATAACGAAGGCTGTATGAAATAACGCCCAATGAAATAACTTCCAAATAAAAAATGAAAAACATCCCAAAAAATTTCCATACATTTTGGGAGTTTTTGCATTATGAAATAATTACCAAATTTCGGGATTTATTTCATTTTATTTTGGAAGTAGTTTCACTTTTTTGGGAATTATTTCATTTTATAGAGAAACCTGCAAATGAAATAAAACCAAAATAAATTATGAATCTAAATTGATTATTAGGCTAAGGTTCGTAACGTTATATTCAGAAAGAATTGGGCATGATTAATATTCCAAGGAACAAGGGAAAAATTAACATCAACTTAATTTTTCAACGTACACAGCAGAACAGAGTAGCGCCACTTTCGGAAGCCGCTACACTTCCATCGTCAGTGCTCACGTGTATTTGCTTATCACCAGTTGTCAGGTGGCTCTGTTGAATGTGATTTTAATTCTTATATATACAACTTTTTCGCGAAAATTGAATACGAGAATTAAATCACTCTCAAGCTGATATTAAAGTGCACTTTCCCAGAGTTGCCATCGGTTTATTTTTCTTCATTCCCAGTTTTCTGATTTTTTGTTCTACTCAAGACAAACTTTTTTGGTTTGATTTTATACTTAAGTATATATGAACATGTAAACATGTGAAAAGCTCAAGCCAGTAGCTAATTGTTTATTGATATGATTATTTCGAGCGTATTTGCTTTGTGAATCTAAATTGATTATTAGGCTAAGGTTCGTAACGTTATATTCAGAAAGAATTGGGCATGATTAATATTCCAAGGCGCTACTCTGTTCTGCTGTGTACGTTGAAAAATTAAGTTGATGTTAATTTTTCCCTTGTTCCTTGGAATATTAATCATGCCCAATTCTTTCTGAATATAACGTTACGAACCTTAGCCTAGTAATCACTTTAGATTCACAAAGCAAATACGTTCGAAATAATCATATCAATAAACGAAATAAATTATGTTAGCAAAGACTAAAAATATATAAAGATGTTGCACTGCCATACATTGTACTGCCACTGCTTAATATGTGGATGGCAGTACGGCTACTGCCACTTTGATGAAAAATTTCTAAGAGAGCCTATTATTCTCAGAGAACTTACTACTCTCATAACTTAGCAAATCATTCATACAGGTGTGTACGTGTGTGCACTTACGTACACATTCTACATCAAAAAGATAAACCAAGGTGGATTTATACAGGTGATATTATAAGCACAGCTGCTCTACTTTTTTCCCGCAAATTAGATGCTCGTATGTCAAAATTTTTATGCGTTGACATAGGGGCTGAGATGTCAAATCTTATTGTAATGTTGTAGTTGTTTTAGAATCAACACCACCTGATAAAGTTAATTCACTTGGAGATAAACGAAGTTCATTTATTCCCAGCGGAAAATAGAAGGAGTACGGATGCCTTCTAAAAGGCCTCTACTCCTTCTTTGGGATGTGCAAGGCCTCATCGCTCCATTCCATACTAATATCTTTTTTACACACGTTGTCGTTGCGGGGAATGTCTTCCGTGTGCTAGTTCTAGAAGGCCTGACAAAAGACCTTCTAAAAGGGGATTTTAAAATGTTTAACCAGACCTTTAATAAGGCCTGTAGTAAGAAGGTGGTCTGAGCTTTCCCGCTGGGTACACTGCTTCATGTACATGCAACTCTCTTTTGTTTTCTTTTTCGTAATATTAAGCAACAACAAAAGCTATGTAAAAAAACAAAAGCTACGCAACAAGAATTTCATTATATGGACACGAATGCAGCTTCAAAAGAAAATTTAAGAAAGTTGCAGAAGCAAAAGTTGACTCGTCTGGACATAGACTTACAATAATTTTCTACTTGTTTCAGTGATGCCAACTTAGCCATTTTCGAGCTAGATTTATCTCTATTTGATTACTTCTAACTCGTAATTTTTCCCTTCAGGTCTTTTTTAGAAAAAAGAGCTAACACGGCTCTTTTCAATAATGTAAACGGCACGTTTGGCACTTTTGCAACTTTCATTAAATTTACCGTTTTTACCCTCTTGGATCGTCTTTTCGTTATTTACGTAAATAATATTGGTACCAAGGATGCGAACTTAGCCCTTTTCGGGCTAGATTTATCCACTTTTTAGTCACTCAAAACACGAAAAAAATGTCTAGTCCCAAACAAAATAACGCGCAAATTTAGCACTTTTAACAATTATCTTTTAGCTGCTTCTTACTTTTTGATCAATATGGGTACATTTTTCGTTTTGGCAACTATCTCTTCTTTTATTCTAGCAATAGCGACTTCTGAATTAACATCCTAACATCATTTTACTCATTTTCTTTTGTTAGTTTGCTGTGCCAGTAATAAAAAGAAGAGTGTATAATAATCTTCTATTTCTTTAAAAATTGGTTGAGATTTTAAGTTAGTCCCAAAATTTAAACGTGTTTTATAATTAAGCCCTTTTTTGCGCTTTTTCGAAAAATTTGACTTGATATTGCTTTGTACGTGTCTTTTCTCTATTTAGCCCTTTTTAGCTCCTTTTACAAAAATTTTTGCGCGTTTTGGGTTCCAAAAGTTGGCATCACTGGCTTGTTTGGATGAGGGGGCAAAAGTTTTATACTCAGTTTACTGCCCAGTGGTATGGATAGAAGCCATTGCCATAAGTTTCTATCGAAGTGGTGGGTGCTTACTCTCTATGCCTTAAAAGCGGTAGCGAAAGGTTATACCATTCCACTACTACATCTGCTCCTACTCACTATTAGGTGTAACAATTGCTACCCACTACTCGGTAGCATTTTCTCTAGCTCAAGGTAATGCAACAAACAGGTTTTTTTCTACGGGTTGTGTGCTCGTTACTAAGTTAAATGTACACATGAAAATAAGTGCCGTTATTGAGACAACAAAAACTAAATGATCGCAAATTCGTCATTGTTAAGTTAAATATGTAAACAAAAAGTTTCAGTTGCACTTAAGATTTTGTTTCGGAAGGTAAGAAGTAAAAAATGAGTAAAAGAAATTATAGAAGAATAGTGAAATTAGAACGCGATAAGTTTTTTAAAGAATTTAATAAAATTGGACAAACAGATGACTTAGAAAAAGTTCAATTAAAATGTAATGAAGAAAAGGAACTAGATGAATTTTTGAAAGATTTTAATAAAATTCAAGATAGAAATGATGGTAGCTTAGAGGAAGTGATCGAGCCAAGTACATCTAAAAAACAAAATATAATTGTTAATGAAATATTTAAAGATGAGACAAAAGATATAGATCTTAGTGATAAACTCAAGTCGTGGTTCATAAAACATAGACCGAGCAGGCGGTGTGCCGAAGATTTATTAAAAATTCTTAAAGAAGAAAATATGAAAGTGAAGCAGTTTTATACAAACTCCGACAGCAAAAAGCAATTTTCAAAAGTCATAGATGGGGGTACATATGTACACTTAGGTGTAACCGATGCCTTAAAAAAAATTTCGAAAGTATATCAAGTGCCAAATACTTTACAAATCGATGTGAACATCGATGGGTTACCTCTTTTTCGAAGTTCTAAAATGCAATTATGGCCCATTTTACTGAGAGTTAACAATATTGATACCTCACCAATATTTGCTGCTGGAATATTTTTAGGTAAAAGTAAACCGGCCAATTGTGAGGAATTTTTGGGAGATTTTATTTCAGAGATGATGATGTATAAGGCTAGTGGTGTTGAAATAGGAAACCAAAAACACGCTTTGGAAATAAAGAGCGTAATATGCGATGCTCCAGCTAAGGCATACATTAGTGGTGTTCCGGGGCATACTTCAAGACATGGCTGTTCAAAATGTACCCAGGTTGCAAAAAAGATTGATGGAACACTCACGTATGATACAGTTCCCGGAAATTTAATAACAGACACCGATTTTGAATGTCGAAAATATAAAAGCCATCATGGAACAAAGTATTTGCAACAAAAATCTCCCTTGGAGTTATTAAGTATTTCAATGGTAACTCAACTAACACTTGACTGCATGCACTTAGTAGATTTAGGCGTGACTAGAAAGTTTTTGTTAAGAATAATTAATAAAAAAGTTTGTTTTCCAAGTGCTTCAGGTTTTGAGAAAAATATTTCTAAAAAATTACTTGAGATGAAAACTTTTATCCCTAAAGAATTCGTAAGAAAGCCAAGGTCTTTAGATGAAATTCTACACTGGAAACCTACGGAATTTCGTCAATTTCTACTATATACAGGAACAGTTGCATTAAAAATGAAATAGACGAAAATGTTTTCTATGAATTCCTGTTACTTCACTGTGCATATAGATTACTTTGTTGCCCTAAGCAACGTCTAAGTAATATAGAAACATCGCACTCTTTGCTAAGTCTTTTTGTGCAGAATTTTCCGATTGTATTCGGGAAGAACAGTGTTTCATATAATATTCACTGCTTACTCCATTTAAAGGAAAGTATACTTTACTCTGGTGATCCAACTGTAAGCTCAGCATACGGTTTTGAGAACCATTTACAAAAAATTAAAAAAGGAGTAAAAAGTCCAAAAAATATACTTCAGCAGCTTTGTAGACAGATTTCTGAAAACGATTTCAAAGTTACTGAAGTTTGTGAGGGGCTGATCAAAAAAGCAAATGGTGCATTAATATACAATTTTAAGGGATGCTCTTTAAGCACGGCCAAGCCTGACAACTATTGTTATATTAAAAAGAGTACGCCAGTAGAAATTTTATCTTTCATGCAAGGTGAGTTGTTTTATTGGCCGCAGGCTTAAGAACCTTAAGAATTTTTTTCAAGAACCGTGTGAATCAATGGCTTGGAATTTTTTTAGCAGATTTAAAACCAAACGATGAAATCGAGACCTTCTTATTTGCCGACTTAGAATGCAAAGCAGTTTTCATTCCATATAACAAAAATTTAATTTCACTACCAATGCTTCATAATTGCTATTAACCTTAAAAATGGAAAGTACTAACCTTTTTGCATATGCAGTGAAAAAATAAAAGATGTCCGATTCTGAAGGAAGTAGTCCACTTCGCAAAATCAAACGCCCCAACTGCAATTGCGAGGGATTAAAGCAGAAAATAAAAAAGTTAAACGGTAATTACTAACGGTAATTACTAAGTGTTCCAGCTTTAGATTTTTAATGCATTTTTTTATACAAACTTCTTTCAGACGACCTTAAACAAAGAGATAAAATAATTCAAGGTAAAAACATGATTTTTTCACTCTAGATTTAGCTATCAACTTTATTAATTGAAAAACATATGTATGTATTTTAGACCAACTAAAATTTCTTGCTGAGGCTATCGGCAAACAACAAATACTTTTAAAAAGACTTTCTACCAGCGTTGCCAGAATGATGATTTTATCATATTTTTGATGATTTTTAAACTAAAATATGATTTAATGATTTTCTTTCCCAAAAGATGATTTTTTTTTCTCCCAAATGATGATTTTTTATACTTGCTTGAATATACATATTTTAAATAGTTATTGAAAAACTTGCCTTTTTACCCGACTGAGCGACGCAAAGAAGGGTATTGTGTTTATCAATCTATGTATGTATGGATGTATGTATGTGTTCCTTTGAGGCACTATATAAACCGAACGCGGAGGCCGATTTTGATGGTTCTTACGTCAATCGATTTGTCTTAATTCCGGGAGTGTCACTAAAGATATGACAATAGTCAAAATTCAATATGGCGACCAACAAACGCCAATTTGTGAATACGGAAAAAATAAAAAGTCGACGAACAATATCAAAATGGATATCATTCGACAGCTATTTAAAAATCATTTTTAGGTTTCTCTTATGATTTTTAATTTCGAATGACCATTTAGGATCTGTGACGGTTTAAAATTGTTTTCTTTTATTTTTTTACGCAGTCGGGTTTTTTTGATTTTTTAAATTTATGTCGTGTTTAATTACTTGAATCAATTAATATAATTGACCATAGTTTTTAACATAACAGTTTATGGTAGTGCAATGTGCCTTACATTAATGTAACTCCACAGAAAAAATTATCATAGGTTTTTATATTAACACACATGTCTTTGAATATGTTTTTAAATTGTATTATTTTTTTCTGTGATTTTTAAATATTCCAATACAAAATTTTGAGAGAAAAAAAAATTCGATTTTTTTTCTTATTAAATATTTACGAATTTTGTGAATTTCCGTAAAATAAATATTTGAATTTATGAATTTAGTAATAGAATTCGAATTATAATAGTATATTCTGTTTATGTGAATTTTCTCTGATTAAAGTATTTTGAATTTTGGAATATACATCTTTATTCTCCATATTTGGCTAGTTCTTATAAAGTACACACTTTTTCCGTTTTAGCGACTTTTAAGTATAATGCAAGGTACACACTATCGAACTTGTCAAAATTCATCAGCCTTGACTGATTTGGGTGCTAAAGCCGCCATTCAGAAAAAAATTTTACTGGAAAACATGGAAAGTACGAAAATTGATCGCGCTTCGTTCATAATATATAACAACTACTAGGATGCTTTTGTTTTAACATCATGCATCACACATACTCTTCTTATATACGAAAGACAACGTTTCATTTCATAGCATCATAAAAATTGTTTTTAGAAATCATTTTCCGCGTTTATGCGAAAATTTGAGCAAACTGTTTGTTATTCATGTTCGATAGTGGGGTAATATGAATAAAATAAGTACATATTTGCTTTTTACTTAAAAATTTGTTTTAAAACGCAAAATTCCGGAAATTATTGTATATAAAACTAAGAATTTTTCTGTTTTAAAAAAAATTTTTAAGTAAAAAGCAAATACTTTTTTTATACATACTACGCAGTGTGTACCCTGGTTAACTATTTTTCGACATTTTCTTTATTTTTCTTTAATTTCTTTTGTTTTTTGGTGCCTCCAAAATATCAAATCACATTGTAATGATGCGGTTTTAGTAATATGTATGTATATCAAAGCAACAAAAACATTTCTTTTACTTTAGAAAAACTTTACATATTTTATGCATATGTTTTTGGACAATACCATTTTATAAAATTAAACTTCTTCGAGATTAAGGAAATTTTTATATCTTTAAAGTTTTTGGGAAACTCGTAAAATATAGAGGATAAAATATACTTGTTGCATTTTTTAGTGATTTAAAAAGGTTTACAGAAAACATCCTAAAAGTACATATTGCTTTTAGTGATATCGAACCAATTCAAAGCTTTTTTCTGATGTTAACATGATTCAGCGAATTTTCGACATGTACTTGAGTTGTGTTTTTCGAATTTTTCCTAGCTTCTTTATAATTTTGCAAATTTTTTCGTGAAATAGACCATTTTCGAGCTGGAAGTGATTCTGCCGCGTTTATGTACATTCTTACAGTCATGGTGATTTTGAATATACACATTTTTTGGGAATTGCTCCCGAATATATTTCAGTTCCACATATTTTAACTTTTACATCGAATTTTTTAAAATATAAGAATTTTATTAACTCCCTACTTAGAAAAAAAAATCTGCGGAAATCATACAAACTTATAAAAACACGTTTTTGTTTTAGTTTCATATAAAAGTTTCATTGTTTGAATAATATTTTTAAATAAAAAATTGATGATTTTTTATATCAAAATATGATTTTAATTTTGTCAAATGATGATTTTCTTCAAAAATCTTCTGACAACGCTGCTTTCTACCAAGCAATCGGACAAAGAATGTTTGGCGAAGAAGTTCCCAATAACAAATGAAGAACAACTTATTGAAATAAATGGAAATATTACAGCTGAAAACAGAAACGAATATGTAAGTATATATCTTATGCCGAGTTTACATCTGACACACATGTGCCCACAAAGGCGTAACCGCTAATTACTAATGAAAAATTGTTTTATTCAGACACGTATTTATTGATTTAAACAGTTTCCAATGTTGGATTTTATAAAAGTGTCTATTAGTTATGTATGAAACTGTTTAACTCAATAAATACGTGTCTGAATAAAACAATTTTTCATTAGTAATTAGGGGTTACGCTTTTGTGGGGATATATGTGCCAGATGTAAACTCAGTCATAGACATATTTGGACGAGATTATTCATGTTTTATATCGCTATTATTTAAATTTTCAGATTGATGACATAAAATCCATAATTTTTCCTACAGGCATTATTAAAAATCTTAAAAATATATTGTCATCCGCTGTTACACATGATTACAATATCGATGGGGTGCAGGGAAAAAAGGCGCTTAAAGAGTTAAGCAACTTCTACAAAGTTCTTCTAGGTAAATATAAAGGCACTTCATGTATGTATATATATTTAATATATGTATGTATGTATGTATACAAATTTTTTCCAGATTCTATTCCAGGAAATCCCGAGGAACTTTTGAGGAAAGCAATTCAGAATCAAAAAAAGCGACACTTCAAGCAAATTGCTGTAAAAAAACAACAAAACTAAATTCTTTTTTAACTTATACTTAAGGTACGGTCACACTTAGCAAACATTTTCCCAAAAAAGCGTAACCACTCAATGTATGTGAAAAACCATTTGATTCCGACACGTGTTTCTTAAGTTAAACAGTTTCATGAACAACTAATAGACAACGTCATTGATTCCAACATTATTGGAAACTATTCAACTTAACAAACACGTATCTGAATTGAAAGCTTTTTCGTTAATATTTTGTGGTTACGTTTCTTGGGCAAATATTTGCCTAAGTGTGACCATCCCCTTACATACATATATAACTTATACTTTAAAGAAATTGCTGCCAAAAACAAGAATTGAAAATTAATTTTATACTCTGTTTATTTTTTACATGTCATGTATTTACTTTTAAATATTTCAGAAAAGTGAATTTCTTAAATTATTTTACAAATACAAAGTATTTATAATAAAATGTTCCTATAGTACATACATACATATGTATATGTATCTAGTTCCTTTTTAAAATATATTTAGCTGTAGATATAAATGAATTTAATATATTTTTATGTTTGAAAATAAATTTTTTTGCATTTTTCAAATTTTGAATGTGGCTAGTAAAGGGACAACAAAACGGTTCTAGAGAAATAACTACCCAGTGAGAGATAGCGAATTTGGTAGTGTTTTTGGTACAGCAAAACTGCTACTCCTAAGTGGCTAGCACTATCACAGCCACTATGGGTTAGTAAAGTGGCTAGAACCATGGTGTTATCACTGTGGGTAGCTAAAGGTAATGCAGTGGTGGGTCAATTGCCACCTCGTAGGACATCTCCATGTTAAATTCGCCACTTAAAAGCATGTCTTGTAGATTGCAGCGGGACTAGCGGTAGTTCCAAAAGAACTATCGAATATACAGGCGAATCGCTAGGACGCCATACCACTGGGTGAGAGAGTTATTGAGAGCAAAATGCAACACACATTAAAACATACACATGTAGATGGTAAAAAGTTTGTTTGGGTGGGTTTTTTTCGTTCAAAACTCATTCAAGTAAAATAAAATTAGTCTAAAAAACTAAAAGAAGTCTTGTTTTTATACAATTTATGTGCAAATAAGCTACGTAAATGCCAATGTTACCGATTATCTAATTGTAGGGTAATAATACGCGTTTTATTGTTGTACAGTACCAACTATATCGATTCGCACCGAAAGTAAATTACTCTATTGTCTATATATAAAGAATTGTAACGCTAAATAATTTTTTCAAAGACACGTAAAATATTTTAAATTTATTAATAGTTTATTTGACAAATTATAGAAATCTTGTCAAATAAACAGTTCTGTTCCTTTTCTTGCCCGAAGTTACACAAACTTAACAGGAAGTTCTTTTCCATACAAAATTTATATAGGTATAAAAAAGCTTTTGGTTAAGTTTGGGTATCTTTGTGGATCCCATATTTTTAAGTCGATCAGAAATGCTTTCATCAAGGCCGATTGGAAAACACCCTATCTTCTCACTTCTCTCTCCCATATACTCAAAAGTTGACTCGTATGGCCATAGACTAAATTTCAATTGTACTAAGTGCAACATCTTTATATATTTATAGTCTTTGATGTTAGGGTCTTATTTCATTGAGAAAAAAATTTGGGACTTAGAGTAGAAATACAACCTCACGGTTGCGGCTGCGTTTCTTTTTTTATATAAATATTTGACAACTTAAAACTTTAAAGAAAACCGCTAGAAAATAGATTCTATTTTAATTTCATTTTATTTTAATTTGTTGTGAATGACAACGAAAGAGAGAAAGCAAAATATGAAAAAAATAAATACATAATTAAATTAGAAAAAATAAACCAAAAACTTTAAATATTTATTGGAATTCTTCGTTTAATAAATTAAATTGTTTTAAATTGTTAAAGTTTTAAAAGAAAATAAGTGCAAATTGTGTATAAAATTTTAAATAATGGCAAGAAAAACCGCATCCGCCACCGCAGTTCATTTAATTTGTTATTTCTTTGAGAAACGGAAGCCGTGCCCGCAGCCGTTATGCTGTATTTCTACCCTTATATCATTTTTTCCGGATTTATTTCATTTTTTTCAATACGATGTTTTCTATAAAATATTTAATTGAATACTTCTTAAATAATGGTTGTATTGAATAATTAATATACATCATGAAAGAATAGTATATGTGTTTTTGTTTTCAAAGAAGAAATTCCTTGCGATTACTGAGGATATTCGGCATTGCCGGCCTTAAGGATTTTCTCCTCTGAGGTATTTCCTAAATCGGCTCCGCTTACTGAAAGGTTTCTGCATGGTCGGCCTTTGGCCAGCCTTACGGATTTTTTCTCTGAAGTATTTCCAAAGGCAGCTTCTCTTACTGAGGGCTTTTGCATTGACGGCCTTTGGCCGGGCTTAAGGTTTTTTCCTCTAAGGCATTTCCTAAACGGGCTTCGCTTAATGAAGGCTTAATAATTTTTTCCTCTCAGGTATTTACAAAACCGGCTTTGCTTCTTTAAGATTTTCTCTGCTACCGGCATTCCGGTTTCAAACATTTTCACATGTCAGAGGAGACAATTTTTAAGGTCAGCCGAAGGCCGCTAATGCAGAAAACTGTCAGTAAACGAAGATAGTTTTGCAAATACACCAGAGAAAAAAGTCTTTAAGACCGGCCGATGCCCGCAATGCAGAAAATCGTCAGTAAGCGAAGCCACCTTTTGAAATATCTTAGAGGAAAACCCCCTTAAGACCGGGCAAAGGCCGGTAATGCGGAAAACCCTCAGCAAGTGAACCAGGTTTTGGAAATACCTTAGAGGAGAAAATAGTCTTTAAGACCGGCCGAAGGCCGGCAATGCAAAAATCATCATTAAGCGAAGCCGCCTTTTGAAATATCTAAGAGGAGAAAATCCTTGAGCCCAGCCGATCCGCGGCAATACATTTATGTTCAGGGAAGAAATATTTTCTTCCCTGAGATATTTCCGAGTCCGGCTTACTAAGGGCTGTGTGAACTGCCGGTCTTTGACCGGGGCTTAAAGACTTTCTCCTCTGAGGTATTTAGAAAACCGGCTTCGATTACTAAAGATTTTCTACATTGCTGGCTTTCGTCCGAGCTTAGGGAATTTTTCTTGAGGTATGTATTTAGAAAACCGGCTACGCTCACTAAACAATTTCTGAAAAAAAATTTGTTACATCTCACGAACCCATAAAAAATTTATAAGTCGGTTTTGAAATTGAGAAAATTCTTTAGTCTGCCCGAAGGCCGGCAATACCGAAAATCTTTAGTAAGCGAAGCCGGTTTTTGAAGTACTGCGGAGGAGAAAACCGTTAAGGCCGGCCAAAGGCCGGCAATGCAAAATCCCTCAGCAAGCGAAGGGGGTTTTTGAATTACCTTAAATGAGAAAATTCTTAAGCACGGCCGAAGGCTGGCAGCGCAAAAACCCTCATTAAGCGAAGCCGCTTTTGGAAATACCTCAGATAAGAAAATCATTAAGCCCGGTCAAAGGCCGGGAATACCGAGAATACATAAATCTCCAGTAAGCAAAGCAGGTTTTGGAAATAGCTCAGAGCAGAAAACTCTTAAGCCCGTCTTCGCTTACTAAGGGTTCTTGAATTGCCCGCCTTTGGCCGTGCTTAAGAAATTTGTCCTCTGGGGTATTTAGAAAACAGTCTACGGTCACTAAAGATGTGCTAAAAAAAATGTATGTCATTGGGCTTTATTGCATTAGGACTTATTTCATTTTTGGTGTGCGAATTATTTCATTATGAAGCAAGTTCCAAAAATTGGAATTTATTTCATTTGAGGTTCGGGAATAATTTCATTTTCCTTTGTATTTATTTCTTTAAATTTGTTTGGACTTATTTCATTTTTTTAGGTCCCATTTCATTGGGAGTTATTTCATTGGGACTTATTTCATTGGGCGTTATTTCATACAGCCTATAACGAATCGTCTTCATGTAAATACCGTGTCATCTTTAATACAATCGAAAGATTTTATGAAATCTAATTCTAGTAATTGTTATAATAACGATATTTTAAAACTTATAACACAAAATAATGTTGCAAACAGTAATATCACAATTGGGGAACTGTTGGATTAAAAATTTGGGGATTATAGACATACAATAGAATTGGAATTACATATCGTTACTTTAATTTACAAAAAGCGTATCTAACGTATAAAAAATTTTAAGTTTGAAAAAAAAAAACTTAATAAAAACATTTAAAAAAAGCTTATGTATAGTTTTAGAACTATTAGAAATGTAGGAAAGGATCCAGCCTACATATTTCATAGTTCTTAAAATATATATATATATGTAATACTATTTTGTAGTTCTTTTATCCAGTTTTATGTTAAAAATTTTTATACGTAAATACACCTTTTGAAAATCAAGTAACGATATAAAATATGTTTGTTTTTAATTACAATTTAGTTTGTTTAAACTAATTATAACATATGTAATTACTTTAATATAACTTTAATAAAAAAAAACTTTTAAACAATGTGAATTTTTGTCGTTAATTTTTGTTTTTGTTCTAAATAATATAAACACATGTACTGTACTTACGGTGACCAACCTTATGCATTAAACACATTCGCCACAGCAGGCTACCGACTACAACCTGTCAAAAATAGAATACATGTGTGTATATGAGAATGAATATTTTCACGACTGCACGGCTACACGACTGCAGGTTGTTGTCCATGCTACTTCTGTGGTGTAGTCAAATTAAACTAATTTCTATTTTTGTTGGCTACAAAACAAAAACAGTGTTAACAATATATCAAAATATGTAAAGCAAATTAGTGATTAGAAATATTTTTTATTGTAAAATAAAAAAGAAAATTACAAAATTTAAATGTTATAATATAACGAGTGATTTTTTTGCTATTATCTTTTTGGCAACACTAGTTTTGACAGCTCACGCACGTTTTGTATCTTGTGTCACTGTCAAACATCTTCAGTTTGGTCTATAATTTAATCATGAATCGTCTTACAAACGAACAACGCTTGCAAATTATTGAATTTTATTACCAAAATGCGTGCTCTGTTAAGAAAGTTCATCGCGCGCTTCTTCCATTTTATGGTCAGTTTAATCGACCTACTGAGGCTTCTATTCGGGCTATTGTAAAAAAATTTCGCACCAAATTTACATTGTTGGACATTAAACCACCAACACGTTTACGTAGAGTGCGAACTGAAGAAAATATCGCAGCCGTATCGGCCAGTTTTGGTGATGACCGTGAATTATCGATTCGGCGCCGTTCGGAGCAATTGGGCCTCTGTTACTCCACTACGTGGAAAATTTTGCGGAAGGATTTGGGTGAGAAGCCTTATAAGATACAGCTGGTGCAAGAATTGAAGCCAAACGACCTACCACAACGCCAAATTTTTGGTGAATGGGCTCTTGAAAAGTTAGATGAAGCTCCACTTTTTTATCGAAGAATTGTGTTCAGCGACGAGGCTCATTTCTGGTTGAATGGATACGTGAACAAGCAAAACTGCCGTATTTGGAGTGAAGAGCAGCCAGAAGCATTGCAAGAGCTACCAATGCATCCACAAAAAACAACCGTTTGGTGCGGATTATGGGCTGGCGGCATCATTGGGCCGTATTTCTTCAAAGATGATGCGAATCACAACGTTACTGTGAATGGTGAGCGCTACCGTGCGATGATAACAAACTTTTTTCTGCCCAAAATGGAAGAGCTTGACTTGCATGACATGTGGTTTCAACAAGACGGTGCCACATGCCACACAGCACGCGAAACAATGGACCAATTGAGAGGCGAGTTCGGTGAACAGTTTATTTCACGCTTGGGGCCAGTCAATTGGCCGCCCAGATCGTGCGATTTAACGCCTCTAGACTATTTTTTGTGGGGCTATGTTAAGGCTAATGTCTATAGCGACAAGCCCGCTTCGATTGACGCACTGGAAGCCAACATTGCCAACATTATTCGTGAGATACCGGCCGAAATGTTGGAAAGAGTATGCCAAAATTGGACTAAGCGGATGGACCATTTGAGGCGCAGCCGCGGCCAACATTTGCATGAAATAATCTTCAAACATTAAATTATATCGACCCAACTATCGATCCAAATAAATATTTCATGCATTTTTCTGAATTTTATGTGTTTTTTTTCTACTTTCCGATAGTTCTTATAAAATCACCCATTATATGCATCAAGAATTTTTAAATAAATAAATTCATTTGTTTTATTGTTATATACGGCGTTATTACGGCGTTCAAAACTTTAATATATTATTGATCATAAGCCCTACAATATAGAATGAATATAAACGATATAGGTATCATTTCTAAATGCTTTAAATACCTCATTTAACTCTTAAACTCATCTTTAAGTATCATAACTTACGTATTTTAGCGGTGACAGCTTTCAAGTAAACACCAAATAAAAGCATATATTCTAGGAGTTCTAGGAGTTATAGCCAATAAAAATTAAAGTTTTGAACCCCGTAACTCTGGAACCAAAAGAGATCCAAAAAAAACTTACAAAAGGTACTGCCTCAAGAGTTCTTTTAAAATTTTCAACGATGCTGGTATTTGTCTGGAATCATGCATTTATGTCAAAGCGAATTCATACGAGGTAATGTCAGTGGCGAATTCACTTCGCCGTATTCAAATCGTTTGGCCGCATATATGTTAAACTTAGTATAAAAAATGTAAACAACAAATTTTTATTTATATGGAGTTTGACACTAGCAAAATATATTTAGCTGCCGTAGTAACACCACCTGGCTGTCAATTCGCCTTGGTCTTAAGTCTCGTTTATGTGCACCTCGCCGATCATTCTCAAAGTTCCAGCATTAAAAAGACTTTAATTTTCATTACAAAATTGGTGGTATTGTTTGTCAGCCACGCCTACATTCGAGCGAGTGTGTAGTAAAGTTGATAACTTTTCGCCCTATATTTCTGCACATTTATTTCTTTTATGTTTTACCTACTCCAGTATATTATATATCAAAAGAAAGCTTATTGCCATTGGTTTTAGAATACATACATAAAGTATGTACCTATATACATGATTTTTCTCGATATTTCAGATAAATTAAAAAAGTCGGGCATATAATTCCCGTGCATTTGCATTTTCGACTCTCAGTGAGCAAAATAACTATCTTAAAGAACAAATTTAATTTTTTCAATGAATTCTTGTACACAAATATAGGCCCCTATTATGATTCACAACTCAACTAGGTTGAGTTGTCAATGCTACGACCCAACTCAATCATTTTTTTGTATTATGATTCACAACTAATTTTAGTTGTCTTCGAAAAAATGTTCGAAAAAAGGTTCTTATATATACTCTCTGTTTTTTGAAACTATAGTAACCATTACAAAATATTTTAAATATTTTTAGTTTTGGCCTCACTATTTTTTCTTGAGATTTTATATTTTATGGGTATGGCAACAATATGGGTTGACAAATGGGATAGATTGGCGCCTAAAAGTACCATTTTAAAAGTAATTAAAAGTAACACAATAGTCGGAATAAAAACCAAAACACAACTGATAAAAAACTGAGACAACTGCTTTGATGAAGTTGTATGACCACTACGACTCAACTATCAATTTAGTTGTGAATCATAATAGGGTCCATAAGCAGATAGTGCCTTAAGGAAGGTTTTATGAAAGATTTATTCGTATATAAAATGTCTTGGTTTATTTAAAAAAATTTTAATTTTTTTTGTGTAATTTTTGGGTAATTTTGAATCTTTAATTGTGTAATGTTTAATCTCAAATCTGGCATCACTGATTGTTAGAGGAGAAAACTCGCAAAAGCAAATATAAAAAAATAATAGAGTTCCAAAATACTAGAGTTGCGCTTATCAGCTCTTTTGAGTAAGCGCGTTTTTCCGCTCAGCTCACATCACTGAACTATTTCACTTAGTTAGCTCAATAGCTCACTTGTTTACAAGGCAAATTCCTAAAGAAACATTTCATCAAGGCGAATTCATAACAAGTAAAATTGACAGCACAGCCACAAACAATATGCTTGTGCGCACCTAGTGATTTTTTTGTGTATTTATAATATTTAGTTGGAATTCAAAATTTGTTGTTTGTTTTGATAACATTATCAATAATACTGAGAATGAAAAGAAGTGATTTAAAAGAAATTGTGAAATAAAGTAAATAAATATACATATAAATAAAAAATGGACTTTAGAATAGGATAGGGAGAAAGAAAAAGATTATATTGTGTTAAAAAATGTAATGTGTACTAAAAAATAAAATATTTTCTTTAAACGGTGTGTGAATTAGGTTTTTGCACAGCCTCACAGCCACAAACAATATGCTTGTGCGCACCTAGTGATTTTTTTGTGTATTTATAATATTTAGTTGGAAGTCAAAATTTGTTGTTTGTTTTGATAACATTATCAATAATACTGAGAATGAAAAGAAGTAATTTAAAAGAAATTGTGAAAGAAAGTAAATAAATAAAAAATGGACTTTAGAATAGGATAGGGAGAAAGAAAAAGTTTTCACTGTGTTAAAAAATGTAATGTGTACTAAAAAATAAAATATTTTCTTTAAACGGTGTGTGAATTAGGTTTTTGGATGTGTTAAGTTATAGTCTAAGAAAATTTTCGGTCCGTGGGTTTTGTATTGGATAAGCGAATTCTGCAATGATGCCACTATTTTTAGTTCGCCGTGAACTATGAATCAGCAGACAGAAGAAATTTTGCTCATGCAGATTGCGATGCTTGCTGCTACTGGTTTTTGCGATCATTGTTTTTACATGCACACACACCGCAAAGTAGCGAGCATATTACGATCGCATCAGCTCTTTGTAAATAAACGGCGAGCTAAATCAACACCGCAACTTTTTTTTGCGGTGTTTAAAGTACTCGGGGTATGTAAATCATAGGGTACATATGCGGTGTATTTTGGTTGCGGTGTGATCGTGCAGTTCCCTGGCTTGAAACTCTGATTTTTCCGGCGAAATGTGAATTTTTTATTGTTTCATTAAAGACCAACATTTTAAGCAAAACTAAGCTGTTTCGTAAAAAATTTTTATCTCAAAAATCTAACCTTAATGTTCTAAAAATAGCAAAGTGGCGA
Source organism: Panzeria rudis (assembly GCA_956483635.1). Classification (NCBI taxonomy): domain Eukaryota; kingdom Metazoa; phylum Arthropoda; class Insecta; order Diptera; family Tachinidae; genus Panzeria; species Panzeria rudis. The sequence continues at coordinate 55,520,289 of OY101450.1, forward strand.
TTTGACGATTTTTTCATGGAAAGTGACGATTTGATGCAGTGCTAAAAATAGCAATTTTCTTTTAATAAATATTATGCAACACAAAAAAATATTTTTGTAAACGAGACATGCTAGGAAGACAACCACTGTTGCCAGATTTGCAGATTTCTCTGTATTTAGCTGATTTTTTACTGAAAATTGACATAGTGAGATTTGCAGGTTTCTGTCCTTAAATTGCAGATTTTATACAATGTTATTTCGACAAGTAAAACTACTGGAAATCTGATCTTATATACATACATAATATGTATATTGCAGCGACATTTCATATGAAAAGTGAAAAACGGGTTTTATTACCCAACCTAAAATTAAAAATTGCCTTTTTTATGAGAAGTCCCAAAACATTTTTGGTTCTAGCGATGACTGTTCATGGAATACATCATTCGAAAGTTTTTTCAGGACGCGTCCAACGACCAATTAAACTTTTTCATTCGTAGCACCAACAATGAGATAGATATTCCATAAAACCTAAAATTTTTACAACTCATTTTACAACTCAAAAAAACCAAAGCGCATTTTTGTTTGGTTTTTTTTTAATTTGTTTAATGACGTTTTCCAAAATGTATCAGGTTCGTTAGCCGGTTCGTATTTCAATTTTTTTTTTGCATTTGCATAACACAACTTATGTACTTTAGGATATCATTTGAAATGTCTTTTGAAGTCGCATTTAGTGGAGTATAAGCTCCACGCCGGGTGGTCATCTTGTCGCGATGTGGAGGCTTAGGTACTTCGTATTGTGTAGGCCCCACTGGCGGGGGCAGCAGGTTTCAGGTTTTTGGGCTGCTGCTCCCGGTAGGGTCACCCATGCCAGATGGGCTAGCAATAGTACCGACTACGAACCACCCTCCCCCGGTCTGATAACGTCAGTTTTCGCCGATGAGGCAGTTATCGGACCAGTCCGTTTCTCGGCCCCTGGGCCTGTCCAAATCCACCAGCGTCTGTTCCCATATTGGGCGGCTGGTGGTCTGCGTTTGATCCCAATGGGGCGGCAGTTATTGAACCTGGCAGTAGGTATAAATGCAACCCCCCACTAAACAACAATGCAACCCCAAAACCCATGCCCCATATACCCGGTTCGGGGCTTCAAAATCTCCGGGGACCCTATTCCCACGGTGCCAGCAGCAGGCCGTGGTGAATCGAATGTTACTGCTTCTCAGGCAGAGAGGGTGTCCACACCAGGCCTGATCAGTCTGCGAGCTACTGGTGGGGCGGGAATCCAGCGTGGCTCAGCCAAGCTGGTGAACCGCCAAAAGGCAACACAGCCGAAAGGTGGTTGTCTTAAACCTAGCGGCGAAGTATCTCTGGACTTCAGGCCTAGTACCTCCAAAGCTGCTAAAGCGCTTGCCGGAAAACCGGCTAAAACCCCTTCTTCGGGTGCGGCGCGTTTGGACACGACTAAGTCGGCCAAACCCTTCGCTTCCCATGTGCCAACTGCGAGGGAAAAGGTAGTGAAGGACTCTTCCTCTTGCCCCCAGTACTTTGCCCCCACCCCCTGCCCAACCCGGCACCACCAAGAAGACCCCTAGGCACAAAAACTCTTCCCGCAGGGCTGCCACTACGAAGCGTTCCGCTTTAAGAAAAATTTCGGCCTTAGGCTCCATCCCGGCTGACCAGCTCACTAATGAGCAGGCAGCTTCCCTTGCTTGGGCTAAAGCCCACATGGCCTCGCTGCAGAAAAAACCTCCCCTCTGTACCGAACAGGTGCAGAGGCCTAAACGGCAAAGATCAGAGGAGGAAAATGCAGCTGGGGCCAAACCTGACGGAACCAAGCGTTCCAAACATGCTCCAAAGAGTGGTGGCTACTTTAACGAGGTCGCCAAAGGCAACCTTATGAGGGCCATTATCGACAGGAGCATGAGTGATGGTGACATTTCCCACGACAAGTGGGATTTGGTCAACCTAAAATTGGCCCCAGAGGAAATCCTCAAGATCCTTGGGAGCTGCAACCCCGGGCTGCCTACCCATGACTGGAAGGTGGCTAAGGTTTCCGGCGTCCAAGGGTCTAGGATGAAAGTGATTCTGATCCTGAATAAGGAATCGCTGGCGCCAATCCGGAAGATGCAAAACAAATTGTTTTACCGCTTCAGTACAATTTTGTTGCGTGTCTACCGGTCTGACGCCAGAAATAATCGCAACCCTGGCTCGAAAGGCATGCAGTCCACCGCTGGCTTATCTGACATAGATGACGTCCAGTCCATCTCTGAAATGGTGGGCGGTTTCTTTGAACAGATGTACTTTGCGGAGGATGACGAGGACGCCCTTCTGGACTCCGGAGGATGTCAACGTCACAGTCGCAGGGTGACTCAAGTCAACCTCCACCACTCTAAAGCAGCATCCGCTGCAATGCTCCTCCGGGTGGTTGATAAGGAGGAGGAGCTAGTCTTTGTCCAGGAACCCTGGGTCCACCAAGGACGAGTTTCTGGGCTAAACCTCAGGGGCTACAAGCTTCTGTTTGCCAGAGGCACAGGTAGCATAAGATATTGCTTACTGGCTAAAAACTCTTTACGTATCTTTATTTTATCCGATTACAGTGATGAGGATACTGTTGTTGCGGCATTGGAGACAGCCACTGGCACTATCTGGGTAGTCTCCAGCACACCAAATTAATTAGTAACTGGACGGTATCGGACGACTGTTCCTTTTCCGACCATCGTTATATTGACTTCTCTATAGGGATTTTTGAATCTAGGCCGGATCCTAGTAAATAGAAAGAAAACTAACTGGGAGATGCAAAGCAATCTCCTTTTGAATGCCCTAATCTCTGCTCCCACAATAAACACTATTGGGGACATTGACTCGGCGGTAGATACGCTCAGCGAATCATTCCGCTATGCCACAAGCATGTCCTGCAAACCTATGGTATGCAAAGGCAAAAGTAAACCACCTTGGTGGTGTCCCGAAATCGCACAGTCGCGCAGCGAATGTCGTAGACAATTCAACGAGGTCGAGCTATAAGACTTCTGTGAATAGATTTAAAAATCTAGTTAGGAACGCTAAGAGGAAGTCTTGGAGAAATTTCTGCAGTGGAGTGGAGGGTTTCTCTGAGACCAACCGCTTGCGTAAGATATTGGCAACCTCACCGGTTGTACCCAGCTACATACAGAAATCATGTGGTAGCTGGACGTTGAGTAGTCAAGAAACGCTCAGCGTGCTACTTGATACACACTTCCCCGGCAATCTTCCAGCCCCTGTAGCAGGGGCTGGTACAAGCCTTACTCCTGAGTCGCCCTCTACAGTCACCGTCCCTCTGGACATCGACAGATTAAAATGGGCGATTAACAGCTTTGATCCATTTAAATCTCCGGGACCAGATGGTATAATTCCAGCTGATCTACAGAGAAACATGGACCTGGATATACCACGGCTTTCTGTTATATAAAGAATGCTTAAACTACTCTTATATTCCAGCTTCCTGGAGTAGGTGTAGGGTTATCTTCATCCCTAAAGGTGGCAAGACTTCCCACACTAAACCTAAGGACTTCAGACCAATCAGTCTGATATCCTTTCTGCTCAAAACCCTAGAAAGAGCTATTGATATACATCTGAGATTGATTATAATATCTGCAGTTTCGTTAACAACCTGCTAACAAATAGGGTTATAAGTGCCTCGATTGGAAATGTTACTGACTACAGGGCAGCCAATCGGGGCACTCCACAGGGAGGGGTTCTATCACCACTCCTGTGGAATCTGACTATTAACTCTCTGCTGCTAAGTCTGGAGCGTAAGATGGTTAAGACTGTCGCATACGCCGACGACGTGGCCTACCGCCACGTCGTCGGCGTAAGCACCTGAGTACAATCTCACAGTGTATGGAGTCCGCGCTGGCACTCGTTAGTGAATGGAGCGTCAATTGTGGGCTGGGCGTCAATCCAGCTAACACTGAATTGGTGCGGATCAGGCCCTCGTGGCTATCTATACGTGTAAAAGACCCATTGGTCGCAGCTGGGGCACAGAGTCCAGTAGGATCAACTGGATCTTTGAAGCGGTAGTTAAGCCCATTTTATTTTATCATCGCAGAACACTTAATAAAATATTTCGGCTGGCAGCGACCCTGATAACAGGTGCGCTCAAGTCGACTCCAACGAAAGCACTCTTCACGATGATGAACTGGCTTCCGGTGGAGAGTATGGCCAAGCAGCTAGCTTTATTCTCGGCGATCAGGCTGAACGCTACATGACCATTGTCACGAACTGATTATGGGCACTCCAGGATTCTGCGACAACATCAAGGAATTCACAGCAACATTGATTATTGCGCACCGAAGCCTAACCTTGGTGGGCTATTCCTCTCACTTGTTCCCAGCAGGGAACAGTACCTCTCATCCCTCAACCCTGATGGAGCGATCAGTCTTTACGGATGGCTCCAAAAGGGGCAACAGAACTGACGGAGGTTTCTATGTGGAAAACTTCAACGTAAGGGTCCCATTTAGGCTGCAGGACGGTTGTAGCGTCTTGCAAGCTGAAATATCCACTATCACTAGGGCGGCAAGATGGCTTAGGTACTATAGGATATCAGAAGATATCTATATATTTACCGACAGCAAAGCGGCCATCGCCGCTATAAATGGTGTATACACCACTTCCGTGGCGGTTGTCGAATGCCGGGTATCTCTAAACGAGATAGCGAGACATTCGAGAGTAACACTGGGTTGGGTTCCGGGACACTCACGATTGTCCCGGGAACGATATTGCGGAAGGAATTGCCAAACAGGGCGTGACATTGAGCAACTCGATGATATGCTACTTCGTTGTAAATCACTGATACAGCTTGAATCATTCAGGCTGGCACAATATAGGTGGGAACGCGAAGGCACCTGCCACGTGGCTAGGTTCACGCGACCCCACTACAACCTCAGCAAGACACGAGATCTGCTCAGGCTCGGTAAAGGTCGAAGGAAACTATTAGTAACAGTGCTCACAGGGCACTGTAATATTGGGAGCCATGCCAGAAGGATGGGTCTAAATCATAACGACTACTGCAGAAGTTGTAATGATGAGGAAGAGGAGAGACTGTTCTCCATCTTCTATGTCAGTGTCCGGCTCTAGCCAACTTAAGGACGAGAATCTTGGGCGCTAGCATATTTCCAGACTTAGAGAGTATGGCTAATGTAGGGCTAGTCAGGCTATCCTCCCACTTAGTTCAATCGGGATGGTTCTATGCCCTGTCTGCTCTAGGGTAACACAAAGGGACCGAATCAATGGACCCAAGTGAGTCACTTCTACAGTCGTGACTGCACTCCTTACCTAACCTAACCTAACCTAACCTAGTGGTGTATAATAATCCTATCAGCTACATATTTCATAAAATTTTAAAAAAATAAGTGTTTTTGAGGAGTATTACAATACTGATGGCTCAGTTGGGCAAGTTTTATGGTCCATTGAATGAGATTACAAAAATAGAAAATTATCAGACACTGTCCAGCTCACGAACGACGATTGCAAGAACCACAAAATGCTTTTTGAATACTTATACATATTTGTATTAAACTGATCTATAAAAGCAAAATTAAACGAAACTGAAGAAATTGTTAATAACTGTGTGAACTTTTATACTGATTTTAAAGAGCAATCTATACTGATCCAGCTATTGACTAAAAAATTGGATCGGTCTCTCTATACTCGATTCATACAGTCACTAGCTAAACCAAAAGATATACCATCAATGGACGACCTATTTTCTTTTCTTGAAATTCAATTTCAGTCAATGGATTCCATTGGTTATAAAGAGAAATCATCTAGTCATCAAAATACAAAAACCGTCTCATCAGTAACATCGATGGTCAGTTACGAAAACTGTAAGCTCTGCAATAATGAAAACCATCATATTTATCGGTGCAAGCAATTCTTAAACATGACAGAATCAGACAGGTTGAAGTGGGTACAGAAACAAAAATTCTGCGTTAATTGCCTGAAGACTGATCATGTATCAAAAACGTGTACTTCCAGTGGTTGTAGAAGATGCAATAAAAAACATAACACTATTGCATTTGCAACAAAATCCACAACATAAGCAGACCATATCAAAGGTGCCGCAACCAGATTCAGATGCAAAGGGCAACACTGCAGCAGCCTCATCAGCATCTGCAACAGCAGCAACAACACAACACAAATATGTCATGTTAGCTACAGCGAAGGTAATTGTGAAGGCTCCAAATGGTATGTCCACTGAGTTTCGAGCTATTCTGGATTCAGGCTCACAAGTAAACATTGTATCTGCACGTCTCGTCAGAAAGTTATCACTGGCTCCAACTGAGACTTCTCTGTGCATCGATGGAGTTGGAAGGACTCAGAAACGAGCATCTCACCGCGTGAATGTTGTCATCAATGAAAGGTGACTTTTTGACAAATTTGGAAGCTATCGTTCTTCCAACTATCATTTCACCACAACCACATCATAACATTGATGTTTCAACCTGGAACATTCCAGACAATATTCACCTAGAAGATTCTAGATTTTTCAAACAAGAAAAAATAGATATTCTTCTCGGAGCAGAATTTTACTTCAAGCTTATGCTCCCAGGGATAATAAAATTAGCTGATGGCATTCCTACTCTCCAAAACACATTACTGGGCTGGATCATAGGTGGCTCAATTCACCAAACCATTACTCAAATTTAGCATCGCCACCTACATGTGCCATATTTGGCAATGAGTCAACACTAGAACAACACATTGAACAACTATGGAAATTGGACGAAATAGAATCCCCGGAGAAAATTCTGTCTCCATCAGAAGAACAATGCGAAGCTCATTTTGGTCACAATACCAAAACTAATAAATATAATCGTTTTATTGTTAGTCTTCCATTTCGCGAGAATACATCGGTATTGGGTGATTCGCATGCCATGGCTTACAACAGATTCGTTAGCTTAGAAAAACGATTACAAAGGAATCAGAACATTCATGGTCAGTACATACAATTCATGAGAGAATATGAAGATCTGGGACATATGCAAAAGATAAATATTGACGAGGTACCACATCCTAGGTATTTCATTCCTCATCACTGCGTATTGAAACCTGAAAGCACCACAACAAAACTGCGAGTAGTTTTTGACGCATCAGCAAAAACATCAACTGGATATTCTTTAAATGATTTAATGTTTACTGGACCAGCTGTCCAAAGCGAATTGTTTTCGATCCTCATTCGTTTTCGATTGCCAAAATTCGTCTTTACAACAGACGTAGAGAAAATGTATAGACATATATTAATCAGCCCAGCGGACCATCAGTATCAAATCATTATCTGGCGAGAAAATCCGTCATCACCAATTAACTATTACCGACTTAACACTGTTTCATATGGAACACGTGCAGCACCTTATCTTGCCACCAGATGCTTAAAAAAATAGCTGAAGAAAATATACACAGCTTTCCGTATGGAGCCCAGATGTTGAAAGATAATTTTTATGTGGATGATGGACTTGGAGGTTCAGATAGCCTTAGCACAGCAATTGCAATGCAAAAGGAACTCATTACAATATTGAAGAAACACGGTTTTAACTTGAAAAAATGGTGCGCAAACCATGCACAGTTATTAAAAAACATTGCAGCAGATGATCAAGAAGTAAATTTAGACTTCGACAATAATGACAATAGTACGATAAAAACATTAGGGTTGTATTGGTTACCTAAAACGACAATTTTTGCGTCAAGGTCAACTTCAGTCATCATCAGAAAATGACAAAACGTACAGCAACTTCTGATCTTGCAAAGCTGTTTGACCCTCTTGGCCTCCTAGCTCCCGTAGTTGTAAGGGCAAAGATATTTATCCAACAACTATGGCATCATGCATTAGAGTGGGATGATCCGTTACCTGATGATCTTTGTTCATCCTGGAATAATTTCAGAACTGACCTTAAAGGCCTTGACAACTTTAAGATACCGCGACACATATTCCAAGGTGAAGCACCGGTAAAAGCACAACTCCACGTGTTTTCAGATGCATCCGAGAAGGCATTTGGTGCAGCTGCTTATATTCGCGCAACTCTTAAGAATGGACAAATAATCGTGAGGTTGTTGTGTGCCAAATCACGAGTAGCCCCACGGAAGCAACAAACATTACCACGATTGGAGCTATGTGCCGCAGTTGTAGCGGCTCAACTTGCAGATAGACTGAAACATGAAATGAAAATAGAAAATCAAACGACGTTTTTATGGACAGACTCTGAGATTGTACTATCATGGATAAATACACAGTCATCGTCTTACAAAACTTTTGTAGCCAACAGAGTATCAACAATTCAATCATTATCCCTACCGCAACAATGGCAGCATGTAGGATCAAAAGACAATCCAGCTGATATATTATCTAGAGGGATTAAAGCAGCTGAACTCCCAAGATGCAATCTGTGGCTATATGGACCACTGTTTCTTCATGGCAAGGAAGAAGCATGACCAATAAAACGTTCACCATTATTTAAATCAGCAAGTGACATTGAAAGGAAAAAGGTAGTTGTAACAGCAGTGTGTTCAAACTATGTCAACATCGTATATGGAATTCACCACAGGAATTCCTTCAAAACTTTACAGAGAGTATTGGGTTACGTTCTTCGATTCATCAACAATTTAAAACCGCAAAACAAAATTCGACCAACACACATATCATTGAGCCCGAGAGAGTTGAATGATGCTCTATTCCTGATAGTTCGAACAATTCAAGAAACTGAATTCAAGGAGGACATATCTAGGTTACGAGCAAACAAAGAGCTCCCAGGGTCCAGTGCAATCAGCATTCTATCTCCATTTCTCGATGACAGATCCGTTCTACGGGTTGGAGGAAGATTGGAAGCATCAGAATTGTCGTTTGACGCAAAACATCCCATACGGCTACCATATAACGATTCAATATCAAAACTTATCCTTACAATGCTCCACGAAGAAAATTATCATTGTGGCCCACAAGCGCTACTGTCTATATCAAGACAAAAATACTGGATTATCAAGGGCAAATCAATGACCAGAAATATAATTCAAAATTGTGTTCGATGCACAAGAGCAAAACCAAGACTCCTGAACCAAATAATGGGAGATCTACCAGCAAGCAGAGTAACGCCAGCAAGACCATTCATTAAAACAGGAGTTGATTATTGCGGTCCTTTATGGGTTCATTACAAAATAAGAGGTAAAAAACCTCATAAAGTTTATATAGCTGTATTTGTCTGTTTTTCAACAAAGGCCGTACATCTGGAAGTTGTAACTGAATTAACAACAGATGCCTTTATTGGAGCCCTTAAAAGATTTCTATCACGTAGAGGGCGCTGCCAAACCATATATTCGGACAACGCTACAAATTTCATAGGTGCTCGAAATCAGTTGGAGGATCTGAATGATGCAATCTTTTCTAAAAATTCGCAGGAAAGGATCATACAATCATGTAATAAGGACGGTATTGAGTTCAAATTTATACCACCTAGAGCCCCTCACTTTGGAGGATTGTGGGAAGCAGCTGTTAAATCGGCTAAACAATTATTGCTTCGAACTGTTTCAACGGCTTCCTTAACTCACGAAGAATTGGAAACGGTAATTATCGAAATAGAAGCCATCCTAAATTCTCGACCACTAACCCCAATGTCATCCAACCCAAATGACTTAACTACACTGACTCCAGGTCACTTCCTAATTGGAGAACCACTCATAGCGCAAGTGGACAGCAGAGCAGAACACGTAAACACGTCCCTCGCCAAACGATGGAAGTTAGTGTCTCATCTTAAACATGAATTCTGGAGACGTTGGTCAGCGGAATACTTACAACAGTTGCAAGAAAAATATAAATGGAAATCAGCTTATCAAAACGTAAGAGACGGACAAATGGTTATCATAAAGGAAGATAACATACCAGTTATGCGTTGGCCACTCGGAAAAATTCTTCATACACACGAAGGCAACGATGGAAGGGTGCGAGTAGCAGATATCAAAACAGCATCCGGAGTGATAAGAAGACCTATACACCGACTAGCTCCTCTATTATGCAACAGTTTTGTTAAACACTTTCAACAAATAAGAGATGAGCTATGCCAAGAAAGGGAAATATTTTCATCAAACAGGTTCAAACGAGCGGCATTTAACATTGTTGGTAACGTCGCCAGATCGCTGTTTGGTGTCTTGGATTCAGAATATGCTGAGGAAATGACAAACACCATAAATAAGGCTAGAGCTGAAAAGGATCACATTCTATTACTGCTAAAAAATCAAACCTCAATCATAGACTCAACCATAAATATCATAAAACAAGATGAAATCAGAACTCAAAAACGAATAACTGATCTTGCGAATCAGCTCAATTACATTAACAAAGAATCCCAGCAAACCAGTAAAACTCAAGTAATGGAACTTGTATTAATTCAATTGACACTAATGGCAACAAATCTCCAGCGAATAGAATCTGAAATAATCAATGTACTCACGGACGCCCATAATGCACGAATTAGTCCATTGCTATTGTCACCCCATCAACTAAAAGACGAACTTACTACTATTAGAGCTCATCTCCCAGCCTATCATGCACTTCCAATTGAAGATGACAACCTGATTAAGCTCTACAAATTAATGACTGTTAAAGGTGCCGTAACTAAAACAGAAGTTGTATTTGAGGTTAAATTGCCATTGGTAGATCAACAGATATTGGAATTGTTCAAAATAATACCAGTTCCAATAATTAAAAACGACAAACTTATTGCAATTACATTGGATAGTTCTTATTTAAGCCCTTATGACACTACATTTTTCTTCATTTTTCAAGTTTTGGAGAACAGTACAAATAGAATATAATGGAAAATTTTACCACGTGCAAAGAGTTCAGCTATATTAAGATAAATACCACATTGTCAAAGCTTTTACTAATGTTATCGATAAAAAATGGGGGCCTGTAAAAAAAAATGTAAAAATGTTCAACTTAAAATTGACATTTCAAGCTTGAAAAATTAAAGTGCTGCCAAGTTAGCGGTTTATTTACGAATTCAGCGATTTAGCGCCTCTTTTTTCAACTTTTTGTTTCTTTTGTCGTTTTATTATAAATAAAAAGTAGGCAGCACTTAAAGAAGCCATTACGTTTTGTTTACATTTTGTATAGTTGTTTCTTTCTATCATTTGCTATTTCTTTCTTTCAATCCTATAGCAAAACAATGCAAGAAAAATGTAGTGTCATAAGGGCTTTAGCAGCAAATTCACACAGAGACCAATTCATTACATTAACAACGGAAGATGTTCACAACTGCATGAAAACCAAGCCTGATGTACACATATGCAAAAATAAACAAACGAAACTTAGAAGGGACTCAGATATGACCTCATGCGAAGTCTTTATGTTCAATAACAAAAATACAACTGACTGCAAATTACAACAACTGCAAGGAAATTCAGCATGGACTCCTTTAGTAGACTAGAATAAATGGATATATTCTACCATTAAAGAGATTGAGATGTCAGCAGTTTGCAACACAGAAACACAACTTTTTACACTAAAGGGATCCGGAATAATGCAAATTGAACCAGATTGTGTAGTAAAAAATGACGCCATTATCATACGAGGTCATTTTGAAATAATTACAAATACACATACCTCGTATTCAAGATTTAAACCAATAGAGCTTGTCAGTAGTTCTCAAGAATTTCATAGAATTCTAAATACTACAGCTCAGGAATTTAACACACAAATAATTCAACTTGACAACCTCCAAAAACAATTAAAAGAATCAACTTCAATTCAGATTCCACAAATAATAAAATCAAATAGTATACATCATCATGCAGTAAGCTACACTGCATTAGTTTTGGTCATAATTTTGTTGCTTGCCCTTTCCATAGTTACACTACATACAAGATCTCAGAAAGGTATTACTAAGGAAGAAACTCAATCTCCACCTACGCCTTCAACAAGAAGCGCACTAGTTCAATCAACATTAGACATTCACTGTTGTTCAGACCACAAGCCAAATCCATCAACATTAGACCTTCCGAGTTGTCCAGACCACAATCCACCACTACCTAGGCAAAATATGTTGAACGCTGTTCAACGTCGGGGAGAATGTTAACACCCAGAAAGGGTTAATTATGTTAACACCCAGAAAGAGTTAATTATTAAGTTATTTTAATATTTTCTTTAGTTATTAACTTGCAAAAACAAAAGTTTTAATAGGTCATTTAAGCATGCATTTAATTATTCATTTAACGAAATATGTAAAAGTAACTAGAACTCTGACCATTAAATTGCAACTATTACTATTCTTTGCTCAGCTATTTGTTGACATACTTAAGAGGTAACTGTTACAATATTGTGTTAATTGCTTACGCATGTATTTAGTGTATTACTTATGACTAATTGATTATTATTATTAAATTTAATTTAGTATATAAGACGTGAATAAAACCAAATTATCAGTTCAGTAGTAAATCATATTTCTTGTGTTTTTATTGAACTTAGCGTTCTTCTGGTTAAAGTGTTTGAAGAACAGTGGCAAAGCAAAATAGTATCAATCCAGATTTATGTGTTTGGGTTGAATTCTACTATAGCCAGTTAGGAATTAACAAGTACTGATCCGTTCTGCTAATCTGATTTGAATATTCCAACACACCACTATTAATAATTTGAAATTACATTAATTCAAAAATATTGAACTAGAAAGCCGAAATAAAAAAAATTTCAGACTTATACATATTGAGTTCAAAAATAAAAAATTACGTAAAAATAATTATTAAGGCGACGGGCAGCGCAAAATAGTTATGCATGTTCACTCCTCATTTGACGATCTGGAACTAAAAATTCAGACAAAATAACTCAAGCAGTTTAGCATGCATATTAAACTAACACACAAACAGCTTTGATTGTAGGTATCATGATACAATAATATAGGTACCACCACGACGACAACAAATACAACACCAAAAAAACACATGTATTTTGTTGGTAGAACACAACAAAATATGTCAAATCTATTGTCTGTGTGTTGCACACATGCCCTTTGTTGATAAAAATATACCAGACTTGTGTCAAAGTTTATTGTCTGTCTGACGCACACATTCTCAAAATTACTAAAACAGCTGATCTCGTAGTGGTACCTGTTCAACCTACCTTAGTAGGTATTGAAAAAATGCCCATCAGAGCGAGACAACAAATAACAAGTTTGTCAGTGTTGGATTATTAATCAGATAGGGAAATTTCGGTAAGAAATAAGTGGTCACAATAAAAAAGAATGCATGGCACGGATTTAAATAAATTCTAATATTCTATTTGCTGGCAAAAATTAGTTAAATAGCTGATGTTTCCTTGTAAAAAGCATCCACCTTCATAGGTGGTAAAAGTGAACAAGAACGCTGATGAGACGGTGTAGCGGCCTGTCGAAATCAGTAGTACTGATCCGTTCTGCTAATCTGATTTGAATATTCCAACACTCCACTCTTAATAAAAATAATTTGAATTTACATTAATTCAAAATATTGAACTAGAAAGCCGAAATAATAAAAATTTTCAGACTTGTAACTAACTATTCAGTTCAAAAATAAAAAATTACGTAAAAATAATTATTATAAAAAATTTGGCAAATGAAGCAAAAACATCTTAAATAGCACGCGTTTTTATCAGATTTTTTGCAAATTTTAAAAATACATATGCAGATTTTGCAGATTTTTTACCCCAATTTTGCAGATTTTAGAAGAAATTTTTCAGGCAACAGTGAACACAACTGAAACGAACGACGAATGTTTAGCCGCGAATATTCGTCGCCAAAAATAAAACATATTTGTGTATATGAAAATACACACAATAATGCTAGGAACACAACTGGTACGAACGACGAATTTTTGGCCGCGAATATTCGTCGCCAAAAACAACACATTTGTGTATATGAAAATACACACAACAACGGCATCGGTCGAAATTCGCCATACTCGGCGAACTCTGAATAGATTAATTCCTATTCCTTACGCCGGCGAACGACGAATAAACCAGTACAAAGTGACCATGTTTGGTTTTAGTTTTCAAGTGTTTTAGTAGGTTAGGTTAGGAGGGCAGTCACGACTATAGAAGTGACTCACTTGAGTCCGTTGATTCGGTCCTTTTGTGTTACCCTAGAGCAGACAGGGCATAGAAATTACGACTGCCCTGCCGCCGTGTCAAACCATCCCGATTGAACTAAGTACGAGGAAAGCCTGACTAGCCCTACATTAGCCAGACTCTCTACGTTTGGAAATATGCCATCGCCTAAGATTCTCGTCCTTAAGCTGGCTAGAGCCGGACACTGACATAGAAGATGGAGAACAGTCCCCTCCTCTTCCTCATCATTACAACTTCTGCAGTAGTCGTTATGATTTAGACCCATCCTTCTGGCATGGGTCCCAATATTACAGTGCCCTGTGAGCACTGTTACTAATTTTCTTTCGACCTTTACCGAGCCTGAGCAGATCTCGTGTCCTGCTGAGGTCGTAGTGGGGCCACGTGAACCTAGCAACGCGGCAGGTCCCTTCGCGTTCCCACCTATATTGTGCCAGCCTGAATGATTCAAGATGTGATAGAGGGATGCCAACGAAGTAGCATATCATCGAGTTGCTCAATGTCACGCCCTATTTGGCAATTCCGTCCGCAATATCGTTTCCGGGACAATCTGAGTGTCCCGGAGCCCAACCCAGTGTTACTGTCGAATGTCTCGCTATCTCGTTTAGAGATACCCGGCATTCGACAACCGCCAAGGAAGTGGTGTATACACCATTTATAGCGGCGATGGCCGCTTTGCTGTCGGTAAATATGTAGATATCTTCCTATAGTACCTAAGCCATCTTGCAGCCCTTGTTTACAGCGTGTGCTGGCAATCATAATTTCGCAGCCTGCCCATTAAACAAAAGTTCTCAAGACGGCAGTGTAGTTTTCAAGTGTTACAACTGCACCAAAAATAATCTTAGAAATGTAAATCACAGGGCTGATGACCCTAAGTGGCCATGCCGTCAGGAATACCTGCAAATTCGCCAACGAGTTACATCAAACTCTAGAGCAGCTACTGTAAGAGCTAAAGCTCCAGATTTTAATCCTGAGGATACCATTTTTCCACCAATGTCTAGTAAAGCGGCCTTCAGACTATTAGATTTAGTATTAATGCTTGTCAAAAACTAAAATCTTAAGTAAAAATCCAACAGTGTGAAAACAAATTGTTATGATTTGTCAAATAATACGTAAAGAAATTTGACAGTATTATGGTATTCGTCATTTTTAGGAAATTTTCTAAAGAATCGCATTTTTCATTTTATCAGGGTTGTCTTTTGCACAAACAAACATAGGAAGAAAAAAAAAACAGTTGTGTATTTGTTTGCCGGCATAAATAAAGAAAAGGAAGAGTGAAAAAATTTGCTTATGCTGACTTTAGACGACATGTATTTTACATCTGACTTGTCAAATTTCCCACTGCAAAAGTGATACATGCCGTGTGAAACATATGAAACATTGTCAGATGACATTTACAGAAGCAAAGTCAGATGAAAAATTTTCAATTAGAGCGTGTTCTATTTTCATCTGACAAGGCATCTGACATCAGCTGTATTAAATGATCAAAAGTGTGGTTTGGCTGAAAAAACATTAAAAAGCAAAGAGCGCTTTATATATTTACGAAAATTGTGCAAAAACTCAGCTGTTGTGAACACTCAGAGGTTATGTCAGATGTAATTGCACATGTACGTGTGAAAGCAAATATTATAAACCGTCTGTGAATTGACAATTTTGACAAACATGCGAAGTTACATATGTCTCACACACCTAACAAGCCATATGTAAAAAACATGTCGTCTAAAGTCAGATTTAACAAGGTGTATTCAATGTAAAATGAATACACCTTGTTGCTTAATTGCAAATTATTTATGTTACGTTTTATTTGGAATATGATAGTGTACAAACAAATTGTAATGAGAAATTTTTCTTTAAGATTTTTTGACAGTCAGACTGATTTTGATTTGATTTTCGTCGTACAAAATCTAATAAAAATCTTAAAGCTTGTATTACAATGTGAAATGGCTTTAATGAACATCCACGTAGTACAGGTGAATCCCGCCCGTTAAACAAAAATCTTTTCTCTGAGATTACAAAAAGCAAAAACATTACAAATAACAATGATGATGCATCCAATGAAAGACTGCTAGAAATATTCTTTGTCAAAACTAATTTGACAAACTGAGAGTTTTAGGCATGATGCTTAAACATGCCATATAAATCATTTGTTGTACACAATGTATATGTTATGCACTGGAATGACCAAGGCATAACGACTGAGTCAGCAGCTTCCCAGCTGGAGCAAATATTACGTAACAAAGGAGTAGATATTCTACTCCTAAATGCATCATTTTTAAAACCTCACCACAAATTCAAACTCGGAGGCTATAAAATATACAGGGAGGTGTACTTATAGCAATCAAATGTAGCATACAACACAAACTATTATCTAAGATTAAAACGCCCATTATCAAGAATATTTCGGTACATATATTGATTAACAGCAGACCACTAACTTTTACGTCAGCGTATATTCCACCGGTCAACTCTGTCGACTTTATAACTGATCTGGATTTATTAACCAACTCTACACGCGATTTTTTCTTATTTGGCGATTTTAATGCTCATCACTCTCATTGGAATTGTGTGGCGAACAATGCTACTGGGACTGAACTCTACAGTCATTGTCTGCGTTCTAACTACTACATACACCATCCAAGTTCCTTTACCCGCTTTGGTCAGAATTTATACCAAGTTCAGCCCTCTACCGTAGATATTCTCCTACCGAACTCCAATGTTAATGTTTCCACTTTAGAAACCCTTCCTAACATACTACAGTCAGACCACGTACCAACCACCTGCTGCATATTTGGTCAGATTCAGAATGTGATAGAGACAGTTCCCCTGTACAGTCGTGCAGACTGGCCAGCAATCAGAAATTGGGTCGATAATGAAATTAGGAATCAGCACATTGATCAAACTGTAAGTAATTCTGATGGCCTAGAGCTGTCTCTAAGTAAATTGATAACAATCGCTAGCGAATCTCTTAATCAAATTCCTGCCGGTAGGAAAAATTCCTGGCAGAGAGAAATCTCCGAAACTAGTAAATTTTGAATTAGACAGAGAAATAAGTACAATCGCAAATTTCAAAGATGTAGGGATTTAAGTCAGCGAACTCAAATATATTGCATATTAAAGTAATTAAATAGATTAATTAAATTCCATCTTAATAGAGACAAAAACGAATGCTGGTCAAAATTTATTTCAAAACTACCTACCGGTTCTAAAAAATTTTGGAAACTATCAAAATCTATTAAAGGGAAGAAATCGTTTTGTACAGAGTTACACGTAAACAATGAAACATTAATAACCAGTGCTGAGAAGGCGAATGCATTGGCTGACGTTTTCGCAAGCTCACATGCCATTACTATTAATAATTAATCACCTTTTGACCCTAGAGTTTCAAATTACATTCATCGCCTTAGCAGTGTCTCTGACTTTAGTGCAAACGCGGAGCTAACAAATTTAGGTGAGATTAAATCACAAGTTATTGTGTTAAAAAATAACAAGGCTCCTGGTCTTGACGGCGTTAATTCTATTATTCTTAAAAATATATCTAATTACTTCTTTGAAACGTTACGTAATCTATTTAAATATTGTTTACAAAATGGATACTTTCCTTATATTTTTAAAAAGGCTAAGGTAATTCCTATACAAAAGCTAGAAAAGATCCTAAATAACCCACCACCTACAAACCAATCAGTATTTTGAGCCTAATAGATAAGGTTTTTGAGAAAATTATTCATAAGAGAATTTTACATTTTTGTAACGACAATGACATTATTAATAGTCAACAGTTCGGGTTCCGTAAGGAACACTCGACTACAGATCAGCTAAAAAGAGTTATTGACTTTATCGAAAATAATAAGCTTAATCGTAAGAGCTCTGGTAATTTATTTCTCGATATTGAAAAAGCCTTTGACCCTATTTGGCATGATGGCCTAGTGTTTAAACTCAACTCTTTTGGTTTTCCGATTTATCTTCAAAAGATTATTAGAAGCTTTTTAGACAGTCGCACGTTTATTGCGTGCATTTTCCAGCGAGAGGCAAATACCTGCTGGTTTACCTCAGGGGTCGGTGTTATCTTCTACACTATACTCAATATATACGTCTGATATTGTAATACTTAAAGATCATAAAGCTGCTTTTTATGCAATCAGCACAGAAATATTTCGATAAATGGAAAATCAAAGTTAATGATCCTAAAACTCAGGCTATTATATTTCCATATAATAAGTCACCTAAACGTTTACCAACTTTACAACTCAGTTCTAGAGGAATAAGTATTCCTTTAAAAGACGATATTAAATATCATTTCATTTCATTTTTATTTACTTAATCGAGCCCATAGGGCTATATATGATCAATATATTCAGGTATGTGATGGAAATCGATTTTGAAAGCGAAGCACTTTCGAAAGTCTTTTTTAAAGCACTTTTCATCAAATTTTTATAATTTTTCTGATACAACTCTTTTGTAATAACGAAATATTTTTATAAAATATGTGATACAATTGTTTTTGATAAAGAAATATTATTAAAAATCACCTTTCAAAATTGCTTCGTTTTCGAAATCGATTTCCATCACATACCTGATTATGATCATTACATATATTATTATTATAATGTACAAAAATATGATAATATTAATACATTGTTTGGTTACTTGAGGTCTACACGTAACATAATATGTAAGATGAGATTGTCAAATTCAATCGCAGAGAGAATTATGTTACGTGTAGACTTCAAATTAGTGTTACCTCAATGTTATAGGAATTTTTATGAAAGCGTTGTTATAAGAATTCTTATAACAACAATCTTATGAGATGAACTGTCAAAAAACACATGTACATGAAAATAAAATAGTGTGCATGTGTGTGTTTATTAAAATAAATGAAAAGCGATGTTTTTGATAAAATTTCTGTGTTAAATAAATGAATAAATGTGTTTAATTGGTTTATAAATTTAAATTTGTATGAAAAATTAAAAATAAAGTAACTAATTATGCAAAAGTAGTACATGTTAACACGATGAGCATTTGCATAAAATAAAATCTTATCGGAAAAGTAAAATTACGTCTTCCCCTAGTATGAGATTAAGAGAAAATTCGACAATTTGTTTTTTCTCAAGTTATTTCAAAGTTAATGTCTCGTGAAGACGCTGTGTAACTTGAGGTCTACACGTAACATAATATGTAAGATGAGATTGTCAAATTCAATCGCAATGAGAATTATGTTACGTGTAGACTTCAAATTAGTGTTATCTCAATCCTATAAGAATTTTTATGAGAGCGTTGTTATAAGAATTCTTATAACAACAATCTTATGAGGTGAACTGTCAAAAATACATGCACATGAAAATAAAATAGTGTGCATGTGTGAGTGTTTATTAAAATAAATGAAAAGCGATGTTTTTGATAAAATTTCTGTGTTAAATAAATGAATAAATGTGTTTAATTGGTTTATAAATTTAAATTTGTATGAAAACTTAAAAATAAAGTAACTAATTATGCGAAACTAGTACATGTTAACTCGATGAGCATTTGCATAAAATTAAATCTTATCGGAAAAGTTAAATTACGTCTTCCCCTACTGTGAGATTAAGAAAAAGTAGGACATTTTGTTTTTAGTATTCTGCCGACGTTTTTTCTCGTGTTATCTCAAAGTTAATGTCCCGTGAAGACGCTGTGTTATAGTTATCAGTCTTATTTTATTATTATTGCTATTCTTACTGTTACTTATTTTCAAATCAATTCAGTTTCTAAGAATTTCTACGTACTTATATCTTATAGTCGATATTGAGTAACTAAATGTTTTGAGGCATCTCGGAAGACCATTCCAAATTCTAGAAGAACGTACTAGGAACGACCTTTCAAAAATACTATTATTTATCTTGGGAATAATTATTACTGGATTACGTGTTGACCTGGGGGTCAATTCTTGTTCTGTGAAACGGTGAAATGAAAAGATTTTTCACCTTTTCATAGTAGTTTTGATTCTCGTTTAATGAAACAATGAAAAGTAATGTCAATATTTTTTCATATGAAAAACATTGGAACGAAACAAAAGTTTTTCACAATTACACTTCACTGCGATTCTTGTTTTGTGTAGCAGTGAAAACAACTGTCAAAAACTTTTTATACGAAAATTTTTTACACAGAAAATTTATAAGTGAAAAAAACATTTGGAGAATAGTAAGGTCAAACTTACAAGGGAATAAATGTTTTGAGTTTTATAATTCGTTTATTTATTTATTAAAGGATGGTTTTGATCTTCCAAACGATTATTGATTTAAATATAAAATACACAAGAAGTTATATTTCCGCACACGGACAGACACACATGTAGCCCAGTCATATAAGCAGAAAAAAGGGGCCAACTGCGGAATGAGAGATAATAAGCTGAAAATTCGTATAGACCTTCGTTTTGGTGTTCTAAAAGTTGTCTCAAAAGTCTCATAAAATCTCGTGTCTGCGTCGCAAGTTATTCAAGGTCAAAAGTGACGAAAATCAGTTTTTCGCAATTATCTCGGTTTCTATAGCTCCAATGATGTTAACAGTTATTATAAAAATTGTAGAGCATAAAATTTGCGACAAACTTTTTTCATACGCCCAACCGTTTCTGAGATAGAGGCAGAGAGCCCGCGGCGTTCAGCCATACTCAATGTAATGCAAGGTCAACCGTGAATCTCAGTGAATAATACCTTGTATAAAGTTATGGAATGAGAAATAATAATATATTTGCCCGTTTCATTTCTTCTTAAAACCTACTTTAAATAAATTGATATAAAATTAGAATATACAATAAATATTTCATTTAATGAGTTTTTAATTACACAAAGCAGGTACACGGAAAAGAAAAATCAATCGATCGGTACATAAATTAATCCCAAACGGTGTCAAAAGTACGGTAATTCTGGATTTCCTGAATTCAAGTACAGAAAGATTGACTCAATTGCAGAATATTCAAATGCAACACACTTAATTTTAGCCTGATTCGGCTTTATTCATGTAAAAAATTATTTTAAATACGACAATGTTTATAAACTTTATACACAGCCAACTCAGTATAGAAAGAACGACAGCTAAAATCCAGTATACACCAGCAGCATATAATACAACATTTACCGGTTATTTATCGGCACTGAACGATCAAACAAAATAACCAACAACGAGAGTACTACAGTGAATTGTGGCTATCAGCAAGCAAGCAAATACCAACATACTATGACTGTATAAAGTTTATAGAAATAGTCGTACATAAAATAAGAATTTTGGTACTTAATTTAAGAAATTTTTACGTGATTCAAAATTTTTTTGGATGATTTAAGAATTTTATCCTGTCTTCGGTTTCATCTTGTGTTATTCGTACTTAAATTGTTGAATACAACTCGAACTCTAAGTAAGTAGAAAATACTTGAATTTAATATGGCATTTTTCTTTCTGTGTAAGTATTATTAAACGAATATATTAGATATATGCAAAATGATATCAAATATAATGTATTAACTAATAAACATTATAAATTATTTCTTGTAAGGGCCATTATTACAACTCGGCTTTAGTTATAATTAGCATTTTATCGGACGGATAAACAGTTTTTCATTATTACAACTTTAATATAACCTAAAAGTGTGGGATAACTTACTGGGAAGTTCATTCTTCCGCTAACTTTTATCGGCACACATTTTCATAGGCTGCCATACTTGATTCGTTATCAAGTAAACACCAAGGCGTATCTAACTGGTGAACTCGCCAGAACACATGACCTTACTCGGCAAACTTAATGGAGTGATGAAATTATCACAATTTTGTCACTATATGGAGCTTCCCTTCGTTACGGTATTGGATATTTCATTATAGAGCTACCTGCGCTGATAACTCCATCCATCTTTCAACACTTTTTGACAACTGTAGTGTAGTTTCTACAACAAATTTATACTTGTTGTAGACTTATGTGTACCTGTTATCTGTGCCATTGTAAATACATATGTATGACGTTGCCACTTGTGCTCTTGTATAGCCATACTTTGAAAAAGATAATTTTTATTTTACAGGCAAGTTGTAATAATGAAAAATTGTTGCAGGTCAGTTTACCGATCACTTCTGCTTATCATGCCAGTAACTATCTTCCACTTTACTGCTGAGTTGTAATAATGGCCCTAAATGATATTTCAATGATTTAATACCTTATTCACTGAGATTCACGGTTGACCTTGCATTACATTGAGTATGGCTGAACGCTGCGGGCTCTCTGCCCTCTATCTCAGAAACGGTTGGGCATATGAAAAAATGTTTAATACAAAATTTGTCGCAAATTTTATGCTATACAATTTTTATAATAACTGTTACCATCATTGGAGCTATAGAAACCGAGATAATTCTGAAAAACTTATTTTCGTGACCTTTGACCTTGAATAACTTACGGCGCAGACACGAGATTTTATGAGACTTTTGAGACAACTTTTAGAACACCAAAACGAAGTTGTATACGAGTTTTCAGCTTATTATCTCTCATTCCGCAGTGAAACCCTTATTTGACTGGACCAAGGCGAATTCAATAAGGTGGCCGCATAAGCTCAGCTGTTGAGTTCGCTCGTCATATCTTTTACCAAACGCTTGTCAAATTATCTTTAATTTTTTATTTCTCAGTATTCGTTGTTTTCAAAAATAAACATTCTAAAATTAATTTATAGGGCATTTACATTGTCTCAAAATCTAGTAGATTTGATTTGAAATCTTTTTCGAAATCTATATCGTTTACACTAAGCTTTTTTTGGCATTTTTCTAGATTTCGTATCCAAGAATATACTTTGATTGAAATTTATCTTATACTGTAACCCAACAAGTGCCACCTTAGCTAATGCACACACTTTTGGTAGAAAATTTTTGTAAAGGGTAGGTAATTCACACACCGTTTATATAAAAATGTTGTACTGGGTAGTAAAAAGAAAATAAAAATACTAGATTTTGAGTAGATTTCGTCCAAATCTACTTACAAAGTATGGGAAATCTAGTAAAAAACAACTAGATTTAGCTCGAAATCTCGTAAGTACTAGATTTCGAAACAGTGTAAGTGCCCTATTAGTTTGATTCAAGGCAGATTTATTTAAATAAATCTACCTTGAATTTGATTTAGTTTTTTAGTTTCGAGAGTGTATTAGCTACATATGTTCAAATAAAATCGGTCCAGCCGTTCAGACGTTAAATCTTTCCTAGCTGTGCCTTCTTGAATCTGTGTGTCTGTGGCTCCCTAGCTCCCAAACGGGTAGACCGATTTTAGTTTGGGCTTTTTCGTTTGAAAAGTGATAATGCTAAATTTGCTGTTTCAAGAAATTCGGCCCAGCTGCTTAGAAGTTGTCATCCATTTTCTTCAAGGGGGTTTGAAATTAATTTAAGAAAAAAATAAAATAAAATGTTTATTTCTGGGTTACCAATTTTTTATATGTTACCCTAAATTTTTAATATATAAGCTCCGAAAATCCCCGAACTTGTTTTATGAAAATATATTTCATCCAAAGCTTTTTAATTAGTTTGGATTAAATTCGTTTTCAATTTAATCACTCAATTAAATTATTTTTATTTTAGAACGAAGTTCTAAAGCATGTAATAAGTGAACATACATTTGGTTGTACGGAAAGTTGAACTGACATCAGACGTTTCGATGTTTGTACAACCAAATTTTTTAATGTTCAATTATTAAATACTTTAGAACTTCTTTCTAAAGCCTTGTACGCAGCTCTGAAATTTAGGTTTGAAATATTTTAAATAATCAAATTTAAAATTATTTGATTAATCATCATTTTGATTCTTGATTAATCGATTAATTGATTAATCACAATTTTGATTAATCAAAAATTATATCAATCGATTAATCGTACATACCTAATAGAAACCATACAGTTCGACTATATTCATAACACAAATGAAAAATATTTTATTAAAGATGTTTTTATATTTAGTTCCTCTTGTAAGCCGAGGATTTTTGAAATACTTCAAATATATCGCACTTGTTCATCAAAAGTAACACAACTCAAAAAATTCTATTTTCCACTTTTTTGAAGGAAACATTGTATGATTACCATATCTAACCACTGTAAAAATTTTGGTATTGTATTATTTTATTGAAATATTATTGAGTTTCCTTTACAACGGTATATTTGTTTATAACAATAATTCCATTATATTGGCGCAATTAGTTTTTTTGCCTCTACTGAAAACTTGTAAATTTTGAGTTGTGTTACTTTTGATGAACAGGTGCGATATGTATGTCAGATTAATTTTTTTACTAAAATTTTTTGATTATGATTTTATTTCTTAGCCGTTGTCAATGTCTTATTAATTAGCATCAAGTAACTAACCTATATTTAAAAAGTCAGGGATAAAATTCTTTCGTGGTTTTAATCGACAACTAGCAAATTTATTAAAAAATGTTTGCCAACATAGTCTATACAGGTAAAGTTTTGTAATAGAGAAGGTTTTCTGTTGCAAACTTATTCATGAAGACGGGAACTTTTCTTTTAATTGAATTTTTACCCGACTGCGCGACGCAAAGAAGGGTATTGTGTTTATCAGCCTATGTATGTATGTATGTGTTCCTTTGCGGCACTATATAAACCGAACGCGTAGACCGATTTTGACGATTCTTACATCAATCGATTCGTCTTTATTCGTGTAGTGTCACAAAAGATATGACAGTAGTCAAAATTCAATATGGCTGCCAACAGACGACATTGTGTTTATACAAAAAAATAAAAATAAAAAGTCGGCGAACTATATCAAAATGGGTATCAATCGACAGGTATTTGAAAATCATCTTTAAGGCCGTGTCAGATACAACTTTGTCGCTTTGCGTGACGTTTCTAACTTTGACAGAAAAGTGTAAAGCAAAAGGTGTATGACACAATGAAAACTTTGACAACACTCGCGCATTGCTCGTTTACCAAAAAAAGTAGTTGATAATTTTGCTATTTATTTATTTTTTGTTATAAAAATAAAAGTCAATTATGTTATTTTACGATTTATTATAAATAAATAAATGGCACATACATATTTACCTCTTATTAAAACAAATTCAATCGCACGATATGTTTCGTTTGGCAATATAATAAAAGAAAATTATTTCAGCTGATTGTCAAAGCAAGCAAAAAGATGAGAGTTGCCGAACTTTCCGCTTCACGCCGCGTTAAGTGCTTTATGTAGCATGTTTCGTATAAGTATGTACATTTCATCTTAGATGTCAAAGCGAATCTGTACCGCAACGCGAAGCAAAAGTTTTATCTGACATGGCCTTTAGGTTTCTCTTATGATTTTTAATTTCGAACGACCATTTTGGATCTGTGACGGTTTAAAGTTGTTTTCTTTTATTTTTTGCGTAGTCGGGCTTTTTGATTTTTTAAATTTATGTCTTGTTAAATCTGTAAACATACATGACTAGGACAGTCTGTATGTAAATCAATTTTGTTATAAAATGGGTAAATAATAACGTCTAGCAATAAATATAAAATTTTTATCCTAATTACGAAAAAATTATTCCCAGCTTTTGGATATGTCTCTATGAATGGGAACACTGGTTTTTTTTTCTTTCTTTAATTTTTATTTTCTTTACAAAACAACTTTGACATTGCCTTGGCAATTTACAAAAACAAAATGCCTGTTGTTTTTCGTGTTGTATTTGTTTTAGTGAAGTTCCCACCTTATTGAATTCGCCTTGGACTGGAGTAATGTACACAATTCACACTGCAGCCGCTCTGTTGGGGGTTAAAAACAAAAATACACATGTATTTTTCTAAATTTTCATTGTTTTATTGTAAAGAACACAAAAACTATTATGAAAACATTTTTTTTTAATAAAAACCATAAAATATGAATAATTACAATAATATATGTACATTTCTATTTCATTTCTTTGTAAATATTTCATTTTGATTTTGACACTTGATAACAGTACCAGCGTTGTCAACTCGATGCTTTTTACACCGTTTTTAGTGCTTTATCAACATTTCGACGCGAAAAATTTTCAAGTTAGTGCTCGATGCTTTTTTTATTTAACTTTTTGTGCTTTTTATTTGGGAAGGTTGCACTAAACACAAAATTAAAACATATGTTTATTTATCTAAAAAAAATTTTTTCAAGTAAAATTCTAAGGCAACACTTTGCTGAAGAATAAACAAATATATTTGGTTTTGCCCAAGCAAAATATAAATATTCAGTCGATATAAGCCTGTTTGAGTCATTAGCAAAAATTTTCATCAAACTTTTGTCTCTTCCTTAGTCTAGGTTCACACACAGCAAGTTTTTTGCGCAAGTTTCTAATTTGTATGTGAAAGATGAAATAAAAATAAATACAATTTGTAATTCTTTCTCTTTTTTTTCTCCGAATTAGAACTTGCCCAAGAAAACTTGCTGTGTGTGAACCTAAACTTATTCAAACGCAGAAGTTGCACGCGTTCTTAGCTTGATGAATCTATTTAAATGAGTCTAAAAGACGTATCAGAATGTTCTTACACGCGGATAACGCTTTGCTTCACATAAAAAACGGCATGAAGGGAGAAAATTCATGTTGTGAAAACTATGATGTGCCTCGATTTAATTACGCTACGCAAAAATGAAAATGCTGCGAGATCAAAATAGCAGATCATAATACATACGGGCAAATCCCGGAAATGGTCTACCTATGGCAGATTTTCGAGCTGTTAAAACTGTTTATATATGTTGATGGAATAATGCGCTATATATTTAGGGTGATATTTTTTATGTATTTAGTTACACATGTGACCGTAACCTTCGAGTTTTCGAGGTCGGAGGTGGTCAGGAACGCCACCTATGTATCTTGAAAATAAGTGAGTGACTATTTTCTAGATTATCTCGTAAATTATAAGGAAAATATCAGAAATTTATTAATCACCAAAAAGTTTGTTATCGAGTATGCTTTTGAATCGAATAAAATTTCGTCACATGTCGAATGGATGGATTACCGGATTCGAAAAGTGTACATACCAAGTTTGTTTTTCACCGTTTGTTGAATCGACTAAGAATTTGTAATACATTAAAGAAACATTTTGTGTTTCTTTAAGGTAGTTCAACAACCAAGTCGATTTGACGACTGTAATAAGGTTTATTGGTATGCAACATTACCAAAACATACAAATAAAAGGAAATATTATTTTCTATCGCTCTGGTGCTAGCGAGTGCAATTTAAGCAGCATGTACTCGATTATCGTATGCCGTAATCCCAAAAAGAAAATTTTCGAACAATTTTACTCGATCACGTATGCGGTAACTCGGCCCATGAATGAATGTAGCGTTCGTCACGTAGGATTTGCCAATATGTATATTTTTATCTGCTGAATTCAGAAATGACCATAAAACTTTACGAATATATACTTTTATATTTTCATAAATTACAACAACTTTGTTCTTTTTTATTTATGTGATTACATGCATGGGCGATTGTGCACTTCAAAAGTTGTACAATTCAAGGAGTGCGTTTTCAGAGTCAATAGTACAATATTAATTGTCAGATTGCTTTTCATATAGCATAAAAATCATACATATGTATATGTATCTTGTATACTAAACTCTTGAGGAGAGAATACATTTATATTTTTCCATGAAAGAGTGAGTAAATTAAAAGCTAAAACTCGTTTTCTGGAAAATCAGTATTTTTGAGTTCTGTCACTTTTCAAGTGCATGTGTGATATGTCCTTTAATACATAAAAAATTTTGTATTTTACTTTATGAAATGATAAAATACATATTATTTTTAAATAAAATGAAAAATTGTTAATTTAGTGCGTTTTTTCGAGAAATAAGCGTTTTTTTTATCGAGTTTTAGTGCTTTTTGAAATTTAAAAGTTGACACGCTGCATAGTACTAGTTTTAACAGGTACGTATGGAATGAAACATTTGTTCATAATTCAAACGAGAATCAGAAAATATGTAATTGTGAAAAGATAGATTGAAAAGTAATGATGAAAACGAATACGAAAAGTTGTTTTTTCATTTGACGTTATCACAGAACCAGAATTGAGCCCGTGGAGAAACTAAAATTGCATAAAAGAGATTGCGGTCTTTGCGCTTGTACAATACGATATGTTATCAATAGTTTCAAATTAATCATTTGCCAAAACGTGCAGTCAATAGACTGAAAGGAAAAATTAGACACAGAGCCAGAAAACTTAAGGCGAAAGATATAGCGTAATATACGATTGTATATTAGCTGCAAATCCCTAATGTTCTTTCCAGAAGTGCAACTAAAAACTTCAAGGTAATAGAGAATGTGTGGCATGAGCAGGGTATGCGATAATTTTAATCGTATATTAGCAGGCAAAAAACAGTCCAAATTATATAGTGAACGAAGGCCTCTTCCAACTTTAGCGGCAACTATTGATATGTGCTTTTTAAAAGTAAGATCCTTGTCAATTAATATTCCCAGACAGTTTACAGTATCTACAAACTGAATACAAACATTGTTTAAATAAAGGTGCATAAGATTATGAACATTTCCAACCGAGCCAAAACCATAGCACTTGTTTTATTTGGGTTAAATTTAAGTTTGTTTCGAACCGCCCATTCAGAAACCCCTGAGAGAATGTAATTTATGGTTGTAACGTGACAGTCAAGGAACTGTTTGTCACCGGTGAAAAGTAGGTTGATGTCATCGGCATATAAAAATGTTTGGCATTGAAGAGTGCTTACATAATCAACAAAATCATTCATGTATAGGAGGAATAATAGCATAATATCCAACACGCAACTCTGGCAACAAACTGATCAACGACCAATCCACACGGAAATACTTCACCGCAAATGGCGCTGGATTGGTCACACGCTGCGCAGACCTTCAGGTGACACCACAAGACAAGCTATTGATTGGAACCCACAGGGTAATACACGAAGAGTATTACCGAGTGGTTTCCAATAATGATAATGAAGTCAACCAAAGTGGTGTAAGCTGGAGAGAAATAAAACATCTCGCATCAAACCGAGCCGAGTGGAGAGAGTTCGTTGTGGCCCTTTGTTCCTAATAGGAACCACAGAACATAATATATAATATATGAGGAATAACAATGGGCCCAGTACAGAGCCCTGAGGTACACCGCTCGAGCACATCTTGAAATCTACCATATACAAAAGAGTATAAAAGCTTGCACGAAGACGAAGAAAACTCAAATCTGGTATATAATTTCTCTACGTTATAATTCACGGTATCGAATGCTTTACTCAGATCAAGTGACACCATTGTAGATATTTTCTTTGTATTCATATTTTCACGAATTTTTTCAGTCATACTTATCGATAAAGAGGACGTACTTAATCCAGACCGAAAACCAAAGTGCCTATCACTTACACTGTTTCTCAAATTTAAATAATTCTAAATTTGATGTTGCAGTACTAGCTCAAAAGCTTTTGACATACAGCAAAGAATACTAATTGGTCCAAAATCTTCTAAATCAGAATAAGCAGATTTATTTTTTATTGGTACGACTCGTGCGGTTTTCCATAGCTCAGGGTAAGAAGATGCAGTAATTATAGTGTTAAATACAAACCGTAAGTGCTCCTCTATCAACGGTAAAACATTTTTTTACGAATTTCGGTAGTCCATCCGGACCAACTGCATTGGATTTAATACGAGAAATTGAAAATAAAAGTTCTTCCTTGTCAATGCATGAAAAACTAAACCCGGAATTAGAAATATTTGAAAAATTCATTGGAGGGTCCTGAAAATGTGACTGTGATGATATAAAAAAATCATTAAAATTTTCAGTGCTATGACGATCGAATGGATTAATAATCTTATCTCCCCGTTTATTGTTAACTATTCTCCACATTTCAGTACTACTGCAATTATTAAATTTATCTGCCCAGTACCTTGCCTTGAGTTTTCTTAATACACTCTTAACTTTGTTCCTATGCCTACAATATGATTTCCATGTATGTTCGTTTGCAGTTTCTCTATATGCCTTGAAAGCCAGATCTCTCATGTTTCTTGCAAGT
>OY101450.1:55555349-55847849 GCA_956483635.1 Panzeria rudis
ACATTTGACAGTTCGTACAATAAAAAAGCAAATAAAAAATTAATCAGCTGGCGTTCCAGAGCTACCTTGTATATTATTCGACCATGGTTCTGACATTTAATCGAATTATGAAAATTCATGCTACCATATTAATTTATGAAATCCAATTTTTTCCGTTTTATTTCAAAATAAAAATTATAAAAAAATACGGGAAAAATCTGATAGTTTTTATTAAAATGCAGTAACACAAGACATTTTTGTAAGGATTGGTATGTTCATTAAGAAACAATCCCTTAAATTTGTTCATACTCACAAGCTTGACGAGCAGCACAACATCGGAAAACACCACTTTTACTGTGAAAATACGCGAAAAATTGCCAAATTTCAAACAAGCCGTAAAATTTATTAAACATCACTAAAATTCTAAGGAATGCCAAAATCTCAGAAAAAATCGCGAAAATGGCGAAAATTTGCAAAAACCTCTTAACATTAAAAACATAGAAAAGTCTGATAATGATTAAAAATCGGCAAAACTGTAATAAATACAATACTGGCAAAAAATCACTTTTTTCGCGAAAATGGTGAAAATTCGCGACAAACTGGAAAATTTCAAACAAACTTTAAAATTGCTTAATAATAGCTAAAATTGTAAGGATGCATAAAACTCGGAAAAAATCACGAAAGTGAAACAATTCGCAAAAACTTGGTAAGATTAAAAAGATATCAATGTCTGATATTGATTAAAAAAGTGACAAAACTGTTCAAAACCAAAAACTGACAGAAAAAATTAATTTTATTACAAATATTACGAATTTTCGTAATTTTCGCGATTTTTAACGACTTTTTTGCATTCCTTACAATTTTAGCAATTTTAAGCAATTTTACGGCCTGTTTGCAATTTTTAAATTTTTCGCAAATTTCCGCTATTTTCGCGAAAAAAGTGCTTTTTTAGCCGGCTCTTTGATTTTTCATAATTTTACCAATTTTTAACACACTTTTCTATCTTTTTAATTATAGCAAGTTTATGCGAAGGGGTACACTGCTTCATGTACATGCAACTCTCTTTTGTTTTCTTCTTCGTAATATTAAACAATAACAAATTCTATGTAAAAAACAAAAGCTGCGCAGCAAGAATTTCATTATATGGACACGAATGCAATTTCAAAAGAAAATTTAAGAAATTTGCAGAAGCAAAAGTTGCTTCTTATGGACATGGACTTAATAGAGAGGGTATGAGTGTGTTTGCATAACAGAAGCAGCAAACATACGTGTGGTATTGTGTCTGCGACGTAGTTATTCCATATATGCACAACATTTGACAGTTCGTACCTCCTTAAAAAAAGCAAATAAAAAATAATCAGCTGGCGTTCCAGGGCTACCTTGTATATTATTCTACCATGACTCTACCATGAGCCCGCCCTTGCGAATACACAAACAATGCAGCACATCAAGCGTTTTTAATAATTAAAAATTTTTTTTAATATTAATAAACACATCTTTATATAAGCTATTAAAATCTACATATCCTGAAATACTTGCATTCAGAAGGTATACCGAGTAAACTTTTGAAAATAGGAAAAAATCACCGAAAAGTGTTGCGTTTACAAAAAGAAAAATCTTCATTGAGCGCAATAATAAGTTCCAGTTTACACTATGCAAGTCTTATCGATCTGCTTCTTATTCAGCTGTGAGAAAAACACAGAAATGTGTATTCATTTCTCTGTCTTTCTCACAGCTGAATAAGAAGCTGATCAATAAGACTTGCATCGTCTAAACGTCGACTAACTAATGGCAATCGATAGAGGACAAAAATAAACTCTAATAAACTCAAAACTTGCGCAGCAAAAGTTTATTCGTATGGACATAGACTTATGAAAAGAAAAATCTTCGGTGACCGCAACAATGGCTAACGCCGATCACTAGAGGGTACTAATAAAATTCAGAATTGTATGTTGTCACTTTCTGAAATACTTGCATTCAGAAGTTATACCCAGCAAACTTTTGAAAATAGGCAAGTCACCGAGAAGTATTTCGTTTATAAAAAAAAAACTCTTCAGTAAGCGATATAGAGGACAAAAATACATTTTGTCAACGGGGGTTGTCACATTCTGAAATACTTGCATTCAGAAGCTATACCCAGCAGAATTTTTGAAATTTTTCAAAAATCACTGAAAAAAATCTTCGCTTATAAAAAGAAAAATCTTCGGTGAGCGTAATAATGGCTAATGGTGATCAATAGAGGGCATTAATACAATTCAGAAATAGGGGTTTTCACTTTGTGTTGTCACTTTCTGAAATGCTTGCATTCAGAAGTTATACCCATCAAATAGGCAAACATAACCGAAAAGTGTTTCGTTTATATAATTATGACTAATGACAATCGATAGAAGACAAAAATACAATTTGTCAACGGGGGCTGTCACATTCTGAAATAATTGCATTCAGAAGTTATACCCAGCAAACTTTTTGAAAATTTGCAAAAATCGCTGAAAAAAGTTTTCGCTTATAAAGAGAAAAATCTTTGGTGGCCGCAATAATGGCTAGTGGCGATCAATACAGGGCACCAATACAACTCTAAAATAGGGGTTGTCACTTTCTGAAATATTTGCATTCAAAACTTATACCCAGCATACTTTTGAAAATAGGTAAAAATCACCAAAGTGTTTGGTTTATAAAAAGAAAAATCTTCGGTGAGTGCAATAATGACTAATAGCAATCAATAGAGGACAAAAATACAATTTGTAAACGGGGCTTGTCACATTCAGAAATACTTGCATTCAGAAGCTATACCCAGAAAACTTTTTGAAAATTTGCAAAAATCCCTAAAAAAAAGTTTTCGCTTATAAATAGAAAAATCTTCGATGAGCGCAATAATGGCTAATGGAGATCAATGGAGGGCATCAATACAATTCAGAAATATGTGTTGTCAGTTTCTGAAATACTTGCATGCAGAAGTTATACCCACCAAACTTCACCCAGCAAACTACCCAGCAAAAATCACCGAAAAGTATTTCGTTTATAAAAAGAAAAATCTTCGGTGAGCGCAATAATGATATTACAATCGATAGAGGACAATAATACAATTTGTCAACGGGGGTTAACACATTCTGAAATACTTGCATTCAGAAGCTATACCCAGCAAACTTCTTAAAATTTTTCAAAAACCGCTGAAAAAAGTTTTCGGTTATAGAAAAAAATCTTCGGTGAGCGCTATAGTAACTAACGGCTATCAATAGAGGGTACTAACACAATTCTGAAATCAGCGTTGCCACTTTCTGAAATACCTGCATTAAGAAGTTATACCCAGCAAACTTTTGAAAATAGGTAAAAATCACCGAAGTGTTTCGTTTATAAGAAGAAAAATCTTCGGTGAGTACAATAATGACTAATGGAAATCGATAGAGGAGAAAAATACAATTTGTCAACGGGGGATGTCACATTCTAAAATACTTGCATTTAGAAGTTATACTTAGCAAACTTTTTGAAAATTTGCAAAAATCGCTGGAAAAAAGAAAAATCATCAGCGACCGCAAAAATGGCTAATGGCGATCAATAGAGGGCACCAATACAATTCATAAATAGGGGTTTTCACTTTCTG
Source organism: Panzeria rudis (assembly GCA_956483635.1). Lineage (NCBI taxonomy): Eukaryota > Metazoa > Arthropoda > Insecta > Diptera > Tachinidae > Panzeria > Panzeria rudis. Next base: position 55,558,927 of record OY101450.1, read on the forward strand.
AAATACTTGCATTCAGAGGTTATACCCAGCAAACTTTTTGAAAATTTGCAAAAATCGCTGAAAAAAGTTTTCGCTTATAAAAAGAAAAATCTTCGGTGAGCGCAATAATGACTAATGACGATCAATAGAGGCTACTAATAAAATTCAGTAATGTGGGTTGTCACTTTCTGAAATACTTGCATTCAGAAGCTATACCCAGCAAACTTTTGAAAATAGGCAAAAATCACCGAAAAGTGTTTCGTTTATTATAAGAAAAATCTTCGGTGAGCGCAATAATGACAAAACCATCGATAGAGAACAAAAATACAATTTGTCAACGGGGACTGTCACATTCTGAAATAATTGCATTCAGAAGTTATACCCAGCAAACTTTTTGAAAATTTGCAAAAATCGCTGAAAAAAGTTTTCGCTTATAAATAGAAAAATCTTCGATGAGCGCAATAATGACTAATGGAGATCAATGGAGGGCATCAATACAATTCAGAAATATGTGTTGTCAGTTTCTGAAATACTTGCATGCAGAAGTTATACCCAGCAAACTTCACCCAGCAAACTACCCAGCAAAAATCACCGAAAAGTGTTTCGTTTATAAAAAGAAAAATCTTCGGTGAGCGCAATAATGACATTACAATCGATAGAGGACAATAATACAATTTGTCAACGGGGGTTAACACATTCTAAAATACTTGCATTCAGAAGCTATACCCAGCAAACTTTTTAAAAATTTTCAAAAATCGCTGAAAAAAGTTTTCGCTTATAAAAAAAATCTTCGGTGTGCGCAATAGTAACTAACGGCTATCAATAGAGGGTACTAACACAATTTAGAAATCAGCGTTGCCACTTTCTGAAATTCTTGCATTAAGAAGTTATACCCAGCAAACTTTTGAAAATAGGTAAAAATCACCGAAGTGTTTCGTTTATAAGAAGAAAAATCTTCGTTGAGTACAATAATGACTAATGGCAATCGAAGTGTTTGTTTATAAAAAGAAAAATCTTCGGCAAGCGCATAGCAATCGATAGAGGACAAAAATACATTTTGTCAACGGGGATTGTAACGTTCTGAAATACTTACATTCAGAAGTTATGCAAAGCAAACTCTTTGAAAATTTGCAAAAATCGCTGAAAAAAGTTTTCGATTATTAAAAGAAAAATCTTCGGTGAGTGCAATAATGGCTTGTGGTGATCAATAGCGCCATTAATACAATTCAGAAATGGGTGTTTTCACTTTCTGAAATACTTGCATTCAGAAGTTATACCCAGCAAACTTTTGAAAATAGGCAAACATCACCGAAAAGTGTTTCGTTTATAAAAAGAAAAATCTTCGGTGAGCGCAATAATGACTAATGGCAATCGAGACACGACAAAAATACAATTTGTCAACGGGGGTTGTCCCGTTCTGAAATACTCGTGTTCAGAAATTATACCAAGCAAACTTTTTGAAAATTTGCAAAAATCGCTGAAAAATGTATTCGCTTATAAAAAGAAATATCTTCGATGAGCGCAATAATGGATAATAGCGATCAATAAAGGTCACTAATAAAATTTAGAAATGTGGGTTGTCACTCTATGAAATACTTGCATTCAGAAGTTATATCCAGCAAACTTTTGAAATAGACCATTTCTTTTGTAATATGTTTGTTACTGCGACACAATTTGTCGTTGCGTATCGGAACGTCGTGCTTGTGGTTCATCGTTTTCGTATTTATGTCCCCGTGAAAACATAAATACCATCGCACAATCTATCCTAGTGTAGTACTCTTCACTCGTTGTGGTACTGTAGTTTGTCCTTCCGGCTACGCTCCTCGATGCGTGGATCCTTTTGTGACTTCTATTGATCGTCATTAGCCATTATTGCGCTCACCGAAGATTTTTCTTTTTATAAGCGAAAACTTTTTTCAGCGATTTTTGCAAATTTTCAAAAAGTTTGCTGGGTATAACTTCTGAATGCAAGCATTTCAGAAAGTGACAACCCGCATTTCTGAATGATATTTTTGTTCTCTATCGATTGTTAGTCATTATAGCGCTTGCCGAAGATTTTTCTTTTTACAAACGAAACGCTTTTCGGTGATTTTTGCCTATTTTCGAAAATTTGATGGGTATAACTTCTAAATGTAAGTATTTCAGAAAGAGACAAAACCCATTTCTGAATTGTATTGGTGCCTTCTATTGATCGCCATTAGTTATAATTGCGCTCACCGAAGCTTTTTCCTTTTATAAACGAAACACTTTTCGGTGATTTTTGCCTATTTTCAAAAGTTTGCTGGATATAACTTCTGAATGCAAGTATTTCAGAGAGCAACAACCCACATATCTGAATTTTATTAGTACCCTCTATTGATCGCCATTAGCCATTATTGCGCTCACCGAAGATTTTTCGTTTAATAAGAGAAAACTTTTTTCAGCGATTTTTGCAAATTTTCAAAAAGTTTCTGGGTATAAGTTCTGAATGCAATTATTTCAGAGAGTGATAACCCCCATTTCTGAATTGTATTGGTGCCCTTTATTGATAGCTAATAGCCATTATTGCGTTCACCGAAGATTTTTCTTTTTATCAGCGAAAACTTTTTTCAGCGATTTTTGCAAATTTTGCAAGTATTTCAGAATTTGAAAACCGTTGACAAATTGTATTTTTGTCATCTATCATTGTTATTAGTCATTATTACGCTCACCGATGATTATTTTTTTATAAACGAAACACTTTTCGGTGATTTTTGCCTATTTTCGAAAGTTTGATGGGTATAACCTCTGAATGCAAGTATTTCAAAAAGTGACAACCGCAATTTCTGATTTGTATTGGTGGCCTCTATTGATCGCCATGAGCCATTATTACGTTCACTGGAAATTTTTGTTGTTTTTTTTACAACTTTTAATGTTTGCTGGGTGTAAATTCTGAATATGTAGGGGCGCTTGTAGCAAGTTTTAACGTTAAACCAGATTTTCGTGGTCTGGCAACTCAAACAGTATTACATTGAAGTTACCAGCTCTGACTTCGAACATATGGGCAAAAATCAGGGTATATTCGACAGGTGTAGGCATTTCTAAAGCAATAAAGGAATTATTGTTGTACAACTAACTTAACATTGTCAGCACAGATATCTGTGGCCGTAATTGTCAAACACCATACAGAAGAAAATGTGTATAGGATGCTTGATAGTCTGTAGGTAGTGGTAACATCAGGAGCATTTCATCAACAATACTAAATTCGATGTTTAATTATGTTGCTCAGCTGACCTAATGCTCCCACCTTTTAAAATACGCCCTGGGCGAAAACAGGTGCTTTGTAGAGCGACTCTGTCTTACAAAAGGCGCTCTATTTGCATTCCAGTCAAGTCAATGTCAAAAGTCAGTGATAATGGTATTGATACGCTGAATATGCTGTATCCTTCCAGTATTGCATCAGACATTCTACCTTATAAAAATAGAATTTTCGGGAACATCACGCCATTTTATCTACAACCTTTTTGAAGAATCGGATTATCGCTACAGTTTGGGAACATTTGGGTGAAAATTATTGGAAAAAGCTACCATTACTGCACAATTAATTTTTAAATAATTGTTGGCCAGCAGATTCATAAAGTGTGCAATAGCCTGTGCTATTCTTTTAAAAACGTTCGCAGAAAATTAATTGGTAGCCTCATTGTAGGGTAAGTTTTAAGGATTAGCATGAAATACGCATATTCTTATGGTGATTTTCTTTGTGTGTTTTCCTACTTAGGGCCATTATTACAACTCAGCAGTAAAGTGGAAGATAGTTACTGGCATGATTAGCAGAAGTGATCGGTAAACTGACCTGCAACAATTTTTCATTATTACATTATTACACTATGCAAGTCTTATCGATCTGCTTCTTATTCAGCTGTGAGAAAAACACAGAAATGTGTATTCATTTCTCTGTCTTTCTCACAGCTGAATAAGAAGCTGATCAATAAGACTTGCATCGTCTAAACGTCGACTAACTAATGGCAATCGATAGAGGACAAAAATAAACTCTAATAAACTCAAAACTTGCGCAGCAAAAGTTTATTCGTATGGACATAGACTTATGAAAAGAAAAATCTTCGGTGACCGCAACAATGGCTAACGCCGATCACTAGAGGGTACTAATAAAATTCAGAATTGTATGTTGTCACTTTCTGAAATACTTGCATTCAGAAGTTATACCCAGCAAACTTTTGAAAATAGGCAAGTCACCGAGAAGTATTTCGTTTATAAAAAAACACTCTTCAGTAAGCGATATAGAGGACAAAAATACATTTTGTCAACGGGGGTTGTCACATTCTGAAATACTTGCATTCAGAAGCTATACCCAGCAGAATTTTTGAAATTTTTCAAAAATCACTGAAAAAAATCTTCGCTTATAAAAAGAAAAATCTTCGGTGAGCGTAATAATGGCTAATGGTGATCAATAGAGGGCATTAATACAATTCAGAAATAGGGGTTTTCACTTTGTGTTGTCACTTTCTGAAATGCTTGCATTCAGAAGTTATACCCATCAAATAGGCAAACATAACCGAAAAGTGTTTCGTTTATATAATTATGACTAATGACAATCGATAGAGGACAAAAATACAATTTGTCAACGGGGGCTGTCACATTCTGAAATAATTGCATTCAGAAGTTATACCCAGCAAACTTTTTGAAAATTTGCAAAAATCGCTGAAAAAAGTTTTCGCTTATAAAGAGAAAAATCTTTGGTGGCCGCAATAATGGCTAGTGGCGATCAATACAGGGCACCAATACAACTCTAAAATAGGGGTTGTCACTTTCTGAAATATTTGCATTCAAAACTTATACCCAGCATACTTTTGAAAATAGGTAAAAATCACCAAAGTGTTTGGTTTATAAAAAGAAAAATCTTCGGTGAGTGCAATAATGACTAATAGCAATCAATAGAGGACAAAAATACAATTTGTAAACGGGGCTTGTCACATTCAGAAATACTTGCATTCAGAAGCTATACCCAGAAAACTTTTTGAAAATTTGCAAAAATCCCTAAAAAAAAGTTTTCGCTTATAAATAGAAAAATCTTCGATGAGCGCAATAATGGCTAATGGAGATCAATGGAGGGCATCAATACAATTCAGAAATATGTGTTGTCAGTTTCTGAAATACTTGCATGCAGAAGTTATACCCACCAAACTTCACCCAGCAAACTACCCAGCAAAAATCACCGAAAAGTATTTCGTTTATAAAAAGAAAAATCTTCGGTGAGCGCAATAATGATATTACAATCGATAGAGGACAATAATACAATTTGTCAACGGGGGTTAACACATTCTGAAATACTTGCATTCAGAAGCTATACCCAGCAAACTTCTTAAAATTTTTCAAAAACCGCTGAAAAAAGTTTTCGGTTATAGAAAAAAATCTTCGGTGAGCGCTATAGTAACTAACGGCTATCAATAGAGGGTACTAACACAATTCTGAAATCAGCGTTGCCACTTTCTGAAATACCTGCATTAAGAAGTTATACCCAGCAAACTTTTGAAAATAGGTAAAAATCACCGAAGTGTTTCGTTTATAAGAAGAAAAATCTTCGGTGAGTACAATAAATACTAATGGAAATCGATAGAGGAGAAAAATACAATTTGTCAACGGGGGATGTCACATTCTAAAATACTTGCATTTAGAAGTTATACTTAGCAAACTTTTTGAAAATTTGCAAAAATCGCTGGAAAAAAGAAAAATCATCAGCGACCGCAAAAATGGCTAATGGCGATCAATAGAGGGCACCAATACAATTCATAAATAGGGGTTTTCACTTTCTGAAATACTTGCATTCAGAGGTTATACCCAGCAAACTTTTTGAAAATTTGCAAAAATCGCTGAAAAAAGTTTTCGCTTATAAAAAGAAAAATCTTCGGTGAGCGCAATAATGACTAATGACGATCAATAGAGGCTACTAATAAAATTCAGTAATGTGGGTTGTCACTTTCTGAAATACTTGCATTCAGAAGCTATACCCAGCAAACTTTTGAAAATAGGCAAAAATCACCGAAAAGTGTTTCGTTTATTATAAGAAAAATCTTCGGTGAGCGCAATAATGACAAAACCATCGATAGAGAACAAAAATACAATTTGTCAACGGGGACTGTCACATTCTGAAATAATTGCATTCAGAAGTTATACCCAGCAAACTTTTTGAAAATTTGCAAAAATCGCTGAAAAAAGTTTTCGCTTATAAATAGAAAAATCTTCGATGAGCGCAATAATGACTAATGAAGATCAATGGAGGGCATCAATACAATTCAGAAATATGTGTTGTCAGTTTCTGAAATACTTGCATGCAGAAGTTATACCCAGCAAACTTCACCCAGCAAACTACCCAGCAAAAATCACCGAAAAGTGTTTCGTTTATAAAAAGAAAAATCTTCGGTGAGCGCAATAATGACATTACAATCGATAGAGGACAATAATACAATTTGTCAACGGGGGTTAACACATTCTAAAATACTTGCATTCAGAAGCTATACCCAGCAAACTTTTTAAAAATTTTCAAAAATCGCTGAAAAAAGTTTTCGCTTATAAAAAAAATCTTCGGTGTGCGCAATAGTAACTAACGGCTATCAATAGAGGGTACTAACACAATTTAGAAATCAGCGTTGCCACTTTCTGAAATTCTTGCATTAAGAAGTTATACCCAGCAAACTTTTGAAAATAGGTAAAAATCACCGAAGTGTTTCGTTTATAAGAAGAAAAATCTTCGTTGAGTACAATAATGACTAATGGCAATCGAAGTGTTTGTTTATAAAAAGAAAAATCTTCGGCAAGCGCATAGCAATCGATAGAGGACAAAAATACATTTTGTCAACGGGGATTGTAACGTTCTGAAATACTTACATTCAGAAGTTATGCAAAGCAAACTCTTTGAAAATTTGCAAAAATCGCTGAAAAAAGTTTTCGATTATTAAAAGAAAAATCTTCGGTGAGTGCAATCTTCGGTGAGCGCAATAATGACTAATGGCAATCGAGACACGACAAAAATACAATTTGTCAACGGGGGTTGTCCCGTTCTGAAATACTCGTGTTCAGAAATTATACCAAGCAAACTTTTTGAAAATTTGCAAAAATCGCTGAAAAATGTATTCGCTTATAAAAAGAAATATCTTCGATGAGCGCAATAATGGATAATAGCGATCAATAAAGGTCACTAATAAAATTTAGAAATGTGGGTTGTCACTCTATGAAATACTTGCATTCAGAAGTTATATCCAGCAAACTTTTGAAATAGACCATTTCTTTTGTAATATGTTTGTTACTGCGACACAATTTGTCGTTGCGTATCGGAACGTCGTGCTTGTGGTTCATCGTTTTCGTATTTATGTCCCCGTGAAAACATAAATACCATCGCACAATCTATCCTAGTGTAGTACTCTTCACTCGTTGTGGTACTGTAGTTTGTCCTTCCGGCTACGCTCCTCGATGCGTGGATCCTTTTGTGACTTCTATTGATCGTCATTAGCCATTATTGCGCTCACCGAAGATTTTTCTTTTTATAAGCGAAAACTTTTTTCAGCGATTTTTGCAAATTTTCAAAAAGTTTGCTGGGTATAACTTCTGAATGCAAGCATTTCAGAAAGTGACAACCCGCATTTCTGAATGATATTTTTGTTCTCTATCGATTGTTAGTCATTATAGCGCTTGCCGAAGATTTTTCTTTTTACAAACGAAACGCTTTTCGGTGATTTTTGCCTATTTTCGAAAATTTGATGGGTATAACTTCTAAATGTAAGTATTTCAGAAAGAGACAAAACCCATTTCTGAATTGTATTGGTGCCTTCTATTGATCGCCATTAGTTATAATTGCGCTCACCGAAGCTTTTTCCTTTTATAAACGAAACACTTTTCGGTGATTTTTGCCTATTTTCAAAAGTTTGCTGGATATAACTTCTGAATGCAAGTATTTCAGAGAGCAACAACCCACATATCTGAATTTTATTAGTACCCTCTATTGATCGCCATTAGCCATTATTGCGCTCACCGAAGATTTTTCGTTTAATAAGAGAAAACTTTTTTCAGCGATTTTTGCAAATTTTCAAAAAGTTTCTGGGTATAAGTTCTGAATGCAATTATTTCAGAGAGTGATAACCCCCATTTCTGAATTGTATTGGTGCCCTTTATTGATAGCTAATAGCCATTATTGCGTTCACCGAAGATTTTTCTTTTTATCAGCGAAAACTTTTTTCAGCGATTTTTGCAAATTTTGCAAGTATTTCAGAATTTGAAAACCGTTGACAAATTGTATTTTTGTCATCTATCATTGTTATTAGTCATTATTACGCTCACCGATGATTATTTTTTTATAAACGAAACACTTTTCGGTGATTTTTGCCTATTTTCGAAAGTTTGATGGGTATAACCTCTGAATGCAAGTATTTCAAAAAGTGACAACCGCAATTTCTGATTTGTATTGGTGGCCTCTATTGATCGCCATGAGCCATTATTACGTTCACTGGAAATTTTTGTTGTTTTTTTTACAACTTTTAATGTTTGCTGGGTGTAAATTCTGAATATGTAGGGGCGCTTGTAGCAAGTTTTAACGTTAAACCAGATTTTCGTGGTCTGGCAACTCAAACAGTATTACATTGAAGTTACCAGCTCTGACTTCGAACATATGGGCAAAAATCAGGGTATATTCGACAGGTGTAGGCATTTCTAAAGCAATAAAGGAATTATTGTTGTACAACTAACTTAACATTGTCAGCACAGATATCTGTGGCCGTAATTGTCAAACACCATACAGAAGAAAATGTGTATAGGATGCTTGATAGTCTGTAGGTAGTGGTAACATCAGGAGCATTTCATCAACAATACTAAATTCGATGTTTAATTATGTTGCTCAGCTGACCTAATGCTCCCACCTTTTAAAATACGCCCTGGGCGAAAACAGGTGCTTTGTAGAGCGACTCTGTCTTACAAAAGGCGCTCTATTTGCATTCCAGTCAAGTCAATGTCAAAAGTCAGTGATAATGGTATTGATACGCTGAATATGCTGTATCCTTCCAGTATTGCATCAGACATTCTACCTTATAAAAATAGAATTTTCGGGAACATCACGCCATTTTATCTACAACCTTTTTGAAGAATCGGATTATCGCTACAGTTTGGGAACATTTGGGTGAAAATTATTGGAAAAAGCTACCATTACTGCACAATTAATTTTTAAATAATTGTTGGCCAGCAGATTCATAAAGTGTGCAATAGCCTGTGCTATTCTTTTAAAAACGTTCGCAGAAAATTAATTGGTAGCCTCATTGTAGGGTAAGTTTTAAAGATTAGCATGAAATACGCATATTCTTATGGTGATTTTCTTTGTGTGTTTTCCTACTTAGGGCCATTATTACAACTCAGCAGTAAAGTGGAAGATAGTTACTGGCATGATTAGCAGAAGTGATCGGTAAACTGACCTGCAACAATTTTTCATTATTACAACTTGCCTGTAAAATAAAAATTATCTTTTTCAAAGTATGGCTATACAAGAGCACAAGTGGCAACGTCATACATATGTATTTACAATGGCACAGATAACAGGTACACATAAGTCTACAACAAGTATAAATTTGTTGTAGAAACTACACTACAGTTGTCAAAAAGTGTTGAAAGATGGGTGGAGTTATCAGCGCAGGTAGCTCTATAATGAAATATCCAATACCGTAACGAAGGGAAGCTCCATATAGTGACAAAATTGTGATAATTTCATCACTCCATTAAGTTTGCCGAGTAAGGTCATGTGTTCTGGCGAGTTCACCAGTTAGATACGCCTTGGTGTTTACTTGATAAAGAATCAAGTATGGCAGCCTATGAAAATGTGTGCCGATATAAGTTAGCGGAAGAATGAACTTCCCAGTAAGTTATCCCACACTTTTAGGTTATATTAAAGTTGTAATAATGAAAAACTGTTTATCCGTCCGATAAAATGCTAATTATAACTAAAGCCGAGTTGTAATAATGGCCCTTAGTTTTTTATTCGGTAATTTGGTTTGCTGTCTAAGTCGGTGAGAATTTAAGGTATAAATACGCTTCCGATCTCACACAGAATCCGTGCTAGACAGGCCCGAAGAAATCCTAGTATTACCGAGGGAGGAAAGTGGACAAAATTATACTGCAGCACCTAGAAAGTTCTACCAATTAGAAGCGGTTTGTGTCAGTATAGACGTTAAACAACATTTGCCCTTGTGGTTGTGCCAAATTAAAATTGTTAGCCCTCTAAAAATTTAGCTAAAGTGAAATTTTAGTAGTGTAAAAAGTGTACACAAGAAAGTGTACTAGAATTTTGCTAAATTGGATTAAAAAGAATGAAAAGCCTACCTAAAACTACACATAAAAGCTAAAATAATTAAATATTGTTCCTAAAATTATAACATATGAGTGCCGGGCTAAAATTACTTAAAGTCTAATCTACCTAATATCACAGTTTTGCTCTAAATCACAGTTTTTATCACAGAAAGTTTACACGTTTTGGCCAAATTCGAAGTAAAAAGTAAAATTTATTTTTAAAAACTTAAACATGTTTGCATAAAGACCCAATTGTCTGAAAATCATGTACCATTTTGCCTAATATTATCAGTTGTTGAAAATTATACAAAATTTTCATAAGGATTTTTATTTTGTTATAGTTTTAAATATCAAAGTGTAATCTAAAGTGTGTGCGGGTTAGGAAAATGAATATGACCTAAAGGATGTGGTTAACAAAACCAACTCAAAAAGTGACATGCAAACGTAAAATATAAATGGTCAAGAGTTTTTTTTATTTACTATTGAAAAGATGGCATACGTCACAGTAAACAAACAAACAAGAATATAAAACCAGTTCCAGCCTAATAAACCCAACAACAACAATCTAAGCAACATCGTCACATATTTCATCATGAAAGATCTTTTATCGTGCGATCCTGATGATGGTAAGCCATTTTAAAATCTTTTTATATTTGTGTTCAATTTAACTTTTGGTAATTACCGAACTCTCCTCGATTGTTGATCATATGGTATGTACCACAAACGTTATATACGAGGTTGGTGGTAGAAGTCATTAAGCAATGATCTACGAGGGTTGTGGTAGAAGTTATTAAAGAAAAAGAATATAATTTGTTTGTATTAGTAAAATCGAGTAAAGTTAAAAATAACACTAAATTCAGTACCATAAAATCTTAACACTAAATCTATATTTTTTTATCGTTTTCATATGTGTACACAAAAACATGTTAACAAACAATAAATTTTAACTAAAATTTTTGCGAGTTCAATTAGTTGCAAGTGAAAGCTTACCTATGTGGTCAAAGATCAAATTCTAAGATTTTTTCAACCGTTTAGTAGAAGGTAAATTTACCAATTTTGAATAATGCATTACAAGTTTAATAGAAAATATATTTTTAGTCTTTTCGAAGCTAATTGAATCCGCGTTTGTGTGAGTAATGATCAAGTTAATTTTTTTGTGTACACATAAGTTTGTCCTTGGTATCCGAACGGGATACATGCCCTTAAATATTTGACCCGTACGGATAAAGTTTTTCTTTCGCGCACACATTTTGGAAGTTTTGCTTTGAAATTCAAAATATATTATTTTGCCTTAAGTAACGTTTTCCTGAAATTTGAATAAATACAAGTTAATTTTAAAATTATGTTACGACAAGTAACGGTATTTCAAGCATTTTGCTGGTTGAAAATAAGTTAGCATTAAATACGTTAAGCAACGGTCGGTTATGAATACCTTTTGAATTTTTCATATAATAAAATTAATATGAATTTGTAATCCGTTTTGTTTTGATTTCTTGGCGAAGGCAAGGGTAAGGATAATTTCCGTGGGATCATGTACACTGATACTGCTTGTTATACATGATCATAGTTGGGAGGGGAAGTATGTCTACCGTCAGCACATACCAAACGTGTCAAATTCCTCTACTATTAAGCAATTGTTTCTTCCGCTTTCTCTATCGGTTCTCGAAAGTACCCTCTTTTAGTAGCACATACAAATAAAATAAGAATCTGTGCAAAACTTCGTTAAATGTTCCTTTTGATCAGCCCGTAAGACCCATCCCACTAGCCGACGAGCCACAGCCGGAAACAGTACGTGCATGGGCTGATGAAAGCTGAACGTATGCCACCATATTTTTTTGCAACCCTCGTAAGTTGTATGCTATAGATAATTATTTTTGGCGCCCAAAGTGGGGCCCCACACAATTTGTGGTCGATGTAACACCTTGTGATTTTTATAGTGTGGCTCCTGAACTAATCTCATTTTTCCTTTCTTCTGTTTTTTTCCTCTCAGTTTCTTGATATAAATTTTTCTATTTCGATGAAATACTCTTTGGTAGGAAATGTAAGAGTAGTGTTTATGGACGAACTGTTAACCAACCTTAGAACATTTTATTCGCCTCAGTTCTACTCTCCAACTGGTTTTACCGCGTATTTATATTAGTCTTTCCTGGAAATACTGGTTATTGGAGTTTTAAGCTAGACCCAGTCCGTCTGACCTCATATAAATATAGGTAATACTTTTTTTGTCGGAATGTTGTATCGGTTAAGTTTAGGAATGTCTAGTTTGGATGAGATTTCAACTGTCACCGGCTTAGCTACTTCATTCTAAACCATATCTGCTTAAAATTTTCTATTATTTTCTCTAAACTACTATTTCTTTTGCTATACGATTGCCTAAATTGTTTTGGATCAGTTTCACCATTAATACATTTTGTTCCTTATACTGCACTTTTGCTATGAAATCAAACAAGTTATTATATTTTTCATTTGATTTTTCGAGTTACTTTTATTGGTCGATAAACAGGTTACGCCAGTAAAATATTTTTTTTGCGTTTTCGTTTATTTGCTTTTGATTTTGAAAGAAATTTTGGTAATTTTTATTTTAAGGATTTAATTTCGTTTTGTGATTTAGTTTGTTTAGATCAGCTTAGAAACCTAGTTTCTTAGTACTTATATTTTTATATCTTTTTGTTGTTGTTTTTCTACTATTTTTGTTTTTATTTTCATTTAAGAACTTCCTTTAGCAGCAATTCAAATACGATTATCTTAGAATACTTTTTATCCATACTGTAGGGTGAAAATAACTAATTTTAGATATCATTTAATTTCGGAACTTATATATTTTTTAAATCACCGATTGCCTTAGGGTGCGGAACGTATGCAGCCTAATTACAGTAATACTTTTCGATATAGGTTTTGTTAGCGGGATTTCTTGCCTCTAAGCGTTTTCGGCTAGTAGAATTCATTCAATAGTCTAGTTTACCTTCAATGCATACGTTTTTGCTTGACAATGTCACAAGACGACGTGGATGAAACTTCTTTGGGTGCGATTGCACTACCAAACTGCGGTATATGTCAGAATAATATTTCTGATCAGAAATATGGGACTACGCCACCTTGTGGACACAAATTCCATAAATCTTGCTTAACAAAACACGCCAAGACAAACACAACGTGTCCTGTGTGTAGCGTCAGTTTAGCAGCGGTTGCCTTAGGTACACCTAAACCCTCTGCATATCCACCACCAATGATACTTCGGTCTAATGCCCAGCGTTTGGTGAATTTTGATCCGAGTCTGGAACGCTCAGTTCTAACTTCAGACTCAGACTTAGGGAATATCGGGCCTAAAACATCACAAGATAGCTCGGAGGAAATACAAAATTTAATTAGCAGAACTATTCAAAAACAACAGGGTGAAATGTTAAGTGTACTTAGTCAACAACTAAACTCTATGATGGAAACAAGTATTCAAACCATCTGTGAACGATTGAATCCATCTATAGGCACCTCAAACCTAATCGGAAGAGCTCCTTCAGCGACTAACTCTCAAAATAGCGGAACTCTAAATAACGGAAATTTCCCACCACTCGATCGGGGAGTTCCTGTAGAAAACCAAACATTAGAACAGCTTTTGGGGTTAAATAATTCTAACAATGATAATCAATCGCCTGCAGGTCACGTAAACCGAACTCCAAATACCGGCCGAAATGAAGTATCTAATTTTTATGATTCCTTGAGACCGGAAAAAGTCGGACACATAATCCACAATTGGCGGATTAAATTCTCTGGCGATGCGGAAGGCATGTCGGTAAAAATTTTTTTATATCGGGTAGACCCCTTGACTAAGCAAACCCTAGTAACTTTAGTCTGTTGTGTGATCATATATCACTGTTGTTTGAATCCAAAGCCAGCGATTGGTTTTGGATGTACCAGAAAATGGTTCGCGTTATAGTTTGGCCGGAGCTTTGTGGTGCCTTGCGTAGACAATTTAAAGATTCAAGGACCGACGTAGACTTACGCGAAATGATCCGGGATAGGAAGTAAAAGTCGAACGAAAACTTCGATGATTTTTATGAAGCGGTTGTTGAGATCTCTGATCGATTGACTGACCCGCTGGACGATAGAGTTCTGATCGAGATATTGCGTCGTAACTTGTTGCCTGAAATACAGCACGAAATTTTAAATATTCATATCGAGTCCGTGTCAAAATTGCGAGACATTTGCCGAAGAAGGGAATTCTTTTTACAAAACCTTGGTAAGAAACACTTTTATCCAACGTCTGTACTGCTACGCAAAAATGTGAGTGAGGTTGTAGAAGAGGAAGAAAATCCTCTTATTCAGGATGAAATATCCGCTATAGCTCTGACGTGCTGGAACTGTGAAGGGACTGGTCACCGATAGCATGATTGCTTAGAAGAAAGACGGGTATTTTGTTATGGTTGTGGTCAACCAAATGTGTTTAAGCCCAAATGTGCCAAATGTAAGCCAAAAAACTCAGTCGAGTGCACTGAACAGTGCACTCAAACCGACGAGTTCGATCTCATCCAGTTCAAGCACAGGCTAAATAATTCTCAACACCCTGATTCAGAACCCTCAACAAACTGCGCAAAAACTAATCACACCACAAGAACTAATAAGGCCAATGGACGTTGTTGCCAGCCAAATTCAGATTCCTCATTTGAACATTCTTCATTTTCTAAAAACCAATTAAATAAAAATCTATCAATTCCCTCCACTAAAACTGAGTCACGAGGCTGATTCTGATTCGTCCTTTCGCGTTTTACATAATACCAATATAGTACGCAAAGATAATAGTTATCCAAATGTTATTTTCCAATCATCAGCTACTTCATTCAATCATCCGGCCACCTATTTCAAACCATTTCATATTCGCTTAGCCGAATACAATGCTAGAAGATCCCAACTTTTTAATGATTGTATACTTTCACGTAAGAAAATTCGTTCTAACAAACTTTGAAAAACTACTGGCTTAACCTAAGAAGTAGTCGACGAAATCTTTTAAGTTCTATTTACGATAAACCTCATGACATACGGCCTTATGCTGATGTGTGGCTATTTGATAGACCGTTTAGCGGACTATTAGACACCGGAGCATCCATAAGTTGTTTAGGATCGATAGCGGCAAAAACCTTGTTAGAATCTGACGAAAAATATAAGAAAATTAAATCCCTAGTAAGAACAGCTGATGGTAAATCGCAGGGAGTTTGTGGCTATGTGAAAACTGAAATAACTTTCAGAGGCATTACGAAACCAATCTGTTTATATATAGTCCCTAATCTAGCTCAAGATCTCTATCTAGGTATTGATTTTTGGCAATCTTTTGACCTACTACCTCCTGGTCTTTTATCCGAACTCGGTTTACACTTAAGCTCGTCGCCTATTTCCGAGATGTCGGAGCAACGTTCATTGTCAGAAATTGAAAAATAACGTTTACAAGGAGTAATAGATACTTTTCCCTCATTTAAGAAACAGAGGCACTTTCCAGTTTCGCCTGCCATAGAAAAATTAATATACACCGAAATAGATAGAATGCTAGAGATGGACGTGATTGAGGAATCCGACAGCTCCTGGTCGTCACCTATTGTTCTAGTTCGAAAACCCGGAAAGGTTAGGCTATGTCTGGACTCTCGCCAGGTCAACTCGGTCACTGTTAAGGATGCATATCCTTTGCCAAATATCGAAGGCATTTTGAGTAGGTTGCCCAAGGCCGAATTTATCACTAGCTTAGACCTAAAAGACGCCTTTTGGCAAATCCCGTTGGACAAGTAATCGAAAGGTAAGACGGCATTCAGTGTTCCCGGCCGACCTTTATACCACTTCAAGGTCATGCCCTTTGGGCTATGTAACGCGCCGCAAACCATGTCGAGGCTCATGGATAAGGTCTTGCCGCCGGAACTGAAAACCGAAGTGTTCGTTTACCTGGATGACTTGTTGATCGTGTCGGATACTTTTGATAGACATTTGGATGTTTTAAAAATCATTTCGCAACAAATACATTCTGCCGGTTTGACGATTAATATTGAAAAATCTAAGTTTTGCGTAAGAGAAGTCCGTTATCTTGGCCACTTGGTGGGTAATGGGGTAATTCACACAGATCCTGAGAAAATTTCGGCCATCATAGAATTTCCGACCCCAAGATCTGTTAAGCAAATCAGACGGTTCTTAGGAATGTCCGGTTGGTACCGGAAGTTCATTATGAACTACGCTTCTCTGACTTCACCATTATCGGATTTGTTGAAAGTTAACAGAAAATTTGCCTGGACCGATGAAGCCCAAAAGGCTTTTGATGAATTAAAGTCCATAATGACAACCGCCCCAGTGCTGCACAGTCCCAACTTCTCACAGCCGTTCTACATACACTGTGATGCAAGCAGCATTGGAATAGGCAGCGTACTGGTTCAGAAAACCGCGGAGGGCGAAGAGTTTCCGATCGACTTTATGTCGAAGAAACTAAATCAAGCCCAACGCAAATACTCTGTAACCGAACAGGAATGTCTAGCGGCAATGCTAAGCATTAAGAAATTTCGGGCTTATGTGGAAGGTCATGAGTTCACTGTTATAACCGATCATGCATCTTTAAAGTGGCTCATGACCCAAACAGAGCTGAATTCGCGGTTGGCAAGATGGGCTTTAAAACTTCAAGGGTTCCAATTCAAGATAGAACATCGTAAAGGAAGTCAGAACGTGGTTCCTGATGCGCTTTCGCGTACTAACGTTGACGATTTGTCCGAAATTCATTGTTTTTACCTGTCTGCTTTTGACGATTCTGGAACTTTCGTAGATTTGAAATCTGAGCATTTCCATAGTACCTCATACAACGAACTTCTTGACCGCGTTAGGAAAACTTTAGACCAAACACCAGATTTAAAAATTGTAGATAACTATTTATACCGACGTACTGAACACTGCACCGGAGAATAGTTGCAAGATGATTTAGCGTGGAAACTTTGGATCGCCAAAGAATTGGTAGAGGATGTGCTTCAAAGAGCTCACGATAGCCCACTGTCTTCACACGGAGGTATAAATAAGACGCTGGAACGTATTAGACGTTTCTATTTCTGGCCAAATTTGGTATACGATATGAAAAATTATATTAACTCTTGTGAAATATGCAAAACCACAAAACAACCTAATTTTGTAATGCGTCCACCGCTAGGTAAAACTTCTGAAACTCAACGGTTTTTTCAAAAATTATATATAGACTTTTTAGGTCCATATCCCAGGTCGAAGTCTGGTAACATTGGGATTTTCATAGTGCTGGATCACTTCTCTAAGTTTTGTTTTTTAAGACCTGTTAAGAAATTTACCACTGACATCATTGCTAAGTATATGGAACAAGAATTATTTCACACCTACGGTACTCCTGAAACCATTATTTCCGACAATGGATCTCAATTCAAGTCCAGTCAATTTAACCAACTTCTCCAAAATTATGGTGTTAAACATGTATATACC
The DNA here is from genome assembly GCA_956483635.1 of Panzeria rudis. Lineage (NCBI taxonomy): Eukaryota > Metazoa > Arthropoda > Insecta > Diptera > Tachinidae > Panzeria > Panzeria rudis. The sequence goes on from OY101450.1 coordinate 55,576,657, forward strand.
GCTATTTACTCGCCCCAAGCAAATGCATCTGAACGCGTCAATCGTTCTGTGCTATCAGCAATACGGGCATATATTAAAAACGACCAAAGTAATTGGGATGAATACCTCAGCAGCATTAGTTGTTCCTTGCGGTCATCAGTGCATGCTTCTATAGGTACCTCACCCTATTACATGGCTTTCGGACAACACATGATAACCAACGGCAATACATATGAGCTAGTTCGTAATTTAGAGATGTTGGAAGATAGGTCGGTTAAATTTAATAGGGAAGACTCATTTAACGTCATCAGAGGCAGAGCTACTAAGAATGTATTAAAACAACAAGAACGCAATGAAAGGTCATATAACATAAGGTCACGAGAAGTTAACTATGTAGTAGGCCAGGAAGTGTTTGCACGAAATTTCAAGCCAAGTAGTTTCGAAAAAGAGTACAATGCCAAATTAGCACCGCCATTCGTAAAGGCAAGGGTTCGAAAGAAAAAGGGAACCTGCTACTATGAGCTTGAACACCTAAATGGACAATTTCTCGGCACATACCACGCCAAGGATATGCGTCAGTAGGCCTAACAATGAACTCTGAGAGCCCGCGTTTGTTGTCAGAAGTACTTAAGTCATTTTACTACAAGCGGTATCACATTTGTGCTGCTGTAGACCCCCAAATATGATTTTGGGGGGGTTATGTAGGGGCGCTTGTAGCAAGTTTTAACGTTAAACCAGATTTTCGTGGTCTGGCAACTCAAACAGTATTACATTGAAGTTACCAGCTCTGACTTCGAACATATGGGCAAAAATCAGGGTATATTCGACAGGTGTAGGCATTTCTAAAGCAATAAAGGAATTATTGTTGTACAACTAACTTAACATTGTCAGCACAGATATCTGTGGCCGTAATTGTCAAACACCATACAGAAGAAAATGTGTATAGGATGCTTGATAGTCTGTAGGTAGTGGTAACATCAGGAGCATTTCATCAACAATACTAAATTCGATGTTTAATTATGTTGCTCAGCTGACCTTTTAAATACGCCCTGGGCGAAAACAGGTGCTTTGTAGAGCGACTCTGTCTTACAAAAGGCGCTCTATTTGCATTCCAGTCAAGTCAATGTCAAAAGTCAGAGATAATGGTATTGATACGCTGAATATGCTGTATCCTTCCAGTATTGCATCAGACATTCTACCTTATAAAAATAGAATTTTCGGGAACATCACGCCATTTGATCTACAACCTTTTTGAAGAATCGGATTATCGCTACAGTTTAGGAACATTTGGGTGAAAATTATTGGAAAAAGTTACCATTACTGCACAATTAATTTTTAAATAATTGTTGGCCAGCAGATTCATAAAGTGTGCAATAGCCTGTGCTATTCTTTTAAAAACGTTCGCAGAAAATTAATTGGTAGCCTCATTGTAGGGTAAGTTTTAAAGATTAGCATGAAATACGCATATTCTTATGGTGATTTTCTTTGTGTGTTTTCCTACTTAGTTGTTTATTCGGTAATTTGGTTTGCTGTCTAAGTCGGTGAGAATTTAAGGTATAAATACGCTTCCGATCTCACACAGAATCCGTGCTAGACAGGCCTGAAGAAATCCTAGTATTACCGAGGGAGGAAAGTGGACAAAATTATACTGCAGCACCTAGAAAGTTCTACCAATTAGAAGCGGTTTGTGTCATTATAGACGTTAAACAACATTTGCCCTTGTGGTTGTGCCAAATTAAAATTGTTAGCCCTCTAAAAATTTAGCCAAAGTGAAATTTTAGTAGTGTAAAAAGTGTACACAAGAAAGTGTACTAGAATTTTGCTAAATTGGATTAAAAAGAATGAAAAGCCTACCTAAAACTACACATAAAAGCTAAAATAATTAAATATTGTTCCTAAAATTATAACATATGAGTGCCGGGCTAAAATTACTTAAAGTCTAATCTACCTAATATCACAGTTTTGCTCTAAATCACAGTTTTTATCACAGAAAGTTTACACGTTTTGGCCAAATTCGAAGTAAAAAGTAAAATTTATTTTTAAAAACTTAAACATGTTTGCATAAAGACCCAATTGTCTGAAAATCATGTACCATTTTGCCTAATATTATCAGTTGTTGAAAATTATACAAAATAGGATTTTTATTTTGTTATAGTTTTAAATATCAAAGTGTAATCTAAAGTGTGTGCGGGTTAGGAAAATGATATGACCTAAAGGATGTGGTTAACAAAACCAACTCAAAAAGTGACATGCAAACGTAAAATATAAATGGTCAAGAGTTTTTTTATTTACTATTGAAAAGATGGCATACGTCACAGTAAACAAACAAACAAGAATATAAAACTAGTTCCAGCCTAATAAACCCAACAACAACAATCTAAGCAACATCGTCACATATTTCATCATGAAAGATCTTTCATCGTGCGATCCTGATGATGGTAAGTCATTTTAAAATCTTTTTATATATGTGTTCAATTTAACTTTTGGTAATTACCGAACTCTCCTCGATTGTTGATCATATGGTATGTACCACAAACGTTATATACGAGGTTGGTGGTAGAAGTCATTAAGCAATGATCTACGAGGGTTGTGGTAGAACTTATTAAAGAAAAAGAATATAATTTGTTTGTATTAGTAAAATCGAGTAAAGCTAAAAATAACACTAAATTCAGTACCATAAAATCTTAACACTAAATCTATATTTTTTTATCGTTTTCATATGTGTACACAAAAACATGTTAACAAACAATAAATTTTAACTAAAATTTTTGCGAGTTCAATTAGTTGCAAGTGAAAGCTTACCTATGTGGTCAAAGATCAAATTCTAAGATTTTTTCAACCGTTTAGTAGAAGGTAAATTTACCAATTTTGAATAATGCATTACAAGTTTAATAGAAAATATATTTTTAGTCTTTTCGAAGCTAATTGAATCCGCGTTTGTGTGAGTAATGATCAAGTTAATTTTTTTGTGTACACATAAGTTTGTCCTTGGTATCCGAACGGGATACATGCCCTTAAATATTTGACCCGTACGGATAAAGTTTTTCTTTCGCGCACACATTTTGGAAGTTTTGCTTTGAAATTCAAAATATATTATTTTGCCTTAAGTAACGTTTTCCTGAAATTTGAATAAATACAAGTTAATTTTAAAATTATGTTACGACAAGTAACGGTATTTCAAGCAGTTTGCTGGTTGAAAATAAGTTAGCATTAAATACGTTAAGCAACGGTCGGTTATGAATACCTTTTTGAATTTTTCATATAATAAAATTAATATGAATTTGTAATCCGTTTTGTTTTGATTTCTTGGCGAAGGCAAGGGTAAGGATAATTTCCGTGGGATCATGTACACTGATACCGCTTGTTATACATGATCATAGTTGGGAGGGGAAGTATGTCTACCGTCAGCACATACCAAACGTGTCAAATTCCTCTACTATTAAGCAATTGTTTCTTCCGCTTTCTCTATCGGTTCTCGAAAGTACCCTCTTTTAGTAGCACGTACAAATAAAATAAGAATCTGTGCAAAACTTCGTTAAATGTTCCTTTTGATCAGCCCGTAAGACCCATCCCACTAGCCGACGAGCCACAGCCGGAAACAGTACGTGCATGGGCTGATGAAAGCTGAACGTATGCCACCATATTTTTTTGCAACCCTCGTAAGTTGTATGCTATAGATAATTATTTTTGGCGCCCAAAGTGGGGCCCCACACAATTTGTGGTCGATGTAACACCTTGTGATTTTTATAGCGTGGCTCCTGAACTAATCTCATTTTTCCTTTCTTCTGTTTTTTTCCTCTCAGTTTCTTGATATAAATTTTTCTATTTCGATGAAATACTCTTTGGTAGGAAATGTAAGAGTAGTGTTTATGGACGAACTGTTAACCAACCTTAGAACATTTTATTCGCCTCAGTTCTACTCTCCAACTGGTTTTACCGCGTATTTATATTAGTCTTTCCTGGAAATACTGGTTATTGGAGTTTTAAGCTAGACCCAGTCCGTCTGACCTCATATAAATATAGGTAATACTTTTTTTGTCGGAATGTTGTATCGGTTAAGTTTAGGAATGTCTAGTTTGGATGAGATTTCAACTGTCACCGGCTTAGCTACTTCATTCTAAACCATATCTGCTTAAAATTTTCTATTTTTTTCTCTAAACTACTATTTCTTTTGCTATACGATTGCCTAAATTGTTTTGGATCAGTTTCACCATTAATACATTTTGTTCCTTATACTGCACTTTTGCTATGAAATCAAACAAGTTATTATATTTTTCATTTGATTTTTCGAGTTACTTTTATTGGTCGATAAACAGGTTACGCCAGTAAAATATTTTTTTTGCGTTTTCGTTTATTTGCTTTTGATTTTGAAAGAAATTTTGGTAATTTTTGTTTTAAGGATTTAATTTCGTTTTGTGATTTAGTTTGTTTAGATCAGCTTAGAAACCTAGTTTCTTAGTACTTATATTTTTATATCTTTTTGTTGTTGTTTTTCTACTATTTTTGTTTTTATTTTCATTTAAGAACTTCCTTTAGCAGCAATTCAAATACGATTATCTTAGAATACTTTTTATCCATACTGTAGGGTGAAAATAACTAATTTTAGATATCATTTAATTTCGGAACTTATATATTTTTTAAATCACCGATTGCCTTAGGGTGCGGAACGTATGCAGCCTAATTACAGTAATACTTTTCGATATAGGTTTTGTTAGCGGGATTTCTTGCCTCTAAGCGTTTTCGGCTAGTAGAATTCATTCAATAGTCTAGTTTACCTTCAATGCATACGTTTTTGCTTGACAATGTCACAAGACGACGTGGATGAAACTTCTTTGGGTGCGATTGCACTACCAAACTGCGGTATATGTCAGAATAATATTTCTGATCAGAAATATGGGACTACGCCACCTTGTGGACACAAATTCCACAAATCTTGCTTAACAAAACACGCCAAGACAAACACAACGTGTCCTGTGTGTAGCGTCAGTTTAGCAGCGGTTGCCTTAGGTACACCTAAACCCTCTGCATATCCACCACCAATGATACTTCGGTCTAATGCCCAGCGTTTGGTGAATTTTGATCCGAGTCTGGAACGCTCAGTTCTAACTTCAGACTCAGACTTAGGGAATATCGGGCCTAAAACATCACAAGATAGCTCGGAGGAAATACAAAATTTAATTAGCAAAACTATTCAAAAACAACAGGGTGAAATGTTAAGTGTACTTAGTCAACAACTAAATTCTATGATGGAAACAAGTATTCAAACCATCTGTGAACGATTGAATCCATCTATAGGCACCTCAAACCTAATCGGAAGAGCTCCTTCAGCGACTAACTCTCAAAATAGCGGAACTCTAAATAACGGAAATTTCCCACCACTCGATCGGGGAGTTCCTGTAGAAAACCAAACATTAGAACAGCTTTTGGGGTTAAATAATTCTAACAATGATAATCAATCGCCTGCAGGTCACGTAAACCGAACTCCAAATACCGGCCGAAATGAAGTATCTAATTTTTATGATTCCTTGAGACCGGAAAAAGTCGGACACATAATCCACAATTGGCGGATTAAATTCTCTGGCGATGCGGAAGGCATGTCGGTAAAAAAATTTTTATATCGGGTAGACCCCTTGACTAAGCAAACCCTAGTAACTTTAGTCTGTTGTGTAATCATATATCACTGTTGTTTGAATCCAAATCCAGCGATTGGTTTTGGAGGTACCAGAAAATGGTTCGCGTTATAGTTTGGCCGGAGCTTTGTGGTGCCTTGCGTAGGCAATTTAAAGATTCAAGGACCGACGTAGACTTACGCGAAATGATCCGGGATAGGAAGTAAAAGTCGAACGAAAACTTCGATGATTTTTATGAAGCGGTTGTTGAGATCTCTGATCGATTGACTGACCCGCTGGACGATAGAGTTCTGATCGAGATATTGCGTCGTAACTTGTTGCCTGAAATACAGCACGAAATTTTAAATATTCATATCGAGTCCGTGTCAAAATTGCGAGACATTTGCCGAAGAAGGGAATTCTTTTTACAAAACCTTGGTAAGAAACACTTTTATCCAACGTCTGTACTGCTACGCAAAAATGTGAGTGAGGTTGTAGAAGAGGAAGAAAATCCTCTTATTCAGGATGAAATATCCGCTGTAGCTCTGACGTGCTGGAACTGTGAAGGGACTGGTCACCGATAGCATGATTGCTTAGAAGAAAGACGGGTATTTTGTTATGGTTGTGGTCAACCAAATGTGTTTAAGCCCAAATGTGCCAAATGTAAGCCAAAAAACTCAGTCGAGTGCACTGAACAGTGCACTCAAACCGACGAGTTCGATCTCATCCAGTTCAAGCACAGGCTAAATAATTCTCAACACCCTGATTCAGAACCCTCAACAAACTGCGCAAAAACTAATCACACCACAAGAACTAATAAGGCCAATGGACGTTGTTGCCAGCCAAATTCAGATTCCTCATTTGAACATTCTTCATTTTCTAAAAACCAATTAAATAAAAATCTATCAATTCCCTCCACTAAAACTGAGTCACGAGGCTGATTCTGATTCGTCCTTTCGCGTTTTACATAATACCAATATAGTACGCAAAGATAATAGTTATCCAAATGTTATTTTCCAATCATCAGCTACTTCATTCAATCATCCGGCCACCTATTTCAAACCATTTCATATTCGCTTAGCCGAATACAATGCTAGAAGATCCCAACTTTTTAATGATTGTATACTTTCACGTAAGAAAATTCGTTCTAACAAACTTTGAAAAACTACTGGCTTAACCTAAGAAGTAGTCGACGAAATCTTTTAAGTTCTATTTACGATAAACCTCATGACATACGGCCTTATGCTGATGTGTGGCTATTTGATAGACCGTTTAGCGGACTATTAGACACCGGAGCATCCATAAGTTGTTTAGGATCGATAGCGGCAAAAACCTTGTTACAATCTGACGAAAAATATAAGAAAATTAAATCCCTAGTAAGAACAGCTGATGGTAAATCGCAGGGAGTTTGTGGCTATGTGAAAACTGAAATAACTTTCAGAGGCATTACGAAACCAATCTGTTTATATATAGTCCCTAATCTAGCTCAAGATCTCTATCTAGGTATTGATTTTTGGCAATCTTTTGACCTACTACCTCCTGGTCTTTTATCCGAACTCGGTTTACACTTAAGCTCGTCGCCTATTTCCGAGATGTCGGAGCAACGTTCATTGTCAGAAATTGAAAAATAACGTTTACAAGGAGTAATAGATACTTTTCCCTCATTTAAGAAACAGAGGCACTTTCCAGTTTCGCCTGCCATAGAAAAATTAATATACACCGAAATAGATAGAATGCTAGAGATGGACGTGATTGAGGAATCCGACAGCTCCTGGTCGTCACCTATTGTTCTAGTTCGAAAACCCGGAAAGGTTAGGCTATGTCAGGACTCTCGCCAGGTCAACTCGGTCACTGTTAAGGATGCATATCCTTTGCCAAATATCGAAGGCATTTTGAGTAGGTTGCCCAAGGCCGAGTTTATCACTAGCTTAGACCTAAAAGACGCCTTTTGGCAAATCCCGTTGGACAAGTAATCGAAAGGTAAGACGGCATTCACTGTTCCCGGCCGACCTTTATACCACTTCAAGGTCATGCCCTTTGGGCTATATAACGCGCCGCAAACCATGTCGAGGCTCATGGATAAGGTCTTGCCGCCGGAACTGAAAACCGAAGTGTTCGTTTACCTGGATGACTTGTTGATCGTGTCGGATACTTTTGATAGACATTTGGATGTTTTAAAAATCATTTCGCAACAAATACATTCTGCCGGTTTGACGATTAATATTGAAAAATCTAAGTTTTGCGTAAGAGAAGTCCGTTATCTTGGCCACTTGGTGGGTAATGGGGTAATTCGCACAGATCCTGAGAAAATTTCGGCCATCATAGAATTTCCGACCCCAAGATCTGTTAAGCAAATCAGACGGTTCTTAGGAATGTCCGCTTGGTACCGGAAGTTCATTATGAACTACGCTTCTCTGACTTCACCATTATCGGATTTGTTGAAAGTTAACAGAAAATTTGCCTGGACCGATGAAGCCCAAAAGTCCATAATGACAACCGCCCCAGTGCTGCACAGTCCCAACTTCTCACAGCCGTTCTACATACACTGTGATGCAAGCAGCATTGGAATAGGCAGCGTACTGGTTCAGAAAACCGCGGAGGGCGAAGAGTTTCCGATCGCCTTTATGTCGAAGAAACTAAATCAAGCCCAACGCAAATACTCTGTAACCGAACAGGAATGTCTAGCGGCAATGCTAAGCATTAAGAAATTTCGGGCTTATGTGGAAGGTCATGAGTTCACTGTTATAACCGATCATGCATCTTTAAAGTGGCTCATGACCCAAACAGAGCTGAATTCGCGGTTGGCAAGATGGGCTTTAAAACTTCAAGGGTTCCAATTCAAGATAGAACATCGTAAAGGAAGTCAGAACGTGGTTCCTGATGCGCTTTCGCGTACTAACGTTGACGATTTGTCCGAAATTCATTGTTTTTACCTGTCTGCTTTTGACGATTCTGGAACTTTCGTAGATTTGAAATCTGAGCATTTCCATAGTACCTCATACAACGAACTTCTTGACCGCGTTAGGAAAACTTTAGACCAAACACCAGATTTAAAAATTGTAGATAACTATTTATACCGACGTACTGAACACTGCACCGGAGAATAGTTGCAAGATGATTTAGCGTGGAAACTTTGGATCGCCAAAGAATTGGTAGAGGATGTGCTTCAAAGAGCTCACGATAGCCCACTGTCTTCACACGGAGGTATAAATAAGACGCTGGAACGTATTAGACGTTTCTATTTCTGGCCAAATTTGGTATACGATATGAAAAATTATATTAACTCTTGTGAAATATGCAAAACCACAAAAATTTTTCAAAAATTATATATAGACTTTTTAGGTCCATATCCCAGGTCGAAGTCTGGTAACATTGGGATTTTCATAGTGCTGGATCACTTCTCTAAGTTTTGTTTTTTAAGACCTGTTAAGAAATTTACCACTGACATCATTGCTAAGTATATGGAACAAGAATTATTTCACACCTACGGTACTCCTGAAACCATTATTTCCGACAATGGATCTCAATTCAAGTCCAGTCAATTTAACCAACTTCTCCAAAATTATGGTGTTAAACATGTATATACCGCTATTTACTCGCCCCAAGCAAATGCATCTGAACGCGTCAATCGTTCTGTGCTATCAGCAATACGGGCATATATTAAAAACGACCAAAGTAATTGGGATGAATACCTCAGCAGCATTAGTTGTTCCTTGCGGTCATCAGTGCATGCTTCTATAGGTACCTCACCCTATTACATGGCTTTCGGACAACACATGATAACCAACGGCAATACATATGAGCTAGTTCGTAATTTAGAGATGTTGGAAGATAGGTCGGTTAAATTTAATAGGGAAGACTCGTTTAACGTCATCAGAGGCAGAGCTACAACAAGAACGCAATGAAAGGTCATATAACATAAGGTCACGAGAAGTTAACTATGTAGTAGGCCAGGAAGTGTTTGCACGAAATTTCAAGCCAAGTAGTTTCGAAAAAGAGTACAATGCCAAATTAGCACCGCCATTCGTAAAGGCAAGGGTTCGAAAGAAAAAGGGAACCTGCTACTATGAGCTTGAACACCTAAATGGACAATTTCTCGCTACATACCACGCCAAGGATATGCGTCAGTAGGCCTAACAATGAACTCTGAGAGCCCGCGTTTGTTGTCAGAAGTACTTAAGTCATTTTACTACAAGCGGTATCACATTTGTGCTGCTGTAGCCCCCCAAATATGATTTTGGGGGGGTTATGTAGGGGCGCTTGTAGCAAGTTTTAACGTTAAACCAGATTTTCGTGGTCTGGCAACTCAAACAGTATTACATTGAAGTTACCAGCTCTGACTTCGAACATATGGGCAAAAATCAGGGTATATTCGACAGGTGTAGGCATTTCTAAAGCAATAAAGGAATTATTGTTGTACAACTAACTTAACATTGTCAGCACAGATATCTGTGGCCGTAATTGTCAAACACCATACAGAAGAAAATGTGTATAGGATGCTTGATAGTCTGTAGGTAGTGGTAACATCAGGAGCATTTCATCAACAATACTAAATTCGATGTTTAATTATGTTGCTCAGCTGACCTAATGCTCCCACCTTTTAAAATACGCCCTGGGCGAAAACAGGTGCTTTGTAGAGCGACTCTGTCTTACAAAAGGCGCTCTATTTGCATTCCAGTCAAGTCAATGTCAAAAGTCAGAGATAATGGTATTGATACGCTGAATATGCTGTATCCTTCCAGTATTGCATCAGACATTCTACCTTATAAAAATAGAATTTTCGGGAACATCACGCCACTTTATCTACAACCTTTTTGAAGAATCGGATTATCGCTACAGTTTGGGAACATTTGGGTGAAAATTATTGGAAAAAGTTACCATTACTGCACAATTAATTTTTAAATAATTGTTGGCCAGCAGATTCATAAAGTGTGCAATAGCCTGTGCTATTCTTTTAAAAACGTTCGCAGAAAATTAATTGGTAGCCTCATTGTAGGGTAAGTTTTAAAGATTAGCATGAAATACGCATATTCTTATGGTGATTTTCTTTGTGTGTTTTCCTACTTAGTTGTTTATTCGGTAATTTGGTTTGCTGTCTAAGTCGGTGAGAATTTAAGGTATAAATACGCTTCCGATCTCACACAGAATCCGTGCTAGACAGGCCTGAAGAAATCCTAGTATTACCGAGGGAGGAAAGTGGACAAAATTATACTGCAGCACCTAGAAAGTTCTACCAATTAGAAGCGGTTTGTGTCATTATAGACGTTAAACAACATTTGCCCTTGTGGTTGTGCCAAATTAAAATTGTTAGCCCTCTAAAAATTTAGCCAAAGTGAAATTTTAGTAGTGTAAAAAATGTACACAAGAAAGTGTACTAGAATTTTGCTAAATTGGATTAAAAAGAATGAAAAGCCTACCTAAAACTACACATAAAAGCTAAAATAATTAAATATTGTTCCTAAAATTATAACATATGAGTGCCGGGCTAAAATTACTTAAAGTCTAATCTACCTAATATCACAGTTTTGCTCTAAATCACAGTTTTTATCACAGAAAGTTTACACGTTTTGGCCAAATTCGAAGTAAAAAGTAAAATTTATTTTTAAAAACTTAAACATGTTTGCATAAAGACCCAATTGTCTGAAAATCATGTACCATTTTGCCTAATATTATCAGTTGTTGAAAATTATACAAAATTTTCATAAGGATTTTTATTTTGTTATAGTTTTAAATATCAAAGTGTTTGTAATCTAAAGTGTGTGCGAGTTAGGAAAATGAATATGACCTAAAGGATGTGGTTAACAAAACCAAATCAAAAAGGGACAATGAAAACGTAAAATATAAATGGTCAAGTGTTTTTTTTTATTTACTATTGAAAAGATGGCATACGTCACAGTAAACAAACAAACAAGAATATAAAACCGGTTCCAGCCTAATAAACCCAACAACAACAATCTAAGCAACATCATCACATATTTCATCATGAAAGATCTTTCATCGTGCGATCTTGATGATGGTAAGTCATTTTAAAATCTTTTTATATTTGTGTTCAATTTAACTTTTGGTAATTACCGAACTCTCCTCGATTGTTGATCATATGGTATGTACCACAAACGTTATATACGAGGTTGGTGGTAGAAGTCATTAAGCAATGATCTACGAGGGTTGTGGTAGAAGTTATTAAAGAAAAAGAATATAATTTGTTTGTATTAGTAAAATCGAGTAAAGCTAAAAATAACACTAAATTCAGTACCATAAAATCTTAACACTAAATCTATATTTTTTATCGTTTTCATATATGTACACAAAAACATGTTAACAAGCAATAAATTTTAACTAAAATTTTTGCGAATTCAATTAGTTGCAAGTGAAAGCTTACCCATGTGGTCAAAGATCAAATTCTAAGATTTTTTCAACCGTTTAGTAGAAGTTAAATTTACCAATTTTGAATAATGCATTACAAGTTTAATAGAAAATATATTTTTAGTCTTTTCGAAGCTAATTGAATCCGCCTTTGTGTGAGTAATGATCAAGTTAATTTTTTTTGTGTACACATAAGTTTGTCCTTGGTATCCGAACGGGATACATGCCCTTAAATATTTGACCCGTACGGCATTTCGCGCACACATTTTGGAAGTTTTGCTTTGAAATTCAAAATATATTATTTTGCCTTAAGTAACGTTTTCCTGAAATTTGAATAAATACAAGTTAATTTTAAAATTATGTTACGACAAGTAACGGTATTTCAAGCATTTTGCTGGTTGAAAATAAGCTAGCATTAAATACGTTAAGTAACGGTCGGTTATGAATACCTTTTTGAATTTTTCATATAATAAAATTAATATGAATTTGTAATCCGTTTTGTTTTGATTTCTTGGCGAAGGCAAGGGTAAGGATAATTTCCGTGGGATCATGTACACTGATACTGGTAGTTATACTTGATCATGGTTGGGAGGGGAAGTATGTCTACCATCAGCACATACCAGACGTGTCAAATTCCTCTACTATTAAGCAATTGTTTCTTTCGCTTTCTCTATCGGTCCTCGAAAGTACCCTCTTTTAGTAGCACGTACAAATGAAATAAGAATCTGTGCAAAACTTCGTTAAATGTTCCTTTTGATCAGCCCGTAAGACCCATCCCACTAGCCGACGAGCCACAGCCGGAAACAGTACGTGCATGGGCTGATGAAAGCTGAACGTATGCCACCATATTTTTTTGCAACCCTCGTAAGTTGTATGCTACAAATAGTTGTACGAATATGAATGTAAACATAACATAGGGTCAATTTAGACGATGTATGAATAAAATTCACGAATTTTTTTGGTTGTCGAGCGGTGTAGAGAAGAAAACGGGGCATAAAAACGGCACGATTTCTGTTTCCCATCCTTTTCTTATATTCCTCTAGCTCGATTTGAATTTTCTCTCTCTTATGTGATTGTGTTATGGTTTTGAGTTTTTGAATGAGTAAATAATGCAAATTTTGAGAGAAATTCATAAAAAAACATGAAAATAACATTCATCGTATAAATGCAAGAGCTTTTTAGAAGATGTTTTCAAAGATAAATTGAAAAAATTCATGAATAAAAATTCATCATCTAAATTGGGCTATAGTCGTTTTTGCACCTTAAAAAAAAGTTTTGTGTTTTCCAAAGTTTATTTTCTTCTCATGCGTACAAAATCGGTGTAAATGGCGGCGGCGCTATAGCTAAAAAGGCAATCGGCGGCGGCGTGCCGTCGGCTCAAAATTTACTGGCGTGTTTGTGCGGTTGGTCGGTGTTATTATTCCATGTTCATACGGACAGCAATATTAGAGGTTCGCTCTCTCATTCACGGTTTGTGCCCCAATCATGATTGAATCTACATCTTTCGCCATACAAAATTTTGAGAGCGAACCATCTTGGTTCATTTTGAATCTACCTGCCAACCTCGAAAACTTACTATCATCTCCAATTTTGATAAAAAATTATCGCTAGTTTATCTGAACTAGCTGTGAAAAAATCTAAAAGAAAACTAAAAACATATATACTAGCCGATCCGGTGAGCTTCGCTACACCCATCATAATGAAATAAAGTAAAGAAATGTACATTGAAAAAACGCAGTTCTTTCTTCGTGTACTCAAAATACTAACTAATAAAAAAAAACTGAAATAGCAAAACTATTTATTTGATTTTGGTTACATTGAGAATAAATTTCGTTTGTAAACCAATTCCTCGGGGAATTGGAGAGAGGGCACGGGGTAAAAATAATTACATATGTATTAATTTTCCTTTATCTTCACAACAATTGTGTAGCAAGGCACATCGGGTGAAGCTAGGATAATTACAAATTACTTTGTGTGGGGGTTGTAAGTCTCCCCTCCTCCTATATCACCAGGCTTTTGCTGGAAAGCGCAAATTAGCTTACAAGAAATTAAGTCTCGTTTTTGTTATTCTTTACATATAGGAAAATTAATAAATGCTTTGTATGGGGGATACCCGTCTCCCCCTACTACACCTCCAATATTTTAAACAAAATTACACTTTATTCTAACAGCTACCTACATTAAATTTAAAGACCCTCACTATTGTAGGTCTATAGATATAGAATAATCCACAATTACTTTGTATGGTGGTACACTCCTCAACATCCCAGATTTTGTTGGAATTTTTTCTTTGTTTCAAGAATTACCTAAGTACATAAAACTAGAAAGGCAAAATTGTGGTTCTGCAGATACACTTAAATTAATAATAACTTTGTATAGGGGTACGCGTATGCCCCCTCTATACTGCCAAGATTTGGCTGAAACTTTCATTTTCCTCTACAAGTTCCCTACATCATATTTAGAGAGATCCACTACTGCAGTTCTGCAGATAAAAGAAAATTAAAAATTACTTTGCCTCCCCATCTTATACCGCAAAGATTGTGTTGGAACTTTCAATTTGCCCTAAGAGCTACCCACATAAATTTAGATAATCTGACTATTGTAGTACTGTAGATATAATAAAATTTACAAGTACTTTGTATAGGTGATACCCGTATCCCCCATAGCACCAAGATTTCGTTGAAACCTTCACTTTACTCTAAAAATTACCCACATCGAATTAGAGAGAATGTAGAGGATCTGCAAGTATATGAAAATTAATAATTTCTTTCTATGTGGTGTACCCATCTTCCCCTCCCACACCGCCAAGATTTTATAGGAGTTTGGACTTCATTCTAAGTGACCCATATAAAATGTGGAGTCTCATTAATGTAGTTGTGCAGATGTAGGAAAATTAAAAATGGATTTGTATCCTTTTCCCCCAAAAGGTTTAAAAAATAACTTAGCCTATTGAGCCAGTGGGACAGATCCAAAATTACAATACGATCGCTCTTACAGTTTCCTGTAAGGAAAAACAACCAAACCGCCACCTGTTGAGAACTTTCGGACTTTTATTATTATTATCATTATTATTATTATTATTATTATTATTATTATTATTATTATTATTATTATTATTATTATTATTATTATTATTATTATTATTATCATTATTATTATTATCATTATTATTATTATTATTATTATTATCATTATTATTATTATTATTATTATTATTATTATTATTATTATTATCATCATCATCATCATTATTATTATTATTATTATTATTATTATTATTATTATCATTATTATTATTATCATTATTATTATTATTATTATTATTATTATTATTATTATTATTATTATTATTATTATTATTATCATTATTATTATTATTACTATTATTATTATTATTATTATTATTATTATTATCATTATTATTATTATTATTATTATTATTATTATTATTATTATTATTATCATTTTTATTATTATTATTATTATTATTATTATTATTATTATTATCATTAATATTATTATTATTATTATTATTATTATTATTATTATTATTATTATTATTATTATTATTATTATTGTTATTATTATTATTATCATTATTATCATTATTTTGTTGAACTTCGTTGCGACCGGACGTGTTTTTTTTTCTCCGCTCTGTGCAAAATATTATTTTTCTTTATTAAAACAATTAAATATATACATGAAATATATGTGAATGCGAAGCAAATATTAAGTATTAAAATTTTATGCAAATAGAAGTGAAAATAAATATAATTGGCAACATAAAATATAAATAAAATTAAAATTTGTAAAAGTAAATACATATATCAAAAATTAAATAACATTTATATTGAACTCTTTATAACAAATTATTACATACGTACACATACACATATAACAAAAATGAGTAAGCAACAAGAATACCTGTCCTATGCAAATGCTCTGTGCGACGTATGCAAAAAAAATCTTCCTGTAACAGGAGAATATATTAAATGTCATCATTGTGGTGGTAAATATCATTACTCCCCGTGCGCTACACTTTCTGAGTCTACATATAGTGGTATGACCAATGAAAGGAAAACGGCATGGAAGTGCCATGTTTGCCGTGGTGAACGAAATAGAAGTAAATCACCTAATAACCTCTATCAAGAAATAACCTATGATGAACATCAAAAATGTCAACAACATCAACTAAATCTAAATCAACAAAATAAGCAACAGAAAACCAATCTCGAGAATGAAACTCAACCAAATTCCTTAGCCAACGAACAACTTAATGATTCAATAAATATAAACTCTGTAAACCTGGCAAGCCCCAACGTATCTGAAATTAAGTCTGATTTATCTGCATTTAAATCAAGTGTTACAAACGATTTAAGTGATATAAAAACCTGCATACTGCAAATAAACAATAACTTAACAATATCAAATAACTCATTAAAAGAAGAGATAACTAATGCATATAAAAAACTAGCAGAAACTATAGCTGGAATTGCAATACAGGTCAGTGACCTTGTTAAAGATAATAAAGAGAAAGATATTCGGCTGCAAAAAATGGAAAACAGAGTTAATGTACTTGAACAACAATTATTAAACAAGAACATAGAAATAAAAAATATAAATGATAATAATATTAATGCTGTAGAAGTTATAAAAAAAATAGCAAACTCTGTAGATGTTGAAGTTAAAGACAGTGATATATCCAACGCATATAAAATAAAACAAAATGAAAAAATAATTGTGGAATTTTGCTCTTTAAATAAAAAAAAAGAGATAATGAGTAAAATACGTGGTCATAGGATACAAGCAGACTTATTTAAAAACTCTTCCATAGAAAATAATAACAACAACAGCAATAATGATAACATAAACGCCAACACAAGCAACAAAACAATTTTTATTAATGATCAATTAACATCCGAAAACCGGCGGCTTCTATGGCTAGCAAAAAATAAAGCAAAAGAATGTGGATGGAAATTTGTATGGGTCAGAGACGGAAACATCTTTACCAAAAAAAATGAGAACACAACGCTTATTAAAATTTTAAATGTTACTGATATTGAACTTATTACTAATTCAAATTAATATATTATCCTATTATTAATTACACTCAATAAAAAATATAAACATACAAATTAATAATATACAATATTAATAAAAAGAAATAAAAAAATGAATAATATAACAGTTGAAAACATTGAAAGCTTTAACCAAATAAAGCCTGAACTTTTAAGTTATCCCTTTTCTACAATCTTTCTAAATATTAGATCTATGCGTACTAACTTTAACTCTTTTTTGGCAACAATACATAACATAATAGAACATATAAATGTAATTGTATTAGTTGAAACCAATATAACTGATGAAGAATGTGCGTTTTATAGTATACGTGGATTTGAAGACATTTTTATTAATAGGCCAAATAGATGCGGAGGCGGATTAGCGATATATATAAAAAATAATATACAATACTCAAACATTTCTATTAACATAAATTCATTTGAATCAATTCTTATCAACATAGAGTTAATAGAAAGTATTACAATATTTGCGATATACAGACCCCCATCCCTGAACGTAAACAATTTTGTGAGAGAACTGGATGATATATTACAAAAAATGAGAATACAAAAAACGGTAATACTAATTGGAGATATTAATATAGATCTATTAAGAGAAACGTCATTAACCAACTCTTATCTTGATGTGTTATATTCCAATGGGTTGAAACAAATAATAAAAGAATGCACAAGAGAAGATATAAATAAAAATTCGCAAACATGTATAGACCATATATTTGTAAGATGTAAATATGTAAATACGCATACACATGCATCAATTATCAGAACCAAAATCTCTGATCATTTTTCTCTTTTATGTTGTTTATCAGAACAGGTTGATTTTAACAAGTCAAACAATTATAATACCCAGCAAACAATAACATGCAATAATAAAGTTAACCAACAAATACGTTCAATAAACTGGCAACATATTATAAATCACACAAATCCTACTGACTTATTCAACGAATTATCTGCTAAATTTAAAACAATATATGAAAATTCATCGATAGTGCACAGAAGAAAAGAAAATAGAATTCCCAAGCAGTGGATTAATAATACTATAATAAAAAATTGTGAAATACGGGATAAACTTTATACAAAGTGGCGCAATAATAGAAACAATAAGGATCATGAAAACAATTACAAAAAATTTAGAAATCGTTTAAATAAAATTATCAACAGTGCAAAAAATCAGTACTATAAAAATAAGTTCTTTGAGAATAGAAATAACATGCGTGGAACTTGGCAAACGATAAATGAAATAATCGGAGTAAAGTCAAATAATATTGATGAATTCATAATAAAAAATTTAAAAAAAACTAATATAAAAGAAATATGTGACAACTTTGCTACAAATTTTAAACAAAATGTGGAAAAAAATTTACATACATGTACCATAAAAACAGTACATCAATCCAACGACAGGCTTTTAAATTCGTTCCAATTTCGTCAAACTTTCAACGAAGAGATTTTTAACATAATTAACTCCTTAAATATTAAAAAAGGTGCGGGATTTGATGGAATTAGACCCATAGACTTAAAAAACAATGCACAAATCATGACTCCTATTTTAACAAATTTAATAAACCTAATTATTGAAACGTCAACTATACCTGAAGCACTAAAAATATCATATGTGAGGCCAATATATAAAAATGGTTCAAAGTCCGACTGTAATAACTATCGCCCAAATGCAATACTTTCATTTGTAGAAAAAATAATGGAAGAAATACTTTGTAGGAGATTAAAAAGTTACATCGAAAAACATAAAATTATCAACAACAATCAATTTGGATTTCAAAAAGGCAAAAACATCAATAAACTGCTAGGTAATTTCGCAGATTACATTAATACACAATTGAGCAAAAATCACCATTGCTTAACACTTTTTATAGATTTTACCAAAGCCTTTGACACACTGTCGCACATTAATCTTTTATGTATGCTAGAAAAAATTGGCATTAGAAGTCAATGTCTGAAACTATTTGAAAACTACTTAAAGTATAGAAAATTCTATGTCAAGGTAAAAGATAATCTAAGTGAAGAAACTGATTTAGAATATGGAGTACCACAAGGCTCAAAATTAGGTCCCATACTATATTTAATATATTCAAATGGATTGATTAACAAGTTAAAAACTGGCAAGATTTTCGCATATGCAGACGATACTGCAATTGTAGTCGCTCACAAGCAATTGAATGTTGCTGCTAAAATAATGCAAGATGAATTAGATATTGCAGCGAAATGGTGCCATGATAATGGCCTAGTTATAAACGCTACGAAAACTAAACTGATGCATATCAAACCACCACATATTACGTACCAAAATTTAACATTGAAATTTCATAGCACTGAATGTCTGCACAACACAAAACTTGAAAAATTTAATTATAATACTGATCAATGCAATACCACAATAGAAATTGTTAACACTTACAAATATCTCGGTGTTTACATTGATCATAATTTTAAATGGAACGTACATATAAAAGAGGTACATAAAAAACTAAGAAAAGCTTCATACATGATGCATCGATTAAGCTACTGCTCAAGTGACAAAGTTATTCGGCAAGTTTACTATTCGTTTGCAGAGCCGCACTTGCGTCATGGTATTACAGCATGGGGAAACTCGACACAATGCGCAAAATTGCAACAAATCCAGAACAAAATACTTAAACTAATAAGACCACATACACATACAAACAACACACATCAATTTGACAATACCCAACAACACAACGCAACAATATATGCTAAAGATCGTAACATACTAAACGTCGTTAGTCTATACCGTATATCTCTTGCTATAGAGTTCTACAATGATACTAGGTATCTACATAAAATTGATCACAACCATCAAACGAGAAGAAATGCTGAAGGGAGATATCGGATTGAGAAATTTCGCAATGAATATGGCAGAAGTACACTATCTGTTATGTTACCGACAATATTTAACACTATTCCAAACGATATCATTACAAAATCCAACAACATTCGAAACAGGAAAAAAATCCTAAAAACATTTTTTATTAACCAGCAGTAATATATAATAGCTACAAAAAAAGTATATCGACATTAGAAACAACAACAATAATTAAAAACAAACATAAATGAACAATGCCAGTAACAACACACACTTTCTCAATATTAAAAATCATCAACAAAACATCCAAAATAACAAAAGCTTACCAACAGTAACATCAACATCCAAAACAACAATAAAATCAACACAAACACAGAAACCAACAACAAAAATTTGCAAAAATTTTAAAAATTAAAACATTAATTAATTTCCAAAAAATACATATATATATAACATATAAAGCACAACTTACAAAACAACAACTGATAAGACAACAGCATATATATATGTATATATACCAACAAGACAATCGACAACGGAAAACCAACATCATGAATTATATTTTATCATCAACATACATATACAATAAATACAACAACAACCACCAGCTTCAATAATTAACATAAATTAAAGCGGAAAGTATAACTATATATATATAAAATCCAAACAACAATTCTAAATCAACTATACAAATACAAACAACAATAATTAACAACAAAAAATCAACAATAAGAACTATAACAACACACCAACAACACAACAACAGCAATATCAACAACAATGTCTAGATCATCAACATATGTATATAAATACCAACAACATAATCGACAGCGTAACACCAGCAATGCGAACTACAACAATGGGAGCAACATCAATAGTAAATTTCCACAACATCAAGGGCGAATCAACTCTGAAGCAAGATTCAATTATACACATAATTATTTTTAAGTCATGAATAATTACACTTCACATTTTTTTTCTATACTTTTGAAATTTTTTTTTTTGAAATTTTTTTTAAAATTAGCTAAAAAAAAAACAAAATTCATAATGCAATGAAGTTACATATTTTTTATAAAGCTAAAACTTTATTCTGTACCTGCAGACAAGCCAATACGGCTTCGCAAGGCCATAATATTGTAATTAGTTATATATAAATGTTCAATAAATAAATGAATTTAAAAAAAAAAAAAAATTAACATTAATATTATTATTATTATTATTATTGTTATTATTATTATTATTATTATTATTATTATTATTATTATTATTATTATTATTATTATGAAAAAGCTCGGAATCAAAACCCCTATTCGGGAAATGGACGAGAATACAATGGAAAATATAGTAAAAACCCTCTTCCCTACGCACGAATTAAGAGATTAGTGCCAAAGCGATCGTGAAGAAACAGCAACACATAC
This sequence comes from Panzeria rudis, assembly GCA_956483635.1. Classification (NCBI taxonomy): domain Eukaryota; kingdom Metazoa; phylum Arthropoda; class Insecta; order Diptera; family Tachinidae; genus Panzeria; species Panzeria rudis. Next base: position 55,597,952 of record OY101450.1, read on the forward strand.
TCCGTTTACTTCAGAGGAGCTCAAAACTGCCGCCCGTAGCCTCAAATACAAAAAGGCATCCGGACCCGATGGTATACCCGCCGAGGTCTTGAAGGACGCGACCAGAAGTACTGCTACAATTGTACAACAGCTGCCTGAGAGAAGGCGTTTTTCCAAATCCCTGGAAGCAACAGAAGCTAGTGCTCATAGCAAAGGCAAAGGAGACCCGAACTTGCCATCGTCATACCGGCCATTATGTATGCTGGAAACGGCAGGCAAATTATTGGAGAGACTAATAAAGCCTAGACTAGAAGAAGCTATTCACAGGAGCGGAGGTTTATCAAGAAGACAAAATGGATTTGGGCCAGGTAGGGCCACAATACACGCCATAAGAGAAATAGCGGACGTTTTTAAAGCAGCGCAACAGAAGAACCATCACACTAGACCCATAGTCCTTCTCGCCACTCTTGACGTAAAGAACGCTTTCAATAGCCTAAGATGGATAGACGTACTTAAAGCCCTAGATGAAACGTTCGAAGTGCCAGCATACTTAATGAAGATAATTAGAAACTACCTAAAAGATAGAGTTCTTATATAAGTCACCAATGAAGGTCCGAAGAGGATGTCAGTCACCTCGGGGGCTGCACAATTCTAGAGCCGACCTTTGGAACGCAAGCTATGATGACATTCTTAGAATAGAATTGCCCGAAGATACCTTTTTAGTCGGCTATGCAGATGACATTGCTGAAGTTATTACATCAAGAAACGCGGAAGACGCCGAAGGGAGACTCCGACAGGTGATGATAAGAACCAAGGCTTGGCTAGACTCTCACGGACTGGAGCTAGCAACGCACAAAACAGAGCTACTGCTCCCCACTAGGCGGCAGATCCCCACTGAAATCAACATGCGATTCGACGATGTGTCTATGACCACCAAGAGAAGCGTAAAATATCTTGGCATAATACTCGACTCGAAGCTGACATACTTGGAGCAGTTAAATCATGCAGCCACAAAAGCTGCAAGTATAACAGCGCAATTAAGCAGACTTATGGCTAACATTGGAGGCCCCCTCCCATGCAGGAGAAAGCTACTGATGGAGACGTGCAACAGCATCCTTCTATATGGCTGCGAAATATGGGCAGAAACTCTTAACACCAAAAGCAGGGCAAATGCACTACTTAGAGTGCAAAGGACTGCGGCACTACGTGTAACATCGGCATACCGTACGGTATCGGCAACCGCTGTCCTTATAATAGCAGGAATGATACCAATTGATCTTCAAGCTACAGAGCGTATGCGGATATTTGCAGCAAGACAAATGTCAGTCGAAAATTCATCGCCCCCACCAGACTTTAGACGCGAAACCATCGTGCGTACGGTAGGTGGACAGCCAAACTTATCCCCGACATACGAAAATGGATACTCAGAAAGCACGGAGAAGTAAATTTTTACATAACGCAGATGTTATCTGGCCATGGCTATTTCAGTAAGTATTTGCACAAAATGCGAAAATGCAGTACGCCGTTCTGTCTGTACGAAGAAGCCGAAGTACCTGACGATGCTGAGCATACGTTTTTCTCGTGCCAACACTGGTCTACCGGACGCGAAGAAATGGAAATAATAACCGGGACGATCACAGCCACTAACCTGATCGACAAAATAACAAGCGACGAAGCAACATGGGATGCTGTGGCGAAATACTGTGAGTACGTGCTCCGGACTAAGAAAAAAGATCTGGAAAGAGCGTCGTTAGAGCCAGGCGCAAGTCAAAATAACGGCAATTAAACAAATTAAAAACAGGGCCTGGACGCAGGCAAAAAGAAGATGGTGGTTTAAGACCAAAGAGGGAGCCATCTCGAAGTAATGCGAAAACGGACCCGAGGTGGACATAACTCCCAGTGTTCCGAGGTGGGTTTTTAGTCGGTATGCCCAACCGGGAGAGCCCGACATATCACGATAGACGACGGTACACGTTTGAATGCAGTAATGCAGTTCCCTATCTCGCCCAAAAAAAAAATTATTATTATTATTATTATTATTATTATTATTATTATCATCATTATTATTATTATTATTATTATTACTATTATTATCATTATTATTATTATTATTATTATTATTATTATTATTTTTATTATTATTATCATTATTATTATTATTATTTTTTGATGGGTGAGGTAGGGTTTAAAATGCCTTCGCACTTACAGTGACCGTCGTCAGCTGCGTCGAGTGGTGTTTCCACTAAAACAATCCCTCCTCTTTTTCTGGGTAGAGTGCCTTCCTGGAACTGCTGTCTATATTACTTCGGGAAGGCCCAGAAACAACGTCCTATAAAAAGGACCGTTCTCTATTCGCCCACGTCTGGGTCCGTCATATGTACCCAGCTTCTTCCTGCTGGTTCTTCTTCTTCTCTTGCTGGGAGCTCGCTTTGCCGTGATGCATCGAGGTCTCTCTTTTTCCTCCGTAGAACGTATTCGATGTAGTTCGCCACAGCGCTCCATATGTTCTCACATTCGAGCATTTTGCTGACTATGCTGTCAGGGTCAAACTCGCCGATCTGATCTCTCAATGTGTTTCTCTCCGCGTGCCATTTGATGCAGCTGAAAAACGTGTGTTCAGCGTCGTCGTGCGTCTCACTGCAGTAGATGTAACCGGGGTCGCCTGTCTTACCCATGCGGTACAGATACTTCTGGAAGTATCCATGGCCTGAGATAAACTGGGTGAGAAAGTAGTTTACTTCACCAAAATCCCTTTGCGTCCACCTTTCTATATTGGGGATGAGCTGCGCCGTCCATCTACCGGCCGTCTCTTCGCTCCATTTCTCTTGCCAGCGCTGTATGGTTCGGGACCTCCGCTCTGCAGGGCTAATACTGGGCTGCTCGCCCCTAGAGCCTATGCCTCCTTTCGCTCACGCGCCAATAGGTCAATAGGTATCTCTCCACTTATCACGAGGACTGCTGCGGCGGAGACCGTGCGATAGGCTGAAGTTACCCTAAGTGTCGCTGTTCGCTGTACCGACTGTAGGACTTTGCGCTTGGTTTTCGCCTTTAGCGCATCTCCCCAAATTTCACTGCCATATAGCAGTATAGAGTTGGTTGTTGCCATAATCAGTTTCCTCTTGCTCTGTGTTGGTCCACCGATGTTCGTCATTAGCCTGCTTAGCATGCCTGTTACCTTTGCTGCCTTGGTGGCCGTGTCTTGTATTTGTGCCCAATAAGTAAGCCTGCAGTCGAGCTTGACGCCCAAATATTTTACCGCCTTTTTCGTGACTAGGGGAATATCACCTATCTGCTTGCTAGCTTCGAGTGGAATTTGTCCTCGTGTCATCAGGATAACCTCGGTCTTGTTTCTAGCGAGCTCAAGTCCGTGGTCATCAAGCCATATTTGCGTTCTTATCATGACTTGGTACAGCTTTCTTTTTGCGTCATCCATATCGCGTGCTGAGATGACTGCCGCTATATCGTCTGCGTATCCTACAAGATGTGTGTCTTCTGGCATCTTCTATCTTCAGGATGTCGTCGTAGCTCATGTTCCAAAGGTCGGGACCCAGGATAGTCCACCAGCCCTCTCGACTGACTCTACTAATCTGCGTTGCAGTAATTTCTCTAATAGCTTGCCCGCACTATCCAGCATGCAGAGAGGGCGATATGCTGCTGCTTGCGTTGGGTCACCTCTGCCTTTGCTAACCAGCATGAGCTTTTGTATCTTCCACTGCTTGGGAAAGGTACCCTGGGCTATGCAGGCATTGTACACTTCGAGCAGCGTATCTGGCCGGTTTTCGGCAAGCAATGTGAGTGTTTCAGCTGGTACTCTATCTGGGCCGGGTGCTTTGCCTTTTTTAAGGCTTCTAGCCGCAATTTTTAATTCTTCCTCAGTAAAATGTGTTGACATGGAGTTCGCGATCTTCTTGCAGCGGAGGGTGTGTCCGGAACAGGTTTCCCACGATGTTGTTTATATCTTCATTCTCAAGGTGTGGCACAGCGGAGTTTGCGTTTAGTTTCCTCGTGACGATCTTGTATCCGAGTCCCCAAGGGTTGTTGTTCAAATCGTTCCGGAGTTCTTCCCATTTCGCCCTCTTGCTCCTTATAATCACCTGTTTCAACGCTTTTCGGGATCGCCTGAACTCTTCGGCCTCCATCAACGCCTCATCTCTTCGCCTAGCTCTGGTATACCTTCTTCTGTCACGGAGGCAGGATCGTCTGAGCTCAGCGATTTCCGGTGTCCACGAGTACACAGGCTTTCTTCTCGTGTGCTGCATTATACGGGGCATCGACGCATTGCAGCTTTGAACAATACGCTGCATCACCGCATTTGTCAATGAGTCAGCATCACTCATAGTGTGAGCAACTGAACCCCTATCGAAACTAGCCAGAAATACTGTAGGGTCCAGTTTCGTTACGTTCCACCTCCGTGTGCCTCTCCCTCTTGACGTCGAAGCTGGGTTCGTTCGCACTGTGATCCGGAAGGTAATTTTTTGGTGGTCGCTTCCAGTGTATTCTTCCAGTACTTTCCATCGTTCAACTCTTGCAGCCATACTCTCGGACACCAGCGTGATGTCCGGTATAGTGTATTCACATCCCGGTCTTCTGTAAGTTGTGGCGTTACCAGTGTTTGCCACTACCAGACCTAGCCTGGCGGCCATGTCTAGAATGCACCTTCCTCGTGTGTTCGTTGTTGTAGCACCCCATTCGATAGCCTTGGCGTTGAAGTCCCCAGCGACTATAAAGGCTCCACCTATTTCACGAACCTTATCTTCGATCAGGTCCAGCTTGCTCTTAAACTGCTCTATGCCCTGGCTAGGGGTGAGATAACAACTCATCATTGTGAGTTGCTCGTTTCGAACGTACGTGTAGCTGGTTCCGTGCTGCGTGAGTGCAACCTTGCTGCCGATAGGTAGCCACAGTGCTGCCGTACCTGTTTCATCCTCGTACCAAGACCCTCGGGGTATTCGTCCATATTGTTCACTGATGATGACTGCATCCACCTCCTTCTCGGAAACTATCTGTTCGAGTAAGGCATCTGCCATCCGGCTTCTATGCATGTTTGCTTGGAGTACTTTCATGATTTCTTAATTAGCGGACACCTCCTTGAACCTGGTAGGTGATCAGTCCGCTCGTGTCTTGAATCCACGCAAAGAACGCATTTGGGGCCTGCGTTGCAATCTTTCATTTCGTGCCCCGTTTCCCCACATCTGATGCACGTGTTTCTCCTGTCCAAGCCAGAGCAACTTGTTTGGATGTGTCCCGTCCCAAGGCAGCGATAGCAACTTCTGATATCTTCGCATGCTCGCATCTTTGCTCGAACCCATCCGATTTTTATTTAACTAACCTCAGTGAGTTTCGCCGCACTTTCTGCTGATAGTGTAATAAAGGCCCGTACCTGCTCCCGCGCGTCTGGCTTCGTGATTTTGGTCTGGATCTGCTCCTCTGGTTTAGTGAGCATCTTTCGAAATGCTGTTTCTACCTCTTCTTTGAGTGTCAGCAAATCAAGGTCCCGTATCAAGATCGTAGCTCTCGGCTTTAGCTCCGTGAAGGAGGCTGCGTCCAATCAAACCAAAAAAGTTTGTCTTGAGTAGAACAAAAATCAGAAAAATGGGAATGAAGAAAAATAAACCGATGGCAACGCTGGGAAAGTGCACTTTAATATCAGCTTGAGAGTGATTTAATTCTCGTATTAAATTTTCACGAAAAAGTTGTATATATAAGAATTAAAATCACATTCAACAGAGCCACCTGACAAGTGGTGATAGCAAATACACGTGAGCACTGACGGTGGAAGTGTAGCGGCTTCCGAAAGTGGCGCTACTCTGTTCTGCTGTGTACGTTGAAAAATTAAGTTGATATTAAAAATTTTTCCCTTGTTCTTTGGAATATTAATCATACCCAATTCTTTCTGAATATAACGTTACGAACCTTAGCCTAATAATCAATTTAGATTCACAAAGCAAATACGTTCGAAATAATCATATTAATAAACAATTATCTACTGGCTTGAGCTTTTCACATGTTTACATGTTCATATATACTTAAGTATAAAATCAAACCAAAAAAGTTTGTCTTGAGTAGAACAAAAATCATAAAAATGGGAATGAAGAAAAATAAACCGATGGCAACGCTGGGAAAGTGCACTTTAATTCTCGTATTCAATTTTCACGAAAAAGTTGTATATATAAGAATTAAAATCACATTCAACAGAGCCACCTGACAAGTGGTGATAGCAAATACACGTGAGCACTGACGATGGAAGTGTAGCGGCTTCCGAAAGTGGCGCTACTCTGTTCTGCTGTGTACGTTGAAAAATTAAGTTGATGTTAAAAATTTTTCCCTTGTTCTTTGGAATATTAATCATACCCAATTCTTTCTGAATATAACGTTACGAACCTTAGCCTAATAATCAATTTAGATTCACAAAATGCTTGTGGTTTTTGTTACATGTTGCACTTGTTTTATTAGTGAGATTACGTAGTATGAATTTGCCTTGGGTTTGACGAAAAAATCTAAATGGTTTTGATTTTTCGTCAAACTCACCTCAACCAATCCATACATGAATTTGATCAAACAGTTTGATGTGTTGCCGCAGCTCATACAAAATCGTCAAAATAGCGAAAAACCGGCACGTATGGCAGCCTCAATAATATATCTTTCTGCTGTGGTGAATTAAAAAAAAAACAGTGAACTGCAGACGCTTTTTGTCGTTAAATTGAATTTAAACATGGAAAGAGACTTGTTGGTAAGAATTTGAAATGCCTTGTTCTATAGATACATATCCATATGCTTAATTTTTTGTTCTGTGTTTATTTCAGGATATTATAGAATTAATTTTAAAGCCCCGGCGAAATTACCGTCGTGGAAGGGATTATTATGGAAGATCCAGAGGATGGGTAAGTTATCCTTTGCTAATGCACCGAATTTCATGAAGCTAAAAGCTTTTCGAGTATGTAAAACAATTTTAAACGAACTATGTTTTGAGATTTGGTCATTACTTTCTACGGAATTCAGAGGAATGTTGATTAATTAATATTGTGTATGTTTATTAATCTGGTTTCTAGCGCGCTAATATGCCCGAGTCTCCTCCTCCATACTCTTATATGCAGCACTACGGCCTAATAGGTCAGTATGGCAATATATACCATACCCATATGGAGTACATTACGGACCACCGCGTCAATACTGGCAACCGCAGTATGGCCCCCCTCTTGTCATGGCACAACCTCCGTTAAGTACTAAAACTGTACCACCACCAAGTGCAACAGTGCAACTGCAGCATCATTAAGCCCATCAACACCGGCATCGTCACAAAGCGCAACAGTACCAAGCGTAGCATATAACTTTATTCATTTAACAGTCGTACGCAAATAAAGTTTCATAATATGAAAATATGGTGGAAGTTAGAACGATGTATTCTCAATTGAGAGACTTCCGAAAGAAAATATTGGCCCTTATTGTGTTTGGCGATTTTGGCGAATCCGACATTTTCGTAATAGATTAAAGAAAAATGTTGCGTGCTCCCTTTAATCTATTACACACAATTTACATTGTCCCTTTCTCGCTTGGCTTTAATGTAAATATGCGTGACTTTTCGTCAAAAGTGTCAAAAATAGGAGGCTAAAAAGGCATAGTGTGAAAAGCCACTTACAAAAATGTCGAAGGCGAAAATCGCCAAACACGATAAGGGGGATTGATTGTCTTTCATCAATATAAGTAAATGTATAAGTTAGCTTTGATGAAATAATGAACACTGGACTTTGAATTTTAGTCAGTTAAAATTTGTGCGACCATTGCAAATGTTTAAAAAGTAGGGCTGTTTTCCTATACGGATGTTGCTTTGTAGTAATACATTGCAACATGTTCCTAAATGTAACACTAAGGGCAGTACTACTTGTTCAATATATATTGAACGCGATCAAGTATAACCAGGGTACGGATTTGCACACACACGTGCCAAAAATAAGCACACAAAAAAATGTCGGACACGAGTGTCATTTTTTTGTGTGCTTTTGGCACGTGTACATGTGCGTGTGCTTAAAGATAGAAATTATGTGGCACTTGCACGTGTGCATGTGCCAAAATTAGACATATGTACGGCACACTCCCTTATACTAAAGAAACAAAAACAATGCCAGCACCCACCAAACCAAATGTTCCGATTTCGTAAAGAATTCGTAATGACTGTTCGGTAAAATCTTCCGATTTCGGAACCGAAATTGTCTCGGCGTATATCCGTTGGGGTGGATTATACAAAATAAAACAAGAAATAAAAAACACAAGAAATATTTAATTTTAATTCAAAAGTGAGAATAAATTCTCACACTTTATTTAAGATATAAATAAAGATAATTTACCTTGTAAAGCAAACAAATATTTGTCTGTCTATTCCTAAAGATGCACGTAATGCTCGGGTGAGTATCCAAATTGCGAATAATAAAATATGTATATCAGATACATAAAAATGGGACACAACAACGTTTAAATACCGCTATAAATTTACTCGTTGAAAATCCCAAAAGGTCTCCAACAGGGTTGAACTAAAACTTAGTTAAAAATGTTAACAAACTTAACAACAGTACAACCGCGCCTTAACGACTTCGTACTTAAACATTGCCGGCCATCTTACTACGACGATGTAAGTTGCAGATACTTAATTATAAAATATTGAGCCATTAAGGACTCCTGATGAGTTGAGTCATTGGGGACTCCTGTGGACTGTATATGATAAATAAAATTTTTTTTCAAATATATAAATAAGTGGACCATGAAGGACACCTGTTGATTTATTAATATATTGAGTCATGAAGGACTCCTGTTGTGGGCCGATACGACCCTTATCTAACTAATATGTTACAAAGCTAGTACGGCGACACACCCGAAATAAGCCATCCTAGCCTGTATACGTCCTTTCATGAGCAGCGGCATTACTTCAGGGCCTAAAACTAACGCAACGTTTCCCGAATGATTGAAATTCGGATCCGCCAATTGTAGGCCCTGAAACGACTCCAAAACTGAGTCTGTCACCGAAGAGAATGGAGTTTTAATTCCACGAATCTTATGAACTTTTGCGGTAACAAACAATCGCTGACCTGGATCATGAATCGACTCCGATTCGACCCGGCAATACTTTTCCTCGTTGACATTATAGACGGGGATCTTGAGCATGTGGACAAATTCAGAACAGATATAGCTGTTCTGACAACAAGCATCCAGCACGGCTCGTATGGGAACTTTAGATTTGTTAAAACGAAGTTTTAACCGCAATGTTAGGGAGAAAGAAACAGCTTGCCGAATTGGAACTGGAATCGCGGGCACATTGGCCTTCGATTTCGAGCGAGATTTGGATGATTTTTTCGTGTGTTCATGCAACAATGAATGATGTGTTTGTTTGCAGTGTTTGCAAGTTGCCGTGCTTTTACAATCTTTACCAACGTGATTGGTAGATAAGCATCGGCAACAAACACGATGAACAGCCACCATACGCAGTTTCCGCTCCATACTCATGTCCCGAAACTTGTAGCAAAAACGGATGGGGTGATTCTTAACGCAAATCGGGCATTTTGACCGTTTTTGTAGAAGGGGGTTTTCGCCAGAAGCGTCCACTTGCAACACGGATGAGCCATTCGGGAGCACTGTTTCCGGCGTTGCTACATAATAGTAGCTGCTGTTGAAACCTGAGGAAGCTCGGTTACTAAAATCATTTCCAAAGACGGTTTAGCGGTACCAACAGTTACAGTATGAGGTAAAGCGGGAGCGCTTATTTCCATTGCTTCCTCGTAATCTAAAAGACCCTCCTCGAAGGATTCTGAGAAACTGACTTCAGCGTTGGAGTTCATTATTCTAGGAAAAAATGTGGTTAATAAAAGTAAATTGAGAACAAAGTGATTTAAATTTATGATTCATGTAAAACAACAAGTTTAGTTATGGGACGAATAACTATCCCGTTTTGCGTACGAATATCAGCGACTCGAACATGACCGTCAGAACCCGTATAAATTTGTATAACGATTCCTAACTTCCACGACGTGGCAGGTAACTGTTCGTTTTTAATGACGACTAGGTCATTCACAGCAACTTCTCCTTGTGGATGTTTCCACTTATAACGTTTATGTAAATCAACGAGATATTCCTCTTTCCACCTTTTACAAAATTGATGAATTAAAGCTTTTACTTTTCAGTAACGATTCGCGATACTGATTGGACTATCAAAAATTTTTGGTTCTGGCGGAGCCAGTATAGCTGATCCAATTAAAAAATGTCCTGGCGTTAATACGATTGGTTTGCCAGGATTATCAGGCATAAGGCACAAGGGACGAGAATTCAAGCACGCCTCTATACGAGCCAAAATCGTAGAGAACTCTTCAAACGTGTATCGACAAGATTGAATCTCTTTTCTAAAGTGAAGCTTAAAACTTTTAACCCCGGCTTCCCATAGACCAGCCATGTGAGGGGCACCAGGTGGTATAAACTGCCATGTCAGACCTTTATGTCCAAAGGTGGAACACATTCTGGCTTGACATTCTTTTAAAAATGTTTTAAAATCATTCGTCAGATCATTTGACGCGCAAACGAAATTTCTACCATTATCCGAAATCATTGTATGTGGGCAACCTCTTCTAGAAATGAAGCGATTGAAGGTTGCTAAAAATGTGTCAGTGTATAAGTCTGACACTGCTTCTATATGTATTGCCTTTGTAGAAAAGCAAACAAAAATGCAAACGTAACCTTTTGTTATTTTACACGATCTACCATTATGAGTTTTCACATCGAAAGGTCCAGCAAAGTCAACACCAGTATTCGTAAATGGTCTATCAATGGTAGTACGTTCAGCAGGAAGGGCAGCCATTATTTGACTGCACGAACGTTGCCTATCAATGATACAACGTTTGCAACGATTAATAACAGTACGCACTAAAACTCTTAGTCGAGGTACCCAATATTCACAGCGATAAATCCTTAACATAAGTTGATTTCCGCCATGAATCGATAATAAATGTATGAATTCTGCCATTAATTTAGCCAATCGACAAGAATAAGGCAGAATAATAGGGTACTGTTCACGAAATGATAACGAGGGTGATTTGACAAGTCGCCCGTTTAATCCAATTACATTATTTTCATCAAGAAACGGATTCAATGATAATAACGAACTTTTCGATGTTAAAGGTTTTTTTTCTAAAAGGCATTTGTACTCTTCAGTGTAAAACGCTTTATGAGCGACAATAATTAAACGTAATTTGACGCCCTTAATTTCCTCATTAGACATAAGAGCAGTTTCATGATTAAAACGTCCTTTATGAGCTCGGTGGGTAGCATGAAAAAAATCTAAACACGTATGCAATTACACGCAAAGCTCTGTCGAGTGAAGAAAATCTGTCTAAAATATCTTCAAATTTCGAAAAAAATTAAGCATGGACTTTTACCTTTTTACTTTCTATGTCAGTATCGAGGTTTAATAGGGTGTTTGAACTCCAATTGTTTTTATTTTGGCTCAACCATGACGGGCCGTGCCACCAGAGCTCACTTTCCGATAGCGTGCGCGGATCTACCCCCCGGCTGCCTAAGTCTGCAGGATTATCTTCAGACCCAACGTGAAACCAGTTGTGATTTCCAGAGTTCTCCTGAATTCGACAAACTCTATTGACAACAAAAGCGGTCCAAGAACTTGGGGTTTTTCGGAGCCAGCAATATATTTTGGTAATTGGAATTTCGATCTCCCTAAGTATATTTTTTAATAGTTCTGATGCCAAAACTGCACCACACAACTCAAGACGAGGTAAAGAGACACATTTTATTGGAGCTACCTTGGTTTTAGCAGCTAATAAATTAGTATGTATCTCGCCACTGGGGTTCTCAATGCGAATATAAATTACCCCTGCGTATGCCTTTTCTGAGGCATCTGAAAAAACACGAAGTTCAACTTCCGAAGATTTATTATATTTTACCCATCTTGGGATTTTAATCAAATTGGCTTCATTGAAAAATTCAACAAATTTAGTCCATTCCTTTTCTGTTGAAGCTGGAAGAAATTCATCCCAGTCAATATTATCCGCCAAATGCGTTGCATTAAAATTTTCGCAGTGATAATTACCGGACTAGCCCATCCCACAGGATCAAAAAATTTGGCAGTGGCAGAAAGTACCTCCCTTTTCGTATATTTTGGTTTGACTTCTGGAGGGCTTACGTTGAAAAAGAAAGAATCTAACTGGGCATTCCAAAAAATCCCTAAGGTTTTTGAATAGCTAGATTCCTCAAACTTTAAAAATTTTGCATCTACTAAATGTTCTAATGGCAATCTTTCTAAAATGGCACTTTTATTCGAAGTCCACTTCCTAAGTTCGAAACCAGCTGATAACAACGCGGCAGTTAATTGATTTCTCGCAGACACAACAGTAGAAACGTCATGAGCTCCACTTAAAACGTCGTCGACGTACATCCCTTTCCTTAGAATGTTAGCTGCCACTGGAAACCGATCTTCACAATCCTCCGCCAGTTGCAATAAGGTACGAATCGCCAGGTATGGAGCACAGTTTAATCCAAATGTTACCGTTTGTAGCTCGTATTCGGTTATTTGCTCGTCAGATGAACTTCGATAAAGAATTCGTTGAAATGGTGTATGCGATGGTTGAACCCAAATTTGCCTATACATTTTCGAGATATCCCAATTAAATACAAATTCGAACAATCGCCAACGTAAAATCAAATTAACTAGGTCAGACTGTAAAGTAGGCCCTACAAAAAGACAGTCATTTAAACTGTTACCATTGGAAGTCCGATTGGATGCATTAAATACAACTCTTAATTTGGTAGTCTTTCTTTCGGGTTTAATTACCGGATGATGTGGTAAATAGCAAGAATTAGTGACGGCTTGGTTGATGGATTTAATAGGTCGCATGTGACCCAATTTTAAATAATCCATAATGACATCGTCATACATGCATTTTACTTCCGGTTTGCGTAGCAGAGAAGATTCAATACGAAAGAATTGCTTCATAGCACCCGTTTTTGATATACCCAAATTTATTTCGCGGGAAAACTCTGACTTGAAAGGAAGTGATACAACATATCGACCTGTAGTATCCCTTTTGGTGATACTTTTATAAAGTTCCTCACAAATTTTGTCAGAAGGCGACATAATTTTTCCCCTTGGGCCTCTTCTAACTCCCAAAATCTCTAAAGATTTTTATTTAAGTTATCTTCTTCGGAAAAGGTGACAGTAGTTGTAAAGGCATTAACTGATTTGTTCATTGAAGAATTTATGGGTCCTGTGAGAATCCAGCCGAAAATTGTTTTCTGACCCATAAGGGATCCTAAAATGTTTCGACGAACTTCACCAAGAATTATATGAGGATACAAATCAGCTCCCAATAAAATATCAACAGGCCTGCTCTTGTAAAAGTTATCGTCAGCTAACTGCAGGCTGTTTAATTCACCTCTAATATCTGAAGGACATACAAATGAAGGTAAATTTTGTGAAATTGAAGGCAAAACAAGAGCATATGTTTCCAAATTAATTTTCGAATGGAACAAATTTTTGTCGAGGTCGTAGAAGCATCCTTATCCACGCCGGAAATCTTTACATTCGTAGAATGTGACGGAAGTCTTTATTGATTTCGCAAATGTTCGGAAATAAAGGAAGCTTCCGAAGCTGGATCAATCAATGCCCTTGCTGGATACGTAATATCCTGACAAATGATAGAGACCATAGCAGTTCCCAATAACACAGACGAATTCTGTGAAATGTGAAAAACTTGCCGATTGAAGTTTGCGGAAGCAGCTGCTGAGGTCGATGGTTTATTTGTTGCCATTTCAGCTGAATGCAAAGTGGGGTTAAAAGTTGCATTATTTGAAGCCGAGATATTTAAAGAATTAATAGCAGAATTTGTAGTGGGCTCATCGCGATGAAGCATAGTATGGTGTTTTTGATTACACTTATAACAAAGATGATCGCTCGTACAATCTTTGACTACATGGGATTTCGACAAACAGTTAATGCAGCAATGATATTTTTTAATAGTCGAAAATCGATCACTAATAGAAAAATTTTTAAATCGACGACAAATCTTAATACATGATTTTGTTTGGCGCACAAAACACAGGTAATAGAAGCGCTCTTAGTCGAAACGTGAGCTTTTACCTTCCGTTCGCCAATTTGCTTCTCACTTTCAGAGCTAGTAAGATCACGTATACAACCGAGGGTTTGAATCCGTTCCGTTAAGAACATGTCCAAAACCTTCCACAGAGACAAAGCAGTTTTCTTTTTGATGCTTTGTTCCCACAGCCTAACTGTTTGAGAAGGCAGACGTTGTATACAAATAAAAACAATAATCGGATCCCAATTTGTAGTATCAATTTCATAAATTGACATGGCAGTCAAAAACCCATTTATTCCCCGTTGTAAAATTTTCAAGGCCGAACTAGTTTCGTTCGTGATGTTATCTAACGAAAAAAGACACTTTAATTGAATATTAATCAACATTCGTGGATTTTCATACGTGTCTTTTAGACTTTTCCACGCTATATCGAAACCTTGATTCGACAAAGGGCATTTCGAAACGATTTCTTTTGCCTCACCACTAGTTTTACGAAGTAAATGACATAGCCGCTCAATATTGCTAAGTCTAGAATTATTCACATATAAGGCTGTAAATAAATCCCTAATGGTGGGCCATGACAAATAATCCCCACCAAACACATCCACATCACAAGGAGGTAAATTCAAAGAGTGAGTTGAATTGTCAGCCCTGCTCTGATCCGTTGGTAGAGAGTCATTTGTTCTAACTCATACTCATGCTTTTTCTTCCGTATCAATCCCAAGCAATTTATGTATGAAGAATACGCAGCTCGATATTTAGCTGTAACTACTTTCGCATCAGTAGCCTCATTATCATCAGTGGTTTCAGTACCTTTTGGGGTTTTCAAACCATAAAGACATTTTTCGTATGTCAGTTTGACTTTCTCCCATAAAGGCTTTAATTCTTCGTCATGAAGCTCTAGAGTAAACACCGTATGTGAGTCCTCTTGAATTTCGTTGAAACAAGCTTCAAACATGACAATAGCATCAGTGGCTCTAACAAATTTCTCTAATGAAGTAGTCATTATTTCTATAGATTTAATTTTATTCGAAAAAAATTATTAAATTTAATTTAAAATTTAATTAAATAAATAAGAGTTAAATCCCGTCGAACTTAAATTTGAAATAATATGCAAAGTTATTTTCTAACAAATGATATGTTGGTCAAACTGACCAACGGTCTTATCAATTTTATGACGATCACTTGTTTTACATACATACATACACCCCAATTAAATGTATGTTTGTGTATATGCACTTTTTAATTTACTTTCTTTAACAAATCACTCAGTATTCAATTTACTAACCTGATTTTCCTTTTTGTTCGATAAAACAATGATTAAATTTTTTTTTAGATGATTTCCTCGTAAAGGCTTCTTGAAAAGATTTCTTGTAGATTTCTCGTATTAAATCCGGTTCGTAAGGACCAATGTCTCGGCGTATATCCGTTGGGGTGGATTATACAAAATAAAACAAGAAATAATAGACACAAGAAATATTTAATTTTAATTCAAAAGTGAGAATAAATTCTCAAACTTTATTTAAGATATAAATAAAGATAATTTACCTTGTAAAGGAAACAAATATTTGTCTGTCTATTCCTAAAGATGCACGTAATGCTCGGGTTACTCACCAAATTGCTAATAATAAAATATGTATATCAGATACATAAAAATGGGGCACAACAACGTTTAAATACCGCTATAAATTTACTCGTTGAAAATCACAAAAGGTCTCCAACAGGGTTGAACTAAAACTTAGTTAAAAATGTTAATAAACTTAACAACAGTACAACCGCGTTTTAACGACTTCGTACTTACCCAGAAATCGTAACAATTTTTGTATGAAAGGGTTGACACGAATTCGTAACGATATGTAGTTACGAAATCGTAACGATATGTCGGTACGAATTCGCAACGACGTGTAGGTACGAAATCTATACGAAATGTCGGCACGAAATAGTAACGATATGTAGGTACGATTTCTTAACGAATTCGTTTAGAGTTTTCTTCAACTTTTTTAATAATTGTTTATATAAAAAGTATCCATCATTTTATTTATTCACTTCAATATTATATGATTTAATGTAATATAACATAAAATATATAATTTAAATTGAAAGATTAGAGTCGTAAGCCTTTTTAATGACTTGCTGTCGGTTATTTGTGGTGTCACAATATTTCTTTGTTTTCATCTACGTAGCTTGTCTGGCTATAATTAATTGTTAATGCATGAATCTGCAACAATGTAGAAAATTAAGTATAACATATGTTATTTACAATTATTTGACCTTACAGCGTACCTTTAAAAATCTTAATATATCTAAAATTATTCACAGCAACGTGTAGAGTTTGCCTTCCTAGCCGGTCTTTGTCCGGGCTTAACCCTACGTCTTCACGAGCCATCGACTTGAACATAACATTAACATGACGCCGGCAGAGCAACTGCAAAAAATTCATCAACTTCTTTGTAGTGGTGAAAACGTGCGATGTCCATGTTCTGCCTTATCAATGTATTTGGTGAAAGTGCAATAGAAATGGAATATTTAACAATTTCTTTCTGTCCCTTTTTTTCTATTAAAAATGGTTGTTGACGGCGAATCTCATGGCGAACATTGATGCTCAGCCATATGTTCGGGCATCGATGTCAGAGCATGAACGAAACATGGACATGAGCCGTCTACATTAGCCATAAGCGATGTCTGACATGATGTTCATATCAAGTTCATGGCTAATGTAGACCCCCAGTAAGGGTTTTTTCCTTTATGTATGTCGAATAGTGGTTTCGCTGAGTAAAGATTTCCTACTTATACTGTCTTCGGCCGAGCTTAAAGGTTCATTCTCTATGTACATATGTCGAATAGTGGCTTCGCCGAGTAAAGATTTCCTGCAAAGACGTCTATAAAAATTTACTCTCAAAACTGTAATTGGCGAATGAATATTACATACTTTTAAATTTTCTTCTCTATTTAATATATGTATTTCTTCAAAACATCTGAAAACTTTTCACCGGTTTTCACTTGTAAATCAAATTTGTTTTGTTTTTTAAAAAGTTTTATTTGCACATACTCAAATCAAATAAATGTACATATACGAAAGAAATTTGTTCAGACAAACTACCGAAATGTCTTAACGAATTCGTTACGACAAGTCTGACTTCAGAAAGTCGGAACTTTTGGTTTGGTGGACAGCGATGCCGTTTTGCCTATTTTTATAAATTATATTTTTACGCTTTTAACCGACTTCAAAAAAGGAGAAGGTTCTCAATTCGTGAGTATTTTTTTACTTTTCTTTATGTTTGTACACGCATAACTCTGTCATTTGTGAGCCGATTAAAAAATTTTTTTTGATGTGTAAACATATATACGCTAGGGGGTAAAAATCTTTTTCACAATACAATCACAAATTTTGAGTAAGATTAATCTTACTTGAGTAAGATTAATATAACAATTGTAATAACGCGGTGTGAGCTGTGCATGAGTGCATTAGTGTAATCATAAGGACAACAAGAAGTACAGAGAAACATAAGGCCCCCATACACTACACCAGTATGCAAGCGCAATCACGTGTTGGCGCCAGTGGTTGGGTCGTGTATGGGCATGTGGTGTGATTGTACGATTTGTGTAGCGATGTCAAACAGAGTTTGATATTTTGCTGATGGTACCAGTTTGTGGTATTGTGTATGGTGAATTTAGCTCGGTTGAGAAAAGTTGTCAACGAGTAAACATCGGGGTAACACACATTTACTTAAATAAATTACTCAAAAATTAAGAAAAAAGGAACAAAATATGTATTGTAAAGTATTTCTCAAATAAAACATATCATTCCTAATAATTTTTTAATAAAAAACACCCGCGTTTTCCTTAATTTTTGTTTTAAAAATAAATGCGGTGCGCATTAGGTACAACAACTCATCCGTACAGAATTTTTAAAGAAATGAATATTGCACCAGTATTCTTGTATGGTATGTGTTTCGAGCAGAATTCAACATCACTTGTTTGTGCCAGTATACTGGAGTAGTGTATGCTCTGCTTTAACAGTTGCATAGAAATGCACCAACACTGGCAAAGGGAGTCTCAAGGATGGAGATTTTAATACAAATTTTGCAAACCCACAGTCGCAAGCTTTATCAAAATTTTTATTTGACATTTTCCACTTGCATATGGGCAATTCTCCACAAACCCCTACAACTAATAATTCCACTACTATAGATGCTTTTTTCCATAGATTTTTAAATACAGTAGAGTAAATAATTTATATATCTTATTTTAGTTACCATAAGCCAATATTAACTATTTGTACTTAAGGCATTTACCATAGATGGGCACTTTGCAGTACTACTAAAATATCGGTAAAAATAATATTTTAACCAATAAATTTTTACTGATTACTAAAAAATTTTCAGCAACTTTTATAAAGTGCCTAAATGATTTATTATATGATGAGGTGCATTGAATTTTCAGTAATCAGTAATGCCTGTATTCATAATGAAATTTTACCAAGTGGCTAAATTTTATTATGAATACGGTAATGCAAATTAAATTTCATTATCAGTAAAAATTTACTGAATTTTTTCATTAATCAGTAAATTTACTGCTTATTGCAATTTTTAATGCAGTACATATATACTGCAGTGTGCCCATTTACTAACCAAATAAGTTAAATAAAATAAACAAAAACCAGCAAATTGCTATGTATTTACAATATTGAAAGTTTTGATACTTTTAATTGATTAATTAAAAAAATATACTAAAAGCATAAGTACTTCAAACTTAAAAAAAATGTTTCATTACTAGATGTTTACACATCTCCCCTGTGATCGGACTTACATAATTTTTTTTGTTTGAAAGGCTTTGCTTGCAGTTAGGTCCCATAATTTTGTTTCGAAAATCGGAGGGGGAAATTTGCTCCCCCTTTCATAACTCTGTCATTTGTCAACCGATTTGCAAAAATCTTAAATTGTTTGAAAGCCTTTGCTTTTAGTTTGGTCCCATAAGATTTTCTCCTAAATCAAGTGGCAATTTTGGCCCCCCCCAAAATATTGATTAGCGCATAACTCCTTCATTTATGCACCGATTTTCAAAATTCTTTTTTCGTTTGAAAGGCTTTGCTTGCAGTTTGGTCCCATAATTTTGCATCGATAATCGGAGGGGAACATTCGCTCTCCCTTGCATAACTCTGTCATTTGCCAACCGATTTTCCAATTTTTTTTTAAAGATTTGCTTTTAGTTTGGTCCAATAAATTTGTCCCCAAAATCAGGGGCAAATTTGCCCCCCCCCCAAATATTGATTATCGCATAACTGTCATTTATGCATCGATTTTCAAAATTCTTTTTTTGTTTGAAAGGCTTTGCTTGCAGTTTGGTTCCTTATTTGTTTAAAAAATCAGACGGGCCATACCCCCCTCCCCCCCCCCCCCCCACCATCTCACAAAAATATGGACTATCGCATAACTCCTTCATCAATGAATCGATTTTCAACATTATTCTTTTGTTTCAACGGGTTTGCTTGCTGTTTGGTACCATAATTTGTTTTTGAAAATCGGTGGGGTGATTTGCCCCCCCCCAATATTGATTATCGTATAACTCTGCCAGTTATGGACCAATTTTGACATTTTTATATTAAATGGCGTACAAGATTTGGCTCTTTGTATTGAAGTCGGTTTTTTTGTCAGAATTATTTATGCTCAATTCGATTATGCTACGCAATTTTTCCTATTTGCAACAATTTTCAAAAGTTATTTGCCTAATATGCATACATATACTATCCTCACAAACAATATAAAAGACAGACGGGTAACTCTACGTCTCCACCTAACTTGAAATGCTGTTGTAACTTGAATTGAAGCTGAAAACAGCAAATTAAAGGAATTAACCCTACACATAAAAATTGCTACGCACAAAAAATCACAATCAGGTGTGTCATAGAATCCAAGTCGGTTTTGCTGATTGTCGGTTTTGCAAAACGATATTGGTGTCATGAAAACAAGTTGGTTTTGTTATTTTCGAATGCAAATAAAACCAATATTCGAATCAGCTGTTTTATGTTTTGCTCATTTGCAAGGCTAATTAATACCAGGTGGCCTCGAGAGCTTAGCTGACTACGAACTCTTTTCCATATATGAACTGTGTTAATGTATCAGCTTTTGTGACAGCCCAAATATATGCCCATGTTCTGAAAAACGCATATCGCTTAAAATTAGCGTTTTCGATTTGAAAACGCCCAGCAGGTGTACTGACAAACGAAAATGCTAGAAATTTGTCGTTTTCAAACCGCCAGTGTATACTGAAGCGATCTGGTCTATTTTATTTAATCTACACCTTACAGAGAAAATAAGATGGTGCACAATTTAAATTTAACGTTTTTCATGATAAGAAACATGCAATTTAAAAATTTACTTTGAGTTTGTCAATTGTCTGTCTCAATTGTCTACTTATGAACTGGCGATGACTGTAGTTTTTTTAAAGCCAGTATAGCAAGCTGAAACGCTGTAGGCATTTTATTTTAAAATTTATTTGTTTGTTCATGTATGTTTATAATAAAAAATATGTTTTCATTGCTCGAACACATCTTCGGAAAATAACAAAACGATAGCAAATCGCTCGGTATTCAGAACATGCCGAAATGCGTTTGCGTTTTTCAAACTGTAAGCGATTTGAAAACGCTGCGTTTTCCAGAACATGGGCGATAAATTCTCCACGGCAAATATTCTTGCGACTACCTGGTGTTAATCTACCTTGCTCATTTGTGTACTACTTTTAATGCAATTTTTTTTAATTTGGTAAATTATTATGGTATTTATGCTAAATTTTTGTTAAAACTTGTGTGTTTAATAAAAAAGGTTATAGAGAAGAAAATAAGAAGTGGGAAATACATTCTATCGTTGTATTATTTATATTTGCTTTTACATTTGCGTAATTTTATTGTTTTGTGAAACTATAAAACGAATTTATTGAAAATATAAAAAAATTATTGTTTCACTATTAAAAAACTAAATTTCTATAAAAAAATGAGCTAGTGCTCATTTTTTGTTAAAAATATAAAATGAAAAATGGATCTTTTAGCTTATTTTATCTGATTTTTGAAACAAATATGGGACCAAACTGCAAGCAGTTCTTTTCAAAAAAAGAATTTTGAAAATCGATGCATAAATGACAGAGCTATGCGATAATCAACAATTTGGGGGGGGGGAGGTAAATTTGCCCCCTGATTTAGGAGAAAAGCTTATGGGACCAAACTAAAAGCAAAGGCTTTCAAACAAAATAGGAATTTTGAAAATCGGTTGACAAATGACAGAGTTATGAAAGGGGGAGCAAATTTCCCCCTCCGATTTTCGAAACAAAATTATGGGCAAAGCCTTTCAAACAAAAAAAAAAATTATGTGAGTCCGATCACAGGGGAGATGTGTAAACATCTAGTAATGAAACATTTTTTTTTAAGTTGGAAGTACTTATGCTTTTAGTATATATTTTTTAATTAATCAATTAAAAGTATCAAAACTTTCAATATTGTAAATACATAGCAATTTGCTGGTTTTTGTTTATTTTATTTAACTTATTTGGTTAGTAAATGGGCACGCTGGAGTATATATGTACTGCATTAAAAATAGCAATAAGCAGTAAATTTACAGATTAATGAAAAAATTCAGTAAATTTTTACTGATAATGAAATTTAATTTGCATTACCAGTAAAATCGTAGGGCCGTATTCATAATAAAATTTAGCCACTTGGTAAAATTTCATTATGAATACAGGCATTACTGATTACTGAAAATTCAATGCACCTCATCATATAATAAATCATTTAGGCACTTAATAAAAGTTGCTGACAAAATTTTTAGTAATCAGTAAAAATTTATTGGTTAAAAAATTATTTTTACCGATATTTTAGTAGTACTGCAAAGTGCCCATCTATGGTAAATGCCTTAAGTACAAATAGTTAACATTGGCTTATGGTAACTAAAATAAGATATATAAATTTTTTACTCTACTGTATTTAAAAATCTATGGAAAAAAGCATCTATAGTAGTGGAATTGTGGAGAATAGTGGTTTGTGGAGAATTGCTCATATGCAATTGGAAAACGTCAAATAAAAATTTTGATAAAGCTTGCGACTGTGGGTTTGCAAAATTTGTATTAAAATCTCTGCCCATAATAATTGGCAACAGTACGTAATGAAGATATGTTATAATATTTTGTACTGTTTGACCAGGAGAAATGTATATGGCAATGCAATGCACTTTCAAACCGGATTTTAATTGGAATTCACTGCAACACATATCCCTAATTGTATAATTTCCGCATGAAAGAGTTGTTTGTAATCTCAAGGAATTAACAACTTTTTTTGACAACTTTTGTAAATCGCAACTCCCCCAGATCGTTGTCCTGATCCTTTGTACTGACTGCAGTACTGAAACAGTGGAATGGTAATTGTGGTGTCTTGTTCAAGCCAAGTTTCTGTTAGCAATAATATATTGCAATGTTTTGTTACTTCGTCTTGAAGGTCAGCACTATTTGATGAAAGACTTTGACAATTGAAAGTCATTAACGTTGTTACGTTGTCAAACCCTTTCAAATAAAAAAAAATTTTAAAATCGGTATACAAATGACAGAGTTATGCATGGGGGTAGCAAATTTCCCCCATCCGATTTTCGAAAAAAAATTATGGGACCAAACTGCACGCAAACCCTTTCCAACAAAAAAAAAGAATTTTAAAAATCGGTTCACAAATGACAAAGCTATGCGTGTACAAACATAAAAAAGTAAAAAAAAAATAATATACCCGTACAAAATAGTTGGAATTACCGCAGTTAAACAGCAAAATAACCAACAGTCAAAGACAAACGCAGTCAATAAACGGTCAACCAAATATCGCACCGAGCTCAGCAACAAATTCTGTAAACTGAAAAACCGGTTTTTTTCAAAAAACCCGGGTTCAAAAATCGAAACGAACCGGGTCTGAGTCCCGAAAAACTGGACACAAAATCCCCTAAATCCCAGAAGTTCCCGGTAAAAATCAAAAACGGCAACGCCGAAATACTCACTCAATTCAAAAATACGGCAACACAGCACCAACCAACAAACGTACGACCTAACTGCAGGAGTTTGACCTTGAGACTCCCTTTGCCAGTTTAGTGTATTTCTATGCAGCTGTTAAAGCAGAGCATACTGGCACAAACAAGTGATGTTGAATCGTGCTCGAAACACATACCATACAAGCATACTGGTGCAATATTCATTTCTTTAAAAATTCTGTACGGATGAGTTGTTGTACCTAGCGCGCAAGTTAAGGTCAGCCTCATACACACCATAAGTAAAGTAAGATAATAAGTATATTTTCACAAATAAAAGAAGAAACTCTTGATAACAAATGTATTTTAATAAATGAAGAAGTGACCTTTGATAATGAATGTATTGTTAGTAAATAAAGGAATATACATAAACCTTTAAAATGTATAGATTGTAAATACACTTTCACTTCAAGGTCAACTACAAAGAACCCTAAGATAAGACATATTAATTTTAAAAGAAAGAACATATTGTAAAAATAAGATAAAATTTAATAATTAAGAAAGTGACCTTTGTCATAATAGAAATTAGTAACCTATATATAAGAGCAGATATAATGAAATAGTTTTAGTTTTAAAAATATAGTGAAATAAAAGAGACGCATAGTCGTCGGAAAAACATATTTTTCTACTCACCAAAATCAATTGATTATTAATTGGCGATCCTGCCAGGAGGTATCATTAAATTCATACCTTTTTGGAGCGGACCACAAGAATCCTTTTGATGCAGCAAAAGGCCAATATAAAAAACACATAGTGTATAAAAATTCCTTATAAAAGGAATATAGTGTATAAAAATTCCTTATAAAAGGAATATAACGTATGAAAATTCCTTATAAAAAAGGAATTATAAATGATTAATTTTAAAAAACAAAAAAGAGAAGTGAAATACGACGAAAACCGTGCAATGGCGACTAATGAGACACAATTAGTTAACTTGACAGCAAGACTTAGCGAGATGGAACGCTATTGTCAAACACTAACAGAAAAAATAAGCAACATCAGAATCAATCCACTGCTGGATCAAAAGCCCCTATAGAGAGACTAGAGGATATATCAACAAGATATAATTCCGCGAATGATATTTCCCTAGAAGTTTTTAAAGCATTACCAACATTTGATGGGAAACAATCTGAATATAGAGCTTGGAGAGAGGATGCTTCCAGATTAATGAAAGACATCAATCAATTCAGGACACATAGTCGATATTCAGAAGCTCTCTCTATTATAAAATCGAAAATAAGAGGTCAAGCTTCAGACATACTAATAAATAATAACACACCATTTAATTTTGAAGCTATACGCAACAGATTGGACTATACGTATGCGGACATGCGCCCACTCTACGTATTACAGGACGAAATGAGGAGAATTACGCAGAATAGATCATCTCTGTCAGAATACCACGACAGGATAAACCAAGCCCTCAACCTCATCACATCAAAAATTGCGATGTCTGGTGAACAGCAAATCGCAATAGATGCTATGACCAGGAATGCGAAAGATGAAGCGGTACGTATATTTGTCGCAGGCGTCACAAATGCATTCGTAAGGTCGACCCTATATGCTAATACCCTCGGTGACCTAGAACATGCATACGCTATAGCCAGGACTATAGAACATGACAACCAACACCAGAACCTACGGCTGTCATACGATTACGGGTACAACCACAGAAACCATCATGATATAAAAAGGGAACAACAAGTCAACCACCATCCGCAACATAATAGACGTCCCAATTTTATTCAACAAAAACCACTGTTTCCAAGAAATCAGAATCAACAAACTAATTATCAACAAACTAATTATCAACAACCAAAACCCGTCCCTATGGAAACGGACTCAAGGCAAATCGTACAGGAGCATAGGAAAACCAATTCACCATACAACTCCCAAAATCAACCCTTTGCAAATAACCAGCCTTGGAAAAGAGAACACAGCGGCAACTATTACACGAACAAACAACAGCGGATCAACCACTTACAACAAGAAGACAACTCTAGCATGTATCCAGAACAGGAACAAACGGTAAATAATTTAAGATTAGACCATTTAAAACTAAGAGATGGGTTGCCCTACCTTACATTAACTAGTGATTTATCAAAAAAAAAATATGAAATTTTAATTGACACAGGCGCAACCCATAATTTTATAAGTGCAAAGTGTGATTCCTCACCTAGAATAAAAATAAAACAAATAAAAATTAAAACTATACACGGTTACTCGATGATAAATACTAAAAGAATTATTAAACTAATGAATAGGGAAATAACATTTTTTGAATTAGAAAACATTGAATCATTTGACATGATTTTAGGATTAGAAGGATTAAGAACACTTAATGCTGAAGTAAACGTTAGGGACATGACTTTAACAACCATGAGTAGTGACAGTCAGCCTAAGTTGAACTACATTATAGGAGAAGAAAAATATAAGCAAGAAATAGACAGAATGATGAAAGAGAATAATGGCATAGGACCACTACCTTTCACAACTACTATAGAAGCTACTATTAGGACAAGAAACGAAGATCCAATATGGACAAAACAATGCCCATACCCAATAGCTGACAACGAATTTGTCAATAAAGAAATAAAAAAACTTTTATACGAAGGAATAATACAAAAGAGTAATAGTCCATACAACTCTCCAATATGGACAGTCCCCAAAAAGGGTACGGACGAACAGGGGAAACCAAAGAAAAGAATGGTCATAGATTACCAGAAATTAAATAGTAACACAATCACAGATAGATACATTATCCCAGATGTTAACATGACGATACAAAATCTAGGCAAAGCTAAGTATT
Organism: Panzeria rudis; assembly: GCA_956483635.1. Classification (NCBI taxonomy): domain Eukaryota; kingdom Metazoa; phylum Arthropoda; class Insecta; order Diptera; family Tachinidae; genus Panzeria; species Panzeria rudis. The sequence continues at coordinate 55,623,871 of OY101450.1, forward strand.
TTACTACCTTAGATTTAGAATCAGGTTTTCACCAGATAAGAATCTCTGAGAAAGATAGGGAAAAAACAGCCTTTTGTGTTAACGGTGGCAAATATGAGTTTATCCGTATGCCCTTTGGTTTGAAAAATGCACCTTCAATCTTTCAAAGATGTGTAGATGATATACTAAGGGATTATGTAGGAAAATTTGCATACGTCTATATTGATGACGTTCTCATATATTCTTCTTCGCTGGAGGAACATATACAACACATCAAAATAATAATTGCGGCACTGAACAAAGCCACATTAAAAATTTCTGATGAAAAGTCTAAGTTCTTTCAAACAGAAGTGGAGTACCTAGGACATATCATCAAACATAACCGAATTGCAACTAACCCCGAAAAAGTTGAGGCAATAAATAAGTATCCAGCCCCGAAAACACTGAAAGACCTGAGAGGATTTCTTGGAATGACTGCATATTACAGGAAATTCATCAAGGCCTACGCAAGCATAGCCAAACCTTTGACTGTACACTTAAGAGACAATGGACAAGTAGGAAAAAATCAGAGTAAAAACACAACTGTAAACCTCGACGAACAAGAGTTAAGAGCCATAGACACCTTGAAAACTTGTTTGAGGGAACAGACAGAACTTTTTCAACCAGATTATTCTAAACCTTTCGAACTGACAACTGACGCTTCCAACGTAGCACTGGGGGCAGTTCTCAGTCAAAATAAGAAACCGATAAATTTTTTATCACGAACTCTAAGCAAGACAGAGGAAAATTACAGCACGAACGAAAAAGAACTCTTAGCAATAATATGGTCATTACAGAAATTAAGAAACTACATTTATGGTGTAGCCGACTTAACTATCTATACTGATCATCAATCTCTAACGTTCGCAACATCTGAGAAAAACCCAAACACTAAATTAATGAGGTGGAAGAATATAATCGAGGACTTTGGTGCAAAGCTAGTGTACAAACCCGGCCATTTAAATGTTGTAGCCGATGCCCTCTCAAGGTAGCAAATAAATTCTTCAACAATTAGTACTGTCCACTCAGCCGAAAGCTCACCCACTGAAATCTTTGATACAGTGTCACAACCATTCAATTCATATGCAACTCAGATCGAACTAATACCTAATACGAACATCAATGATACGATAACATACACTACATTCACAAACAAAACAAGACATAAGATACATTTTACTGACGAAGAACACCTAATCGAAGAATTAAAAAAGATACTCATACCGGGAAAAGTAACCGCGATACACACAAATGCTGAATCATTGTATGCATATGGTGAGAAAATAAAGAATACATTTAATGGAATAAGATTTGTTTATACACCTACAAAATTACAAGATATAATAAATTCAGAAAAACAAATAGAAATCGTAAAAGAGACTCACGACAGAGCACATCGGGGATATAGGAATAATGTAAAGGAAATTTATGAGAAATATTACTGGCCGAATTTAAAAAGAGAATGCAAGGCGTACAACAAAAAATGTGTGGCATGTCTTTTCGGAAAATACGAGAGACAACCTACAAGGGAACCATTAAAAGATTCCGACATACCAACAGAACCAGGTGAATATATACATATGGACATATACTTCAACGAAAACAAAACCTTCTTGGTCGCTATTGAAAAATTTTCGAAATACATAACGTTAAGAGAACTTGACTCAAAAGAACGAATAAGTGACAAGATAGAAGAAATACTCACAAACAACTACCCAGATTGTAAAAGACTAATGACTGATAACGAACGCTGTATGTCGACCCCAGCCATAAAAGCAATGTGTACAAAATACGGCATAAGAAAGATAGAAACACCAGTTTATAGATCGACATCGAACGGACAAGTTGAGAGAGCCCACAGCACTATATCAGAACTAGCCAGGATATTTAAAATACAGAACACAACATCAATAGCAGACGAAATCTATAAAACAGTACGCGAATTAAATAACACAATCCATACAGTGACAGGATTCAGACCCAGAGATATCATTTTCAACAGGATAAAGTACGACAAGAGTGATATATTCGAAAAAATAAAGAAAGCATCGGAAAAAACATTGAAAAAATTGAACCAAGGCACCAAATACCGAACCTTCTCACCGAATGAACAAATCCTAGTGAAGATAAAAGGAATAAGAAAAAAGAACGACGCTAGATATATCAAATACATCGTGAAAGAAGACCGTGAGGACACTGTCTTAACTACGAGGGGTGTAACTGTACACAAGGATAATATCAAGAACTACACAATTAACGAAGATGAATTTCTTCCTGATATTACTCGCGGTGGTCGCATAAGCAATCAAAGCAGAAATAGAAATAGACAACCTACAAGGCAAGAAGTACATTCTAACAAAGGCAGATGATGTATATATATTTGACGAATACGCATACCTCTTCCATGTCACCAACATAACAATAATACTTACTCCATATAGACAAACTGTCACGACAAACTACGAACCCACTACCCAAGAAACCATCTGGATAAGAAAAATTGAATTAATAACAGAACAACTCAACGCACATAAACGTCATACAAGAGCTTTGAACTTTCTGGGATCCGCACTCAAATTTATTACAGGAACACCAGACCATGACGACTTCATCAATATGGAAAAAGCTATAAATAAATTAATAGATAACAATGAAAAACAAAGACATGTCAACTCAAGATTCGAAAGACTAATTGAAACAATGCGAGGCCAGACAATGGAAAATCACCTCATCATTGAACAGGTACACGATGAATTATTATTACTCGTCAGGACAATTAATGCCGCTAAAAATGGCGAATACTTAACAGAATCCTTAAACTTGAAAGACTTAGAAGAAGTCATACAACATGAACTAAATTCAGCCCCCATAATAAACATTTTAGAATACGCCGACATATACACAGCAGGGACAGGAGAAATATTCATAACTATTTACAAATACCCTATACTAAAAAAAGACTGTAAGCTTTTCAAAATAACGCCCATAAGTTTTAGGCATGGGAAGATACAGACAGATGACCAAATCGCCTTATGTGACACAGAATACGTTCGGGTAAACCAATGCAAGAATTTTTTAGGTAGAAATATTTGCCAAACAAATAACGAAACAGATACATGTATACTTCCACTACTGAATAATAGAAAAAGCACATGTAACGTCATACAGGAATATAATAATGCACTACTTGTAATCGACGAAGGTTTTATATTACTAGACGGAAACCACATAGTCAACAATGTTACTACTACAGGTATAACTTTAGTCACATTCACAGATATTTTTTGAAATAGACAACAAGACATATAGGAACCTTCACGATAAAATAAGACAAGCAATACACATGAACCACGACGAAGACTTTGCAATCATGAATATACTCACATCAGACAAAGACAATGCATTTAGCAATATCGACTCAATGAAAAAATTCAGCATTCCATTTGAACAGCATCCCATCAGATCAATTTTTTATACTACACTTTTTCTTACGACGCTATTACTAATTATCTTCCTTTTAATAAAAATTATGTCATGCATAAAAGAATACAGACGTATATCAGTAATCAATAATTTCAATAAGGCATATCAAATAGAATTACAACGAATTAGGAAAGATCGGGGCGATCTTGTTTAACATAGGAGGGAGTTAAGGTCAGCCTCATACACACCATAAGTAAAGTAAGATAATAAGTATATTTTCACAAATAAAAGAAGAAACTCTTGATAACAAATGTATTTTCATAAATGAAGAAGTGACCTTTGATAATGAATGTATTGTTAGTAAATAAAGGAATATACATAAACCTTTAAAATGTATAGATTGTAAATACACTTTCACTTCAAGGTCAACTACAAAGAACCCTAAGATAAGACATATTAATTTTAAAAGAAAGAACATATTGTAAAAATAAGATAAAATTTAATAATTAAGAAAGTGACCTTTGTCATAATAGAAATTAGTAACCTATATATAAGAGCAGATATAATGAAATAGTTTTAGTTTTAAAAATATAGTGAAATAAAAGAGACGCATAGTCGTCGGAAAAACATATTTTTTTACTCACCAAAATCAATTGATTATTAATTCGCACCGCATTTATTTTTAAAACAAAAATTAAGGAAAACGCGGGTTTTTTTATTAAAAAATTATTAGGAATGATATGTCTTATTTCAGAAATACTTTACTATACTTTTTTCTTAATTTATGATTAATTTATTTAAGTAAATGTGTGTTACCCCGATGTTTACTCGTTGACAACTTTTCTCAACCGAGCTAAATTCACCATACACAATACCACAAACTGGTACCATCAGCAAAATATCAAACTCTGTTTGACATCGCTACACAAATCGTACAATCACACCACATGCCCATACACGACCCAACCACTGGCGCCAACACGTGATTGCGCTTGCATACTGGTGTAGTGTATGGGGGCCTTATGTTTCTCTGTACTTCTTGTTGTCCTTATGATTACACTAATGCACTCATGCACAGCTCACACCGCGTTATTACAATTGTTATATTAATCTTACTCAAGTAAGATTAATACTACTCAAAATTTGTGATTGTATTGTGAAAAAGATTTTTACCCCCTAGCGTATATATGTTTACACATCAAAAATTTTAAAATCGGTTCACAAATGACAGAGTTATGCGTGTACAAACATAAAGAAAATTAAAAAAAATACTCACGAATTGATAACCTTCTCCTTTTTTGAAATCGGTTAAAAAGCGTAAAAATATAATTTATAAAAATAGGCAATACGGCAACGCTGTCCACCAAACCAAAAGTTCCGACTTTCTGAAGTCAGACTTGTCGTAACGAATTTGTTAAGACATTTCGGTAGTTTGTCTGAACAAATTTCTTTCGTATATGTACATTTACTTCATTTGAGTATGTTCAAATAAAACTTTTTAAAAAACAATACAAATTTGATTTACAAGTGAAAACCGGTGAAAAGTTTTCAGATGTTTTGAAGAAATACATATATTAAATAGCGAAGAAAATTTAAATGTATGTAATATTCATTCGCCAATTACAGTTTGGAGAGTAAATTTTTATGGACGTCTTTGCAGGAAATCTTTACTCGGCGAAGCCACTATTCGACATATGTACATAGAGAATAGAACCTTTAAGCTCGGCCGAAGACAGTATAAGTAAGAAATCTTTACTCAGCGAAACCACTATTCGACATACATAAAGGAAAAACCCCTTACTGGGGGTCTACATTAGCCATGAACTTGGTATGAACACCATGTCAGAAATCGCTTATGGCTAATGTAGACGGCTCATGTCCATGTTTCGTCCATGCTCTGACATCGATGCCCGAACATATGGCTGAGCATCAATGTTCGCCATGAGATTCGCCGTCAACAACCATTTTTAATAGAAAGAAAAGGGACAGAAAGAAATTGTTAAATATTCCATTTCTATTGCACTTCCACCAAATACATTGATAAGGCAGAACATGGACATCGCTCGTATTCACCACCACAAAGAAGTTGAAGAATTTTTTGCAGTTGCTCTGCTGGCGTAATGTTCATGTTATGTTCAAGTCGATGGCTCGTGAAGACGTAGGGTTAAGCCCGGACAAAGACCGGCTAGGAAGGCAAACTCTACACATTGCTGTGAATAATGTTAGATATATTAAGATTTTTAAAGGTACGTTGTAAGCTCAAATAAATGTAAATAACATATGTTATACTAAATTTTCTACATTGTTGCAGATTCATGCATTAACAATTAATTATAGCCAGACAAGCTACATAGATGAAAACAAAGAAATATTGTGACACCACAAATAAGCGACAGCAAGTCATTAAAAAGGCTAACGACTCTAATCTTTCAATTTAAATTATAGTTTTTATGTTAGATTACATTAAATAATATAATATTGAAGTGAATAAATAAAAAGATGGAAAATACTTTTTATATACACAATTATTAAAAAAGTTGAAGAAAACTCTAAACGAATTCGTTAAGAAATCGTACCTACATATCGTTACGATTTCGTACCGACATGTCGTATAGATTTCGTACCTACACGTCGTTGCGAATTCGTACCCACATATCGTTACGATTTCGTAACTACATATCGTTACGAAGTCGTGTCACCCCTTTCATACAAAAATCGTTACGATTTCGGTTCCGAAATCGGAAGATTTTACCGAACAGTCGTTACGAATTCTTTACGAAATCAGAACATTTGGTTTGTGGGTGCTGGCATTGTTTTTGTTTCTTTAGTATAAGTGAGTGTGCCGTACATGTGTCTAATTTTGGCACATGCACACGTGCAAGTGCCACATAATTTCTATCTCTAAGCACACGCACATGTACACGTGCCAAAAGCACACAAAAAAATATGACACTTTTGGCACGTGTGTGCAAATCCGTACCCTGGTTATACTTGCTCGCGTTCAATATATATTGAACAAGTAGTTCTGCCCTTAGTGTTACATTTAGGAACATGTTGCAATGTATTACTACAAAACAACATGCGTATAGGAAAACAGCCCTACTTTTTAAACATTTGCAATGGTCGCACAGATTTTAACTAACTAAAATTCAAAGTCCAGTGTTCATTATTTTATCAAAGCTACCTTATAAATTTATTTATATTGATGCAAGACAATCAATCCCCCTTATCGTGTTTGGCGATTTTTGCCTTCGACATTTTTGTAAGTGGCTTTTCACACTATGCCTTTTTAGCCTGCCTATTTTTGACAATTTTGACGAAAAGTCACGCATATTTACATTAAAGCCAAGCGAGAAAGGGACAATGTAAATTGCGTGTAATAGATTAAAGGGAGCACGCAACATTTTTCTTTAATCTATTACGAAAATGTCGGATTCGAAAATCGCCAAACACGATAAGGGCCAATATTTTCTTTCGGAAGTCTCTCAATTGTGAATACATCGTTGTAACTTCCACCATATTTTCATATTATGAAACTTTATTTGCGTACGACTGTTAAATGAATAAATTTATATCCTACGCTTTGTGACGATGTCGGTGTTGACGGGCTTAATGATGCTGCAGTTGAACTTTGTGACGATGATGGTGCTGTTGCACTTGGTGGTGACGATGCTGGTGTTGTTGCACTCGCTGGGGGTACAGTTTTATACTTAACGGAGGTTGTGCCATAACAAGAGGGGGGCCATACTGCGGTTGCCAGTATTGACGCGGTGGTCCGTAATGTACTCCATATGGGTATGGTATATATTGCCATACTGACGTATTAGGTTGCTGCGCGTAGTGAACTACGGTGCCGTAGTGCTGCATATAAGAGTATGGAGGAGGAAACTCGGGCATATTAGCGCGCTAGAAACCAGATTAATATACATACACAATATTAATTAATCAACATTCCTCTGAATTCCGTAGAAAGTAATGACCAAATCTCAAAACATAGTTCGTTTAAAATTGTTTTACATACTCGAAAAGCTTTTAGCTTCATGAAATTCGGTGCATTAGCAAAGGATAACTTACCCATCCTCTGGATCTTCCATAATAATCCCTTCCACGACGGCAATTTCGCCGGGGCTTAAAAATTAATTCTATAATATCCTGAAATAAACACAGAACAAAAAATTAAGCATATGGATATTGTTACGAAATGAAAATGCAGATTCAAATGTAACGGCACAAACTGACAACCCGATCGATCATTATCTGCTTTATACCACTAAATCACTGTAATAAAATCAAAACCTGGCAACCAAGTACCACAATTAAACTTGGCATCACTCGACAACTGCCAATAGAATTCAAAATAACGGAAAATGGAAGTTTCCGGAATCTTCAGGAAACGTTAGCTAGAACTTACAAGATTATTCGAGACTGCTTAATTGCAATTACAAACAGTAACATTAAACTTAAACAACATCAGCTGCAAGAGAAGTAAACTTGATAACAGCGTAATTTGCTTAAGTTGCAAACATTAGAGTATGTGTGTGTGCGAAGATAAACAAACAGAAGAAAAATCTCATGCATCTACACACGCACATACACTACACCATAGCGAGACCAAATGATCATGCCGTATACTTAAGGATAAAAAGAGATAACTACATTCCAGAAAGTTAGCGAAGCTACCAGGTTTTATAATCGACTATATAAGGGGAGGCGCCAGACGACATGCATGAGTGTGTTTTTAAACTTATACGAATACTAAATTTAGTATTCAATAGAACACTGAAGATGGCACATAGCCGAAACCGGTCTGTTTACAAACCAAATTTGACGTGGGATGACGGAAAATCGTTCCAAAAACCGTTTTTATGTAAAGGACTAAAAAACGTAACAATAATAAAAAGGATATTAATAATAAAAAAAGGACATTTTTAATTAAAATAAAAATTACAAAAGGACATAAAAAAAATAAATAGAAGCTATGAAGTTTGAACAGCTAAAAGTAAAGAAGGAGCTGAGTAAGCTGGAACTGCCAACAACAGGCAATAAAGTGGAACTACAGAAGAGACTGATAGATGAGTTCATGCAGCGTGGCATCGACATCGGGACATACGAATTTGAGGATAAAGAGGAAATGGAGGTATGTAGTCGTGCTACGACAAACAGCTCAGATATAAATTCAATGTTAGCTGCTATGATGAGCGAAATAAAGAAAGGTCAAGAAACATCTAGAGCTAACAATGATAGAATGCTGGCTGAAGTTCAGAAACATCTAGAGCTAACAATGAGAGAATGCTGGCTGAAGTGAAGGCTGAAATTCAAGAAACATCTAGAGTGAATAACGAGAAACTTTTAGAAAAAAACGAGAGAATGCTGACTGAAGTTCAAGAAACATCTAGAGCTAGCAACCAGAGAATGCTAGCTGAAGTTAAGGCTGAAGTTCAGGTGACATCTAAGGCCACAAATGAGAAGCTAGTGGAAATTTCTGAGGCCATAAATAGAAGAGTAGATGGCATTGAGGTACAAGTCAGCAAATTTGACGAGCAACTCTCAGAACTAGAGAATAAACTCCATAGCCTAGAAATTGGTGGCGTCGAAGTGCATGCAAAAGATGGACGAGAAATTGCATGACTTGGAAGCAAAAATTGTTAATCTTCAGTGTCAAGGAGGGCCAGTGAGAGTTATTCCAGAGGCTTCCAGCAGAGTAAAGACACCTTGTTTCGATGGCAGCGCACCTTTGAACATCTTCAAGTTCCAGTTCGAAACAGTTGCCAGCAAAAATGGTTGGAACAGTGAAGAAAAGGCCATAGAGTTGATTTTGGCTTTAAAAGGAGCCGCAGCAGAAGTACTCGAAACCGTACCAGAGAGCTGCAGAAACAATTTTGATGACATAATGGCGGCACTGCAGCGAAAATATGGTGGCGAACATAAGCGAGATATATACCTAATGGAATTGCGATGTAGAGGACAGAAGCCCAATGAGTCTCTACAAGATTTCGCAATGGAAATTGAGCGGTTAGTGCAGCTTAAGTATCCAGGCGAAAACCATCCATTCCTGGATCATGTCAAAACAGAGGCGTTTGTTAACGGCATCAGTGATCCTGACATCAAGCTTGCAGTGTGTGCTACACAAAAGGCTTCCTTTGCGGAAATGGTTTCATTTACACTAGCTCAGGAGACTGCTAGAGTGATTTGGAAGCCGCAGGTATGCAAGGTGCGGAACGTGAAAGTCATTGCCGAAAATGAGAGTGAACTAGTCTCTAGCATCAAGGAGGCAGTGAGACAAGCATTGGCGGAGAAGGACGGCAAAGCAAAAGCTAAGTGTTATAACTGCGGCAAAGTTGGCCACTTCCATCGCAACTGCAAGGCGCCAAGAAAAAGAGCCAGATCTGTTTCGCCACAAAGAAACAGTAAACGGGTGAACCGACAAAACACAGGAGTCCCCGTTAAACTAAAACGAGCTAGCACTAAGGGGCAAGAGCTATCGCTATGTTCTTGTGGTGATGGACTATTTTAGTAAGTGGCCAGAAGTATATGCCATCCCCAATCAAGAAGCAAGGACAGTTGTGAATGCATTTGTCAACAACTGGGTATGTCGCTATGGTGTTCCAATAGAATTACATTCTGACCAAGGTAGAAACTTCGAGTCTACTATATTCCAAGAAATGTGCGAATTATATGGGATAAAGAAAACCAGAACGACGCCGCTGCACCCACAGTCCGATGGCATGATAGAAAGATTTAATCGTACCCTAGAGGAGTACCTGCGACGAGCAGAGCACATTCCCAAATTTTTGTTGGCATATAGGTCAGCTGTACATGACTCGACATTACGAACACCTGCTAAAATTGTCTTCGGGACGGAATTAAAATTGCGTGGTGATTTGGAATTTGGCGTTAAGCCTACACCAACAAGTGAAGAAGGCACCAGCTCTTCCCAAGAGCAAGAAATTTTAAATGAGCTACATGAATTTGTACGCAACCGAATTAGAATGGCCAGTGACAAGATGAAAGCTAGATATGACCGAGCTGCAAATTCTGAGGGATTCAATGAGGGTCAATTGGTTCTACTTTACAAGCCACAACGAAAGAAGGGATTGTCTCCAAAATTGCAGACTCATTGGGATGGAACTTATAAGGTGATTAAAATGTTAAACGATGTCGTCTATAGGATACAGAAGTACAACAGCCTAAGGTCCAAAATGAAAATAGTACACCTGGAACGACTGGCACACTATGGAAAAGATGAGTGTGTGCCTATTCGGGACGAACAGGCTTAAGTGGGCGGCAGTGTTACGAAATAAAAATGCAGATTAAAATGTAACGGCTCAAACTGACAACCCGACCATTATCTGCTTTATACCCCTAAATCACTGTAATAAAATCAAAACCTGGCAGCCAAGTACCGCAATTAAACTTGGCATCACTCGACAACTGCCAATAGAGTTCAAAATAACGGAAAATGGAAGTTTCCGGAATCTTTATGAAACGGTAGCTAGAACTTACAAGATTATTCGAGACTGCTTAATTGCAATTACAAACAGTAACATTAAACTTAAACAACATCAGCTGCAAGAAATGTAAACTTGATAACAGCGTAATTTGTTTAAGTTGCAAACATTAGAGTATGTGTGTTTGAAAAGATAAACAAACAGAAGAAAAATCTCATGCATCTACACACGCACATACACTACACCATAGCACGACCAAATGATCATGCCGTATACTTAAAGATAAAAATCGCCAAAAAAGAAAAAGATAAAATATCGCCAAGAATAGTTAGTGTGTACATCGCGTTTAGTTGTACGTGTTTTTAAAGTAATAAATAAAGTGTTACTGAGAATTTATTTGTAAAATAAATATCCGTGTTTTATTTTATTGCAATTCAACGAATGCTGTGAAAATAATAAAACCGTTTTTATGTAAAGGATAAAAAAAACGTAACAATATGTATCTATAGAACAAGGCATTTCAAATTCTTACCAACAAGTCTCTTTCCATGTTTAAATTCACTTTAACGACAAAAAGCGTTTGTAGTTCATTTTTTTTTAATTCACCACAGCAGAAAGATATATTATTGGGGCTGCCATACGTGCCGGTTTTTCGCTATTTTGACGATTTTGTATGAGCTGCGGCAACACATCAAACTGTTTGATCAAATTCATGTATGGATTGGTTGAGGTGAGTTTGACGAAAAGTCAAAACCATTTAGATTTTTTCGTCAAACACAAAGCAAATTCATACTAGGTAATCTCACTAATAAAACAAGTACAACATGTAACAAAAACAACAAGCATTTTGTTTTTGTAAAATCATTGTTCGTACTCAAATTCACAAAGCAAATAGTGTGTTTTGACATCCGACCATGAAGAAATGCTGAAAAAAGTTAACAGCTCTGTTTACAAGTTCACCTGTAGTGAATTCGCCTTGGTCAAACCATGCGCGTGAGTTTTTTTCACTAAAGGTGCCCACACACGAGTAATTTGTGCGCGTAATTTTTTTGTGCTCGACGTCTTGTTGTTCGTTAATGGGGCTGTGCGCGCACAAATCACAATTAATTAAAAATTTTCAATTTCTTGTGATGTGTTAGTTGGGTTAAGCGCGAACCTTTGAATGTTTTTTTTTGTTTGTGTATACTAGGAAACCAATTTTTCATAGAATTTAGAAAACAAAATGTAATTTAAAGCGACATATATTAAGATAAACACATAAATAAATAATAATAATAATATACAAAAATAAAGAACAATTGCAACATCCGCTTCGCAATTCATGTTTACTTGTTGACGTTTAAGTTTATTGTGATTTCTTCGTCGTTATAGTGCATTTACACCAGAGCGAAATCTAGTGCTTACGAGATTTTGAGCTAAATTTAGTTGCTTTTTACTGGATTTCCCATACAAAGCTAAATCTACTACGCCACTAGTTTTTGACAAAATCTGCTTAAATCTAGTAGTACTTAGTTATACAACCGTGGTTTTGCTCATATAGTACTAAAAAATACTACGCTGTTTCAGAATATATACTTTAAATGTGTGTGCAGTTGTTGTTTTGCATTTGACGGTTTTTTTCTATGCAGTTTGACATTTCAAAATAAAAAGGTCAAGCAACTATCTCTGGTATGGAAACGAAATCTTGATAAATGTCAAAAAAGCCTTGTGTAAAGGGTATAGATTTCGACATTGATTTCAATTGAAATCTACCATATTTCACTCCTGTGTAAACGTAGTATTAGTGGAGATTTGGTGCGCGAGCAAATCGTACGCACAAATCTCGTGTATGGGCTGCTTATGCTGACTTTAGACGACATGTATTTTACATCTGACTTGCCAAATTTCCCACTGCAAGTTATACATGCCGTGTGAAACATATGAAACATTGTCAGATGACATCTACAGAAGCAAAGTCATATGAAAACTTTTCAATTAGAGCGTGTTCTATTTTCATCTGACATGGCAATGACATCAGCTGTATTAAATTAACAAAACTGTGGTTTGGCTGAAAAAAACATTACAAAGCATAGAACGCTTTATATATTTATGAAAATTGTGCAAATGCTCAGCTGGTATGCAGACTTAGAGGTTATGTCAGATGTAATTGCACATGTATGTGAGAAAGCAAAAATTATAAACCGTCTGTAAATTGACAATTTTGACAACATGCGAAGTTACATATGTCTCACACAGCTGAAAACCCACATGTAAGAAACATGTCGTCTAAAGTCAGCATTAACACAACGAAAAAAGGTGAGTTTGAAGCACCATTACCCTACGTCTTCACGAGCCATCGACTTGCACGTGACATTAACATGACGCCGGCAGATTAACTGAAAAAAATTCATCAACTTCTTTGTGTGGTGAATACGTGCAATGTCCATGTTCTGCCTTATCAATGTGTTTTATGGTAATCAGTGTTGCCACCAAAGAAACTAAAAATAGTACAGAAGTTAAGCAAAAATAGTACAAAACCAAATGAAATAGTACAAGAAATTTTTTTCGATATAAGGAAATAGCTAATGCCTTCCATAATCAATTCAATGCTTATAAAAATTTTAAAAAATCTTTTTAACTGTATACGCAAGTACTCAATATGCCGATTTCTCGCCAAACGGGGCGATTTTGCAACTTGTTTCGCGTTTACATTTTTGATTTGGCGACATGGCGATTTTTTGGGCGATAAATTTTTTGACGATTTTTAGGCTACTTTTTAACAAAATTAAACTTCAGAATTTTTGTAATTCAGGAAAATTAGTTTGTTGAAGGAGTATATTCAAAAATAAATCCACCAAAACTCGTCTGCAAGAAATTAAAACAATGTGATTTTGATGATTTTTCGTATATTTATTATAGTCTTTAATGGCTTTTGAATTTGGATAAGAAAAATTTACAAGAAATAATTTTTGGAGATTTTATTCTACTGTTGGCGATTTTCTGCTAAATTTTCATACGATTATTTTGTACAAATTTATATTAAAAAGAAGTATTATATAAAAACAAATACATTATCAACTATTTATATATTAAGAAAAACTACATAAAATTGATTTTGATTTATCAAACAAATTTGACGATGGATGACGGAAAATCGTTCCAAATTAAAACAAAAGATGTTTGGTCTCGGTATAGGTCAAAATTAGAGAATTCTTCGGAGCCGGGACCACATATAGATTGAAGCGGGCCTTGTTACCTTTAATTTGGTATATATGTAGTTTATATTGCTGGAACGCTTTTTTTAGAACAAAATTTCAAAAAGAAAAAAATTATTTTATTTCGCTCAAGAATGTTATAAATTCGCCTTGAACACTACCAAGCCATTTTATAACAATTAAGTTATAGTTCGGGGAGCGGTCCACATTTACCTTAAAGCTGACCTTCTAAGCTTTAATTTGGTGTATAGTTAATATAGCTGGCAAGTTTTTTTAAACAAAGTTTTAAAAATAAAAAATTTATTTTATTTCGCTCAAGTATGTTATGAGTTGGCAGCATCCGTCTTAAATCAGCTAGTTTATTGTGAATACTTGTTCTTCTTCTTTTTTTTACTATGAGAGAGTTTACAAAGTAATTTAACAAACTAAATCAAAGCAAATTTCTTATATTGCAAAAATATTACGAAATTATTAAGAAATTACAATAAATTAATATTATTTGTTTTTTAAAATAATATTTAGAATAAAGTGTAGTAGCCATTTTATACCAAATAATTTAAAAACCTAGTTTTCTATATCACTTCTAATATATATTTCAGCATAGGTCAAATTAAAGGAAAAGTTCAGGGATCGGACCACATATACCTTAAAGCGAACCTTCTAAGCTTTAATTTGGTGTATAGTTTATATATGTACCTGGCAGGTTTTTTGTTGAACAAAGTTTAAAAAAAAATTTTTTTTTATTTCGCTCGGATACTATTTCCGGTATAGGTAAAAATTAAGGAATAGTTTGGGTGGCGGAACTTATGTCCCTAAAGCGGACCGTCTAAGCTTTAATTTGGTGTATATTTTATATACCTGACAAGTTTTTTTAAGCAATGTTTCAAAGTTGTGAATTCGCCCTGAACATTACCAAGCCAAATTCATAACAATAAAGAAATAGTTCGGGGAGCGGACCATATATACCTTAAAGAGGACCTTCAAAGCTTTAATTTAGTGTATAGTTTATATACCTGACAAGTTTTTGTGAACGAAGTTTCAAAAATAAAAAAAATATTTCATTTCGCTCGGATACTATTTCCGGTATAGGTCAAAATTAATGATTAGTTTTGGGGGCGGAACTTATGTACCTTAAAGCGGACCTCCTAAGCTTTAATTTGGTGTATAGTTTATATACCTGACAAGTTTTTTTTTTAACAATGTTTCAAAGTTATGAATTTGCCTTGAACATTACCAAGGCAAAGTTCACATCTTGGTATACATTGCAGAGACAGTTCAATTTTAATTAAACAAGTATCTGCAACTGAACAAGTTTCTGCAGTAGTAGTAAATATTTTTTTTATTTTTGAAACTTCGTTCACAAAAATTTGTCAGGTATATAAACTATACACCAAATTAAAGCTTTGAAGGTCCTCTTTAAGATATATATGGTCCGCTCGCCGAACGATTACTTAATTGTTATGAATTTGCCTTGGTAATGTTCCAGGCGAATTCATAACTTTGAAACATTGTTAAAAAAAACTTGTCAGGTGTATAAACTATACACCAAATTAAAGCTTAGAAGGTCCGCTTTAAGGTACATAAGGTCCGTCCCCCAAAATTATTCCTTTATTTTGACCTATACCGGAAATAGTATCCGAGCGAAATTAAATATTTTTTTTATTTTTGAAACTTCGTTCACAAAAATTTGTCAGGTATATAAACTATACACCAAATTAAAGCTTAGAAGGTCAGCTTTAAGGTAAATGTGGTCCGCTGCCCGAACTATTACTTAATTGTTATGAACTTACCTTGGTAGTGTTCAAGGCGAATTCATAGCATACTTGAGCGAAATAAAATAATTTTTTTTTCTTTTTGAAACTTTGTTTTACAAAAAGCGTTCCAGCAATATAAACTATATAGCAAATTAAATGTAACAAGGCCCGATTCAATCTACATATGGTCCCGGCTCCAAAGAATTCTCAAATTTTGACCTACACCGGAAATATTACTTCAGCGAAATAAAATAATTTTTTGCTTTTTGAAACTTTGTTCTAAAAAGAGCGTTCCAGCAATATAAACTATATACCAAATTAAAGGTAACAAGGCCCCCTTCAATCTACATATGGTCCCGGCTACGAAGAATTCTCTAATTTTGACCTATACCGGAAATAGTACTTCAGCGAAATAAAATAATTTTTTTCTTTTTGAAACTTTGCTCTAAAAAAAGCATTCCAGCAATATAAACTATATACCAAATTAAAGATAACAAGACCCGCTTCAATCTACATATGGTCATGGCTCCGAAGAATTCTATAATTTTAACCTATACTGGAAATAGTACTTCAGCGAAATAAAATAATTTTTTTCTTTTTGAAACTTTGTTCTAAAAAAAGCGTTCCAGCAATACAAACTATAAAAAAAATTAAAGGTAACAAGGCCCGCTTCAATCTTCATGTGGTTCCGGCTCCGAAGAATTTTCTAATTTTGACCTATACCGGAAATAGTACTTCAGTGAAATAAAATAATTTTTTTCTTTTTGAAACTTTGTTCTAGAAAAGCGTTCCAGCAATATAAACTATATACCAAATTAAAGGTAACAAGTCTCGCTGTAGTCTACATGTGGTTCCGGCTCCGAAGAATTCTCTAATTTTAACCTATACCGGAAATAGTAAAAAAAAGCGTTCCAACAATATAAAATATATACCAAATTAAAGGTAACAAGGCCCGCTTCAATCTATATATGTTCCCGGTTCCGCAGAATTTTCTAGTTTTGACCTTTACTGAAATATATAGTAGGAGTGATGTAGAAAACTATATATGTTACTTAAATAAGACGGTTTTTTAATATATTTGGTATAAAATGACTACTATATTTTATTCTAAACAATGTTTTATTAAACAAATAATATTAGTTTATTGTAATTTCTTATTAATTTCATAATATTTGTGTAATTTTCTACATTAAGTTTGTTAAATTAGTTTGTTAACTCTCTCATAGTAAAAAAAGAAGATGATCAAGTATTCACAATAATTTAAGTGATTTTAGACGGATGCTGCCATATAAAATGAAAAATTTTGCTTTTTAAAACTTGGTAGCACTAAAATTTGGCTCAGCAAACTGAAAAGAGAGTGCATTTATTCCGCTCTTTTCAAAATGACAGAATCCGGTTTACTTTGTATTTCACTTTATCTTCACGGAGATGGAGAAAAAGTCTGTAATGTAAATATGCGTGACATTTCGTAGGGATTTTAAAAGAAAATTGTCAAAAATACACACAAAAAATATAAGAGGTAATATCAACTAAGCTTGCATAGATATTAGTTTTTATATGAAAATAAAAAAACTTTTGTTTTATTTACTATGCCGTTAGGTAATTTGTACAATACATTTTACCTAAAAGCCAAGCTAATTTAGCTATTAGAATAAGGTGCCTTCTTCGAAATAATTTTCATACAAACTTTTATTTATTTTGTCATATGAAAATATCTTTTAAGGAAAAAGGTATGTAGCAAAATTTTTTAAATATGTAAATAAATATTTAAATAAATATCTTTTTATTATTTGACAGATTTATAAGGATATTATAAGCGATTTAGGTGCCAAATTGCTGCGTAATCCTTCCACCAGCAATTATATATTAATGACTATTGTGTGCTGTGTCTTGGAATGATGGAGCATGCAATCATAAAGCGCTAAATGCTTGTGACCCAGTCATGCGTTTTTTATATTAGATGATAAATTAAAATGTGCGGAATTATCAAAGCATTGTTATTGCAAATTAATATTTATAACAGCAATGCTATGACAATTTCGAAAATTTTTATTCCGCATGGAATACAGAACATGCCTGAATGTCCATCAAAAAATTAAAATAAAGTCCATGCAAATAGTATTGTTCAGTAAAGATTTTTTGCATAGCTTGCCTTCGGCGGCCTTAAGGGCTTTCTACTCTGGATATGTCGAATAGTGTCTTCGCTGAGTAAAGATTTTCTGAAGAGCAAAGGGGAAAATCCTTAAGCCCGGCCAAAGGACAGCTAGGGGAGCAAATATTACTCCGCAAAGCCAGGGCTCAAATCGTCACATCCGTGATCGTATCCACAATCGTACGAAAATAAATTACGTGATACGTCAATAGTATAAACTGGGTGGGATACAGTACGTTGACTGTGCCACAATCCTAAAATGGTGTTCTTAAGCGACTAGTCGTACGTTCACGGATGTGACAATTTTACCCCAGTACTTTTCTTTTCAAAAATGAGATAATGTCCACTTTTTTGATGTGGAAATAATGTTCTTGGGCATTATTTCCATGGACGTTATTGTATGCCATTGAAACTTTATATTTGTAATGTTATGATAAGTAACTGAAATAAAATTTTATGAAATAATTAAAAACTGTTTTATTTACTCCATAGCAATTTACGTAATGCAAATGTAGGATTTACTAAAAAGATATAGTTTATCTAAAAATGTAGTTAAATTTACGCTTTTTACAATGGTTAACTTGCCTAAAATAAAAATGTATATATACTTTGCTATCATATACCTAGTTTATACGCAGAGCTTATTTGCAAATAAAAACGTAAAATGCTGCCAAATCCTTGTTTATTGTAACTTATTAAATCACTGATTATTCATCTATTTGTGAATATATTTATCTATTTATTATTTTTTATTAACAAACATATGTAAAGGAGGCAACCCAAACTTCTTATTTGCAAATAGCGCGTTAATCAGTAATTGTTTTCGTGAGTTATTAATTTACAATAAAAATACATACTTGGTAGCACTACGTTTTTATTTGCAAATGACTCGTGCGTATAAACATACTAATAGGCAATTATCAAAAGTTTATAAATAATGCTACCTAAGCTTTTAGTTATTTTTTCGAACATGGGAATTAACTAAAATTATAGGCACATTACCTAAGAAACTTAGTAACTGTCATTCTACCTATGCACTTAGTTAAATTTATACCAAATTTTTAGGAAATATTACCTATAGAATTTTTTGTGTGTAGGCAGGCTAAAGGCCGTGTCAGATACTACTTTGTCGCTTTGCGTGACGTTTCTAACTTTGATAGAAAAGTGTAAAGCAAAAGGTGTATGACACAATGAAAACTTTGACAGCACTCGCGCATTGCTCGTTTACCAAAAAAAGTAGTTGATAATTTTGATATTTATTTATTTTTTTGTTATAAAAATAAAAGTCAATTATGTTATTTTACGATTTATTATAAATAAATAAATGGCACATACAAATTTACCTCTTATTAAAACAGAATCAAACGCATGATATGTTTCGTTTGGCAATATAATAAAAGAAAATTATTTCAGCTTATTGTCAAAGCAAGCAAAAAGATGAGAGTTGCCGAACTTTTCGCTTCACGCTGCGTTAAAAGTGCTTTATGTAGCATGTTTCGTATAAGTATGTACATTTCATCTTAGATGTCAAAGCGAATCTGTAACGCAACGCAAAGCAAAAGTTTTATCTGACATGGCCTTAAAAAGGAATAGTGTGAAAAGGCACTTACGAAATGAGTATACTTAATTACATTTGGTTAAATCAAGGTAGATCAACACCAGGTAGTCGCAAGGGAATTCGCCGTGGAGAATTAACATTTGGGCTGTCAAAAAAGCTAATACATTAGCACTGGTGACAGGCCAAATGTATAAACATTTACGTAAACAGCTGTGCTCTTGCGGCCACCTAGTATGAATTCGCCTTGAATCCAATATTCATACTGGCAATGCAGACATTGAGAGTGTTGGTGAACAACTTTAATTTAAATATTTGTATTATTTTATTTCAATACATTTGTTATTTTCCGGATTTTTTATATTCAAGTTAATTATCTTATATTTAAATTTCATGGCTATTGTTAACAACACTTTATAGCTCACGCGATTATTAATTTTATTTTTTGTTGTTCTATGCCAATTTACATACATATTTACATGCATGAGATTTTGTTTACACTCATTAAAGTAAATGCATTAATAAAATGCTGGGTTTTAATGCTTGCATTTATACTACGTACATACATATCTATGAATGCACGTATGTATGTTAATATGTAATATGCTTAAACTACCCTATAAGCAACTCATTTAACTATTAACGCACTTTAATCTAAATATTTCGCAACTAATGGTGGTTGATGCCTGGATTACTTTTGATGGAGTCAACTGACTATTTTAACATTGCGATGTCCTAGGCGGTAGTCAATTGTCCAACTGCATTACTTTCCAACTAACTTAGGCAGACTTTATTTAGGTCTACTGATAGTTAGTATGCAAAAAGATGATGCTGTGGTTCGAACTATGTATCACACGTTTTATAGTATGTTTCCATTAACTTTAAATTACGTAGATTTAGGTAAATTACTTCGACGTGTTTCCACCGAGCTTGTGAGTGATTTGGTGTTCGAATTTTCGCGGTCAAATGATGCATTTACTTCATACGGTGTGCGCAGCTGTAATTGAATTTTTTCCATATATAGTTTGACATTTAAAATTAATTAAATATTCTTTAATGTCATTTTTTCTATGTATAGATAAATACAGTTCGAAAAATAGTATTTTCGACATAATTTAAAATAAATCACCTACTTTAAGGTAATTTACTCGTATGCAAAATGTATGGTAAATCATGTATAAATCAACATGATTTGCTCAAATGACAATGATTTGTTGAAATCATGCCGGTGGAAACATACTATTATAGTATGTTTGCACCAACTTTAAATTACGTAGAGCTAGGTAAATTACTTCGGAGTGTTTCCACCGAGCTTGTGAGTGATTTAGTGTTCGAACTTTCGTAGTCAAATGATGCACTTACTTTATAAGGTGTGGGCAGCAGCTGTAATTTTTTCCATATATAGTTTGACATTTAAAATTAATTAAATATTCTTTAACATAATTTTTTCGAAATTGTCAATCACAATTGATGGACGACCCAGGAGTTTGTAATTTTAAAAGCAACGCAGGGTTGTATAGATAAATACAGTTCGAAAAATAGTACTTTCGACATAATTTAAAATAAATCACCTACATTGAGGTAATTTGCTCGTATGCAAAATGTATGGCAAATCATGTATAAATCAACTTGATTTGCTCAAATCGCCATGATGTGTCGAAATCATGCCGGTGGAAACATACTATTATAGTCAACGCGCTGACCACCCAGCTAAGGTATCATTTAAAATAATGACAGCAAAAAGTTAATATACGGCCATGTCACAGAGTTAAATTCCGTTCGAAAACGGAATTAAATCCACCCTAATATATCAAACCCTAGCTGGAGCATACAGCAGCATAGTAGCGCCGCCAATAGTCTGGATACACCTGACAAATTCGCGTATTTTAGTTTTCTTTTTTAGATACCAGCTGCGACAAAAATGGGGTAGGTTGAATTCCGTTTCCGAACGGAAATGAACTCTGTGACATGGCCGATAGACTCGAAATGAGTTTCAAAGTAGATGAGAGAGTAAACTTGTTAGCTATCACCAAATACCATTATCCACTTAACTTAAGAATTTATTTTGGGTTAGTTCTTGATTACATTGCAGTGTGTTTTGAATAAAATGGCCACGTTTACCAACTTGTGGAGGAAAAAAAAATTATTTGAAAACTTAAAGCGAACTTCTAGGTTATATAATTCAAGCCAGCGTATAACGAGTGCGTTTGCACAAAGTGTTTTAGAAGAAATAGAGTCTAATTTTTTTCAATTTGAAGACGGGAATACCCAATTATGTTCCGTAGTCCGTGAGAATACTATTAATCCGGAAACTATTTCGTATTTCGAAAAGGATACTTATTATCAATACATTTGTTGCCCTTAAAAGCCAGTTGCTCGATTTCATATATTCTTCTAGTTCTTGTTCTCCTGAAATTCAATCCAGTACGTTTGCTGGTCCCTCTCATTCTAGAAATGAAATATTTTCGGTTTAGGCTCGTTTACCGAAAATTGATTTGCCAGTTTTTAGTGGCGATTATCTATCTTAGGTGTCCTATCAGGACATGTTCGTTTCTTTAGTGCACAATAAGTCTGGCCTAACTGATGTTCAAAAATTTTCTTTTTTGAAAAGTTGTCAAGGAACTCCATTGGATATCGTGAATGAATATCCAGCAACGGATTCAAACTATGCTTTAGCTTGGAAATCGCTCAAGGCTAGATACCACAACAAAAGAAAAATAGTTGATACTATTTTTAAAAAATTATTTTCTATACCTGCCTCTGATGGCTCTGCCAAAAGCATTCAGCTCATCTTAGATACAACCCGATCTAGTATGCCCTACTGCGTACTTTAGAAATAAATGCCGAAGGTGACCATGATATGCTTATTTATATGACTGTAAATTAGCTAGCTGTACAGACGCGTAAGGAGTGGGAGCAATCGCTCAACGCATCAACTGATAACACTCGAATTGAAGATTTATTTTAGTTTTTGGATTCAACATTTGGAACATTAGAGACTTTTTCTGATCAGACTGATTCAAGCCTTAATGTATATTTTTTGAAACCAAAAACCCCACAAAATTAAAATAAAAGTAAAAACAGTTTTCGACGTTATATAAATGAAGTTGTGTGTATTTAGTCGAACTATATGGTTATTATTCAGGCTTTAGTTCGTTCAATTTAATTTTTACAATTAACTCATTTTTTATCGAGAAATAATTTTTCAAAGCATGTGGCAATTGAAAAGTACAAATACCAATTCCTTGACTTTTGTAAGGGTCGAACTGAACATCGATGTTTTCGGGATTAACCACAATCCCATCGTCAGAGCTCTCTATACTCTCAATCTTGGTGGAATGGCTCCAAATGGCTAATTGAACCTTCAGAAAATTGGCCAAAACAACCTAAACTAAATCTTAATAATATTGATGCAATTTCTACTGAATCAACTTTAAACATGCATTCAACTGCATCAAATATAAAACAATATACAGATTTATTAACACGAATTCTTCGCTTGGTAAATTGGTACGTGTTACTGCATACATATTTCGTTTAAAACACAACACTCAAAAAAGTAAAAATTCACAAATAAAAGGTAATGGTGAGATGACAGGGTTTCTTTGAACCGAAGAACTAAAATTTGCTCGTTTAAGACTTATACAACTTTCACAAGTGGTAGATTTTCAACAAGAAATTTCTGAACTTGAGAAAAAAGATCAAATTATAAAAAAACAACGCTCTAGCACAACTGTGCCTGTTTCTCGATTCCTCTCAAATACTTAGAGTTGGTGGTAGAATTCAAAATTCTGACCTTGCTTATTGTTCCAAACACCCAATTTAATTAAAGAAACAAAATCCTTTGACTAATTTGTTATTTCTAGATGCACACGTCAAAACTCGACATGGCGGTTTGATCCAAATGCAAGCTTATGCTAAACGAACCTTGCGAAAATGCATAACGCATTTCAAATATAACGCAAAGGCAGCCCAGCAGATGATGGGAAACCTCCCTAGTGTTCGGCTTAAACCGACGCGTCCATTTAAGCACAGTGGTGTCGATTATGCTGGTCCGATTGTTATCAAAGAATCAACTGGAAGAAACTCAGTGACTACAAAAGGTTACATTTGTTTATTTATGCTGACTTTAGACGACATGTTTTTTACATGTGGGTTTTCAGGTGTGTGAGACATATGTAACTTCGCATGTTTGTCAAAATTGTCAATTTTCAGCACTGTACTGATCCGTTCTTCTAATCTGATTTGAATATATCCAACACTCCACTCCTAATAAAAATAATTTGAATTTACATCAATTCAAAAATATTGAACTGGAAAGCCGAAATAATAAAAAAATTGCATACTTTTGTTCATTTAATACAGCTGATGTCATATGCCATGTCAGATGAAAATAGAACACGCTCTAATTGAAAATGTTTCATATGACTTTGCTTCTGTAAATGTCATCTGACAATGTTTGGTATGTTTCACAGGGCATGTATAACTTTTGCAATGGGACATTTGACAAGTCAGATGTAGCAAAATATTGTTAAAAATTAAACTTAAAAAATGTTTAAGCTTTAAAAATTTAAACTTTTTAACAATGACAACTATTGTTAAAATTGAATAGAGAATCGCACTACTGGTTAAGGTACAATACGATACTCGATCAAGAAATCCGTATATCGTTACAGAAAATGCAAAAAGCCCTATCTAACATTTTAAAAGTTTTTCAATAGAAGCATAAAACTTGTTTCAATGAAAAATATATTGTTACGAAAAATGCAGATTCAAATATAACGACATACAAATAACAGCTGTGATGATAATCTGTATTTGCTACCACTAAATACAACACTGCCTATGTAATGTCAAAATAAAAGTATTGGCAGCACTTTTGTGATAGCCGTTAGAATAATTGAAATAGCGGAAATAGAACTTTCTGGAAATAGTGCCGAGAACATCCAAGATTATTCGAGAATGTTAAGACATTGCAGATTGCGATAACATTAAACACAGCTGTAAGAAATGTAAACTTGATAACAGCGTAATTTGTTTAAGTAGCAATCTTGAAAACATTAGAATATACATATGTGTATGCAAAGATAAACATGCACAAGAAAAATCCCATGCATACTACACACGCACATATATTACACCATAGCAAGACCAAAATGATCATGCCGTACACTTAAAGATGAAAAGAGACCTGCATTACAGTACAGTTAAAGATAAAGACAGACGGCTGTATTCCGGAAGGTTGGAGAAGCTACCAGAAGGTTTCATAGTTGACTATAAAAGGAGGGCTGCCGGACAAACGAGAATCAGTGTGTTTTTAAACTTAGAAGAGTAAATATCGCCAAGAATAGTTAGTGCGTACATCGAGTTTAGTTGTATGTGTTTTTAAAGTAATAAATAATTGTTACTGAGAATTTATTTGTAAAATAATTATCCGAGTTTTATTTTATTGCAATTCAACGAATCCTGTGAAAATAATAAAACCGTTTTTATGTAAAGGACTAAAAACGTAACAATATTGACGATTAGTTTTATCCTTTTCCTGTAAAGCTTTTAAAATGCTAGATAAGGCTTTTCTGTGACGACAGTACGGCTGGACTTTACACAACATCGAAATTGGTTAGTGAATGATGAACATCCCTGAACCAGATGGCGAGAAATTCCAGCTTATAGCTCTTCTGGGTACCAGGGCATGCTGTAAGATGTAAGATTTATCCAATTTAGCTGGCGAAAAACCATTTGAGAATTTACAAATATGTACTAAATGATTTTCAAAAATAAGCATAGTAGGCCTTGAAAATTACAAATTTAATGGAAATTTTGCTGGGGTTTGTAATATAGTTGGCATTACTACGCCAGATGACAATTTTTGCTCGAGCATTGTTTGTCGATACTCCTGTCAAAGTCTTGTATATATTTATAAAAAGTCCAAGGTATATTCATTACAGGTACCACCATAACTAAAACAAATACAACACAAAACCACATGTATTTTTTTGGTAGAAACACCCCAGATATATGTCAAATCCATTATCTGTGAGTCGCACACATTCATAGTTCAAATTTACTAACCCATGCCCGTTGTTGATAGAAAACTCCCAGCCATGTGTCAAAATCTATTGTCTGTGTGACGCACACATTCTCAAATTTACTAAAATAGCTGTTCTTGTAGTGGTACCTGTTCAATCTACCTTGAAAAAGTCCACGTGTTGTGTTTTTTGTTGAAATTGTGATTAGTTTATTTTACTAAAGTTTTTATGTAATTTTGTTGATGTATGTTCCATGAAATATTGGTTGAACAGTAAGGATCTTGGAAATTAACTCTTTCCAGCTTAATTATTTATAAGACAGGTACTTTTTTTTTTGTTTTATTAAAAAAATTGGGGATTACGTATGAATTATATTGTTGAAAAAATATCGATATTTCGCTACATCGATATTTATTATTCGATATATATCGATGCCGATCGATATTTAAAAATATATCGATATATATCGATATATTTTTTTACACTTGCCCATCCCTAATGTAAACGCAATATTAAATATAATAAGAAATAGCTCTGACGGTAAACGATTATGTGTGTGTGTTTCTTAATTAAAAAATATATGTATTTACTTCATCACTTGCAGCGCGTCCTTTTGATTTTTGTTTGCAATAATTTTTGACACATACGACGACATTACACAAACAAAAATTTCTTTTTTTCTTATAATGTTGTACTTCTTGCCCTAGTATAGCCAAGTGTATTATTTCATCATGAGTCCTACTATGCTTATTTTTGAAAATCATTTACATATTTGTAAGTTCTTAAATGGTTTTTGAAAGTCTGTACATAAGATAAGGGGTTTGTGACTGTTCAAAATTGTGTTTGAAGTCTACTGACGATTTGGTAAAGCACCAATGAAATGCATATAGACAATGCTTAAAAACCAGCAAATGGATTTCATTTAAAAATATTAAGTAAGAAAAAATAAGAAATACATTAAATTTTATGAAAAGATTTTAAAGAAATTTTTTTAATTTTTTGTAGCCGCTTTAAAATCAAGAACTACGGTTAATTTTTCCATGTACATACATAAGTAATTCATAGAACTATCAAGTATTTTTGTGTTTTTAAGCATATATCAAGAATTTTCTAATATGAACTCATGTCACCCATTGTTGGTTGTTGACAAATCCGCAAATATCCGCAGATGAGGTGAGCAGTGCGTTAAAGCTAGGTATTCAGCCTTTAATTTAAGTCCTAGTTTGAGAAGCTTTGAGAAGAAAAAAAGTTATCATTTACATAATACCGTTTTACTTCACACAAATAAATTATAAAACTTATAACACTTATAAAATATGTTGGTCTCAATTTAACGTTGCCTTCACTTTACAAAAGCTCCATTGGCATTAAAAAGGAAAATATGAAGATTTGATAAGTTTGAAAAAAGTAATGACGGCAAATAGTTGACCATTTTTTTGGACAACTAGTTATTAATAATAAATAGTAAGATTTTTAAAGTGTTTTTTAAGTTTAATTAGTTATCGGCCCTTTTCAAAATGTACGATTAAAAGTTAACGTGGACTTGAACGCCAAGTTCGAAATCCGAAACTTGTCGCTAAAGTCCACGTTAACTCATTGTATAAAGTGCCGTACGAAAACTTTCTTTTTACCAATGGAATGTTCTTTCTTTGATATTATATCTTCGGTTTATTTGTTACATTTTTTCAGCGTCACAATATTTTGAATTTTTAACGTCAGCTTAAGAGTGAAATAAATAATATGTAATAACTTTCTTTGTATACATTTTATATAACATCTTTCGTTACTTTTTTTTAAAGAGAATAAACATTTTCTTTGAAATATATAAGAATAAATGTTAATTTACACACTGAAATTTCTGTTTTTTAATTTTACAAAACCTCGTAAGCGACAAAATTTGCGAATTGCTGTTTGCGCCAAAAACACGTAAGCGACAAATTTGGATACAGTTACTTGTTAGTAATACATTTATTTTCAGAGAGTCGTAAAGCCATGTTTTGTAAAAAAATGTTGTTATAAAACACATATTTAAAAAGTTATCAAGTTTTTTTCGTTTTCTGAAAAACGAGTTGTTGGCGCTTACGTGGTTTAAGAAAAAAGGCGACAATATGTATGTTTGTACTAAACGTGTGCGCAAGGCGTTTAAAAAAGAACATTATTGCATTTTTTTCAAGCGCTAGTATTGATTGTAGTTCTAAAGTGCCTGGCTTTATTTGTTTCTTTTTTTACACATACACACATTATCTCACTAGATAATTATATAAATAGCTTTATTATTAAGAGGTTTACAATCCAATAGATACAATAAAGCTTGAAGCTGTAATGACAATTATGTCATCTTCGTATTACACGAATTTGACTATATATCAAGTTCAGTTAGTCTCACTATAAACACTACATATTTCATTTCTGTTGACACTATTGTCAATTGAAATGCAATAGTGAAATTATCTTCGACACTAAAATAAACAATACCGTTGCTCGCCATTGTTGCTGTATGCTTTTGATAAAGGGCATAACAATTTTAGTGTTCTCACAAAATCAAAAGAAATAAAATATTAGTACGTATCAATAATGAGATAATACTTTGTGCTCACGTTTAGTTCATACATACCATTAGGTTCATACATACATGCCATTCTAATATTATGTATGTTGAATCCAAAAAGTAAACATATCATGTGGACACATCTGCTGTTTTAAAAACAAAAACCAAACGACCAATCTTTGAGAAGTATTGATTATTGATTATTTAATTAAGTATTTAAAAACAAACAATACAAAGCATGATACCATATAGAAAATGGAATGGAAAATGGAATGACAATGAAAAAAACGAATACCGAGCATTTAATTGCATTTACATTGACAATGAAAAATATTAAAATATGTATGTATGTATACTATATGTATGTATAAATATCTGTAGGTGGGAGGTAAACTACACTAAGTAAAATTTTTTTCAAAAGTGAAATGCAGTAAGTCCTATGTTTCAAGGGACAGTAGTAGTCACAGAATATGGAACAGAATACTCACTTTTGGCAGCTAAACAAAGGCTGTTATCATGTGTTATGCAGTTTTACATGCAAAATGTTCTTACTAATGCCGGCCATACACTACACAAGTTCACTACACAAGTCTGGCACTGTACAGTGCGTTTGTGTAGTGTATGGCGGTGGTTGTGCTATTTACGCAGTGAACTGAGTAAAATTCAAAACTATTTTGATATTTGCTCAAGTTTCTAAAACTGTACAGTGAACTTGTGTAGTGTATGTTGCAAACGCTCAGTTGTGTCGCGAAATATTTCCCCAAAAAAACTCCTGTTAAAAAGAAAAAACCCTAAGAAAATCCGCATGGAAAATACGTTTTTTTTAAACAAAATTTAAATTACACGCTGAAATATTTCATTAAATTTGTTGTATGAAACTTTTTTATAGTCGGAGAAGAAATTTGGGTAGAAAAAGTGATATGAAATGAATGTTTAGATGATTCGTGTCAAGTTTCTTTAACCCATTGCACATTTGCAAGAGGCAAATAAAACTGTTTTATGAAATATTTCAACATTTAAATTTACAGCCTGTCCCAGGACGTCGAATGAAAATTTAATCCAACGATAAACAGTCGCTCTCTTTAATTCGAATAAGCGTCCCACTATCTTTCGACTTGTCGCTCGCCTGCTTTTACGTAAGTCATATATTTATTGTAAAATTTCTATATTGCCAGTAGTAGTGAAATGGGGTATGAGATGAAGATGAGTTTTCATTGGGATGAACTTTTGGGATGAAAATGGTTTTATTTTTGGGAAGAAATTTTTAGGGAAGAAATCGATTTTATTTTTGGGAAGAAATTTTTAGGGAAGAACACATGTTAAAATTTGTATGAATGTTTAAAATGTGTGTTTGTATGTTTTAATTTTTTATTGTACATGAAAAGAAGAAAAGGTTCTTAAGAAAGAATTTTGTATATGGACAAGCACATATCACATTTTTCTGAATGTTTAAAATGTATGTTTGTATGTGTTTATTTCATTGACGATTTGTGTACATATCAATGCAATACATTTGTAATAGATAAAGGAGTTCTTCGTCAATAAATATGTAGACAAAGGAAATGTGTAATAGCGTGAGAAATTTTTTATTTAAGTAACTAAATACCGGTCAAATTACATTCACTGTTTTATCAGCATAATCAAATTTTTTTGTAGTACAAAAGAAACCTTTTTGGTTAACGATTAGAATTAAATGACATATAGATACAATTTTAAAATTACAAATACATATCCTACACACAATAAATTTCCAATTTCAAATATTGTAATACTGCTATTTTATTTATTTTATTATTATTTTGTTAGGGAAGAATTTGGTTTAACTGATCTTTGATTGTACCCTTGGTATTAGTTGAAAGTCTAATAAACAATTTCTAGTCTTTTAAACAATTTGGGATAATATTTTGACACGAAAAAATTTACAGATGAAATAATGTTTAAATTTCTATGAACGATATATTTCCTTTATATATAAAGATATAGGGAAATACTCATTTCGAGTTATTATAATTATTATATTTTCATTATCATTAAGTTATATTAAATACATTTACATATGTACATATGATTACAAACTCAATTTTTATTCAAATATATTTAAAGAAATACTCACTTAGAGTTTATATAAAATTTAGTTTTCATTAACATTAAGTAATCTTAAATACATTTACATCCTTATAGATATAAACTCAATTTATATTAAAAAATATTGAAATGAGTGTGAGAGATATTGATATAAAACACAACTTCCTATATAATATTTATTTCATTCTTCCCTAAAGTCTTAGGGCCATTATTACAACTCAGCAGTAAAGTGGAAGATAGTTACTGGCATGATAAGCAGAAGTGATCGGTAAACTGACCTGCAACAATTTTTCATTATTACAACTTGCCTGTAAAATAAAAATTATCTTTTTCAAAGTATGGCTATACCAGAGCACAAGTGGCAACGTCATACATATGTATTTACAATGGCACAGATAACAGGTACACACAAGTCTACAACAAGTATAAATTTGTTGTAGAAACTGCACTACAGTTGTCAAAAAATGTGGAAAGATGGATGGAATTATCAGCGCAGGTAGCTCTAAAATGAAATGTCCAATACCTTAAAGAAGGGAAGCTCCATATAGTGACGAAATTGTGATAATTTCATCACTCCACTAAGTTTGCCGAGTAAGGTCATGTGTTCTAGTGAGTTCACCTGTTAGATACGTCTTGGTGTTTACTTGATAAAGAAGCAAGTATGGCAGCCTATGAAAATGTGTACCGATAAAAGTTAGCGGAAGAATGAACTTCCCAGTAAGTAATTCCACACTTTTAGGTTAAATTAAAGTTGTAATAATGAAAAACTGTTTATCCGTCCGATAAAATGCTAATTATAACTAAAGCCGAGTTGTAATAATGGCCCTTAAAGAGCTAAAAGTCATGTCCTCTATTACAAATGCTGAGATTGTTGCTGCTTTTAACAAACTGAAGACTAAACCATACATATCTGTAAAGGATTTACAATCATCAAAGCCACACAAAGTTTTGGTTATGTTTCGGCATAAAACCAAGTATGGAAATGTTGTGATTGTAGAACTGGAGGAAGGAATGCTATATCTCCCTAAACGATACAACTGTTTGGAGGATAGAGTAATTAATGGAGCTGGGGATGATAAATTTTTTCTCACAAAAAGATTAGAAAACAATTCTTTTGTCTTAGAATTGTCAGAGATTCCTTTGGATGATGATAGTTATTATATTCCTAATTCACAACCTTTTTTCAGTTGGGAAACAACAAAAATTCCAAGGATGTATTAATATATAGTAAATTTTTTTTATATTGCATTATGTAAAAATATAGAAATGAGAGTATGAAAATTTTGTATATAAAGCATGAACAAATGTTTTAAATATATTAGTAATTCACCTTAAGTTCTCAAAACAATAATAAAGATGGGTGAAATCACAATACAAAAATTTGTAAAAGACTTTGATGGCTATATATTCAAGGAACATCTCGAACTTATTGGGGATTATTTAAGAAGCAGCAATATTAACAATAGATTAACTATTGAAAATTTAATAAAAAAATGTTATTTGCTATAAAACGTATATAATACTTGTTATTTCATGTTAAGAAAGTCTTTTTATCACATTGTTTTAAATTTTAAGAAAGCCATATGAATGATTTGAGATTTCTTGACAATTTCTAAATAATCTTAAATAAAACAATTAAAATACAGAAGATTTTCAATAATTTTGTATTTATTTAATTTAAAATTTTTTAATAAGTATTAATTAAGCCTATATAATTGATTTTATTTATTTGTTTATTTTTTAAGAAATAAATACAAAAGTTTATACAAAACACAAATTTTTATTACAATTTTTTAATTATTTTTATTATATTATTTATTACACGCAATATAGAATTTTAATAAATGAGATTTGCAAAAATATCGTCATCTTCCACATTAAATTGTTTTATTGCTTCTTCCAATGCTGATAAGATTGATGATGTTGATGACGATGTTGTTGATAACGTTGACGGCGATGTTCTTGACGAAGTTGACGGCGATGATGTTGACGGCGATGTTATTGTTGAAGTTGACGGCGATGATGTTGATGACGTTGTTGTTGATGTCATTGACGGCGATGATGTTGATGACGTTGTTGTTGTTGATGACGTTGATGATGTTGTTAATGACGTTGTTGGCGATGTTTTTTTATATATGTTTTTGCCTTATAAAAGCCAAAATTATGTTTTTTCATAAAGTGGCGTTTTTGTTTGCCACATTTGAAAAGCTAATAATTTTTCCTTTTAGTTGTAAACACAACTCACAAGTGTTTACAACAAAATCCATTTTTAAATAAACAGCATCCTCCAAATTTAGGGCATTTTATGCTAGTAAATTATATACATACATACATACTCGTAGATACTACAATATTATAGGTAGAAACAATCTAAAAATGAATGCCTGAGTGAAATAATTATATAGTTTTATCCTTAATATGTGTATGTTATGGCTAATCACAATTTCTTTCCTTTCTTCAGATTTTGAATTTTTATAATTTAAGTATTAGCTCAAATACTAAACAAGCTTTCTAAAATAGAACTATTTATTGTGAGTTAATATGTTGGGGACATCAACGCAACTCTTTCATTTATTATAATTAGACATGAAAGTTAGAAGATATTATTTACATGATACCTTTCCCCCTCTCTCCTTTTACGTAGCATTCAGTTTTAATATTAAACACATTTATATTAGTAAAATTATGTAACAATCTTACATAAGAATAGAGTGAAGTAAGCATATACTTGAGTGATAATTTTGAATTCAGTCTATCTCTTTCATATTTTATAATAAAAAAATTTTATTTTTTAAGCAGCAAAAAATTATTTTCTAACAGTCTTACAGCTACATTCGAATAAATATATCGTATTCAAAAAATAAAATAATTAACATAAAAAAATGGTGGTAAAGTGCAAATATTGTCAATCTTTCTTTGCGGAAAATAGTATGGCTGAGGAGCATGAAAGCCATCATTGCGTTGAGTGCCACAAGTGGTTCAGTAAGAGAAAATACTTAAAAATGCATGAGAGGACTCATGCGTCTACATTCTCCCATAATCGTGAAAAAATTGTAAATAATGTTAACGTAGCTGATTTCAACAACTTTAAAATGACAAGCAGTGCGTTTCAAAATAGGATGCAAGTATTTTGCTATAGGAATGAGAAGGAGGAGATTTTATATCCTCAAGAATTTTTACTGGAAAACGAAAAAAAAATCTTATCAGTGCTGGCAGATGCACAGATCCACCATTGTACATTTAAATTTAGTATAGAGCTGGAATGCGACTATATTAAAATAGTGGAGGACGATATTAAATCCTGCTCTATAACACACCGCATCAAAATGGCATTTGTGACAATGACTGATGATCTTAAGCAAATCTTGAAAGATCAATCAGATGTAATGTGCAATAAAATGTCAGAGTTCCAGGAAAGGGATAGCGGATGGAGCCTAATAACAATCAAGAAACTAACTATTAATATAAATCGGGCTTCATTTATTAGAGGCGCAGGCTATATCCCCCTTCCTTCGTGGATCGCAAAGAAAAGAGGATGTTTTAATATTCGCAACAGCGACCAGTACT
Source organism: Panzeria rudis (assembly GCA_956483635.1). Classification (NCBI taxonomy): domain Eukaryota; kingdom Metazoa; phylum Arthropoda; class Insecta; order Diptera; family Tachinidae; genus Panzeria; species Panzeria rudis. The sequence continues at coordinate 55,657,644 of OY101450.1, forward strand.
GCTTTAAGTGGTGTATTATAGCATCATATTCTACATCCATCCTCAATAATATAGCTGATATAACATCGAGCCAAATAATTGTTGATAATAAGCTATTAAATTTTAACAATTTGGAATTTCCACTAAAAATACAGGATGTTAAAAAATTTGAGGAACAAAATGATGGCATAAGTATCAATGTTTTTGGCTGTGAAGAAAAAAGTATCGTGGGACCTTACCATCTCACAGCCAATGAAAAACCACATCATGTTAATCTTCTTTTATTAACGGAAGATGAAAATTCCGACTACGTTCTTATAACGGACATATCAAGGTAATAATAAAATATAAAACAGCTTAATTCATTTTATTAAAACTGCATGTTAACTATTATATATTTCAGATTGATAAGAAGCGCAGTTACTTATAATAAAAATAAGCTAATACTATGCAATGCTTGTCTGCAGTATACTCAAAATGAGAGAATGATGGAGGAGCATAAAGCTAGCTGCAAAAAAGTTGTTGCTAATATGCCACGAGAGGATGACTGCATAATAAAATTTCAAACATACAAAAGCAGTTGGATGTCCCTTTCGTGGTATATGCAGATTTTGAAGCATATCTGGAAAAGAAGAATCCCATAACAACAAGCGTAGCGGGTAATATAGAAAAACATATAGCTTGTGCATTTAGCTATTATATTAAATGTAGTTTTAATAATAGTTTAGATAGATTTAGAACTTATTTCGGTGAGGACGCGCCCAAAGTTTTTTTTAGAATATTTAATCAAAGATTTAACTGAGATATATACTGACTATATATCAAAAGTAGTACCAATGACACCACTAACATATGACGAGAAAATTTCGTACGCAATCTCCAAAATTTGTTATATTTGTGGACAAATTCTAAGAAATGACAAAGTACGAGACCATTGTCATTTTACTGGCAAATATAGAGGTGCAGCGCATAACTCATGCAATCTTCTTTATAGAACAGCTAAGTTCATACCAGTTCTCTTTCATAACTTTTCGTCTTATGACTGTCACTTGTTCATAAAAGAACTTTCTAACTTTGATGGCGATGTGAAAGTAATCGCGATTAATAAAAAATTATACATATCACTTTCAAAGTTCATACCAATCGGACAAAAGGAAAATTTTGAAATTCGTTTCTTAGACTCTTTCCGATTTATGGCCTCCAGCTTAGAGTCGCTAGCTAATAACTTAAGTGATGATGATTTCCATATCCTTAAGAATATGTTTGCACAAAATGAAGAATTCAGATTAATAAGAAGAAAGGGAGTATTTCCTTACTCTTACATGGATTCTATGGAGCGCTTCAATGAAGATTATCTCCCCGCTCGAGAAAGATGTTTTAACCATTTAAATAATTCTGAATGCTCTTTGGATGATTATGAACATGCCAAGAAAGTTTGGAAAACATTTAACTGTAAAATATGTTAGATTATACGCTATTACATTTAAAAACAGACGTTCTTCTATTAACTGACATATTTCAAAATTTTAGAAAAATTTGTAAAAATATTTACAAACTTGATCCATGTCAATATTACACTGCCCCTGGCTTATCATGGGATGCCATGTTAAAGACCACAAAAATAGAGTTAGAAATATTTACTGATATAAACATGTACAATTTTGTGCAGGATGGTATCAGAGGGGGTCTTGTACAATGTTCAAAACGATATACTAAGGCGAATAATAAATACATGGAGGATTATAATTGTAATAAACCTTCAGAGTATTTGATGTACTTAGACGCAAACAATTTGTATGGATGGGCAATGTCCGAATGTTTACCATACAAAGGTTTTGAGTGGGTTGATGATAAAACTCTTCAAGTTTTAGATGTAAATAATATATCAGATACATCAACTGTGGGATATATTTTGGAGGTAGATTTAGAGTATCCTCAAAGTTTACATGATGCGCATAACGCTCTACCTTTTTGCCCAGAAAACAAAATGGTTGGTGATTCAAAATGCAGAAAACTTATTGCTGACCTAACATCTAAAATTAAATACCCAATTCATTATAGAGTACTCAAACAATGCTTGAGAAATGGTTTGATACTAAAAAAAATACGTAGGGCATTAAAATTTAAACAATCACCTTGGCTCAAACAATATATAGATATAAATACACACCACCGAACAATGGCAAAAAATTCTTTTGAAAAAGATTTTTTCAAGCTACTTAACAATGCGGTTTATGGGAAAACGATGAAAAATATCCATAAACGTAAAAATGTTAAAATTGTCACAGAGTGGGAGACTACAAGGAAGAATCATTTAGGTGCAAGAGCTCTGATTTGTAAACCAAACTTTTCGAGCATAACTCAATTTTCAGATAATATGTTTGCAGTTCAACTAAAAATTATGAAATTTACCTACAACAAACCAATTTATTTAGGGTTTGTTGTACTAGAGCTCTCAAAGTGGAAGATGTACGACTTTCACTATCAATATATGAGGCCTAAATTTTCAAACAATTTGTGTCTAAACTATATGGACACAGATTCGTTTATTTACTCCATAAAAACAGATGATTTTTATGGCGATATACGGCAAGATGTTGCTTCACGGTTTGATACATCTGAGTATCAGCCTAACAACACATTCAATCTTCCAACATTAAATAAAAAAGTTCTTGGAATGATGAAGGATGAAAATGGAGGAAAAATAATGAAAGAGTTTGTGGGACTTCGGTCAAAAATGTATTCATTTGAAACTGAAGGAATCGGTCAAGTAAAAAAATCAAAGGGAGTAAAAAAGTCTTGTATCAACAGTTATTCTATTACAGATTACAAAAAATCATTATTTGAAAAAAAGATAATTTCGGATTCAATGAATACATTTAGATCGAAGTTCCATCACCTGTATACTCAAAAGTTATATAAAGTTGTCTTGAGTTATGCGGATGACAAAAGAATCATTGATACAAATCAAGTAAATACATATGCCAGAGGACATTATAGACTTCAACCTGACTTTGACAGCATTTATACTGATACGGACGATGACATTTTTATGAACATTAATGAAGAATTTTTAGACTTCTACAATAACTCAGCTGACGATGACTTATTAATGAATATAGACCTAAGCTATTAATTAATATACTTTAATTATAAATAAAAATGTATACCTCTTTTTAAGTAAAAAAATGTTATATACTTATGTATATATTTGTAAATAATAAACAATAACATTAGAAAACAAAATAAGTGTTTTTATTTCAAGTTATATTTATTAAATAAAAATTTTATGCATAAATGTCCACAATTATATGTGTTAAATTTTTGTTTTTGTTCATAATTATAATCAATTGGAGTTTTTAGATAATTAAATATTTCAAGTGGTGGTTGTAAGTTTCCAAAACTATCAAAATATTCTTTATAGCTATGATTTTTATAATAAGCTACCCAATGCGTTCCAGAACCGCTAGAATTATCTAAATTAACAACACCACATTCTTGAATTAATGGTTTTTTAGGCAAACGATCGAGCATAAAAACGCCTCTAAAATGTTTAAGCTGTTTACAATGTTTCATTATATCTAGATCAGTTAATGGTCGATTGGGTAGACTATCTAAAAGTTTTTTGAATGTGGTTTATAATAAAGTCCATATCCGGATTTATATGGCTTAAGATATAAACCTTTTCCCATTGCAAAAGATTCCATATATCTGTTATGTCGAGTAGCCTCTGCTAGTTGCGCCTTTCCATTTTTTATATCATTGACAGCCTTTACAATAGCTGATCCACCTGTAGCAAAGCCTCCAACTGCTGACAAAGCTGTTAAAATTGGAACTAAAGGTAGAAATCCACCTATTTTCGGCACTGGGATGACTCTTGGTAACTTAATACTACATCTCTTTATCCCCTTGAACTTTGAATGCACAATTTTCTGTGCAATTTTAAGAGCAGCATTTAAATTATCTGGTTTTTCTTTTTGTAAGATCCTTAGAGTTTTTTTAACGGTATTTGAAAAAAGTGTTTTGTCACTGATTTTCCTCTTTTTCTCATTCTTCTTATTTTTTTGGATTTGCGGGTTTTGGTATTCTTCATACCTAATCCAAATTTAACTTTTGCGTTCATCGCGTTTGTTACGATCCAAGCGTGTGCTCGCTCTTTGAAATCGCTATCTTTTGATCTTATTCGTTGCCAAGCTTTTTCAGCTAATATTTGATCTGCTTGATGTCTTTTATTCGTATCGATTGTTTGTGAATATGCAATATCATGCTCTCTACAAGCTGCATCCAATAAATTTATTCCTTTATCCCCTCTTGCCAATCGTTTGTCAAGTTTCGTTCCAGGTCCGCAAAACTGATAACCAGGTAAATGTAGTTCAACAGGCAGTTTATCTATTAAGTTGTTTACAAATCCGCTTCCAGTCCTATACTGATTATTAAAATCTTTATTGCTATAGTTAATAAACATACTTCTTGTTATTATTTTTTCGATTATGGAATAATAGCATGTTTGATGCTAAAACAGTAATGATGAGATTCCCGTATATAAGGATGAATTTATAGATAATCAAATTAGTTAGCAATATGCGATTAGTAAAGCAAGCTAAACAAATTTTAATAAGAAATGCGGACGAAGCGCCAGAGAAGAAAACTAAAACTGTGCATAGTATACTATTACCTAATTCAATACGAGCACTAATTGTAGGACCTTCAAACTGTGGTAAAACTAACGTCATGATTGGTCTAATAGAAAGCCCTAATGGACTTAGATTCAGAAACTTGTATATATACTCCAAGTCCTTATATCAACCAAAATATTGTTATCTAAAAAAATTAATCGATCCCATAAAAGGAATTAATCTCTTTTCATTTTCGGAAAATGAAAAAGTTTTACGCCTCGCAGAAGCAAAACCAAATTCTATTATAATATTTGATGATGTAATTTGCGGTAAACAAGATAATATTAGAGATTACTTTTGCATGGGTAGACATAAACATATTGATTGCTTTTATTTATCTCAAACGTATACGAAAATTCCAAAGCATCTAATACGAGATAATGCTAATATGATTATAATTTTTAAACAAGACGAAATGAATTTGCGTCATTTATATAATCATCATGTTATAGGAGACATGACATTTAAGGAATTTGCGCATATATGTAGTCAATGCTGGAGAGATAAATATGGGTTTCTTGTAGTCAGTAAGGATGACTCGATAAATAAAGGACGATATAGAAAAGGTTTTGATAAGTTCATACAACTGTAAAAAGATTTGCCCAGGAGCTGATCATGACCATGCAAAAGCAGGTACGAAGTAGATATGGACCAGTTCATAACTAGATAAATCAGGTACAATGCATATATAAAGCAGATAAAAGCAGATATAATGCAGATAAAAGCAGTTATAAAGCAGATTTAAAACAGTTTATATCCAGAAAAAAGCAGTTCATAACCAGATACAAAGCAGATATAAAGCAGATAAAAGCAGTTATAAAGCAGATTTAAAACAGTTTATATCCAGAAAAAAGCAGTTCATAACCAGATACAAGGCAGATATAAAGCAGATAAAAGCAGTTATAAAGCAGATTTAAAACAGTTCATAACCAGAAAAAGCAGTTCATAATCAGATAAAAGCAGATATAAAGCAGATAAAAAGCAGATACAAACCACATCGATGTCAGATACAAAGAAGCTCACAACCGTTTACAAACCAGACCGATATGACTAATAACAAGTTATTAAAAGATATTGTTAAAACAAGAACAATATTAAAAGAAAAACTAAGAAATATAAAATCAAATGAAGCAGATAGACTTAACTTATTGGAAGATACATTTAAACCTGTAACAAAACCCCTGAATAAGATAATTAAAAAATTTGATGAATATCAATCCGATGATTTATTGGAAGACAAATTTATACCTACACAAAAACCCCTGAATAAGATAATTAAAAAAACTCATGATTACAAATTAGATGATCATCATTCAAATAATGATATGTCAGATTCACAACTTCCATCACTACCATCGGATGGCACTTCTGATGATATTGATGATGCTGAGGGATATGATGATGATGATAATATAACTATTTACAGTCCTATCAACAAAGGAAAAAAATTAGATGTAAAAATTTATAGTGATGATAATGACAATGATAAAGTGAACGAAAATGCTAGCAATAAGTCCTCACTAGTTGAAAATATAGAATTGCTCCTGAGTAATAAAAAGTTAGATATGGTTTATGGTTTCAACATAGATGAAAGCGGAAATTGGCGATATGCAAATAATGAACTAAATTTTAATGCAGATAACTCTATTCGAATAGGAAATACAAAGTGGAAAATGACTCCAGGATTATTCGAATTAGTTTTTCATTCAAAACCTCTGCATTACACTAAAAATGATTTGAAATATTATAAAGAACTTTTAGCAAGTACAAATGCACATAAGCGTCAATATCAATCAAAGGGTGAGATTAAAAGTACACGAGCATATAAATATGTTAATATAATAAAACATTTATTTACTACGAACCCAAATGTTTCAAAGAAAGGTAGTGGGTTGCTGTTAAAATCTGTAGACAATCGTAAACCAAGCTATATATATTGGGATGATCCAAATGAATTAGTTGACAGATTACGTTTACTTCTTTCATCGGAAAGTGCTGGGCATAATAATCATAAAAACGAAATAATTGCCATTGTTGAAGAATTGAGAGAAGCCAACATAGTATATTAAAATGAGTTATATAAACAAATTTGGAGAAAGTTCGATTAAAAATAATATAAATAATTATTCAAGGCTATGGACATACAAGCAAAACTTACAATTAAATAATATAACAAAAGATATGCAGCAAATATAGTCGACGATAAAGATTTTTAAGGAGCAGGTCCGGAATGAAATTGTGGACTTTTCGAATAAAATTGAAAAAAACTTAAATGCAATTGAAGAACTTAAAAATGGATATGACTCACAATTAAATGTTATTAGAAGTGATATAAAAATATTACGAGAATCGATTACAAAAGATATTGATAAAGATGTTGAACTCATTGAAAAAGCAGTAAATAATCAAATACACTTTGCAAATAAAGAATTTATAAAACGTATTGAAGGAAGATTTAATAAAATTGAAGATTTTATGTTCAAAAGGATTGAGAGAAATGATAATGTAAATGATGTAAAAAAAACGGAAACTGGAATGGCCTAAAATTAAAGCAGCAAAGTGATTGACGTAGCCATATACTCACATATACAAAATGAACGTGGATAAGAGAGAAATAGTTAATGAACTGCACAAACAAGCGCGAAAAAATTTTAAAAGAAGACGAGTTATAATGAAAGGAATTGATGATTTATGGCAAGCAGATTTGGTGGAAATGGGAAATTATGCAGTACATAATAACAGATATCGATATCTTCTAACAGTAATAGATACCTTTTCAAAAAAAGCTTGGGCTGTAGCATCAAAAAAAATAAAACTGCATCAAACGTAACGAATGCTATGAAAAGTATTTTCACTAACAACAATAGAAAACCAAGTAATTTACAGACAGATGACGGTAAAGAATTTTTCAATAATCAATTTCATCAACTAATGCAATCGAATCAAATTAATCACTATTCAACGTATAGTGTTCTAAAGGCATCCATAGTAGAACGATTTAACAGAACTTTAAAAGGAATGATGTGGAAAGAGTTTAGTTATCAGGGAACATACAAATGGATAAACAGATATCAAGAACTTGTTAATAAATATAATAACACATTTCATAGAACAATACAGATGACTCCCAATGAAGTAAATTCATCAAATGAAAATTTATTGTTGGATACAGTCTACAACAATTTAAAAGTCTTTAAGAAACCCAAGTTTAAAGTAAATGATAATGTTCGAATAAGCAAATATAAGCATATATTTGAAAAAGGTTATACGCCAAATTGGACTACAGAAATTTTTAAGATTAAGTCCATAAAAAATACAAATCCTAATACCTATATATTGCAAGACTATCAAGGTCATGAAATTAAAGGTGGTTTTTACGAGTATGAGCTAAAGAAAATTAGATTTCCAGAAACATATTTAGTTGAAAAAATATTAAAAAGAAGAAGGAATATGGTTTATGTTAAATGGTTGGGATTTTCATCAGAACACAACTCTTGGATTAATATCGACAATGCTTCATCATAAAAATTTATGTAATTTTTATTAATTAACTATTCACTGATCAAACGTTAAAATTAGGGATGTAACGAATACCAATACCGATACCGATATATCGGCGATACTTCAGATTTCCCGATACATCGGTATCGGCGATATTTTACTGTCGATACGACGATACTTTTAAAAAAATTTTCAGAGTTTTTTTTCTGACAAATTATTTATTTTTTGTTAATTTTACCATGAACTAAATTCATTTCGTTATTTTTTAAATCTTATTAATATCAATTTTAAAAATTAATAATATTTTATGCTGTTATTTTGTAAAAAAAATTATTTATTTTTGTTAATTTTACCATGAATTCAAATTCAATTCGTTGTTTTTTAAATCTTATTCCAGCAAAAAAGACACTCCAAAGAATTCATGAAAATGTAGAATTCACGATCCGGAAATTATTTATTTTTTGTTAATTTTACCATGAATTCAAATTCAATTTGTTGTTGTTTAAATCTTATTCCAGCAAAAAAAAGACACTCCAATGAAGTCATGAAAATGTAGAAATCGCGATCCGGAAGTTTTGCGAATTTGGACAATTTCTAATTAGTTTTACATATCCTTGCCATTGCAAGAACTTCTGAACTTCGATTACCAATCACCCAATTGGAAGCGATGCTAGGACGAATTTCTTTTTCCGTGTTCTATAATGATTTTTCCTCAAGGAAAAAGGATAAAAAATTACCCATTTTTACAATTTTTTTTAATGCGAATTTAAATTGAAAATTGTATTTTCATGCAAATTTAAGTGAATAAATATAAACTTTTAGAAGACTTTTAATAATTAAGCCATTAAGTTATTTAGAAGACTATTAGTTGATAATTGTCCTTTAAAAATCGATTTTTTAAAAAGCATGAAGATTATTTTTTAAAATTATAAAGGAATTAAAATTTTTTCTTGCTTTTTTACTAATTATCTGCATATTTTTAATACAGATTTTTTGGAAGCAAAGAAAATGTAGCTCCTTAAAAATTACTTCCAATTTTTTATACTGGGTTAATATCAATTTTAAATATTAATAATCTCTTACATTGAAATTTTGTATAAGAAAAAAAATTGCACTTGAGTTTTGTTAATCTAAACTTGAACTCAATTTCAATATTCGTATCGGTATCGGAATCGGTATCGGCGATATTTATTTTTAAATATCGGTATCGGTATCGGATCGGCAAAACGGCGTATCGTTACATCCCTAGTTAAAATGTCAATTACATTAACATTAAACGGAGACTCTTCATATCTTGTTGCAAACTATTTTCCTCCAATCGAACTAAATGAAAATTATGTTTGCGGTTTAATAAGCTTTGACACATATCACTCAATTCCAAATATGGATGTAGAAAACAATTTATTTTATATTGGTAATCACGAAATAGAAGTTCCAGTTGGATCATATGAATTATCAGATATAGCTGAAGTACTGACAAATAAATATCACGATATAAATGCAAAAGGATCGCTTGATGTACGAGCAAATTATAATACTCTACAAACAGTTATAAAAAGCAGTACGGATTCAATTTATTTCAATAAGCCGAGTTCAATCGGATCCTTATTAGGCTTTAGTGCAAAAGTATTGGATCCTGGTATAGAACATTACTCTGATAAAACAATAGATATTACAAAAATTAATACAGTAATCGTTGAATGTAATATTGTAAGCGGATCATATATAAATAACATGTCTGCACATATTTTGCATCAGTTTTCACTTAACGTTAGTCCAGGATATAAAATAACTGAGCCTCCTGCTAATGTAATATATCTACCTGTAAATTCAAGAACAATAAACAGTCTTGTTTTGAAAGTAGTCGATCAAGACGGAAACTTATTAAATTTTCGTGGTGAAAAAATAACAGTTCGATTACATTTGAAGCCTATGAGAGAATGATTATATATAATAAAACTGGATCGCAAAAGCATTCGCCATTCATTTTAACCTTATCAACGGAATATGAAGGAGGAAATAATCAATTAAAAGAAGAGAAAAAACAGAATATTAATGGAATAATACAGCAAAATCGAAATAATATTCTTCTTGAGGATAATAAGAAGTTCTTAAGAAATTTGGAGTTTCATCTAAAAAAATAAAACATTTGTCATACAGAGAGAGAAAAACAATGAGTAATATTATCAACATTTTGCAAAAACCACAATTTGATAACTCAATTATTAAAAAGGAGTATCACAGCTACACATCATATTTACAATCATTTAAATTAATGATGAAATTCGCATTACAATTCAAAATCAGGATTTGTATGTTCTACCAAGCGATAGTCTTCTATACATCGAAGGACTTGCAACAAAGGAAGATTCAACAGTTTCTACATCTATACATCTCCTAAACAATTGTATAGGACATCTATTTGACGAGATTCGATATGAAATCAATGGAGTAGAAATTGATCGCACACGTCACTTGGGTATTGCAACAGAGTTAAAGAACTATGTGTCACTGAATAAATCTGAAAGTGATAATTTACTAAATGCAGGATGGTCACCATTCAAGAATGACGATCTTACACTTGTAGATGGATATTTCAATTTCTGTGTTCCACTAAGGTTTTTACTTGGATTTGCTGAAGATTTTAATAAAATAATAATTAATTCCAAACATGAATTGATTCTTTTGCGATCTAAAGATGATAAACAAGTTTTTAAATCTCAACTATCGACAGAAAAAACAAAGTTGTCAATTTTAAATGTTACTTGGAAAGTACCACACGTTCAACTTGCTGATGCTTATAAATTTCAAATGTTTAAAACAATTAACAATCGCCATCCATTAAACATTACTTTTAGAAGTTGGGATATGTATTACTATCCTTCACTTCCAGAAAGTACAACAGTTTTATGGAATGTTAAGCTATCCACCGAAAACGAAAGACCACGTTTCCTGCTTTTATGACTTCGAAATAGTGAGAACAAATTTCAACATTGTGATTTGACCGATATAAAAGTACATCTTAACTCTGATACATATCCTTATGACGATCTAAACCTTAAATTTGATAGAAATCGTTTTGCAATTCTATATGATATGTATTTATAGTTTCAACAAAGTTATTATTTACGCGAACCACAACCACTATTAACAAGAGAATATTTTAAAACTATAGCGCCAATAGTAGTCTTGGATGTTACTCATCAAAATGAATCAGTTAAAATTGGGCCAATCGATATTCGAATTGAACTGAAAACCTTGAAAAATATTCCACCCAATACATCGGCATATTGCTTAATTATACATGATAAAACTATTGTAACCATACTGATTACTTGCAGCATATAGTTTGTTTAAGATAGTTTAAGCAAATGATATTAATAAAACTTAAAAACTGAACAAAAATATTTGTAATCTTTTATTATATTTTTATTTTGTTAACGAAGAAGATCAAGCAAGTAATCTAATTTTCAACCATTTAATATATACTTCTATTTACTCGAATAAAAAGAGTATAAATATTAAGACTTTTATCTTTAATGATTAATCACCATCATTTTGTCTACGCATGTAGTCATACTCATCCGTAAAAATGATATGTATTAAGAGATATATATGATTTCTTAAAAAGATGTTCTCATATTGTTTCCGATGAAGATAAATATAAGCTCATGAATATTCAATCGCATCTAGAGTGTGCAAATAGCTTGAAAACGAAGAAAAATAAATTTGGAGAACATTATGAAGATTGTTATTGGTCGAACGATAATACAACATCTGGACCAGATACTTGCTCATGCTCTTACTACAGAAGAAGAAATGTGGAAATAGAAGAAGAGGCAAAACAGCTAATACAAACATATTATAATATATACAATATAACTAAATGCAAAAATTGTAATTTCAATAAAATGTAAAAAAATTTTTTTTTTTAAATTTTGATATATCTATATGCATAATAAAGACGAACTAACATATAAAAACTAATAGTTTTGTTGTTGTATTTTAAATTTTATTTTAGAAAAAAAGAATATCTTGGAAAATATATACAAAATTTTTTATCATTAAAAAAAAATTTTATGTTTGGTTTGCCATAGCTTCACAATTGGCCGCTATCCTATCCAAGATAATATCGTTGTCGTCATACAGAGTCTCGATTAAAGCTCCTGCCCTGTTCAGTGCATCGTCGTCAGAGTTTTCATAAATTGCCAAGAATATGGGAAGATCTATTCTTGGTAGGACTCGTATCTCCCTTATTTCAAGTTGTGCTCTTGCGGTTGAATTTATAGACGACATTATACTTTGTATGGTTTTAACGTCAGACTTCTTCAAAAGTAGAATTAAAAATGAGAAGAAAAAAAGATTTGTTGACTTTAAACCACTTTAATTTAATAATACATCGATTTCATAGCTGATCGCATTATGGTTATCAGCTGCTTCTTTGTCAGCTGATGATCAGCTGATTGTGAAGGGAAAAATATTAAATCTTTCTTTGCTTCTGACATGTATACACACTATACTCATTTGCTCATCAGCTGATTGTAAAAGAAAATAAGTGGTATATATGTATATGTTTGTATCCCCATTATTAATATAATGATAGAATGAGATACTTGGATATATATATATATATATATATATATATATATATATATATATATATATATATATATATATATATATATATATATATATATATATATATATATATATATATATATATATATATATATATATATATATATATATATATATATATATATATATATATATATATATCAGCTGATTGTAAAAGAAAATAAGTGGTATATATGTATATGTTTGTATCCCCATTATTAATATAATGATAGAATGAGATACTTGGATATATATATATATATATATATATATATATATATATATATATATATATATATATATATATATATATATATATATATATATATATATATATATATATATATATATATATATATATATATATATATATATATATATATATATATATATATATATATATATATATATATATATATATCCTTGTCTTTGGCATTATTTGCATAATGTTAGGAGACAATTGGAATAATAAAATAATAAAACTTTAGACGGTGAATTGTTACAGAAAATTTTTAAAACCAATTAATATCAGAAAAGTTCTTAAGCAAGCTAGGTGGAATCAACAAAAAATAACAAAAAGGATTAAAAATAAAAATGAATCAAATTAGAACAATATTCTACAAATTTATAAAAGATTCTGAAAAAATCCTTATGCATGAGCATAAAGAACTTTGTAATGTGTTTACGTATATGCTAGAACAAAATGAGGACTACGGAGTCATAGATTACGAAGATGCTCCTGGAGGTCACTTCCCGTGCTGTCCGGGTTATATCATAGAAGGTGCGGAGGGATCGGACATTTGTAGATGTAGCATATTCTTTATACGAAAAGCTATTATAATAAGATTAATTGACACGTATTATAAAATTTTTAATTAAATAAATAAAAAATTTATAAAATATTGTGTTTTTTATTTATTTTTTTATTCAAGGTTGCTTTAAAAAAAAATAGGTAAGAATCTTTAATGTTTTATCATAAAATTTTTCATCTTATCAACTGCATTCATAAGCAGGACAGTCTAAAAACAAAACTAATCCCCAAATTGTTTAAAAGACTAGACATTGTTTATTAGACTTTCAACTAATACCAAGGGTACAATCAAAGATCAGTTAAACCAAATTCTTCCCTAACAAAATAATAATAAAATAAATAAAATAGCAGTATTACAGTATTTGAAATTGGAAATTTATTGTGTGTAGGATATGTATTTGTAATTTTAAAATTGTATCTATATGTCATTTAATTCTAATCGTTAACAAAAAAGGTTTCTTTTGTACTACAAAAAAATTTGATTATGCTGATAAAACAGTGAATGTAATTTGACCGGTATTTAGTTACTTAAATAAAAAATTTCTCACGCTATTACAGATTTCCTTTGTCTACATATTTATTGACGAAGAACTCCTTTATCTATTACAAATGTATTGCATTGATATGCACACAAATCGTCAATGAAATAAACACATACAAACATACATTTTAAACATTCAGAAAAATGTGATATGTGCTTGTCCATAAACAAAATTCTTTCTTAAGAACCTTTTCTTCTTTTCATGTACAATAAAAAATTAAAACATACAAACACACATTTTAAACATTCATACAAATTTTAACATGTGTTCTTCCCTAAAAATTTCTTCCCAAAAATAAAATCGTTTTCTTCCCTAAAAATTTCTTCCCATAAATAAAACCATTTTCATCCCAATGAAAACTCATCTTCATCTCATACCCCATTTCACTTCTACTATTGCCACATCAACAATTTCGTGCATTTATCGCCAAATGTTAATAAATATCGTTTAAATATTTAAATTGTGCTACAAAAAATGTAACTAATTGAACTTGCCTCAAATGACAGCCAAAATTAAATTAAAGAATGCAACAAAACAAAAAAAAAACAATGTTCTACACACAAGTTTTGTTGGATTTTTATTCAAAATCAAGTTTTTCCAGAATTACAAGGTTATAACAACTAGTTCTGGAAAAGGGTGGCCAAAAACGATATATGTACGTATATCGGCGTTTTCAAAGTTCATATCTGGAATTCATTTTAGAGGATGTAAGCTTTACGTTTTACCACTTTTATGTAAAACACCATTAGGAAAATTTTTGTAAGAAAGGAGCAAAAGTATCCATACCACGAAGTGGTGGAGCGCTAAAATCTTTTAGAAAAGGTTTCTCGTGGTGTTTTACATAAAAACACTTCTTAAATTTAACCCCCTAAAATGAATTCCAGATGTTAACTTTCAAAACTGATACAGGTATATATAGTATATAGATTTTTGGCGGCTTCTACCAAAGTCAGTCGTTAAAACCATTTAATTTTTTTTGCGTTGCACAATTTAATGAACAAAAAAAACGAAAAATTTTGTTAAGAATCATACAATTGTCACCTAAAAAGACCCAAGAAATCAATCCAAACGCCTAAACGAACAAACGCCTAAACATTGTTCGTTGTCTTTGGGTCAGCTTACGGACTTTCTCCTCTATCATAAAGATCGGCCTCAAGCAAATTATAGTTATATACAAACCTAGACGAGAAAGTCCTTAAGCCTGTCCAAAGGCCAGCTAGGCAGAAAACTACTCAATGAACCTGCTATTGGACATACTTACATTGTATTGTATATAAAATAATTCTTGTAAAAGCAGCCGACTACAAAATGGGCGTGGCATTGCGCAGAATTTTTATCATAATGATGTACTTCCACGAGAAATAATTGTGTGCGAAGTTTCATAAGAATCGGTTAAGTAGAAGTAGTTTAAAGGAATATTTACATTTCATGTGCGTGGTACTGCCCACTTTTCTAGCCATAATGTAAAATTGTCTAATATGTTATTATTGCTCCAAAAATTGTTTTTTACTGCTTGAACTAAAGACAAATTGAAAAAAAATTGCTTGTTTTGTCTCAGTCGACAATAAAAATACAAGTGCCTACTTTAGACATTTGTGTTCGTACAAATGACTGAAAAATTTGTTAGTGGGATGCAAATTTGTTTTGAAATGCTTACGTTATTGTTCGCAGTGCTTTTTGTTTCGACTTGTCGTGCTGAAGGCTTTCAGTGGGACACAAAACAGCTGTTTGTCGTTTAAAATGCCTGCGAACGAAAATGTGTGACATCCTGGGACAGGCTATATTATTCTATATTATTCACGGACTTTTATATTATGTATCAGGATCTAATTTGTATCACATATAAAGTTTTACGAAAGTTTACATACGACTGACAATTTCAAAGTTTTTTAATAAATTACACTATGCAAGTCGCAAAATTTAACAAGTTGGGCTCTCTACTGGTAAAGTTAATTCAAGTACCCTAAATTCAATGGCGTTAGCCGTTTTTCGAAGTTAAAGTTCGTATTCGCTATATTCGCGACTTAAATTTATCGTAGTAAATTACCATAAAACGATTTTTTATACCTTTAGTATGATTTTCAAATATAAATTTAGCTATTTTGATTATATATGTACAACATTAAGAGATTATGTAATTTTTTTTTCTAAAAAATTAAAAATTTTCTAGAAAAAAAATTTTTTTTTTAAACAATTTTTTTTTTGCTAAAAACGATTTTTTGCAAGTGAACATTACAGTACCATTTTGTTTTATGTAAGTTTAAGAGAATTTAGATTACTAAAACTCGAAAATTTTAAAGTTTGTATTATACAAAAATTTTTTGCGAAAAAAGTTTATTTTTCGAAAAAAAACATCACAGTGTCGTGTAATGTTGTGTTTGTTTAACCGATTTAAATTCGAAAATTTTCACAATATTACAAAAATATGGTTTTACAGTACTTCAATAAAAATATATTGCAAATCGCGAATACGTGCGCTAACTTCGACAAATTGAAATCAGCGTACTCGAATTTTCTTTATTAGTAGGGGCCAAACTTGCTAAAGAAAAAAAGTTGCAAATTCATAATCAGTGTTATTAATATAAAACGCTTCTATCTTTTTATTTATTTTTTATTTTAAAGTATTTAAAAGATCATACGAACAAAAACAAAAACTTCTCCAAACCACAAAGATTGGCTGTTTTTCTAAACGCATGTTGCTTTGTAGTAATACATTACTTGGTCCTAAACATAGCATTTAAAATTATGACAAGGTGGTCTGTTCCTAAGTCCCGGTCCACACGTGCAATTTTTGTTGCAGCAATTCTTCATTTTTCATTGAGAAAGCGCGAGAGAGGAATATATATGGTATATATTTCTATTTCAACACATTCCCACAAATTCAAAAATTGCTGCAACAAAAATTGCTGGTGTGGACGGGGAGTAAACGTATCAATTTCGTTTCATTTCGTTGTCGATACGAATAGAAGAGCAAAATGTGTATACACAAAAATTTGGATGCAAAGCAAGAGACAAAGAAACAACAATGAATCAATACGGTGCTAATGCTGTATTGGCACATTGTAGACATACGTTTAGGAAAACAGCCATTTATCCAAAAAGCAAAGACTGATCAAAAACAAAAATATAGAACAATTTTGAAACCACTTGGTAAAAGATGTTCTTAAAATCATTGATTTATTTCCAAAGTGAACCACATGAACACCTCTAGTTGGCTTCAATAAGCCTACTATGTATTTCTAACAAACTGTATTCTGTAGGAACATACAGTCTACTTCTTTTTTCGTAGTGGAGGAGTTAGATCCGTTAACAGGAAAAATATTAACACGAAGTTAATATAGAAACTCATTAACGCAAAAGCTACACCGGCACACAAAAACAAAAAAGTTGGCTGTACATATGACTAAGCCCACCTACCTACATGCATTTCGATGAACTGAATCCGAATTATATTCGATATGCAAAATAAAATAGATTCATATCGAATATAATTTGTTTGTTCGTTGTATAAGTTTCTGAGCCTACTAAGCTTTTGTAATTTTCAAATGATTTTTGAAAGATTGTGTATAAGGTAAGAGGTTTGAAACTTTTCAAGATTATGGTTGAAGTCTACTGATGATTTCGTAAAGGAGCAATAAAATGTTAACGATAATGTTAAACTTTCAGATGAAACTTAAGTTAAGACAAACTGAGAGTTCGTAAGCTTTTAAATAAAATTGATATGACTGAACTTTGTGTTAATAGGGATTAGTTATTTACCTGTGGTCCATATCTTTCAATATATGTATATATGTATATTAAAAATATTTTAGAAGAAGTAGTTTTAATTATAGATCAAAGGAAAACAACTTTTAAGGAATTTCCCCAAAAAGCTTCAATGTAATTTTTAAATAACCCCATCGAAAACCCCAAATGAAAATTTTAATCCTTTTTTGCTATGACAATTTCGCTAATTTGGGGTTAGAACCCCTAAACTAGCACCATTGACCACATTAGAAAATAAGAATTCCTTTCCCTTTCATAGAATCTTCGTAATGTTGTAAAGTTGAAGGGCATCAAAACAATACTTTCGACCTTTTTCTCATCGCACACCCTGGAAAGTATGAAGTGAACGTTAATGCACCTCTTGGTAACTCGGATCATAGCACCATTTCCGCCTCCTTTTCGTTCTCAGAACTTCGTAACGTTTCATGACCAGCTACGAAACGTTTAAAATATATATACGAAGAGGTTCGTTGAGCAGAGCTCAACGACTTTTTCCGGCATTATAACTGGAAACTATGTTTCCTTGACAATAATGTTATTGCCATGGCAGAAATGGTCGTAAATATAATTTTGCTGGGAATGAAAACTTTCATTCCATCAAAGCGAATTCCGATTAAACCTAGAACGAACTCTTGGTTTAACCAGGCTTGTAAATATGCAGTCAGATCCAGAGAGGAAGCATTCAGTATCTGCCGTAGTAACAAAAACTCAGATACTGATTCGCTGCGCAAAAGGGCGAGATCTTCGTGTGCCAGATTACTAAGGCGTGGAAAAGCTCTACACGAGCAGCGTCTTCGTGCTAAAGTCCTTGATGCCCCGCGGGGCAGCAAGAGCTTTTGGTCATTCGTTAAAAGAGTAAAGGATAATGCTAGTTCCTCAATTCCGACTCTTTTAAAGGGTGACCATATATTCACTGACCCGGCTGATAGAGCTAACCTTTTGGCTGAATTATTTGCAAGTAATTCTCACTTGCCGGAAAGCAATCAACCACTGCCCGCGCTTGATAGAGTATCTGTAACTATGCCAAAGATATTTTTTCGAGCGCGTGCAGTTAAAAGGGTTTTAGCGGATCTCAATATAAATAAGTCTCCTGGGCCGGACGGTATTCCAGCTCTGGTCTTGAAGCAGTGCTCTTCGACGCTAGCACGTCCGTTGGCAACCCTCTTTAGCACTCTGTATCATGCTGGTGAGTTTCCCTTGTGTTGGAAGGTTGCCAATGTAACGCGAAGCTTACTCAGCGACCGTCAGTATGGCTTCCGTAGAAGACGATCTACGGGGGACTTACTGGCATTCCTTTCGGAAAAATGGTGTCACTCCATACACCATTTTGGCGAGAGTAAGGTGGTGGCTTTAGATATCTCTAATGCGTTTGATAGAGTGTGGCATGGTGCACTTTTATCAAAACTTATTGCTTTTAGTGTTGGTGATGTCTTCTCTCGATTTATATCGAGCTTTCTCAGAGATCGCACTATACGGGTTGTTATAGATGGGATCTCATCAAATGAGTTCAAGATTAATTCAGGGGTACCACAAGGCTCCGTTCTTTCTCCTACCCTATTTCTTATTTTTCTTAATGACCTTCTCTGTCAAACTTCCAATCATATCTACTCTTTTGCAGACGACAGCACCATCTGCCATTCATATTCATTCAGCAATAGACCAAGTCTGTTGGAGATTAGGGCCATGCGGCAAAACATGAATGATACGATTAATCACGATCTCACAACAATCTCTGAATGGGGTAGTGCGAATAGGGTCGATTTCAACGCTCGTAAGACCCAATGCTGTATGCTTACTCACAGACGTACGACAGAACCTGCTGCTCAATCTGTAATTATGGGTGGCATAGGTATTAGGGAATCAGAAGCTCTTGATGTTCTTGGCATGAAAATCCAGTGTGACGTTCGATGGACTGATCACTTTTTTCAAGTCTCAAAAGAAGCATTCAAGTGCCTTGGTTTCTTAAGACGGTGTAAGATATACTTCACTCCATCTGATCTCCTTACTATTTATACCACCTATATCCGACCGAAAATGAAATACAACGCTCATGTATGGGCCGGTGCTTCAAAGTCTATTTTGAAGTTACTCGACCGCGTGCAAGAGAGGGCGAAGAAGCTCATCGGTGACAGTAGGGTAGCCAGCTCTATTGACTCGCTTGAGCATCGACGCAATGTGGGGTGCGTTTCATTGTTTTATCGTTACTACAATGGAATCTGCTCTGATGAAATCAGGGAACTGATTCCCGAAAACCGCTCTTTTTTGCGTACAACACGTTCTTCATTAAGGGCACATCAATTTGTGGTCGATATGCCAGTGAATCGCACTACGCATTATAGAGAGAACTCGTTCTTTGGCCGAACTGTTCGTATGTGGAATAAACTCCCTGCAGAGGTCTTTCCTGTCAGTTTCAATGTTGGAAGTTTCAAATCAAACGTCAACAAACACTACTCCCTTTATCCTCCTTCCCACAACCAATTTTCCTAGTTCCAGCACAATGCATTACATCAGTAGGGGTCATCCCCTGAGTCCTGGTCCGAGAAAAAAAAGTGACGGGTCTGGTGAGACGGCGTTCACGCAGGGCAACTTTTGTTGCGCAACTTTTAATTCAGCCGCGGGAAAGACAGAGAAAGTAACACAGTTTGTCTCTGTCTTTCTCCCAGCTGAATTAAAAGTTGCGCAACAAAAATTGCCCAGTGTGAGCCCCGTCTTAGTAGTCTATGGTAGTAGAGAAGTTTCGGAAGTCGGCAAAAATATATGTTTGGTGTTCGGTAAAATTAAGTTTAAATGCCAGCTTTTTTTAGGTACATACATATATCAATAGAGTTGTTCAGGGGTGTCATAGAAACCAATCTTATCGGAATTGGATTTGAAACCGACAAAAAAATATATACTTTGGTGTCATGGAATCCAATGTTATCGGTTTTGTGTTCGAACTTGAACTAGTGTCGGTTTTAGGTGTCACAGAAACCAATGTTATCGGTTTTGTTATTGGAAATAAACGAATTAGCTTACAGCTGTCGTTTTGTTATTGGAAATAAATAAAACAAGCTAAAAGCTCCATTTTTCATTTTATTTTTTCAACAAAAAATGACTAGCTCATTTTATTTATAGAAATTTTATTTTTTAATAGTTAAAAAATAATTTCAATAATTTTTTTTTTGTATTTTCAATAAATCCGTTTTATATTTTCACAAAACAATAAAATTACACAAATGTAAAAACATATATAAATAATACAACGATAGAATGTATTTTCCATTTCTTATTTTCTATAACTTTTTTTATTAACAACACAAGTTTTAACAAAATTTTAGCACAAATAATACCAAACAAAAAAATGTCAATAAAAGTAGTAAACAAATGAGCAAGGTAGATTAACACCAGGTAGTCGCAAAAGAACTTGCCGTGGAGAATTTATATTTGGGCTGTCACAAAAGCTGATACATTAACACAGTTGACAGTTCAAATATGGAAAAGAGTTAGTAGTCAGCTGAGCTCTCGAGGCCACATAGTATTAATGCGCCTTGTAAATGAGCAAAACATAAAACAGCTGATTCGAATATCGGTTTTATTTGCATTTGAAAATAATAAAACCGACTTCTTTTTATGACACCAAATGAAACCAATATCGATTTGCAAAACCGACAATCAGCAAAACCGACTTGGATTCTATGACACCCCCGATTATGTTTAGTAAATTAGTTCTAGTTTTTAAGAATGTATGATGTTATCAGTTTTTAAAAATTTTAACATTTGTAAGACTTTTTGTAAAAAAATTGGTGTTTCGTGCAAATAAAATTTATTCTTAACCCTACGTCTATACCTGTTATAGTTTCATCATGCTAAATGTCAAATTCAATATAGGAAAAAGAGCTAACATAAAATATTTTTCAAAATAAAGTTTGATATTTGTCATGATAAAAATATATCAGGTATAGACGTAGCGTAATGGTACACTCAAAAAAAATCAAGTAATCCGTCAGTGTTGTCAGATTAGGGGATTTCTCCTCCAATTGAGGATTTTCTTTTCAAAATGAGGATAACAAATTAGCTTTGGGGATTGGGGAATTCATTGGAGATAATTTTTATGCTTTGGGGATCTTACGAGTTTTTGGGAGTTTTTATTTTATTTTATATTATATCTTTATATTTATTTTTTGGATTATTTAAATTTCAATACATAATTTGCGTATCGACGTGAACTTGAACTCAATAAAAAAAATTAGAAACAAAATGCAGTACGAGTTTACGAATTGTACGAATCTCTGTTGAGAATTAATATACACATTAAAAATAATAGAATTTGTTATGACACGTTTAGTCCATCTTAGAAATAACATTAAAAGTATGTACCAAAATATTTCCTTAGAAAACGATAGAGACGATTTGGACTTCGAATTTTTTTATTTTATTAATCAACTTATCTAATGTGCTAGAAATGCAGATCGAGAGCCTATATTTAATAAATGCAAATTAAATAATGCTAACTTCTCAGGACAGACTAAGAAAAAGTTATATCGCTTATTATTGTAAAAAACAATGAATGAATGAGTGATTTATTTAAGTTGAATAATACATATGACTTTCATTGGCGCTTTACCAAATCGTCAGTAGACTTCAACCATAACTTTGAACAGTTGCAAACCTCTTATTTATGCACAGACTTTCAAAAACCATTTGAGAATTTACAAATGATAATATTTTTGAACATAACAAAATAATAAAATAAGCGTAATAGGCTTAGAAACTTATACAAAACCCAGCAAATAATTTGTATTCGATATGAATCTATTTTATTTTTCTACACCTTTATACAATTATAAATCGATTGCATAACAATAAAGGTATTTATTAGGCAAAATCAAAAATAAAACCAAACTTAAAGCTTTAAGAAATTTATTATTTGATTTATTCAGCCATGTCACAGAATACCATTCCGATCGGAAGTGGTTTCAATTCCGTAAGTTGCTTCTTTGGAAAACAAAAGTTTTCTTCGTAATCAAACCAATTTTGAATGTCAAAGTGGAATTGAAAAACACTTTTCTACTGACGTCATTTACAGTAAATACCAAAAAACCTGCATGCTTTTAGGAGCGTCAAACAAATATTTGGTCATGATCTTTCCATGTTAATAAAAAGCTCAATGTGAGCTTTTCATCTTAAAACAAGAGTAAACAAACGCCTCAAGGTAGAACAACTTTATTATTGTAAAAACGAAATGCAAAATAAACGGAATCTAAAGCACCAAAAATTTACATTTTCGGTTGTTGTGATGATAAAAGTCGGCACCTGCTTTGCCTCGTTTTTATCAC
Source organism: Panzeria rudis (assembly GCA_956483635.1). Classification (NCBI taxonomy): domain Eukaryota; kingdom Metazoa; phylum Arthropoda; class Insecta; order Diptera; family Tachinidae; genus Panzeria; species Panzeria rudis. Next base: position 55,680,850 of record OY101450.1, read on the forward strand.
ACTGGGCCGCTACGAAGTAGAAACCAATTAGGTCCCGTATATTAAACTAAAGTAAATTCATCTTATATTTCTTTACATACCTTAGGTATTATTTTGTTTATTGAATTAAAGTAAATTCAGTTTATATTCCTTTACATACCTTAGGTATTATTTTGTTTATTGAATCAAAGTGAATTTAGTTCATATGTTCTCCCATTATTAACAACGCATGGAAAAGCTATAGTTTATTGTAACCATCATTATATTATCTATTGAATATGTTTTATTTTTTAATCTATAAGTTAGACTGTATCGAATTGACATTAACCACTTTGAAAGTAACGCCATCTGCTGGCAAGTGGCAACCTAGATTACATGATACATCCAATTAGTTTAAGCAGGCATACAACGATGCATTCGATGTAGTACCAAATGGTGCAACTGTTAATTTTGCCACGAATAGGGTATAAAAGGAAATGTATTTGTAGGAAATAGGGGCAGTGTTCGCTTGGGCTTTGTTGAGGTAAGACATTAAATAAACAGTAGTTAGTCATAATTTACTTAGGAATAATATTAGCTGTGTTCATTTACTGAAAATTGTTAACAATTGTTAACAATTTTTGATAGAAAGTGTTCATTAACTCCAAACATTTTCAACGAGAGAGCGTCAAAAGAGAGCAACAAATTGAGACACAAAAAAATTGTTGAAAATTCTTGATAGTAAAATTTTTACTTTCAATAATTGTTCAAACAGCTGTTTTGTGTTTGTATTTACAAATCAAGTTTGCTAAAAGAAGTTGGGAAATAAAAATATTTTTGCAAAATTTAAGAAATTCTAAGTGAATGTTAATTTTTAAAGCGATGAAATATATTAATACGATAGAAAACCAATTTTTGTTTAATTTAGGACCAACCGCACAAAAATAAGATGTCTAAAGCAATGGAATTTAGCAACACAGGATCTAGTACATCAGGGCCAGAGGATGTTGCAGCAAATTTTAGTATTGCAAATATTATGAGTATCTAGATACTCGGTACTTTACACTATGGCGGTAGATAATCCAATTAGTTCATACATAAATATATTTAATGTTAATGTAAATTTGACTATGTAATTTAGACAATTAGCAGTATCTTGGAAACCATAAGAGGGAATTTCTTGAAATTAAAAAAAAGCTAATATGTACTAAATATTTCAAAATTAAAAAAATGTCAAAACGAAAAATCGCCAAAATGAAAAAGCGTTTAACGGAAAAAACACCAAAATTGCAAAAAAATTACTAAAACGCAAAAAATCACCAAAACTAAAAAGATCGCCAAAAAAACTTAAAAAAAAACCCAAAAACCGAAAAAAGTCGCCAAAACGAAAAAAACACTAAAACTAAAAATATCGTCAAAAACGAAAATTCGCCAAAAATGGAAAAAATCACCAAAGCGAAAAAAGCGTCAAAGCTAAAAAATCGCCAAACACCGAAAATTTGCTAAAACGAAAGTGTCAAACCCAAAAAATCGCTAAAACTAAAAAAATCAGCAAACACCGAAAAAATTCCCAAAACCCAAAAAAGCGCCAAAACTAAAATAAATCTCTAAAAAATCGTCAAAAAGTAAAAAAAAAACGTTAAAACAAAAAAAAAACGCTAAAACAAAAATATTGCCAAAACTAACGAAAATACACAAATAAACATACGTTATTCTGGCATATTCTGTGTTTCACAAAAAATAAAATAATGTGAATTTTCTTGGCATTGTTGTTATAAAAAATTATTTATAACAACAATGCTATGAGAAATACACATAATTTTATTTTTTTGTGAAACACAGAACATGAGAAAATGACGTTAACATAAAAATATTTCTGCAACTTTCGATTGATAATTGGTCCCAAAATGTAATCCATATATAAATTTTTTAAATATTGTACTTCATTACAAAATAATTTGTTTTTGTTTTCATTACCTCAAAAGTTTAAAATTTCAGATATGTACCCTTTTTTCAATTTCTTATTCAATTTTGTTGAAAAGAAATAATAATAAATGCCGAAATCACATTATTTTTATAGTAATAGGTACATATATTACATTTTTCCACATATAGGAGTAGTTATTAAGTACTCATATATACCTATATATTATAACACTATTTTAGCTTGAAAATTTTGGATGGTAAAGTGTTCATTTACTTTTTATTATTTTTGAGAGTAATTTTACAAAATTCCTTTTTACTCTCTCGTTGATGGAAAGTGATAGGAAAGTAAATGAACAAAGCTATTAAGGCCATGTCAGATAAAACTTTTGCTTCGCGTTGCGTTACAGATTCGCTTTGACATCTAAGATGAAATGTACATACTTATACGAAACATGCCACATAAAGCACTTTTTACGCAGCGTGAAGCGAAAAGTTCGGCAACTCTCATCTTTTTGCTTGCTTTGACAATCAGCTGGAATAATTTTCTTTTATTATATTGCCAAACGAAACATATTGCGCGTTTGAATCTGTTTTAATAAGAGGTAAATATGTATGTGGCATTTATTTATTTATAATAAATCGTAAAATAACATAATTGACTTTTATTTTTATAAAAAATATATATATAAATAGCAAAATTATCAACTTCTTTTTTGGTAAACGATCAATGCGCGAGCAGAGGGCGAGGCCGATGTAAAATGGTGATAGGCGCCGGCTAAGAACAAATATAGTCGGCGGCGGCTATTAGCCGGCTAAGAGCCGAAAATTTTTCGCCGGCGGCGGCTACCCAAATTTATCGGCTAACGGTCGGCTAACAGAGTATTTCTTGCTTACTTACATACAAGGTATATTTACAACAGGTATACTCGGCCCAATTATAAATAAACTTGCCTTTCTAGACGATTTACTGCCTTATTTATAAAAATAATTTTCATAAGAAATTTTTTTCATATGTTCCAAAACCGAATTAAATATTTTTAAATGCGCATGTTAGTAAATATCCACTTTTTATTATAAGAAATCGGCTTAGCCGCTAGCCGATATTAGCCGCAATAATCGGCGGCGTCTAAGTGATTGTGAAAATCAGCGGCGGCGGCTAATAGCCGGCTATTAGCCGACCAGCTTCGTGCTCTGTGCGCGAGTGTTGTCAAAGTTTTCATTGTGTCATACTCCTTTTGCTTTACACTTTTCTATCAAAGTTAGAAACGTCACGCAAAGCGACAAAGTTTTATCTGACACGGCCTTTATTATTGTTGGTCAGCCGGCGGTAATAATATTGGGAGAATAGTTAGTCGTGGGAGCAAGTAGTCTGTTGAAGAGTAGATATTGTGTAGCCATATTGTTATTGTTGGTCATATATCATTACCGTCGGAATGATATATGAGGAGAACAGTTAGTCGGGGAAAGCATTTATACAGGGGAATAGCATTGTGAAGCGTAGATATTGTGTAGCCATATTGTTGGTCAGCCGACGGTAATGATATATGAGCAGTGTTCGCTTGGGCTTTGTTGAGGTAAGACATTAAATAAATAGTAGTTAGTCAGAATATACTTAGGAATAAATATTATTATTGTTGGTCAGCCGACAGTAATAATATTGGGGGAATAGTTAGTCGTGGGAGGAATTTAAACATTCATACAAATTTTAACATGTGTTCTTCCCTAAAAATTTCTTCCCTAAAATAAAATCGTTTTCTTCCCTAAAAATTTCTTCCCATAAATAAAACCATTTTCATCCCAATGAAAACTCATCTTCATCTCATACCCCATTCCACTACTACTATTGCCACATCAACAATTTCGTGCATTCATCGCCAAATGTTAATAAATATCGTTTAGATATTTAAATTGTGCTACAAAAAATGTAACTAATTGAACTTGCCTCAAATGACAGCCAAAATTAAATTAAAGAATGCAACAAAACAAAAAAAAAATGTTCTACACACAAGTTTTGTTGGATTTTTATTCAAAATCAAGTTTTTCCAGAATTACAAGGTTATAACAACTAGTTCTGGAAAAGGGTGGCCAAAAACGATATATGTACGTATATCGGCGTTTTCAAAGTTCATATCTGGAATTCATTTTAGAGGATGTAAGCTTTACGTTTTACCACTTTTATGTAAAACACCATTAGGAAAATTTTTGTAAGAAAGGAGCAAAAGTATCCATACCACGAAGTGGTGGAGCGCTAAAATCTTTTAGAAAAGGTTTCTCGTGGTGTTTTACATAAAAACACTTCTTAAATTTAACCCCCTAAAATGAATTCCAGATGTTAACTTTCAAAACTGATACAGGTATATATAGTATATAGATTTTTGGTGGCTTCTACCAAAGTCAGTCGTTAAAACCATGTAATTTTTTTTGCGTTGCACAATTTAATGAACAAAAAAAACGAAAAATTTTGTTAAGAATCATACAATTGTCACCTAAAAAGACCCAAGAAATCAATCCAAACGCCTAAACATTGTTCGTTGTCTTTGGGTCAGCTTACGGACTTTCTCCTCTATCATAAAGATCGGCCTCAAGCAAATCATAGTTATATACAAACCTAGACGAGAAAGTCCTTAAGCCTGTCCAAAGGCCAGCTAGGCAGAAAACTACTCAATGAACCTGCTATTGGACATACTTACATTGTATTGTATATAAAATAATTCTTGTAAAAGCAGCCGACTACAAAATGGGCGTGGCATTGCGCATAATTTTTATCATAATGATGTACTTTCACGAGAAATAATTGTGTGCGAAGTTTCATAAGAATCGGTTAAGTAGAAGTAGTTTAAATGAATATTTACATTTCATGTGCGTGGTACTGCCCACTTTTCTAGCCATAATGTAAAATTGTCTAATATGTTATTATTGCTCCAAAAATTGTTTTTTACTGCTTGAACTAAAGACAAATTGAAAAAAATTGCTTGTTTTGTCTCAGTCGACAATAAAAATACAAGTGCCTACTTTAGACATTTGTGTTCGTACAAATGACTGAAAAATTTGTTAGTGGGATGCAAATTTGTTTTGAAATGCTTACGTTATTGTTCGCAGTCCTTTTTGTTTCGACTTGTCGTGCTGAAGGCTTTCAGTGGGACACAAAACAGCTGTTTGTCGTTTAAAATGCCTGCGAACGAAAATGTGTGACATCCTGGGACAGGCTATATTATTCTATATTATTCACGGACTTTTATATTATGTATCAGGATCTAATTTGTATCACATATAAAGTTTTACGAAAGTTTACATACGACTGACAATTTCAAAGTTTTTTAATAAATTACACTATGCAAGTCGCAAAATTTAACAAGTTGGGCTCTCTACTGGTAAAGTTAATTCAAGTACCCTAAATTCAATGGCGTTAGCCGTTTTTCGAAGTTAAAGTTCGTATTCGCTATATTCGCGACTTAAATTTATCGTAGTAAACTACCATAAAACGATTTTTTATACCTTTAGTATGATTTTCAAATATAAATTTAGCTATTTTGATTATATATGTACAACATTAAGAGATTATGTAATTTTTTTTTCTAAAAAATTAAAAATTTTCTAGAAAATAAAATTTTTTTTAAAACAATTTTTTTTTGCTAAAAACGATTTTTTGCAAGTGAACATTACAGTACCATTTTGTTTTATGTAAGTTTAAGAGAATTTAGATTACTAAAACTCGAAAATTTTAAAGTTTGTATTATACAAAAATTTTTTGCGAAAAAAGTTTATTTTTCGAAAAAAAAACATCACAGTGTCGTGTAATGTTGTGTTTGTTTAACCGATTTAAATTCGAAAATTTTCACAATATTACAAAAATATGGTTTTACAGTACTTCAATAAAAATATATTGCAAATCGCGAATACGTGCGCTAACTTCGACAAATTGAAATCAGCGTACTCGAATTTTCTTTATTAGTAGGGGCCCAGCTTGCTAAAGAAAAAAAGTTGCAAATTCATAATCAGTGTTATTAATATAAAACGCTTCTATCTTTTTATTTATTTTTTATTTTAAAGTATTTAAAAGATCATACGAACAAAAACAAAAACTTCTCCAAACCACAAAGATTGGCTGTTTTTCTAAACGCATGTTGCTTTGTAGTAATACATTACTTGGTCCTAAACATAGCATTTAAAATTATGACAAGGTGGTCTGTTCCTAAGTCCCGGTCCACACGTGCAATTTTTGTTGCAGCAATTCTTCATTTTTCATTGAGAAAGCGCGAGAGAGGAATATATATGGTATATATTTCTATTTCAACACATTCCCACAAATTCAAAAATTGCTGCAACAAAAATTGCTGGTGTGGACGGGGAGTAAACGTATCAATTTCGTTTCATTTCGTTGTCGATACGAATAGAAGAGCAAAATGTGTATACACAAAAATTTGGATGCAAAGCAAGAGACAAAGAAACAACAATGAATCAATACGGTGCTAATGCTGTATTGGCACATTGTAGACATACGTTTAGGAAAACAGCCATTTATCCAAAAAGCAAAGACTGATCAAAAACAAAAATATAGAACAATTTTGAAACCACTTGGTAAAAGATGTTCTTAAAATCATTGATTTATTTCCAAAGTGAACCACATGAACACCTCTAGTTGGCTTCAATAAGCCTACTATGTATTTCTAACAAACTGTATTCTGTAGGAACATACAGTCTACTTCTTTTTTCGTAGTGGAGGAGTTAGATCCGTTAACAGGAAAAATATTAACACGAAGTTAATATAGAAACTCATTAACGCAAAAGCTACACCGGCACACAAAAACAAAAAAGTTGGCTGTACATATGACTAAGCCCACCTACCTACATGCATTTCGATGAACTGAATCCGAATTATATTCGATATGCAAAATAAAATAGATTCATATCGAATATAATTTGTTTGTTCGTTGTATAAGTTTCTGAACCTACTAAGCTTTTGTAATTTTCAAATGATTTTTGAAAGATTGTGTATAAGGTAAGAGGTTTGAAACTTTTCAAGATTATGGTTGAAGTCTACTGATGATTTCGTAAAGGAGCAATAAAATGTTAACGATAATGTTAAACTTTCAGATGAAACTTAAGTTAAGACAAACTGAGAGTTCGTAAACTTTTAAATAAAATTGATATGACTGAACTTTGTGTTAATAGGGATTAGTTATTTACCTGTGGTCCATATCTTTCAATATATGTATATATGTATATTAAAAATATTTTAGAAGAAGTAGTTTTAATTATAGATCAAAGGAAAACAACTTTTAAGGAATTTCCCCAAAAAGCTTCAATGTATTTTTTAAATAACCCCATCGAAAACCCCAAATGAAAATTTTAATCCTTTTTTGCTATGACAATTTCGCTAATTTGGGGTTAGAACCCCTAAACTAGCACCATTGACCACATTAGAAAATAAGAATTCCTTTCCCTTTCATAGAATCTTCGTAATGTTGTAAAGTTGAAGGGCATCAAAACAATACTTTCGACCTTTTTCTCATCGCACACCCTGGAAAGTATGAAGTGAACGTTAATGCACCTCTTGGTAACTCGGATCATAGCACCATTTCCGCCTCCTTTTCGTTCTCAGAACTTCGTAACGTTTCATGACCAGCTACGAAACGTTTAAAATATATATACGAAGAGGTTCGTTGAGCAGAGCTCAACGATTTTTTCCGGCATTATAACTGGAAACTATGTTTCCTTGACAATAATGTTATTGCCATGGCAGAAATGGTCGTAAATATAATTTTGCTGGGAATGAAAACTTTCATTCCATCAAAGCGAATTCCGATTAAACCTAGAACGAACTCTTGGTTTAACCAGGCTTGTAAATATGCAGTCAGATCCAGAGAGGAAGCATTCAGTATCTGCCGTAGTAACAAAAACTCAGATACTGATTCGCTGCGCAAAAGGGCGAGATCTTCGTGTGCCAGATTACTAAGGCGTGGAAAAGCTCTACACGAGCAGCGTCTTCGTGCTAAAGTCCTTGATGCCCCGCGGGGCAGCAAGAGCTTTTGGTCATTCGTTAAAAGAGTAAAGGATAATGCTAGTTCCTCAATTCCGACTCTTTTAAAGGGTGACCATATATTCACTGACCCGGCTGATAGAGCTAACCTTTTGGCTGAATTATTTGCAAGTAATTCTCACTTGCCGGAAAGCAATCAACCACTGCCCGCGCTTGATAGAGTATCTGTAACTATGCCAAAGATATTTTTTCGAGCGCGTGCAGTTAAAAGGGTTTTAGCGGATCTCAATATAAATAAGTCTCCTGGGCCGGACGGTATTCCAGCTCTGGTCTTGAAGCAGTGCTCTGCGACGCTAGCACGTCCGTTGGCAACCCTCTTTAGCACTCTGTATCATGCTGGTGAGTTTCCCTTGTGTTGGAAGGTTGCCAATGTAACGCGAAGCTTATTCAGCGACCGTCAGTATGGCTTCCGTAGAAGACGATCTACGGGGGACTTACTGGCATTCCTTTCGGAAAAATGGTGTCACTCCATACACCATTTTGGCGAGAGTAAGGTGGTGGCTTTAGATATCTCTAATGCGTTTGATAGAGTGTGGCATGGTGCACTTTTATCAAAACTTATTGCTTTTAGTGTTGGTGATGTCTTCTCTCGATTTATATCGAGCTTTCTCAGAGATCGCACTATACGGGTTGTTATAGATGGGATCTCATCAAATGAGTTCAAGATTAATTCAGGGGTACCACAAGGCTCCGTTCTTTCTCCTACCCTATTTCTTATTTTTCTTAATGACCTTCTCTGTCAAACTTCCAATCATATCTACTCTTTTGCAGACGACAGCACCATCTGCCATTCATATTCATTCAGCAATAGACCAAGTCTGTTGGAGATTAGGGCCATGCGGCAAAACATGAATGATACGATTAATCACGATCTCACAACAATCTCTGAACGGGGTAGTGCGAATAGGGTCGATTTCAACGCTCGTAAGACCCAATGCTGTATGCTTACTCACAGACGTACGACAGAACCTGCTGCTCAATCTGTAATTATGGGTGGCATAGGTATTAGGGAATCAGAAGCTCTTGATGTTCTTGGCATGAAAATCCAGTGTGACGTTCGATGGACTGATCACTTTTTTCAAGTCTCAAAAGAAGCATTCAAGTGCCTTGGTTTCTTAAGACGGTGTAAGATATACTTCACTCCATCTGATCTCCTTACTATTTATACCACCTATATCCGACCGAAAATGAAATACAACGCTCATGTATGGGCCGGTGCTTCAAAGTCTATTTTGAAGTTACTCGACCGCGTGCAAGAGAGGGCGAAGAAGCTCATCGGTGACAGTAGGGTAGCCAGCTCTATTGACTCGCTTGAGCATCGACGCAATGTGGGGTGCGTTTCATTGTTTTACCGTTACTACAATGGAATCTGCTCTGATGAAATCAGGGAACTGATTCCCGAAAACCGCTCTTTTTTGCGTACAACACGTTCTTCATTAAGGGCACATCAATTTGTGGTCGATATGCCAGTGAATCGCACTACGCATTATAGAGAGAACTCGTTCTTTGGCCGAACTGTTCGTATGTGGAATAAACTCCCTGCAGAGGTCTTTCCTGTCAGTTTCAATGTTGGAAGTTTCAAATCAAACGTCAACAAACACTACTCCCTTTATCCTCCTTCCCACAACCAATTTTCCTAGTTCCAGCACAATGCATTACATCAGTAGGGGTCATCCCCTGAGTCCTGGTCCGAGAAAAAAAAGTGACGGGTCTGGTTAGACGGCGTTCACGCAGGGCAACTTTTGTTGCGCAACTTTTAATTCAGCCGCGGGAAAGACAGAGAAAGTAACACAGTTTGTCTCTGTCTTTCTCCCAGCTGAATTAAAAGTTGCGCAACAAAAATTGTCCAGTGTGAGCCCCGTCTTAGTAGTCTATGGTAGTAGAGAAGTTTCGGAAGTCGGCAAAAATATATGTTTGGTGTTCGGTAAAATTAAGTTTAAATGCCAGCTTTTTTTAGGTACATACATATATCAATAGAGTTGTTCAGGGGTGTCATAGAAACCAATCTTATCGGAATTGGATTTGAAACCGACAAAAAAATATATACTTTGGTGTCATGGAATCCAATGTTATCGGTTTTGTGTTCGAACTTGAACTAGTGTCGGTTTTATGTGTCACAGAAACCAATGTTATCGGTTTTGTTATTGGAAATAAACGAATTAGCTTACAGCTGTCGTTTTGTTATTGGAAATAAATAAAACAAGCTAAAAGCTCCATTTTTCATTTTATTTTTTCAACAAAAAATGACTAGCTCATTTTATTTATAGAAATTTTATTTTTTAATAGTTAAAAAATAATTTCAATAATTTTTTTTTGTATTTTCAATAAATCCGTTTTATATTTTCACAAAACAATAAAATTACACAAATGTAAAAACATATATAAATAATACAACGATAGAATGTATTTTCCATTTCTTATTTTCTATAACTTTTTTTATTAACAACACAAGTTTTAACAAAATTTTAGCACAAATAATACCAAACAAAAAAATGTCAATAAAAGTAGTAAACAAATGAGCAAGGTAGATTAACACCAGGTAGTCGCAAAAGAACTTGCCGTGGAGAATTTATATTTGGGCTGTCACAAAAGCTGATACATTAACACAGTTGACAGTTCAAATATGGAAAAGAGTTAGTAGTCAGCTGAGCTCTCGAGGCCACATAGTATTAATGCGCCTTGTAAATGAGCAAAACATAAAACAGCTGATTCGAATATCGGTTTTATTTGCATTTGAAAATAATAAAACCGACTTCTTTTTATGACACCAAATGAAACCAATATCGATTTGCAAAACCGACAATCAGCAAAACCGACTTGGATTCTATGACACCCCCGATTATGTTTAGTAAATTAGTTCTAGTTTTTAAGAATGTATGATGTTATCAGTTTTTAAAAATTTTAACATTTGTAAGACTTTTTGTAAAAAAATTGGTGTTTCGTGCAAATAAAATTTATTCTTAACCCTACGTCTATACCTGTTATAGTTTCATCATGCTAAATGTCAAATTCAATATAGGAAAAAGAGCTAACATAAAATATTTTTCAAAATAAAGTTTGATATTTGTCATGATAAAAATATATCAGGTATAGACGTAGCGTAATGGTACACTCAAAAAAAATCAAGTAATCCGTCAGTGTTGTCAGATTAGGGGATTTCTCCTCCAATTGAGGATTTTCTTTTCAAAATGAGGATAACAAATTAGCTTTGGGGATTGGGGAATTCATTGGAAATAATTTTTATGCTTTGGGGATCTTAGGAGTTTTTGGGAGTTTTTATTTTATATTATATCTTTATATTTATTTTTTGGATTATTTAAATTTCAATACATAATTTGCGTATCGACGTGAACTTGAACTCAATAAAAAAAAAATTAGAAACAAAATGCAGTACGAGTTTACGAATTGTACGAATCTCTGTTGAGAATTAATATACACATTAAAAATAATAGAATTTGTTATGACACGTTTAGTCCATCTTAGAAATAACATTAAAAGTATGTACCAAAATATTTCCTTAGAAAACGATAGAGACGATTTGGACTTCGAATTTTTTTATTTTATTAATCAACTTATCTAATGTGCTAGAAATGCAGATCGAGAGCCTATATTTAATAAATGCAAATTAAATAATGCTAACTTCTCAGGACAGACTAAGAAAAAGTTATATCGCTTATTATTGTAAAAAACAATGAATGAATGAGTGATTTATTTAAGTTGAATAATACATATGACTTTCATTGGCGCTTTACCAAATCGTCAGTAGACTTCAACCATAACTTTGAACAGTTGCAAACCTCTTATTTATGCACAGACTTTCAAAAACCATTTGAGAATTTACAAATGATAATATTTTTGAACATAACAAAATAATAAAATAAGCGTAATAGGCTTAGAAACTTATACAAAACCCAGCAAATAATTTGTATTCGATATGAATCTATTTTATTTTTCTACACCTTTATACAATTATAAATCGATTGCATAACAATAAAGGTATTTATTAGGCAAAATCAAAAATAAAACCAAACTTAAAGCTTTAAGAAATTTATTATTTGATTTATTCAGCCATGTCACAGAATACCATTCCGATCGGAAGTGGTTTCAATTCCGTAAGTTGCTTCTTTGGAAAATAAAAGTTTTCTTCGTAATCAAACCAATTTTGAATGTCAAAGTGGAATTGAAAAACACTTTTCTACTGACTTCATTTACAGTAAATACCAAAAAAACCTGCATGCTTTTAGGAGCGTCAAACAAATATTTGGTCATGATCTTTCCATGTTAATAAAAAGCTCAATGTGAGCTTTTCATCTTAAAACAAGAGTAAACAAACGCCTCAAGGTAGAACAACTTTATTATTGTAAAAACGAAATGCAAAATAAACGGAATCTAAAGCACCAAAAATTTACATTTTCGGTTGTTGTGATGATAAAAGTCGGCACCTGCTTTGCCTCGTTTTTATCACACTGGGCCGCTACGAAGTAGAAACCAATTAGGTCCCGTATATTAAACTAAAGTAAATTCATCTTATATTTCTTTACATACCTTAGGTATTATTTTGTTTATTGAATTAAAGTAAATTCAGTTTATATTCCTTTACATACCTTAGGTATTATTTTGTTTATTGAATCAAAGTGAATTTAGTTCATATGTTCTCCCATTATTAACAACGCATGGAAAAGCTATAGTTTATTGTAACCATCATTATATTATCTATTGAATATGTTTTATTTTTTAATCTATAAGTTAGACTGTATCGAATTGACATTAACCACTTTGAAAGTAACGATCGTTAGTAGGACGCCATCTGCTGGCAAGTGGCAACCTAGATTACATGATACATCCAATTAGTTTAAGCAGGCATACAACGATGCATTCGATGTAGTACCAAATGGTGCAACTGTTAATTTTGCCACGAATAGGGTATAAAAGGAAATGTATTTGTAGGAAATAGGGGCAGTGTTCGCTTGGGCTTTGTTGAGGTAAGACATTAAATAAACAGTAGTTAGTCATAATTTACTTAGGAATAATATTATTATTGTTGGTCAGCCGGCGGTAATAATATTGGGAGAATAGTTAGTCGTGGGAGCAAGTAGTCTGTTGAAGAGTAGATATTGTGTAGCCATATTGTTATTGTTGGTCATATATCATTACCGTCGGAATGATATATGAGGAGAACAGTTAGTCGGGGAAAGCATTTATACAGGGGAATAGCATTGTGAAGCGTAGATATTGTGTAGCCATATTGTTGGTCAGCCGACGGTAATGATATATGAGCAGTGTTCGCTTGGGCTTTGTTGAGGTAAGACATTAAATAAATAGTAGTTAGTCAGAATATACTTAGGAATAAATATTATTATTGTTGGTCAGCCGACAGTAATAATATTGGGGGAATAGTTAGTCGTGGGAGGAATTTAAACATTCATAAAAATTTTAACATGTGTTCTTCCCTAAAAATTTCTTCCCAAAAATAAAATCGTTTTCTTCCCTAAAAATTTCTTCCCATAAATAAAACCATTTTCATCCCAATGAAAACTCATCTTTATCTCATACCCCATTTCACTACTACTATTGCCACATCAACAATTTCGTGCATTCATCGCCAAATGTTAATAAATATCGTTTAAATATTTAAATTGTGCTACAAAAAATGTAACTAATTGAACTTGCCTCAAATGACAGCCAAAATTAAATTAAAGAATGCAACAAAACAAAAAAAAAACAATGTTCTACACACAAGTTTTGTTGGATTTTTATTCAAAATCAAGTTTTTCCAGAATTACAAGGTTATAACAACTAGTTCTGGAAAAGGGTGGCCAAAAACGATATATGTACGTATATCGGCGTTTTCAAAGTTCATATCTGGAATTCATTTTAGAGGATGTAAGCTTTACGTTTTACCACTTTTATGTAAAACACCATTAGGAAAATTTTTGTAAGAAAGGAGCAAAAGTATCCATACCACGAAGTGGTGGAGCGCTAAAATCTTTTAGAAAAGGTTTCTCGTGGTGTTTTACATAAAAACACTTCTTAAATTTAACCCCCTAAAATGAATTCCAGATGTTAACTTTCAAAACTGATACAGGTATATATAGTATATAGATTTTTGGCGGCTTCTACCAAAGTCAGTCGTTAAAACCATGTAATTTTTTTTGCGTTGCACAATTTAATGAACAAAAAAAACGAAAAATTTTGTTAAGAATCATACAATTGTCACCTAAAAAGACCCAAGAAATCAATCCAAACGCCTAAACATTGTTCGTTGTCTTTGGGTCAGCTTACGGACTTTCTCCTCTATCATAAAGATCGGCCTCAAGCAAATTATAGTTATATACAAACCTAGACGAGAAAGTCCTTAAGCCTGTCCAAAGGCCAGCTAGGCAGAAAACTACTCAATGAACCTGCTATTGGACATACTTACATTGTATTGTATATAAAATAATTCTTGTAAAAGCAGCCGACTACAAAATGGGCGTGGCATTGCGCATAATTTTTATCATAATGATGTACTTTCACGAGAAATAATTGTGTGCGAAGTTTCATAAGAATCGGTTAAGTAGAAGTAGTTTAAATGAATATTTACATTTCATGTGCGTGGTACTGCCCACTTTTCTAGCCATAATGTAAAATTGTCTAATATGTTATTATTGCTCCAAAAATTGTTTTTTACTGCTTGAACTAAAGACAAATTGAAAAAAATTGCTTGTTTTGTCTCAGTCGACAATAAAAATACAAGTGCCTACTTTAGACATTTGTGTTCGTACAAATGACTGAAAAATTTGTTAGTGGGATGCAAATTTGTTTTGAAATGCTTACGTTATTGTTCGCAGTCCTTTTTGTTTCGACTTGTCGTGCTGAAGGCTTTCAGTGGGACACAAAACAGCTGTTTGTCGTTTAAAATGCCTGCGAACGAAAATGTGTGACATCCTGGGACAGGCTATATTATTCTATATTATTCACGGACTTTTATATTATGTATCAGGATCTAATTTGTATCACATATAAAGTTTTACGAAAGTTTACATACGACTGACAATTTCAAAGTTTTTTAATAAATTACACTATGCAAGTCGCAAAATTTAACAAGTTGGGCTCTCTACTGGTAAAGTTAATTCAAGTACCCTAAATTCAATGGCGTTAGCCGTTTTTCGAAGTTAAAGTTCGTATTCGCTATATTCGCGACTTAAATTTATCGTAGTAAACTACCATAAAACGATTTTTTATACCTTTAGTATGATTTTCAAATATAAATTTAGCTATTTTGATTATATATGTACAACATTAAGAGATTATGTAATTTTTTTTTCTAAAAAATTAAAAATTTTCTAGAAAATAAAATTTTTTTTAAAACAATTTTTTTTTGCTAAAAACGATTTTTTGCAAGTGAACATTACAGTACCATTTTGTTTTATGTAAGTTTAAGAGAATTTAGATTACTAAAACTCGAAAATTTTAAAGTTTGTATTATACAAAAATTTTTTGCGAAAAAAGTTTATTTTTCGAAAAAAAACATCACAGTGTCGTGTAATGTTGTGTTTGTTTAACCGATTTAAATTCGAAAATTTTCACAATATTACAAAAATATGGTTTTACAGTACTTCAATAAAAATATATTGCAAATCGCGAATACGTGCGCTAACTTCGACAAATTGAAATCAGCATACTCGAATTTTCTTTATTAGTAGGGGCCCAGCTTGCTAAAGAAAAAAAGTTGCAAATTCATAATCAGTGTTATTAATATAAAACGCTTCTATCTTTTTATTTATTTTTTATTTTAAAGTATTTAAAAGATCATACGAACAAAAACAAAAACTTCTCCAAACCACAAAGATTGGCTGTTTTTCTAAACGCATGTTGCTTTGTAGTAATACATTACTTGGTCCTAAACATAGCATTTAAAATTATGACAAGGTGGTCTGTTCCTAAGTCCCGGTCCACACGTGCAATTTTTGTTGCAGCAATTCTTCATTTTTCATTGAGAAAGCGCGAGAGAGGAATATATATGGTATATATTTCTATTTCAACACATTCCCACAAATTCAAAAATTGCTGCAACAAAAATTGCTGGTGTGGACGGGGAGTAAACGTATCAATTTCGTTTCATTTCGTTGTCGATACGAATAGAAGAGCAAAATGTGTATACACAAAAATTTGGATGCAAAGCAAGAGACAAAGAAACAACAATGAATCAATACGGTGCTAATGCTGTATTGGCACATTGTAGACATACGTTTAGGAAAACAGCCATTTATCCAAAAAGCAAAGACAGATCAAAAACAAAAATATAGAACAATTTTGAAACCACTTGGTAAAAGATGTTCTTAAAATCATTGATTTATTTCCAAAGTGAACCACATGAACACCTCTAGTTGGCTTCAATAAGCCTACTATGTATTTCTAACAAACTGTATTCTGTAGGAACATACAGTCTACTTCTTTTTTCGTAGTGGAGGAGTTAGATCCGTTAACAGGAAAAATATTAACACGAAGTTAATATAGAAACTCATTAACGCAAAAGCTACACCGGCACACAAAAACAAAAAAGTTGGCTGTACATATGACTAAGCCCACCTACCTACATGCATTTCGATGAACTGAATCCGAATTATATTCGATATGCAAAATAAAATAGATTCATATCGAATATAATTTGTTTGTTCGTTGTATAAGTTTCTGAACCTACTAAGCTTTTGTAATTTTCAAATGATTTTTGAAAGATTGTGTATAAGGTAAGAGGTTTGAAACTTTTCAAGATTATGGTTCAAGTCTACTGATGATTTCGTAAAGGAGCAATAAAATGTTAACGATAATGTTAAACTTTCAGATGAAACTTAAGTTAAGACAAACTGAGAGTTCGTAAACTTTTAAATAAAATTGATATGACTGAACTTTGTGTTAATAGGGATTAGTTATTTACCTGTGGTCCATATCTTTCAATATATGTATATTAAAAATATTTTAGAAGAAGTAGTTTTAATTATAGATCAAAGGAAAACAACTTTTAAGGAATTTCCCCAAAAAGCTTCAATGTATTTTTTAAATAACCCCATCGAAAACCCCAAATGAAAATTTTAATCCTTTTTTGCTATGACAATTTCGCTAATTTGGGGTTAGAACCCCTAAACTAGCACCATTGACCACATTAGAAAATAAGAATTCCTTTCCCTTTCATAGAATCTTCGTAATGTTGTAAAGTTGAAGGGCATCAAAACAATACTTTCGACCTTTTTCTCATCGCACACCCTGGAAAGTATGAAGTGAACGTTAATGCACCTCTTGGTAACTCGGATCATAGCACCATTTCCGCCTCCTTTTCGTTCTCAGAACTTCGTAACGTTTCATGACCAGCTACGAAACGTTTAAAATATATATACGAAGAGGTTCGTTGAGCAGAGCTCAACGACTTTTTCCGGCATTATAACTGGAAACTATGTTTCCTTGACAATAATGTTATTGCCATGGCAGAAATGGTCGTAAATATAATTTTGCTGGGAATGAAAACTTTCATTCCATCAAAGCGAATTCCGATTAAACCTAGAACGAACTCTTGGTTTAACCAGGCTTGTAAATATGCAGTCAGATCCAGAGAGGAAGCATTCAGTATCTGCCGTAGTAACAAAAACTCAGATACTGATTCGCTGCGCAAAAGGGCGAGATCTTCGTGTGCCAGATTACTAAGGCGTGGAAAAGCTCTACACGAGCAGCGTCTTCGTGCTAAAGTCCTTGATGCCCCGCGGGGCAGCAAGAGCTTTTGGTCATTCGTTAAAAGAGTAAAGGATAATGCTAGTTCCTCAATTCCGACTCTTTTAAAGGGTGACCATATATTCACTGACCCGGCTGATAGAGCTAACCTTTTGGCTGAATTATTTGCAAGTAATTCTCACTTGCCGGAAAGCAATCAACCACTGCCCGCGCTTGATAGAGTATCTGTAACTATGCCAAAGATATTTTTTCGAGCGCGTGCAGTTAAAAGGGTTTTAGCGGATCTCAATATAAATAAGTCTCCTGGGCCGGACGGTATTCCAGCTCTGGTCTTGAAGCAGTGCTCTGCGACGCTAGCATGTCCGTTGGCAACCCTCTTTAGCACTCTGTATCATGCTGGTGAGTTTCCCTTGTGTTGGAAGGTTGCCAATGTAACGCGAAGCTTACTCAGCGACCGTCAGTATGGCTTCCGTAGAAGACGATCTACGGGGGACTTACTGGCATTCCTTTCGGAAAAATGGTGTCACTCCATACACCATTTTGGCGAGAGTAAGGTGGTGGCTTTAGATATCTCTAATGCGTTTGATAGAGTGTGGCATGGTGCACTTTTATCAAAACTTATTGCTTTTAGTGTTGGTGATGTCTTCTCTCGATTTATATCGAGCTTTCTCAGAGATCGCACTATACGGGTTGTTATAGATGGGATCTCATCAAATGAGTTCAAGATTAATTCAGGGGTACCACAAGGCTCCGTTCTTTCTCCTACCCTATTTCTTATTTTTCTTAATGACCTTCTCTGTCAAACTTCCAATCATATCTACTCTTTTGCAGACGACAGCACCATCTGCCATTCATATTCATTCAGCAATAGACCAAGTCTGTTGGAGATTAGGGCCATGCGGCAAAACATGAATGATACGATTAATCACGATCTCACAACAATCTCTGAACGGGGTAGTGCGAATAGGGTCGATTTCAACGCTCGTAAGACCCAATGCTGTATGCTTACTCACAGACGTACGACAGAACCTGCTGCTCAATCTGTAATTATGGGTGGCATAGGTATTAGGGAATCAGAAGCTCTTGATGTTCTTGGCATGAAAATCCAGTGTGACGTTCGATGGACTGATCACTTTTTTCAAGTCTCAAGTGCCTTGGTTTCTTAAGACGGTGTAAGATATACTTCACTCCATCTGATCTCCTTACTATTTATACCACCTATATCCGACCGAAAATGAAATACAACGCTCATGTATGGGCCGGTGCTTCAAAGTCTATTTTGAAGTTACTCGACCGCGTGCAAGAGAGGGCGAAGAAGCTCATCGGTGACAGTAGGGTAGCCAGCTCTATTGACTCGCTTGAGCATCGACGCAATGTGGGGTGCGTTTCATTGTTTTACCGTTACTACAATGGAATCTGCTCTGATGAAATCAGGGAACTGATTCCCGAAAACCGCTCTTTTTTGCGTACAACACGTTCTTCATTAAGGGCACATCAATTTGTGGTCGATATGCCAGTGAATCGCACTACGCATTATAGAGAGAACTCGTTCTTTGGCCGAACTGTTCGTATGTGGAATAAACTCCCTGCAGAGGTCTTTCCTGTCAGTTTCAATGTTGGAAGTTTCAAATCAAACGTCAACAAACACTACTCCCTTTATCCTCCTTCCCACAACCAATTTTCCTAGTTCCAGCACAATGCATTACATCAGTAGGGGTCATCCCCTGAGTCCTGGTCCGAGAAAAAAAAGTGACGGGTCTGGTTAGACGGCGTTCACGCAGGGCAACTTTTGTTGCGCAACTTTTAATTCAGCCGCGGGAAAGACAGAGAAAGTAACACAGTTTGTCTCTGTCTTTCTCCCAGCTGAATTAAAAGTTGCGCAACAAAAATTGCCCAGTGTGAGCCCCGTCTTAGTAGTCTATGGTAGTAGAGAAGTTTCGGAAGTCGGCAAAAATATATGTTTGGTGTTCGGTAAAATTAAGTTTAAATGCCAGCTTTTTTTAGGTACATACATATATCAATAGAGTTGTTCAGGGGTGTCATAGAAACCAATCTTATCGGAATTGGATTTGAAACCGACAAAAAAATATATACTTTGGTGTCATGGAATCCAATGTTATCGGTTTTGTGTTCGAACTTGAACTAGTGTCGGTTTTATGTGTCACAGAAACCAATGTTATCGGTTTTGTTATTGGAAATAAACGAATTAGCTTACAGCTGTCGTTTTGTTATTGGAAATAAATAAAACAAGCTAAAAGCTCCATTTTTCATTTTATTTTTTCAACAAAAAATTACTAGCTCATTTTATTTATAGAAATTTTATTTTTTAATAGTTAAAAAATAATTTCAATAATTTTTTTTTGTATTTTCAATAAATTCGTTTTATATTTTCACAAAACAATAAAATTACACAAATGTAAAAACATATATAAATAATACAACGATAGAATGTATTTTCCATTTCTTATTTTCTATAACTTTTTTTATTAACAACACAAGTTTTAACAAAATTTTAGCACAAATAATACCAAACAAAAAAATGTCAATAAAAGTAGTAAACAAATGAGCAAGGTAGATTAACACCAGGTAGTCGCAAAAGAACTTGCCGTGGAGAATTTATATTTGGGCTGTCACAAAAGCTGATACATTAACACAGTTGACAGTTCAAATATGGAAAAGAGTTAGTAGTCAGCTGAGCTCTCGAGGCCACATAGTATTAATGCGCCTTGTAAATGAGCAAAACATAAAACAGCTGATTCGAATATCGGTTTTATTTGCATTTGAAAATAATAAAACCGACTTCTTTTTATGACACCAAATGAAACCAATATCGATTTGCAAAACCGACAATCAGCAAAACCGACTTGGATTCTATGACACCCCCGATTATGTTTAGTAAATTAGTTCTAGTTTTTAAGAATGTATGATGTTATCAGTTTTTAAAAATTTTAACATTTGTAAGACTTTTTGTAAAAAAATTGGTGTTTCGTGCAAATAAAATTTATTCTTAACCCTACGTCTATACCTGTTATAGTTTCATCATGCTAAATGTCAAATTCAATATAGGAAAAAGAGCTAACATAAAATATTTTTCAAAATAAAGTTTGATATTTGTCATGATAAAAATATATCAGGTATAGACGTAGCGTAATGGTACACTCAAAAAAAAATCAAGTAATCCGTCAGTGTTGTCAGATTAGGGGATTTCTCCTCCAATTGAGGATTTTCTTTTCAAAATGAGGATAACAAATTAGCTTTGGGGATTGGGGAATTCATTGGAGATAATTTTTATGCTTTGGGGATCTTAGGAGTTTTTGGGAGTTTTTATTTTATATTATATCTTTATATTTATTTTTTGGACTATTTAAATTTCAATACATAATTTGCGTATCGACGTGAACTTGAACTCAATAAAAAAACAACAATAAAGAAACAAAATGCAGTACGAGTTTACGAATTGTACGAATCTCTGTTGAGAATTAATATACACATTAAAAATAATAGAATTTGTTATGACACGTTTAGTCCATCTTAGAAATAACATTAAAAGTATGTACCAAAATATTTCCTTAGAAAACGATAGAGACGATTTGGACTTCGAATTTTTTTATTTTATTAATCAACTTATCTAATGTGCTAGAAATGCAGATCGAGAGCCTATATTTAATAAATGCAAATTAAATAATGCTAACTTCTCAGGACAGACTAAGAAAAAGTTATATCGCTTATTATTGTAAAAAACAATGAATGAATGAGTGATTTATTTAAGTTGAATAATACATATGACTTTCATTGGCGCTTTACCAAATCGTCAGTAGACTTCAACCATAACTTTGAACAGTTGCAAACCTCTTATTTATGCACAGACTTTCAAAAACCATTTGAGAATTTACAAATGATAATATTTTTGAACATAACAAAATAATAAAATAAGCGTAATAGGCTTAGAAACTTATACAAAACCCAGCAAATAATTTGTATTCGATATGAATCTATTTTATTTTTCTACACCTTTATACAATTATAAATCGATTGCATAACAATAAAGGTATTTATTAGGCAAAATCAAAAATAAAACCAAACTTAAAGCTTTAAGAAATTTATTATTTGATTTATTCAGCCATGTCACAGAATACCATTCCGATCGGAAGTGGTTTCAATTCCGTAAGTTGCTTCTTTGGAAAACGAAAGTTTTCTTCGTAATCAAACCAATTTTGAATGTCAAAGTGGAATTGTAAAACACTTTTCTACTGACTTCATTTACAGTAAATACCAAAAAAACCTGCATGCTTTTAGGAGCGTCAAACAAATATTTGGTCATGATCTTTCCATGTTAATAAAAAGCTCAATGTGAGCTTTTCATCTTAAAACAAGAGTAAACAAACGCCTCAAGGTAGAACAACTTTATTATTGTAAAAACGAAATGCAAAATAAACGGAATCTAAAGCACCAAAAATTTACATTTTCGGTTGTTGTGATGATAAAAGTCGGCACCTGCTTTGCCTCGTTTTTATCACACTGGGCCGCTACGAAGTAGAAACCAATTAGGTCCCGTATATTAAACTAAAGTAAATTCATCTTATATTTCTTTACATACCTTAGGTATTATTTTGTTTATTGAATTAAAGTAAATTCAGTTTATATTCCTTTACATACCTTAGGTATTATTTTGTTTATTGAATCAAAGTGAATTTAGTTCATATGTTCTCCCATTATTAACAACGCATGGAAAAGCTATAGTTTATTGTAACCATCATTATATTATCTATTGAATATGTTTTATTTTTTAATCTATAAGTTAGACTGTATCGAATTGACATTAACCACTTTGAAAGTAACGATCGTTAGTAGGACGCCATCTGCTGGCAAGTGGCAACCTAGATTACATGATACATCCAATTAGTTTAAGCAGGCATACAACGATGCATTCGATGTAGTACCAAATGGTGCAACTGTTAATTTTGCCACGAATAGGGTATAAAAGGAAATGTATTTGTAGGAAATAGGGGCAGTGTTCGCTTGGGCTTTGTTGAGGTAAGACATTAAATAAACAGTAGTTAGTCATAATTTACTTAGGAATAATATTATTATTGTTGGTCAGCCGGCGGTAATAATATTGGGAGAATAGTTAGTCGTGGGAGCAAGTAGTCTGTTGAAGAGTAGATATTGTGTAGCCATATTGTTATTGTTGGTCATATATCATTACCGTCGGAATGATATATGAGGAGAACAGTTAGTCGGGGAAAGCATTTATACAGGGGAATAGCATTGTGAAGCGTAGATATTGTGTAGCCATATTGTTGGTCAGCCGACGGTAATGATATATGAGCAGTGTTCGCTTGGGCTTTGTTGAGGTAAGACATTAAATAAATAGTAGTTAGTCAGAATATACTTAGGAATAAATATTATTATTGTTGGTCAGCCGACAGTAATAATATTGGGGGAATAGTTAGTCGTGGGAGGAATTTAAACATTCATAAAAATTTTAACATGTGTTCTTCCCTAAAAATTTCTTCCCAAAAATAAAATCGTTTTCTTCCCTAAAAATTTCTTCCCATAAATAAAACCATTTTCATCCCAATGAAAACTCATCTTTATCTCATACCCCATTTCACTACTACTATTGCCACATCAACAATTTCGTGCATTCATCGCCAAATGTTAATAAATATCGTTTAAATATTTAAATTGTGCTACAAAAAATGTAACTAATTGAACTTGCCTCAAATGACAGCCAAAATTAAATTAAAGAATGCAACAAAACAAAAAAAAACAATGTTCTACACACAAGTTTTGTTGGATTTTTATTCAAAATCAAGTTTTTCCAGAATTACAAGGTTATAACAACTAGTTCTGGAAAAGGGTGGCCAAAAACGATATATGTACGTATATCGGCGTTTTCAAAGTTCATATCTGGAATTCATTTTAGAGGATGTAAGCTTTACGTTTTACCACTTTTATGTAAAACACCATTAGGAAAATTTTTGTAAGAAAGGAGCAAAAGTATCCATACCACGAAGTGGTGGAGCGCTAAAATCTTTTAGAAAAGGTTTCTCGTGGTGTTTTACATAAAAACACTTCTTAAATTTAACCCCCTAAAATGAATTCCAGATGTTAACTTTCAAAACTGATACAGGTATATATAGTATATAGATTTTTGGCGGCTTCTACCAAAGTCAGTCGTTAAAACCATGTAATTTTTTTTGCGTTGCACAATTTAATGAACAAAAAAAAACGAAAAATTTTGTTAAGAATCATACAATTGTCACCTAAAAAGACCCAAGAAATCAATCCAAACGCCTAAACATTGTTCGTTGTCTTTGGGTCAGCTTACGGACTTTCTCCTCTATCATAAAGATCGGCCTCAAGCAAATTATAGTTATATACAAACCTAGACGAGAAAGTCCTTAAGCCTGTCCAAAGGCCAGCTAGGCAGAAAACTACTCAATGAACCTGCTATTGGACATACTTACATTGTATTGTATATAAAATAATTCTTGTAAAAGCAGCCGACTACAAAATGGGCGTGGCATTGCGCATAATTTTTATCATAATGATGTACTTTCACGAGAAATAATTGTGTGCGAAGTTTCATAAGAATCGGTTAAGTAGAAGTAGTTTAAATGAATATTTACATTTCATGTGCGTGGTACTGCCCACTTTTCTAGCCATAATGTAAAATTGTCTAATATGTTATTATTGCTCCAAAAATTGTTTTTTACTGCTTGAACTAAAGACAAATTGAAAAAAATTGCTTGTTTTGTCTCAGTCGACAATAAAAATACAAGTGCCTACTTTAGACATTTGTGTTCGTACAAATGACTGAAAAATTTGTTAGTGGGATGCAAATTTGTTTTGAAATGCTTACGTTATTGTTCGCAGTCCTTTTTGTTTCGACTTGTCGTGCTGAAGGCTTTCAGTGGGACACAAAACAGCTGTTTGTCGTTTAAAATGCCTGCGAACGAAAATGTGTGACATCCTGGGACAGGCTATATTATTCTATATTATTCACGGACTTTTATATTATGTATCAGGATCTAATTTGTATCACATATAAAGTTTTACGAAAGTTTACATACGACTGACAATTTCAAAGTTTTTTAATAAATTACACTATGCAAGTCGCAAAATTTAACAAGTTGGGCTCTCTACTGGTAAAGTTAATTCAAGTACCCTAAATTCAATGGCGTTAGCCGTTTTTCGAAGTTAAAGTTCGTATTCGCTATATTCGCGACTTAAATTTATCGTAGTAAACTACCATAAAACGATTTTTTATACCTTTAGTATGATTTTCAAATATAAATTTAGCTATTTTGATTATATATGTACAACATTAAGAGATTATGTAATTTTTTTTTCTAAAAAATTAAAAATTTTCTAGAAAAAAAAATTTTTTTTAAAACAATTTTTTTTTGCTAAAAACGATTTTTTGCAAGTGAACATTACAGTACCATTTTGTTTTATGTAAGTTTAAGAGAATTTAGATTACTAAAACTCGAAAATTTTAAAGTTTGTATTATACAAAAATTTTTTGCGAAAAAAGTTTATTTTTCGAAAAAAAAAACATCACAGTGTCGTGTAATGTTGTGTTTGTTTAACCGATTTAAATTCGAAAATTTTCACAATATTACAAAAATATGGTTTTACAGTACTTCAATAAAAATATATTGCAAATCGCGAATACGTGCGCTAACTTCGACAAATTGAAATCAGCGTACTCGAATTTTCTTTATTAGTAGGGGCCCAGCTTGCTAAAGAAAAAAAGTTGCAAATTCATAATCAGTGTTATTAATATAAAACGCTTCTATCTTTTTATTTATTTTTTATTTTAAAGTATTTAAAAGATCATACGAACAAAAACAAAAACTTCTCCAAACCACAAAGATTGGCTGTTTTTCTAAACGCATGTTGCTTTGTAGTAATACATTACTTGGTCCTAAACATAGCATTTAAAATTATGACAAGGTGGTCTGTTCCTAAGTCCCGGTCCACACGTGCAATTTTTGTTGCAGCAATTCTTCATTTTTCATTGAGAAAGCGCGAGAGAGGAATATATATATGGTATATATTTCTATTTCAACACATTCCCACAAATTCAAAAATTGCTGCAACAAAAATTGCTGGTGTGGACGGGGAGTAAACGTATCAATTTCGTTTCATTTCGTTGTCGATACGAATAGAAGAGCAAAATGTGTATACACAAAAATTTGGATGCAAAGCAAGAGACAAACAAACAACAATGAATCAATACGGTGCTAATGCTGTATTGGCACATTGTAGACATACGTTTAGGAAAACAGCCATTTATCCAAAAAGCAAAGACTGATCAAAAACAAAAATATAGAACAATTTTGAAACCACTTGGTAAAAGATGTTCTTAAAATCATTGATTTATTTCCAAAGTGAACCACATGAACACCTCTAGTTGGCTTCAATAAGCCTACTATGTATTTCTAACAAACTGTATTCTGTAGGAACATACAGTCTACTTCTTTTTTCGTAGTGGAGGAGTTAGATCCGTTAACAGGAAAAATATTAACACGAAGTTAATATAGAAACTCATTAACGCAAAAGCTACACCGGCACACAAAAACAAAAAAGTTGGCTGTACATATGACTAAGCCCACCTACCTACATGCATTTCGATGAACTGAATCCGAATTATATTCGATATGCAAAATAAAATAGATTCATATCGAATATAATTTGTTTGTTCGTTGTATAAGTTTCTGAACCTACTAAGCTTTTGTAATTTTCAAATGATTTTTGAAAGTTTGTGTATAAGGTAAGAGGTTTGAAACTTTTCAAGATTATGGTTGAAGTCTACTGATGATTTCGTAAAGGAGCAATAAAATGTTAACGATAATGTTAAACTTTCAGATGAAACTTAAGTTAAGACAAACTGAGAGTTAGTAAACTTTTAAATAAAATTGATATGACTGAACTTTGTGTTAATAGGGATTAGTTATTTACCTGTGGTCCATATCTTTCAATATATGTATGTATGTATATTAAAAATATTTTAGAAGAAGTAGTTTTAATTATAGATCAAAGGAAAACAACTTTTAAGGAATTTCCCCAAAAAGCCTCAATGTATTTTTTAAATAACCCCATCGAAAACCCCAAATGAAAATTTTAATCCTTTTTTGCTATGACAATTTCGCTAATTTGGGGTTAGAACCCCTAAACTAGCACCATTGACCACATTAGAAAATAAGAATTCCTTTCCCTTTCATAGAATCTTCGTAATGTTGTAAAGTTGAAGGGCATCAAAACAATACTTTCGACCTTTTTCTCATCGCACACCCTGGAAAGTATGAAGTGAACGTTAATGCACCTCTTGGTAACTCGGATCATAGCACCATTTCCGCCTCCTTTTTGTTCTCAGAACTTCGTAACGTTTCATGACCAGCTACGAAACGTTTAAAATATATATACGAAGAGGTTCGTTGAGCAGAGCTCAACGACTTTTTCCGGCATTATAACTGGAAACTATGTTTCCTTGACAATAATGTTATTGCCATGGCAGAAATGGTCGTAAATATAATTTTGCTGGGAATGAAAACTTTCATTCCATCAAAGCGAATTCCGATTAAAGCTAGAACGAACTCTTGGTTTAACCAGGCTTGTAAATATGCAGTCAGATCCAGAGAGGAAGCATTCAGTATCTGCCGTAGTAACAAAAACTCAGATACTGATTCGCTGCGCAAAAGGGCGAGATCTTCGTGTGCCAGATTACTAAGGCGTGGAAAAGCTCTACACGAGCAGCGTCTTCGTGCTAAAGTCCTTGATGCCCCGCGGGGCAGCAAGAGCTTTTGGTCATTCGTTAAAAGAGTAAAGGATAATGCTAGTTCCTCAATTCCGACTCTTTTAAAGGGTGACCATATATTCACTGACCCGGCTGATAGAGCTAACCTTTTGGCTGAATTATTTGCAAGTAATTCTCACTTGCCGGAAAGCAATCAACCACTGCCCGCGCTTGATAGAGTATCTGTAACTATGCCAAAGATATTTTTTCGAGCGCGTGCAGTTAAAAGGGTTTTAGCGGATCTCAATATAAATAAGTCTCCTGGGCCGGACGGTATTCCAGCTCTGGTCTTGAAGCAGTGCTCTTCGACGCTAGCACGTCCGTTGGCAACCCTCTTTAGCACTCTGTATCATGCTGGTGAGTTTCCCTTGTGTTGGAAGGTTGCCAATGTAACGCGAAGCTTACTCAGCGACCGTCAGTATGGCTTCCGTAGAAGACGATCTACGGGGGACTTACTGGCATTCCTTTCGGAAAAATGGTGTCACTCCATACACCATTTTGGCGAGAGTAAGGTGGTGGCTTTAGATATCTCTAATGCGTTTGATAGAGTGTGGCATGGTGCACTTTTATCAAAACTTATTGCTTTTAGTGTTGGTGATGTCTTCTCTCGATTTATATCGAGCTTTCTCAGAGATCGCACTATACGGGTTGTTATAGATGGGATCTCATCAAATGAGTTCAAGATTAATTCAGGGGTACCACAAGGCTCCGTTCTTTCTCCTACCCTATTTCTTATTTTTCTTAATGACCTTCTCTGTCAAACTTCCAATCATATCTACTCTTTTGCAGACGACAGCACCATCTGCCATTCATATTCATTCAGCAATAGACCAAGTCTGTTGGAGATTAGGGCCATGCGGCAAAACATGAATGATACGATTAATCACGATCTCACAACAATCTCTGAATGGGGTAGTGCGAATAGGGTCGATTTCAACGCTCGTAAGACCCAATGCTGTATGCTTACTCACAGACGTACGACAGAACCTGCTGCTCAATCTGTAATTATGGGTGGCATAGGTATTAGGGAGTCAGAAGCTCTTGATGTTCTTGGCATGAAAATCCAGTGTGACGTTCGATGGACTGATCACTTTTTTCAAGTCTCAAAAGAAGCATTCAAGTGCCTTGGTTTCTTAAGACGGTGTAAGATATACTTCACTCCATCTGATCTCCTTACTATTTATACCACCTATATCCGACCGAAAATGAAATACAACGCTCATGTATGGGCCGGTGCTTCAAAGTCTATTTTGAAGTTACTCGACCGCGTGCAAGAGAGGGCGAAGAAGCTCATCGGTGACAGTAGGGTAGCCAGCTCTATTGACTCGCTGGAATCGACGCAATGTGGGGTGCGTTTCATTGTTTTATCGTTACTACAATGGAATCTGCTCTGATGAAATCAGGGAACTGATTCCCGAAAACCGCTCTTTTTTGCGTACAACACGTTCTTCATTAAGGGCACATCAATTTGTGGTCGATATGCCAGTGAATCGCACTACGCATTATAGAGAGAACTCGTTCTTTGGCCGAACTGTTCGTATGTGGAATAAACTCCCTGCAGAGGTCTTTCCTGTCAGTTTCAATGTTGGAAGTTTCAAATCAAACGTCAACAAACACTACTCCCTTTATCCTCCTTCCCACAACCAATTTTCCTAGTTCCAGCACAATGCATTACATCAGTAGGGGTCATCCCCTGAGTCCTGGTCCGAGAAAAAAAGTGACGGGTCTGGTTAGACGGCGTTCACGCAGGGCAACTTTTGTTGCGCAACTTTTAATTCAGCCGCGGGAAAGACAGAGAAAGTAACACAGTTTGTCTCTGTCTTTCTCCCAGCTGAATTAAAAGTTGCGCAACAAAAATTGTCCAGTGTGAGCCCCGTCTTAGTAGTCTATGGTAGTAGAGAAGTTTCGGAAGTCGGCAAAAATATATGTTTGGTGTTCGGTAAAATTAAGTTTAAATGCCAGCTTTTTTTAGGTACATACATATATCAATAGAGTTGTTCAGGGGTGTCATAGAAACCAATCTTATCGGAATTGGATTTGAAACCGACAAAAAAATATATACTTTGGTGTCATGGAATCCAATGTTATCGGTTTTGTGTTCGAACTTGAACTAGTGTCGGTTTTAGGTGTCACAGAAACCAATGTTATCGGTTTTGTTATTGGAAATAAACGAATTAGCTTACAGCTGTCGTTTTGTTATTGGAAATAAATAAAACAAGCTAAAAGCTCCATTTTTCATTTTATTTTTTCAACAAAAAATGACTAGCTCATTTTATTTATAGAAATTTTATTTTTTAATAGTTAAAAAATAATTTCAATAATTTTTTTTTGTATTTTCAATAAATTCGTTTTATATTTTCACAAAACAATAAAATTACACAAATGTAAAAACATATATAAATAATACAACGATAGAATGTATTTTCCATTTCTTATTTTCTATAACTTTTTTTATTAACAACACAAGTTTTAACAAAATTTTAGCACAAATAATACCAAACAAAAAAATGTCAATAAAAGTAGTAAACAAATGAGCAAGGTAGATTAACACCAGGTAGTCGCAAAAGAACTTGCCGTGGAGAATTTATATTTGGGCTGTCACAAAAGCTGATACATTAACACAGTTGACAGTTCAAATATGGAAAAGAGTTAGTAGTCAGCTGAGCTCTCGAGGCCACATAGTATTAATGCGCCTTGTAAATGAGCAAAACATAAAACAGCTGATTCGAATATCGGTTTTATTTGCATTTGAAAATAATAAAACCGACTTCTTTTTATGACACCAAATGAAACCAATATCGATTTGCAAAACCGACAATCAGCAAAACCGACTTGGATTCTATGACACCCCCGATTATGTTTAGTAAATTAGTTCTAGTTTTTAAGAATGTATGATGTTATCAGTTTTTAAAAATTTTAACATTTGTAAGACTTTTTGTAAAAAAATTGGTGTTTCGTGCAAATAAAATTTATTCTTAACCCTACGTCTATACCTGTTATAGTTTCATCATGCTAAATGTCAAATTCAATATAGGAAAAAGAGCTAACATAAAATATTTTTCAAAATAAAGTTTGATATTTGTCATGATAAAAATATATCAGGTATAGACGTAGCGTAATGGTACACTCAAAAAAAATCAAGTAATCCGTCAGTGTTGTCAGATTAGGGGATTTCTCCTCCAATTGAGGATTTTCTTTTCAAAATGAGGATAACAAATTAGCTTTGGGGATTGGGGAATTCATTGGAGATAATTTTTATGCTTTGGGGATCTTACGAGTTTTTGGGAGTTTTTATTTTATTTTATATTATATCTTTATATTTATTTTTTGGATTATTTAAATTTCAATACATAATTTGCGTATCGACGTGAACTTGAACTCAATAAAAACAAATTAGAAACAAAATGCAGTACGAGTTTACGAATTGTACGAATCTCTGTTGAGAATTAATATACACATTAAAAATAATAGAATTTGTTATGACACGTTTAGTCCATCTTAGAAATAACATTAAAAGTATGTACCAAAATATTTCCTTAGAAAACGATAGAGACGATTTGGACTTCGAATTTTTTTATTTTATTAATCAACTTATCTAATGTGCTAGAAATGCAGATCGAGAGCCTATATTTAATAAATGCAAATTAAATAATGCTAACTTCTCAGGACAGACTAAGAAAAAGTTATATAGCTTATTATTGTAAAAAACAATGAATGAATGAGTGATTTATTTAAGTTGAATAATACATATGACTTTCATTGGCGCTTTACCAAATCGTCAGTAGACTTCAACCATAACTTTGAACAGTTGCAAACCTCTTATTTATGCACAGACTTTCAAAAACCATTTGAGAATTTACAAATGATAATATTTTTGAACATAACAAAATAATAAAATAAGCGTAATAGGCTTAGAAACTTATACAAAACCCAGCAAATAATTTGTATTCGATATGAATCTATTTTATTTTTCTACACCTTTATACAATTATAAATCGATTGCATAACAATAAAGGTATTTATTAGGCAAAATCAAAAATAAAACCAAACTTAAAGCTTTAAGAAATTTATTATTTGATTTATTCAGCCATGTCACAGAATACCATTCCGATCGGAAGTGGTTTCAATTCCGTAAGTTGCTTCTTTGGAAAACGAAAGTTTTCTTCGTAATCAAACCAATTTTAAATGTCAAAGTGGAATTGAAAAACACTTTTCTACTGACTTCATTTACAGTAAATACCAAAAAAACCTGCATGCTTTTAGGAGCGTCAAACAAATATTTGGTCATGATCTTTCCATGTTAATAAAAAGCTCAATGTGAGCTTTTCATCTTAAAACAAGAGTAAACAAACGCCTCAAGGTAGAACAACTTTATTATTGTAAAAACGAAATGCAAAATAAACGGAATCTAAAGCACCAAAAATTTACATTTTCGGTTGTTGTGATGATAAAAGTCGGCACCTGCTTTGCCTCGTTTTTATCACACTGGGCCGCTACGAAGTAGAAACCAATTAGGTCCCGTATATTAAACTAAAGTAAATTCATCTTATATTTCTTTACATACCTTAGGTATTATTTTGTTTATTGAATTAAAGTAAATTCAGTTTATATTCCTTTACATACCTTAGGTATTATTTTGTTTATTGAATCAAAGTGAATTTAGTTCATATGTTCTCCCATTATTAACAACGCATGGAAAAGCTATAGTTTATTGTAACCATCATTATATTATCTATTGAATATGTTTTATTTTTTAATCTATAAGTTAGACTGTATCGAATTGACATTAACCACTTTGAAAGTAACGATCGTTAGTAGGACGCCATCTGCTGGCAAGTGGCAACCTAGATTACATGATACATCCAATTAGTTTAAGCAGGCATACAACGATGCATTCGATGTAGTACCAAATGGTGCAACTGTTAATTTTGCCACGAATAGGGTATAAAAGGAAATGTATTTGTAGGAAATAGGGGCAGTGTTCGCTTGGGCTTTGTTGAGGTAAGACATTAAATAAACAGTAGTTAGTCATAATTTACTTAGGAATAATATTATTATTGTTGGTCAGCCGGCGGTAATAATATTGGGAGAATAGTTAGTCGTGGGAGCAAGTAGTCTGTTGAAGAGTAGATATTGTGTAGCCATATTGTTATTGTTGGTCATATATCATTACCGTCGGAATGGGGAACAGTTAGTCGGGGAAAGCATTTATACAGGGGAATAGCATTGTGAAGCGTAGATATTGTGTAGCCATATTGTTGGTCAGCCGACGGTAATGATATATGAGCAGTGTTCGCTTGGGCTTTGTTGAGGTAAGACATTAAATAAATAGTAGTTAGTCAGAATATACTTAGGAATAAATATTATTATTGTTGGTCAGCCGACAGTAATAATATTGGGGGAATAGTTAGTCGTGGGAGGAATTTATATAAGGGAGTAGTCTGTTGAAGAGTAGATATAGTGTAGCCATCTTATTATTGTTGGTCAGCCGACGGTAATAATATTGGGAGAATAGTTAGTCGTGGGAAGAATTAATATAAGGGAGTAGTCTGTTGAAGAGTAGATATTGTGTAGCCATCTTATTATTGTTGGTCAGCCGACGGTAATAATAGTAGGAAAATAGTTAGTCGTGGGAGGGATTTATACAGGGAAATAGTATTGTGAAGCGTAGATATTGTGTAGAAATATTATTATTGTTGGTCAGTCGACGGTAATGATATATGAGGAGAATAATCAGTCGTGGGAAGAATTTATACAGGGAAATAGTATTGTGAATCGTAGATATTGTGTAGCTGAGAGGAATTGTTATTGTTGGTCAGCCGACGGTAAGAATTAAATAAAATAATAATTAGTCATTAGGCAGAGCTGGCATAAGAGTAGATAGTGTTCATATTAGCGATGTTATTAATGTTAGAGAGAATTGAGGTAGGAGAATAGTTATTTGAAAGAAGAGAGATTGTGCAGTCGCGAGTAATCATTGGTGTTGGTCAGCCGACGATAATAATTAAATAAAGTGATTTAGTTGCTAGACAGGACTGAAATATGAGTAGACAGTTTTACTGTGGGCAGAATTTATAGTTATATGGAAGAGAGATATTGCGTAGCCGAAGGTAATTATCACTGTTGGTCAGCCGACGGTAGTCATTAAAAATTTAGTGTTAGTATGATAGGGTAACACGTGTCCGCAGCCTTAATTAACGGGCAGTGCTATCTGAAAAAGAATAACACCAACAAAATAAAACAAAAAAAAAAGATAGAAAAGAAGAGTGCAAAGAACTATAAATTAAAAATACCATAAACGGTACAGAAAATATAGAATTGTGAAAACGAAGAAACCGTATGATAACCCATAGCGATGGAAAAAAAGCCTAGTGCATTTTGTTAACGGAACTACGCTTTAAGAAAAAATTGTTGACATTGGCCTAATTTCGCATCGATAAGTATAAAATGCCAGTTGAATAATTATATCGGAAATAATTTTTTCTCCGCATAAAGCAAGTGAAATAATGAACTTACGAGGCATTAAACAGAACGTGAATTTCAGAAAAATTAACAGACAGAATATTTCAAATAAATTTAATAAAATTTTGTTAAATTCAAGAAAAAAATATAATAATCAGTGAATTATAAAATAATAGTTTGCCACAACTAAAATAATATTAACATTTTACAGAGCAATCGCCATTAGTAGAATAAAAAAATAGTGGGGTTTGGCGAAACAAGTAAGTCAAAACGAACATTATCAGCCTTAAGATTTGATGACGCTACGTCGCTAAAAGTGAAACCAAATAAATCTGTTATTCGTGGTATTTATTTAGTAACGACAGTGTTCGTCAAAACGAAAATAATAATACTTAGTTAAGCAACAACTTCAACGAAGTAATCAAATATGTTAAAAACCAGTTGGGTCTACTCGTTAAAGCGATATGACTTGATAAGGTATTTGGAAGAATTCTCGCTCGATACCACCGGTACAGTAGAGAAGATGCGGAAAAGAATTGCGAAGTTTGTGAACTCGATGCATGAAGAAGAGACTATTGTTCGTTTAATGGCGTTACAGACAAAACATGAAGCGGGTACCTCCCTGGCTCCCCCGTAGACGAATCAGCCTCGTGGTCACCTATCAAGGGCGAAGTGCAAAATAAAGTTACGACGCCTGCAGCCCCTCCAGGGATAAAAAAACCCTTCCGTGGAAACGAGGGTCAACACCATAGATCAGTTACGAAAATGGGGAACTTACTACGAAGGAGGAAGTGAGCCACTAGCTTTCATTGAGACGTGTCCTTGGATCACCTACCCCGAATTATGCCGGAGTTTTTAAGAAAGAAAGCACTGATATGGTACCGCAACAACAATGCGCAGTGGCAGGTATGGGTTGAATTTAAGTCAGATTTTTTAGAATTTTTCCTCCCTGCTAGATACTTCGAGAAGCTAGAGGACGAAATAAAGGCTAGAACACAACGCCCGAAGGAACTCTTTAAGGACCATTCTAGTTTCTCAGAAGAACAAAAGCTGCAACGTATTTTCCGGAATGCACAAGCCTAATACCAATGGTATATTAGGCTTAAGGACGTAATCAACCTAAAAGAGCTGATTCGTTTAGCCGAAGACCTGGAAAGCATTGCGACGTCACCGCGGCCCGTCAACAGCGCTGCAAATTCACAACAGAATCAGTGCTACCACTGTGGCCAGACAGGCCACTATGCCTCTAGATGTCCGGAGGGCGCAAACCGACGTTGGGCCTCCACGTAAAAAGGTAAAATCCTCATCCCAAAGAACCAGTCTACAAAATGAAGATACCCGGTTAACAGCATCCATTCTGGTAGCCGGCACGCTGGTGAAAGCAGTTATCGATACGGGTGCCACCCGCAACTTTATGAGGTCGGACTTTGTACATAAGCTGAATCAACAACCAACGTACGTTCCAGAAGAAACCGATGTGATTTTGGCTGATGGGTCTGCCCGAACAGTATCACATGCCATCGAATTATAAACCGTGTTGGGCGGAATCACAAAACAATGTCGATTCCTGGTAATGCCCGAAGCTAGAGAAGAGGTGATCGTGGGTCTTGAGTTCCTCAGGCAATTTAATACCACCTTACGGATCACGGGCTTATCACTAAATTGTGCACAAAGCAGCTCCAGATGCCTAACTCAAACAGGTCCACCGCAAGAATTACCGACTGAAGACGCCACCATCCCTTTGTGTAGTAACGAGAAAGAGTTAAGTGATAATTAGAAAAATGAACAGCCAACAACATTTCGAGAAGACCAGCAGCAAATTTCGTAAACGAGTAGAAGAAGAACGAGGTAAGGGCCGCCGAACAATCGTCCTAGGTGACGAATGGCCGCCGACCAGCCAGCGAAAGTGCAAGCAACCGTCAAGTCGTTTTTTTCGAAATGCCGAGAAGTCAGCAGATGTTACAGGTATTAACGTTGAACTTATTAGGTGCCTTCCTATAATACTGGAATGTATAAATTCCGGTTATGAAATAAATTCCATAGCTTTTGAACAATTTACAATTACTACAAGAGAAATATTTTTAAAAAACTATTCGTGGTACAACATGCCAGTAACCGTTCATAAGATCCTCTTCAATGGAAAAGAAATAATACAAAATAGTATACTTCCTATTGGACAGCTGTCTGAAGAAGCTCAGGAAGCTAGAAACAAGGACAATAGAAATTATCGTGAAAAATTTACCAGGAAAACGTCAAGAATTCACACAAATACAGATTTATTGCATAGGCTTTTAACGTCATCAGATCCTGTAATCTGCAATTTGCGCAAACCGCCTAAAGCTAAAAAACTAATTTTAACAACAGATGTTTTACCATTGCTGAAAGACCCAGAAATATATTTTCCTGACTCTGACGAAGAATAAAATAATGTAATGTAAAATAATGTAATAAAAATGTAAAATAACGTAACTAACACAAAAGTTTAATTTATATAAAAAAAAATTAAAAAAGTTATAAAATAAATAAGATATTAAATTTCTGTGTTAAATACATGAATAAATGTGTTTAATTGATTTATAAATTTAAATGTTTGTAAAAAAATTAAAAATAAAAGAACTAATTATGCAAAAGTAGTACATGTTAACTCGATGAGCATTTGGTTAAAATGAAATCTTATCGGAAAAGTAAAATTACGTGTTCCCCTAGTAGGAGATTAAGAGAAAATTCGACATTTTGTTTTTAGTATTCTGCCGACGTTTTTTCGCGTGTTATCTCAAAGTTAATGTCTCGTGAAGACGCTGTGTTATGATCAAACGAGAACAATTGTGCTGGCATAAAATACTAGTTTATGGGCAAGAGAGGGGAAGAGAATGGTTTTTGGTTGGTATAATTTTTCAACCGGCTACAACCCCGCATTAGCAGCACAAAACTAATATATGCACACTTTGCAAAAACAAATGTATGCGAAATACACTAATACACACAAAGTTGTGTATATGTCTACATATTATGTCAGATGAATTATGGCCTGTTGCACAACGTCGAAAGATCGATAGCTAGTCGCTCGACTTCGAATCAATTTGGATTCCTCAATATCGGCAGCTATTGTTCGCCCGTGCTAACGTGTGTAAAATTTTGCTACTTAAGTAGGGTTGTCATCCGTCCTCTTTTTCCCGGACACTGTCCTCTTTTTGTGGTCTCTGTCCGGGGAAAAAATGTGGGTCCGGGAAAGTCCTACTTTTTACCTACTTTTCACAATGTACGATTAAGAGTTAACGTGGACTTTAACGGCAAGTTTTGTATGCCGAAGTTGCTGTTAAAGTCTACGCTAACTTTTAATCATACATTTTGAAAAGCACCATTAAAAAGGGAGCTTAAGTTTGCGTAAAGTATCTGTTTTACATTTATATATTTTTTCGCTTTTATATTGCTTGAAAATTGCATTTATTAAAAACCAAGCTAAAAAGGAAAATAGCAATTCGTATTAGATGTCCGTTTATGTTGTTAATAATACTGTCCATGAGTGTTGTGATGTTATTCTATGACGCATGTATGTATTTAAAATATCGATGGTGTTCCGTAAAAAGGGCCAAAGTAATATAGATTTAAGCCAGAATTCATATTTTATTTTATATGATTATTTCGAACTTATTTGCTTGTCAATGCAAAATGATTATTAGGCTAAGATTCGTAACGATATATTCAGAAATAATCAGGCATGATTAATATTTCAAGGAACAAGGGAAAAATTAACATCAACTGAATTTTTCTACGCACACAGCAGAACATAGCAGCGCTACTTTCGGAAGCCGCTACACTTCCATCATCATTGGTCATGTGTTTTTTGCTTATCACTACTTTTCAGGTGGCTCTAGGCTGGCCAAGCGGGCTTGATTTGGTTTGATAGTCAATCTTTTTTAGGGCTTGCCAAGATTTAAGCTAAAAAGCTATTTGTCAAGCCAAAAATTAAATTTTATTCTGTGCAGAATTTTATGCATGAGCTTCAATTAGCTATTTTCGCGCTAGAAGTTAATTCATGGATTTAAATACATGATAATTTAATGAAAATCTTTCTCCAAGGGCATTTTCTTTGCAAACCAGAGACCTTTATTAAAAATAAAACACTTGCTTTTGGAACTACATATTAATGGAAATTCCTCGGGTCTATAGACGAATGATAAATTATATACAGATTAAGCCTTTCATTCCAAATACAGTGCGGGCTCGATATTCGGAACAATCGATTATCGCAGCACCCCGATTATCGCAACAGGCAATATTTTTATATTACAGTCATGTTTATGTGTATTTTGGTTTTCTTATGTATATTAAAAAACAAGAGGAAAAGGAAACCGAAAACTTCATATGATAAAGATAAAACAATGGATTTAAGCATTGCCGTGCATTTTCTGGAAACACCGGAGCAGACAGATGAGTACACAACAATCAATCGCAGAGAGCTGCGTGATATGCAGAACGTATTGGAGCTGCCCACAAATCTGTAAGTATATACATAACTTATAAATGCATTATATATATCAAAAGTATATTTTTAAATAGATTTGCGCGTGTCGAAAGATATTTTTCGCATGCTTCTTGAGAAATTAAGAACAACAATAAGCCCTCAATACAGAACCACTTCTATACGTGCGGACGTAAAGCTCACAACATTTCTGCGATTTTTGGCTACTGGGAGCTATCAGCAGAATATAGGGAATGAAGTAGTATCCTCCACTGGCAAAACATCAGTTTGCCGAATAATTGCAGGGTACCTAAACTTTTTCGAGGAGTCTATCTGTGGGGAATGGATAAGGATGGTTCGGCCTGAAGACGAGAACAAAATTAAGGAAGCATTTTTTAGTTCAACCGGTTTTCCTGGTATTATCGGTTGCGTGGATGGAACGCACATCCGAATCAAATCTCCTGGAGATGAAGTCAAACATCTTTACTACAACCGGAAAGGATATTACAGTATGAATGTAATGGTTGTAAGTACGAGTATTTTAAACACTTATGTGCATACATACATACCCAGTTGAACGCGTCTTTAAGACCTCATCAATGACGGGTGCTTGACAATGTTAAACCCTCGACGACAAATGTCGGGCAGCCGGAACAAATCATCGATGATGTCGTTAATGATTATATGAGTGAAAATGTCGCCTGTCTTGTCATCAAAGATTAAAAAAGCGACAATGTTGCCTACGACTATATAGGCTACAATGTCGTTTACCTTATCGTCAACGACTACATTAATTATTTAATATTTTTGCTTACTTGTTTTCCCCTATTCACTTAAATTATTGACTGACTTAGCTGAGATTCGAACTGAAGCTGCATGTTTGTAAGATTTCGCGCTTACCACCCTGCTGCTGCACCACCTAAAACATCGACAACAAGAGGCCAACATAATCAATTGCTTGATTGAAGACAAAATGTAAGACATTGGGTCTCATGCATAAAAACGAGTAAAAGCGCTGAGTTGAGGCAGTTGAGCAATTGCTCGTAAGTCGAGTTCGATCAAACATCAACAACTTTTGCTCAATTTCGTATGCATAAAAATTAGTTCAAACCAATTGCAATTACTTGAGCAAAGGCAGATCAAACGTCTAATTGTTATTGAAGTGCAAATATGTCGTCAAGTGAAAATGAAGTAGAAGTAGAATCAAATAATAATAATAAAATAGAAACTGACGACATTTCTAATTTTTTAGTAGAAAAAATAAAAACAAAATAAATATTTACTAGAAAAGGGTCAATTACCAAGCATTAAAATTATAAAAAAACAAACAATAGAAACATGTGTAACAGAAATTAAGCAAAAATTTGGCATTGAATTAACGGGGGAAAATATACTGCCTGTTCGCCGATGTCGAAGGAGTTCTTTCTTTCGCACAAATTACATTTAAGGCAAAAAAAATTCAAAAATGTTGTTATTCTGCGAAAGAAAGAACTCCTTCGACATCGGCGAACAGACATATAATAAAAAAAATAGCTAACATGAAATGTCGCATAAAAAATAAAATAGACATGAATAAAACAGGCAATAAAAAAATTATTTAAAAAAACTGGGAAACTGATTTGTCACAATTGCTTTGTGCTAATTCTAATCCATCAACAAACAAACTTCGTTTATTTTCTTACAGTTCATCTCTGTCTTGGAACCAATGATAACAACTGTACTTTTGATACATTAGAAGAGACATCAGCAATAGCAAAAGAAACAAAAACAACAGCAACATCAGTAGCAAAACAGCAAAGAAAGCGCCGTTGCACTGATAATCATGATCAACCTGTAACTTTTTTTATTTTATTTTACATTTTGCTATATGTTGTTTATTTTTGGTTAACAAAAAGTCAACAGCAGTTTTTATGCAGTCGTTATGAAACTGATGAGACAAGGGAGTTGAATTTTCATAGTCTGCAGAGGCTTGTTTTGTTAAAGAAAAACAAAGTGCTTTCTACAAAAATGCAGATTTTGCAAGAAAAACTTTTGGATAGAAACTTGCAGTTCCATGAATTTTGAATTTTATTAATATGTAATTAATTAATATTTAATGCCTAAAAGTGAATTACATTTATATTAATTTTACATGAAAAAGAGAATTATATTTTTGTACATATATTATTATTATTATTATTATTTTTACTATAAAATAGTGAATTACATTTATTTTATTTTTGTATAAAAAAGTGAATTGTATTTAAGTTTGTTATTTTTATAAACCAAAAAAAATTAATAATTTTCATTTATATTATTTTTATTACAAACTAATTTGATAAAAAATTTGCGATCATCCTCCTTTTGTTTTTTCCAGCTTCTGAATTTCTTGCTGTTTGTTGTTGGATATCATTTCCTAATTGCCATACATCATTATTGTTGTAATCGTCATTGATAAGGATATAATCGTCTTTTAAAAATTTAGCTATTTGATGCAAAATGAAACTACTGGTTACGTGGGGCGCTAACTCTTTCGATACACGATTTTGTATTGAAGAATTGAAAATCTTTGCTTCAATCGCCCAAAACACCGTTCTATAATGACACGTTCCCTTGTAAACACTTTGTTGAATGCTTTTTCTATGTCAGTTTTTGGGTTCCGGAATGGTGTCATTAGCCATGGGCATATTCCATAGCCC
The DNA here is from genome assembly GCA_956483635.1 of Panzeria rudis. Lineage (NCBI taxonomy): Eukaryota > Metazoa > Arthropoda > Insecta > Diptera > Tachinidae > Panzeria > Panzeria rudis. The sequence goes on from OY101450.1 coordinate 55,721,886, forward strand.
TCATCCCCGAGAAGTAATGCATCGTTCGTTGCATTTTGCGTTATTCTACATACCTCGCTGTTTCGTAAGATGCGTGAGTCATGAACTGAACCAGGCCAGGATATGTCAATGCTTGTAAAAAGTTCTTATCCATCAAAAGTTGCCTGCACATTTATAGAGTGGAAGCCTTTTCTACAAATATACTCATCGCTTTGATTTGTGGGTTTTTTAATTTTTATATAAGTACAATCAATCACTCCAATTGCAAATGGAAGCAATAATTTGCTTGCCATTTCATTATAGCATCTTTTATTTCATCTGCATCTTTCGGGAATTTTATCCACTCGCTTGCTTTGGCAGATTAAAAATTCGCAACTTCCGCAATAGGTTGCGACACAGTTGCTTGATGGACTCCAATATCTGTGGCTATACCATTTTGGAATCCAAGATCTGCACAAAATCTTAAATACAGTCGAATTTCATAAATGTTGCTGAGGGCACCACCACGTGTTTCTTCTGACTCCTCAAAAAATAATTAGCCAACCAGCAGATGAAGAATACAAATCTGTGTAATTTTTTATCCTCCCTTGCTAAATTTGTTTTACGCTGTTGATAGCATTTTGTATTTCTTTGTGGCACAAAATATTCAGCCATGATTCCTTTTTAGTGTATGCGAGTCAACTATAAGGCAGGCTCAACAAAATTTGAGCAAGAGCCCACAAAAGAAAGCAAAAGCTTGTTTTCATGCATATGAAAATGAGCAAAAGCTCATCTAACTTAGTTCAAACTGAGCAAGACGAGATCAAACGTGAGGAGTGAGTAAAAGCAAATACATCAAATTTTATTATACATACGACAAGCACCTTTTACTCAAAAAATCGAGTCCGAGCTCAAGCCCACTTTTTATGCATGAGACCTATTGTCCCTCATATTGTCGTCAACAAAGTTGGATTGAGGACAGCAATTACGACATTGTCGCTCACCTTGTTCTCCACAATGTTAATGGAGACAAAATGTAAGACATTGTCGCTCATATTGTCGTACAAAGTGTGTACTGGAGGACAACTTACAGGAATTTGTCGCTCAGATTGTCCTGTACGACGATTTCCTTTAAATTGTCGATTAGAAACAGAGGACAATTCGTGCAAGAATCGTAGATGACAATGTCGGGCAAGCAGTTTAGCCAACTGGGTACATACATACATACTATATGCCCATGTACAGGCAAAATCAATACATAGTTATATATACAGTAGTTTTGATTTAACGGCGTTTTGTTTAAGTGCACTTTTGACTTAACTGCACAAGGCTATTAATTTCTGTCACTGTCACACCTAAAATTCCATACAAATTAATTTTTAAGTGCATTTCTATACCTGCATTTTTAAGATAAATGCCTTAAATTGTTGGCATTTTTAAAATATTTTAATTTTTTCAATCTTAGCTGCACTTTTACTTAACTGCACAAAATATTTGTTTTCTGTGATTATCCTTCAAAAACCTTTTTTATTTGCACTTTGTATACCTGCACATTTAACATATTTTTGGCAGTTTTAAGCTATTTTCATATAAAAAATCAAAGTTAGCTGCACACGCTATATAATTGTGTTTATCTGCACATTAAGGCAGATAAGTGCATTTAATTTAACAGCACTTTTGACTTATCTGCACAAAAAATCGTGAAAAGTTAATTGTGCAGCTAAATCAAAATTACTGTACATATATATTTACATATGTATAAATTCACATATGCATTTATTGTGCTTTCCAGGTTTGTGATAACAACACAAATATTATGTACGTCGATGCTAGGCATCCTGGGGCTAACCACGATGCATTTGTATGGGAGCAGAGTATTGTGGACCAAGAACTGCAGGAAAAGTTTGAAAACGGCCAGAGAAACAATTGGATTATTTATTGGTAAGTAAGGTAAAAGAATCCAAGAAAGAAATTGTTAGTTGTTATTATTTTCTTTTCTGCAAGTTGATGCCCTACCTCATGACACCTTACAGAAACCCTAGCTACGCTCACGAAAGGCGCTATAATAAAAAAACACATAAGCTCACGCAATGTGGTCGAGCGTTGCTTTGGTGTACTGAAGAATAGATTCCGCTGTATCATAGGATCCCGAGATCTACACTACTATCCTGAAAAAGTTGCAAAAATAATTAACGCATGTTGTGCACTACACAACATGTGCATTTTTTCAAAATGTGCGGATCCAGAAATTGTCGCAGACAATGAAACATACAATGAAATAGTAGATGAACTTGAAGAAGGAGAGGCGGGCGCAATAAGAAGAAATATTGCAATGAATTTGTAGAATGTTGGAATATATTACTAATTTCAGAAGTATACAAGTATTTTAAGAGATACCGTGAAACTTGTGCCAGCTTTTTTTTCAATAAAAATTTTTGTTTTTAAAAACATAAAAACAAACAAAAAAATTCGTTCTTTGAAATTATACTTTTTGCTTTTTTGTATTTCATTCATTTTTTAATTATTCGTATTAATAAATATTTTTTCCTTTATGGATTTTGTGTTTCTTTCACACATTGATGCTATAAAAATAATGGATCTACTTTTCGAAAACGTGGTAAAAAAATCACTATCAGGTATGTGATGGAAATCGATTTTGAAAACGAAACAATTTTGAAGGCCGTTTCTATACACTTTTCATAAAATTTTTATAATTTTTGTGATAAAATTCTTCTTAAGCAAAAAATATTTCTATAATATTTGTAGTAAAGTACTTTTTTTAGTAAAGAAATGTTATTAAAAAACACCTTTTAAAATAGCTTCGTTTTCGAAATCGATTTCAATAACCTGAATAACTTGGAATACAAAACCAAAATTGACCAAACTTTTTAAATTTTGTTTTCGTTTTCCATACGAAGTATCATTCTTACCGTTTTTTTTAATATTAGATCCAATATTAGTTTATGTAAAACTATTATTAAAAATTATTATTAAAAATATTGTTAAAAACTATTATAAATTATTATTAAAAGTTAAAAACTGTTAAAAATTATTATTAACAATACAGGCAAAGCTCGGTATAACGAATCTCGCTTTAACGAAAATCCGATATAACGAACGTTAAATTTTTTAACATTATCTACCTTATATAGCGAACGTTTAAAAAATTTTGTACTCGATATAACGAATATAAGAGAATAATTTCATCAACAACGAACTAAATAAAAATAGTAGAGAATATTAAAACATGGAAAGTCATTGGCGGTATTCAATGATTGGTTCCAATGGCGTTACGAAAGCGCATAGGCAAAATATCACAGCTTTTTTATGAAATCTTGGATTTTACAAAAAAGCTACAATATTTTGCATTTGCTCTTGTGCAAGACTATTTACACCAAACACTGAATATCGCCATTGTATAATATTTTTATCATATTAGCATGAACTTTTACAGAAAACATTTTCATTTATAGAAAAAGTGAACAGATTTTAGTGAAGTTGAAAAGGAATTAAGCCTCGGCGAATCAAGTATGCAATATGGAATTTTAAAGTCCTTAACATGTGCATTGATGGAAAAAAATATATATTAGGAAACCATCGAACAAAGGATAAGTTTCTGTCAAGCAAGAAAAATATCGAAAGGCGAGTAATCAGTTTACTTTGCATTTGGCACAAAAAGTCTAATCCATTCTCTTTAGAAAAGTAAAAAAAAACTTTACAATCGAATATCCTTTCTATGCAAGCTTCGTTAGTCCATGACAACTCCCAAAAGATGGCAAATATTGACAATATACATTTAATGATATTTTTAAGAAGTCTGAATTTACATACTATACATGTATATCATATCAATCCCACTTTTTAACATTAACTGGAAATTTTTGAAGCGAGTTATTTGATCAAAATTGTAAATTTAAATGCAAAACAATTATGATTTCAATAAAGAGGGCAATAGAAAATTGTTGTTCAGATATAAAATTGTCCTAAATTCTGATCTTTTTTTAATATCATGAGTCAAAATATTAAAAATATATGGTAAAAAATCTTCGCGATATAACGAATTTTTCGCTATAGCGAATGGGCCTGACAATATATTGTTCGTTATACCGAGAGTTGCCTGTATATATATTGTAAAAATTTAATTTTTATTTTAATAATAAAGAAATTGATGAATTTTTATATTTATGTATTATTCACAAAATAGGAATTATTTTAATTTGAAAAACGACTTATATGGGATTTAGACGAAGACTTTTTAGCATGATTTTTTATAGTTGATGGTCGAACGGTGTAAAGATACGTTTGCGCTGGCATAATACAGTTTGCAAAAATTTTTAAGAGTATGAACTAACGACTCTAGAGTGGATTAAATTCAAACCCACATCATTTGGAAATATTTACAAGTCTCGTAACTTTCGGAACTTTTAGTCCACTGTGCTGTCTGTCGTTAGTTCACATCGGCGCCCCAAGAGAAAAAGAACGAAATCGAAGCCTTGGTCACTGTACTTCGCCTTTTTTCCAGAAACCAATATGTCTCTAGTCTTCATCTTTGAAATCTTTCCACAATTCTTAACATAGCGTCTTGACGAGCAAATAATTTGTTATAACAATTGTTAGCACAAGAATTTGTCACGTCTGGACCGCTGTTGTTACTGTTTTGTCATTGTTATGACATCGTTGTTAAAACAATTGTTATAACAACGATGTCTTAACAATAAGCATTGTTTTCAATACGAAAAATAGACAGCAAACAAAAGAAATTTGCTATCTCTGCCGCACCACCTTAAAATAATATGACTAGGTCTAACAAGAACATTGTACGTACTCTCCACAACAAAGACCGTAACAAATTTTTGTTAGCAGCTATGCCGACGTTTTGTTCATTGTTATAACAAAAAATTTGCTCGTCAAGACGTAGTGTTATGACGTTGTTAAAACAATTGTTATAACAACGATGTCTTAACAACAAGCATTATTTTCAATACGGAAAAGAGAGACAGCAAACAAAAGAAACTTGATATCTGTGCCGCACCACCTTAAAATAATATGACTAGGGCTAATAAAAACATTGTACGTACTCTCCACAACAAAGACCGTAACAAATTTTTGTTAGCAGCTATGCCGACGTTTTGTTCATTGGTATAACAAAAAATTTGCTCATCAAGACGTAATGTAAATATAGCAAAATTCATACCATAAACTTAAAAGTTGCGCAGCAAAACTTGACTCGTATGGACATAGACTTAAGGCGAATTCATAACAGGTCAGCTGTTTATTTTTTGCTCATTTGCTCCGCTTGTATTTTTATCTGGTTAATTACAAAGCGAATTAATATCAAGTGGCCTTATCATCAAAACAACACACATACAAAGTAGGTGAAGGACTATTTTTATATGTGCTTTGACAGTTCGGGTTAAAGTTTTTCTCTTTTCTTATATAGAGTTTGACTGATGGGGTGTAATCAGCTGATGATCATCTGTGATGATAAGGCTACCTGGTACTGAATGCGCCTTGGTTAATTAGTCAAATGCTTTTGTTACCGCTACTGTAATTATCTATGTTGCCGCCACTGTAATTGCCTACATAAAATGCATCTGTGATAAATTATCGATATTTATTACATTTTATTATATATTAATACACATAAATTTATATATATTAACATATATTATTGCATATAAAAGTTCAACCATTTTGCAACTTAAAAGACTTTCAAGGTGAAATAAGTTTCCCGCTAAGTTTAATAGTAGCTGATCATCCAAAGAATACACACTTTCTAATACTGAAAAGTTGGTGGTTTGATACCAAAAAGTATGTATTGCATAATTAACTAGAATTTTAAGATAAATTTCTAATATTAACCAACCTTTTCTAAGGAATTAAAACATACGGTTAAATAAAGAAATAATTACATTTCACCAAGCCTAACCGGTGTTGTTAATCTCATCAAACCATCGTCAACTACTGTTCCCAACAGCTTTGTTGACATATTTTTCAGTACATTGTTTGACAAAGTCTATCTCCATACGAATCAACTTTTGCTGCGCAACTTTTGAGTTTATGGGAGAGAGGTGAGAAGATAGGGAAGGGGTACACTGCTTCATGTACATGCAACTCTCTTTTGTTTTCTTCTTCGTAATATTAAGCAACAACAAATTCTATGTAAAAAAACAAAAGCTGCGCAGCAAGAATTTCATTATATGGACACGAATGCAACTTCAAAAGAAAATTTAAGAAAGTTGCAGAAGCAAAAGTTGATTCATATGGACATGAACAAAGAAACCAGGTATTTTCCAAAGCGAATTGAGGCGAGTCTACCTGTTATGAATTTGCCTTGGTTTTGCTCATAAAGATTGTAATGTTTGCTGCTACGTACTGGTTTTTGCGATCATTGTTTTTATATACGCACACATCGCAAATTAGAGAACATATTATGATCGCATAAAGACTTTGTAATAAAGGGCGAGCTAAATCAAAACAGAAATTTTTTTGCGGTGTTTAAAGTACTCGGATGTGTAAATCATGGAGTACATATGCGGTGTATTATGGTTGCGGTGTGAGTCCCTGACTTGAAGATGACAGACGCCGGCAGAGCAACTGTAAAAAATTCATCAACTTTGTGTGGTGAATACGTGTGATGTCCATGTTCTGCAGTGTTGCCAAGTAAAATTTTAAAAATATCCCCAAGACGAAAAAATACCCCATAAATTTGTACTGAGGCAAAATAATTGAACCCCAAAAAACTTTTCGTACAATTTTTTAAATATTTTTTTAACATAAATACCATTTTTTACTACTTTTGACTATGGAGTACTCTAACACCGGCCGGTATTGAGCACTCAATACCCAAATACTCGATACTTTTACCACTCTATTCAAGAAACTTTTAACCAGTTTTGTCCATGATATCAGTATACAAGGTAGATTCATTTTCTCATCTTTTCTGGTGTATTACATTTTGACAAGAAAGGAGATTTGACGTTTAAGCTAAAAATCTTGCTACCATCCTTCCCTTACAAAATCCCATATTTATATGAATTTTAAGTTTGTTTAAAAATTTTTTAGTAAATTTATTATTAGAGATATTCCCCAATTTTATTTAAAAAAGCTTTCTCTGTTGAAAAATTTTTGTTGTTTGTTGTTTTGTATAAGTTTCTATACATACTGAGCTTATTCTATTGGGATTTAAAAAAAACCTTTGTAAATTCTCAAATGATTTTTGAAAGTCTGGGCACAAGATAACACTGCACAACAAAATGGAGGTTTTTGTGTGTTGTTTAAATAAAAATAGTTGGTTCTTATGTATTTTTATCTTCTGATTACGATGGCATTAGTTTTTCACTAGCAGCTCTAGCATTTGCATAATTTACACCACTTTTTGTATTACACGCTTTATATGATACGACCCGTTCTCCAACTATTAAATTACTTTCTGGACTATTAATCTACACAAAATTCTCTTTCATTTGGGTAGAATCACATTGATGAGTATATCAGGATATCTTACTGTTATTGCAAGGATGTTAAAAATCGTGTGTTTTAGGTTTAGTCCTTAAAACTTTTTTTTATTTTAATTTTTTTGAATTAAAGTAACTGATCCCTATGTAGTTTCGTCCGCTGATTACGAAAATAACTTTATTATTTTTCTAGCACCTCTAGTTTCAGAGATATTGTGCATTATGTAAAAAATATGTTGCATATTTCTTTTCTCAGGCCTTCAAAAAAATCATTTTTATAATATGAGGTCGCTGATTTTAAAGCTGGCCTCTATTTTTTGACACGTTGTAATTATATTCTAATAATTTTGTATTACAAATTTTAATTTTTCTTTAAAACAGTTTTTTTGACATCGTAAAAACTGCAAATTTCAAATATACGATAATCAGCACAAATTACACAACAATTTTCTGAACTGTAGGTATTGTAGGTATTGAAAAAATACCCATCAGAGCGAGACAACAAAAACAAGTTTGTGAGTGTTGAATTGTTAATCAGATAGGGAAATTTCGGCAAATACTAAAATTGGGTCACAATAAAAAAGAATGCATGGCACGGATTTAAATAAAATTCTGGTATTCTATTTGCTGGCAAAAATTAGTTAAATAGCTAATGTTTCCTTGTAAAAAGCATCCACCTTCATAGGTGGTAAAAGTGAACAAGAACGGTGATGAGACGGTGTAGTGGCCTGTCGAAATTAGTAGTACTGATCCGTTCTGCTAATCTGATTTGAATATTCCAACACTCCACTCTTAATACAAATAATTTGAATTTACATTAATTGAAAAAGATTGAACTAGAAAGCCGAAATAATAAAATTTTTAGACAACAAAACCACTATTCCGCTGTGTAATAGATGTGAAACTTTTTAAAAGTACGGTTAACGTCTACTGATGATTTGGTAAAGCACCAATGAAATGAAGGCATATAGACATGCTTAACCCGCTGCAAATAAAACTTTCTTATAATAAAACTTATATCAAATAATCACCTAAAAACTCGTTTTCTTTTTCGCATTCTTTTTCGTATTTTTTTACTGTTATTGATAATACTACTAAATAAAATCAACACTTAAATAACCCTAAAATATCCCAAAATAAAATTTTTGCATCCTAGTTTTCCCCCTAACTACTCTTTACTCCCTAAAATTCACCCTAACCGGAAAATTAAACCCTAAATTTAGGGTGAAAATTCCTAACTTGGCAACACTGATGTTCTGCCTTATGAATGTATTTTGTGGTAGTGCAATAGAGATGGAATATTTACCAATTTTGTTCTGTCTCTTTTCTTTCTATTGAAAATAGTTGTTGACGGCTAATCTAATGGCGAACATTGATGCTCAGCCATATGTTCGAACATGGACATGACCGGTCTACATTAGCCATATGCGATGTTGGATATGATGTTCGTACCAAGTTCATGACTAATGTAGACCGACAGTAATGGATGGGCCGCTTTACAGATGGGGATGCTTAAGTTTGTCGCTATATACATTGTCTTTTAATATTTTCGAATAATCTTGTATGTTCTCGGCACTGTTTTCAGAAAGTTCCATTTCCGTTATTTTGAACTATAACGGCTGTTGAAAAATACTGCCAATGCTCATTCTGACATTTCATAGGCAGTGTTCTACTTAAGGTTACCAAACCCAGATTGTCATCAAAGCTGTAATTTTTATACTCGAAAGTAGTCGTATGTATGTTTGTGTGTGTGTGCATTTATGTTTTTTATATATGTGTGTATATATGTATGTTTATATGTATATTTGGTCGTGGTTATGTATGTACACACATATACATGTATGTATACATAAGTATATACATAAGAACATAAAGCTATGCACACACGATATTCATACGAGTACATTCTACGAATACATTTGAGTACACTTTGCAGTCCTCTAATTTTTATGTCGTTATATTTGAATCTTGAATTTATCATTTCGTAACAATATGCTTGCAAATGTACGTACATACATAACCTGCAGATAATAATGGACTATGTGGTCCATTTTAGCTGAAATTGAATACTTAGTCCTTGTCCATATGAATCAACTTTTGCTTCTGCAATTTTCTTAAATTTTCTTTTGAAGTTTCATTCGTGTCCATACAATGAAATTCTTGCTGTGCAGCTTTTGTTTTTTTACATAGAATTTGTTGTTGCTTAATATTACGAAGAAGAAAACAAAAGGGAGTTGCATGTGCATGAAGCTGTGTACCCCTGTGTATCCAATCTTCTCACCTCTCTCTCCTATAAACTCAAAAGTTGCGCAGCAGAAGTTGACTCGTATGGACATAGACTTACAAAATGGTCTTATGTAAAGCACAGCGTTGCCACTGGAAAATTTTTTCTCTAACAAATTTTACACAAAAATCTACCAAAAACATTTAAACCCTACCGATTTCTTAAAATTTATTGACTGCGTGTGTTAAAGCATTCTGGTAGTCAAGTTTTCAAGACATCTTCTTAAAAAAATGTTTGAGCTTTAATAGATTTATTGCACACACATATTCCGATCGGAGTGCTCTTACTTCCGTACTTTTATGCCTATTGTTTTCGTTTTACCATCTTCAGATTCCGTTCATCTTGTACTTAATTTTACAGCGATAAGGTTTTCATGCCCTAAGCTAGCACTAAGCTTTACAATTAGCGGCATATTGCTAAAAAATTACACTGAATTAATTCAAAGATAGGCAGATCGCTTTATTCTTCTTAAAAAAAAGAAATATCTAAATGTAGAATCGGGATTTTCCTCAGATTTATAAACTGATATGGAAAAATGTAAATATAAATCCAATGGATAAAAAATGTGTATCATGGTATTTATTACATCAATAAAATAGTACACCAGAAAAAGACCAAAAAAATTAAAAATACGCAATCCGGACTATGGACTGATTGGGGTACGAATGGGGCACTGATGCGTCTTTTACAGCCTATCCTACCCAAATATCAACATAACCTGCACGTGGTGTACCCTGCAAAAAAGAACGAACGAGGCTCTGACGACCGATCTTGGGCGCAATAGCTCTATACATGATGCAAAGGAAATGTTCACCCCTCTTGCCTTTCTGGAGGCGACCTGGCAGCCCCAGATGCAGAATCGGACGCAGAAGTCTAATCAGCTACTCGTCTTAAACTAATTGATTACTGAAACCGAAACGAATGAAGAAAACCTGGCTTAACGTGATGACGACCTTTAGCTTCAAACAACGGATACGATTTGGATCATGGAATGCACCATCGCTTATGAAAATGACAAAGCTTGCTCAACTCTGTAAGGAAATGAACAATTATAAGAAACCAGATGGGCTGGATCTGGAAAGTTCAGGACAACAGATGGCTACACTCTTTTATATGCTGGTAAACCAACTAACCAGCCTCGCTCAAGTGGAGTCGGATTTCTGCTAACAAAGGAAGCACGTAACGCTCTCATAGACTGAAAACCGCACTCTGACAGGACTATAACGGTCAGATTTCGCACGAGAACTAGGAACCTTATATATGCTCAATGTTATGCCCCAACAGATACAGCAGATATAGAGGGGATATTGTTATAGTGATGGGAGACTTTAACGCCAGACAACACCAGTATGGAGTACATAATAGGCCGGCATGCTTTGGGTCGGATGACGGAGAACAGTGAGCTTTTTACGGAAGTGTGCTTAGCTCACAACCTCGTAATTGGTGGGTCACTATTACCTCATAAAACAGCGCGTAAAGTCACATGGGTATCCCCAGATCATGTTACCCAGAACCAACGTGATTACATTACCATCGGCATTGGTACTTTGCGCTTAAAAATTGCAGCAATCAAGAGAAATAATAGTACTGATCGAATAAGCTTTGACTTAGGGAAATTGCATAACTCAGCACACCAAGGAACATATATTAACGCTCTACAATCTTTATACAGCCAAGTTGTAGCATACAACCAAAGAAATTGTTATTTCAGTGGACTCAAGTTAAGTTCACGCACGCATTTGTTATTCCGGCTCTGGCTCGTCGGCAATCGGCCGGGGTTCTGAACTCAACTTAGGCTGGAACAAATGGCAACACACAATAAATATTTTAATTGCATGCCCAACCCAACCATGATCATCCGTAAATATCCATAACAATTTACTTTTGTTTTTCTGATGATCCCACAAGTGTATCACTACCGAACTTTCCCCTGCAGCAAGAAACAAAACTAAACGATTTAGCACTTCATGACTTCAATTTTATTCACATCAAAAATAACAAAAATTTATACTTTCATCTTAAATGACGCAAGGGGCTTATAAAAATAATTTTTAATACTTAAAAAATAACATAATGCATTTTATAGATAAGGAAATATTAGTTTTTAGTTCCTATTAATTTGGCTCCACACCCTGTATGAATATTACAAAAATTATTCAACACAAATGAAAAGAAGATGCATCAAGCAAAATCGAAATTAGGTTATTGATGTAGGTCAGGTTTTACGAATAAGAATTACAATTAAATCGAAAAAAAACACTTTACTGAACAGAGGCGTGGAATAAAAAAAAATAATGTGAGTCCGATCACAGGGGAGATGTGTAAGCTTCTAGTAATGAAACATTTCACCTTCTACCGAAACATTCTTCTCATCATTCAGCCGTTTCAACTTCGGCGAACCGGGCTTCATCCGCTTCTTTTTCACCCTCGTACCTTCCTCCACACCCGACAAATCGCTCAAACCGATAAGCTTCGCATCCGACACCTCTGAATCACTCCCACCAGGCATATCGCCCTTCCGCTTCACCGCAGACATAAATAATAGTATTATTTATCCACTAGCAAAATATAATATACCCTTACAAAATAGTTGGAATTACCGCAGTTAAACAGCAAAATAACCAACAGTCAAAGACAAACGCAGTCAATAAACCGTCAGCCAAATATCGCACCAAGTTCAGCAACAAATTCGGTAAAACCGAAAAACCGTTTTTTTTTCAAAAAACCCGGGTTCAAAAACCGAGACGAACCGGGTCTGATTCACGAAAAACTGGACACAAAATACCCTAAATGCCAGAAGTTCCCGGCAAAAATAAAAAACGGCAACGCTGAAATACTCACTCAATTCAAAAACACGGCAGCATAGCACCAACCAACAGTGTTAGTGTATTTCTATGCAGCTGTTAAGTTTCTCTGTACTTCTTGTTGTCCGTCTGATTACGCTAATACACTCATACACAGCTCACACCGCGTTATTACAATCTTAATCAACTAAGATTAATCTTACTCAAAATTTGTGATTGTATTGTGAAAAAGATTTTTACCCCCTAGCGTATAGATGTTTACACATAAAAAACCGGAAAGGTATGTTTCAAAAGTTTAGAACTAGAACGAATTTATAGGGGAAATCACCCTTCGTAGGAAACTGCTATTGCAGACCTTGCAGGTCATGCAAGTCTAGGATATATGCTACAATATGCAACACAACAAGAACAAAATATAAGAAACTAAAATTTCCTACACAGTAGGAGATATGCAATACTAAAAACTATAGGAAACTTGCCTAGCATATATACAATTATCAAAATTACTCAGAGAGACTCTCTGATGTGATCGACTATATTGATTTGCAATTCCTTTGTGATAATATTTCTTCTCCAAAAGAAGAAAAAAAAAAGCTCAGCAACAATGTTTCACATATTATAGCGACATTATAAGTACAAATGTATATACCAAATAAATGTTTTAAATAAAATTTATTTCAGGACAACCGATGGATGCTTTTTATGTGATAAATAATTTGATGAAATGGTGGTTGACTGGTAGTCTATTTTTCTTTAATTTTTAGCAGAAGCCCAAGAAATCAATATTCGGCATATTTGGTAAAGTACATGCTTTAACTTCAGCGAAGTACATTTATTGTATTTTAATGATACTTTGCCCATACAATATAAAAGTTTTCCCAAGGCAATAAGTCCTTTTTCTTAACTGGTTCAACCGAAGGAATTCCAATATTAACACATCGTTTTATTTATTTATTTAGAGATGAATTTAGGCTAACCAAATAAGATAGGATTTGGATTTATAGAATTTACCCGTGGGATAGGCCCAAAATATGGAATTTCTAGGAGTAGTATTTGATGACTTTCTAACTGTGATGATGTATTTTTTTATACAAAATTTTACAATTATGGTTTTATAAATTTTATTTTTCCAATTAGATATTTCACAGAAATACTCTAAGACTAATTAAATGAACCACGTTTATATAAGTATTACTTCACTTTTTAAATGCTGTATTAAAATGGCAAGTATAACACGTGATTTTAGCCTTATATACCGCTGTAAATACACACACTAAATTGCTTAATAAAAGTTGGCGCTTTAATCAATCTGTCAGAATTATGCTAGGAATACAACTGGGACGAACGACGAATTTCGTCTAACACGACGAATTCGTCGATAAAAATTCGCTATGTAAATTCGTCGTATGAAACACAACAGCTGTTATAATGGAGAAAGTTGTTTACTGCGTATGCAGTGTGATCATATTAAGAAAATAGTACATACTTGAAAAATTAAACATTAACAACAAACACAACTAACACCAATTTTTATAATTAATTATTATCTATAAATATGCTATAAAATAAAACAATAATTAAAGTAAAGATTAACTTTATTTACTAAAACACTTGAAAACTAAAACCAAACATGGTCACTTGGTACTGATTTGTTCGTCGTTCGCCTGCTTAAGAAATATAAACAAATCTATTCAGAGTTCACCGCGTATGACGAATTTCATCCGACGCCGTTATTGTGTGTATTTTGATATACACAAACATGTTTTATTTCTGGCGACGATATTCGCGGACGAAAATTCGTCGTTCGTCCCAGTTGTGTTCCTTGCATTAGTGAGTCAAATAAATCATCTAATTATGTTAACAGTAACTTTTTTTAGGCGTGAGTGGTGAGATACTAATTTGATGAACAGTGGGACAAAATGATTAGAATTTCTTGGTGATGGTAAATATTATTAGAGATTGGATAGATAAAAGTTTCAGTGGGAAAAGGAAATAAATAAATTGACCAATTAAGATCTTCGCTGTATACTATTTTAAAATGTACTTCAAGAAATTTATTTTCTATTCCAGCACTTTACAAAGGAAACAACTGGCACAATATCAACAACGGTATTGTAAACCCTGCCAAAGAAAGCATCGGGTACAGACACCCAGAAAGAAAAAATTGGATCTCCGACCAAACATGGAAGTTAATAAAAGAAAGAAATTTATGCAAGCAGAGCCAAAACAAAGCTAAGACCCGCAGCGAGAAACCAAGACTGCAAGAAGAATACACCAGGGCGGCCAAAAATGTTAAGTGTATCGCCAGGAAGGATCAACGCGCGTGGACTGAGGTCATCACAAAAGAGGCTCAACGAGCATCCGAGTACAACAGAAGCCGCGACAAAGCGGCAAAACAACTATCCAATAAACAATTTTTCATCTCGATGCCACTAAAAAACAAAAACAGAGAACTCATCACAACAAAAACGGGACATCTCGAACACACTGAAAGATATGACGTGCCAACTAACCCCACCAAGCATCGGTGAAATCAAAAACGCAATTAGAAGTCTTAAAAACAACAAAACGTCTGGAATCGATAAGATTTCCCCGGAACTCCTTAAAGTTGACCCTAACATAAGCGCACGACTAACATACGAGATTATATCCGACTTTTGAACCTCTGGCAATCTTGATGACGAGTAAAAGAAAGCATGATTATTAACATACAAAAGAAGAGAAATCTAACGGAATGTAAGAATTGGAGAGGCATAACGTTACTCAGCATGATCCATGAAATCCGAAGCGAGCAAGCAGGATTCCGGCCTACAAATCTAGCGTTGACCATATCAATAGCCTTCGGATAATAATAGAGCAGTCCGTTGAATTGCGATCTCCACTCAATTTAATCTTCATCGATTTTGAAAAAGCTTTCAGTACCCCTCAGCATTCTGCAATCTGGTATTCTGAAAAACTCATATCTTTGATCCAGGGCATGTAAAATAATGCAATTGCTGCGTTCTGCATGAAGCTACCATCAGCAGCCCAATCAACGTCAACATAGGTGTTAGACAGGGCTGTCCTCTCTCCCCTCTATTATTTATTGTAGTTCTTGACAGCATACTGATAAGGGCTACAATAGCACCTAGGGGCATCACTTGGGGCTTCAGCCATACATTTGGGTTAACTTTGAACTAGTCTTAGTCCTCTATGGGGGCGTTATCCTCAGGGTATATATACATATATATCGTCACAGAAAATGCAAAAACCGCTATCTTACATTGTAAAAGTTTAACAGGAGAAGCAAAAAAACTTGCTTATATGAAAACATATAGTGACAATTAGTGCAAAACTTTACAATATATATAAATTTATATATTTTTTACTTGTATTGTAAGATTTTGCACTAATTGTCAATATAGTTTTCATTTAAATAAAATTTTCCTAGTTTTAATCAGGTTTTACGTTAGAGTTTCTATATTTTGCTGTAAGATTAGATCGTAAGTGACAGTTTAGGAACATAAATCATGTTTAAATACAATAAAAAAGCCTACGGAAAATTTAAATTTTTGTCACTTACGATCATTTCGCGAAAGGGCCTCGATGTTGTAAGTAAACTCAGCTTATATAGATATTTCTTTTACTTAGCATTTATACATGAAAGTAATTGCAAGAAAGTCGCAATACACTCACACATTTTCACTGACACTGATTGGGCTATGAGAAAGACAGAGAAATGAATACTTTTTTCTTTTTCGTTGATAATACGTCTATAAAAATATCATGAAAGTACTTTCATGTGTAAATGTAGCGTTAATTAGTCAAAGGATATAGAAATCCAATATTTGATGTCCAAAAAAAATTCCACACAAAGTTTTATCCAAATCGAAGGTGGTGAGGTGCACCTGTTGGTTGATTTGAGATGGTTTGACTCAAATCAAGCATTTTTCATCTAAATTTCATGCTTTTTAACAATTTTGGTACCACTATTATTTTTATTGTACATATTATGTCCGTATTAAAAAAATCAAAACGCGGGGTTCTGCGAGCACTGAAAAAGTTAATAAACGTCCACGAACCAAAAAACATTGAGAACTCCTGCTCTGGTACATAATAATTTATATCGGAATGCCGGTCAATTTATGAAACATTTACACTTGTAAAGATAGACACCCTATTTCTTAAATGTACTTATCTACTTACATATTACATACTACGTACATATAAAATAGAGTGTACATGGGGACATTGAATATGTGCTGTTTTATTTAAGTGAATTTTTAGTTTTACTTAGAAATCGAAACAGAACACATTGTTAAACGGTTATAAGAAATAAAATAAAATTCCAAGCATAATTTCTATTGGCAATAAAAAAAACAAATTCAGTGTCGTAAGTTTTATTATGAAAGGCCTAAAATAAGTTTATTGTGGTAAAATAATCTCACAGTCTTATATTAACACATATCGCTAGTTGACAAGAAAAATATTGTAACTCGTAAAACAGATTTAAATCCTAAAATTTTCTTTCGCTTTGAAGAAACATCGGATCGGTAATTAGAAATAAAAATGCTTATTTTTACTGATGTCTAGTGGAAACTCCCCTTATAAAAATAAAAAATCAAAATCAAAAATAAGCATAAGCTTTGCTTCTTACCCTTATAAGCCCGCTTCCAAGACCTATATAACAAGATTATGTCAGTTCGCGTAGTCAATTCTACTGGATCGTATAAAATGCATATAACTATGTATGTACATATCGCGACCTCAGTCTTGTTTTGGCCCACCGACCATTTAAAAAAAAAATTGAGTTAAGTACGGGGTATATACATATATTTTGAGTACCGTCTTTCAGAATCCAAAAACTGTTTCGCGAAATTGTTCCTGGTTTCTGAGATATCAAGCATTCATTGCGCTCGATATCATCATTTTTAATAAATTTTTTGTATAAAAAAAGTTATTATTTTTTAAATAAAAAAATAAAAATCAGATATCAAGTAAAATACCAAGTTTCATCAATATTATTCCATGTAAATATCTTTTCTAATAACATTAATACGCTTATTTTCAATAAAAAGTAGAAAACTGCACCTCAATAACAAGTTGCTCAATACACAGCAGTTAGTATACACATGGAGCAACAAAAGCTACTTTTTACAAATAAAATAAAAAAAGTGGCTACTGGAGCA
Organism: Panzeria rudis; assembly: GCA_956483635.1. NCBI lineage: Eukaryota > Metazoa > Arthropoda > Insecta > Diptera > Tachinidae > Panzeria > Panzeria rudis. The sequence continues at coordinate 55,739,557 of OY101450.1, forward strand.
CAAAACAAGGTATTTTACTTTCAGTAAAAAGATGTTAATTTCTAATCGGATTGATGAAAGTTCACAAAAATTTATATTTTTCTTCCAAACATATGCCGGAAGCAGTGGTGAGAATACAAAAAATTTCTATTGGATATATTTTGAGAAAACTTTATGTAAGTCTTCTTTGTTGTTTTTCTCCATTACGACTTTTTGGCATATGGGCTAAACCAATACTGAGGTCGCGATATGTATATAATTTCTTAATACAGGCTAAATAATAACATAATTATAATTCTGCATTATTAACTTAAAATTGAATTTTTTTAGCTACGACATTCTACTGGGAAATAAGCGACATGTACAATAGCACTCAGCAAAAGTTAGTTGAATAATTAATAGATTTTAAAAATAACTGACAGTGGTATATTGTTTACAAATATGTTTGACGCATGTTTGCTGTGATTGTAAGCGTTTTTCCTTGTACATACATACATACATACATACTTCTTGTTTTGTTAACTCTCTTAACTGAAAAAAGAACAAGTGAGAATAACAATTAAAGAGATTTTCTGAAGGACATGCTTTCAATAGAAACAAAAGAAAAGTAAAAAGCTTTCAGTTAAGGTACGATAGCATGATATTTTTTCTTGGACAGTTTCTCGGTAAGAATGAAAACGTGAACATTAGAAATCATGAAATAAATTGTGAAAACTCAAGAAAAGTTTTTATTTTATTAATTAGAATAAATAAAAGTGTGTTAATTATTATAAAATAAGATTGTATATAAATTTTATATAAAAAAATGTAAGAGCTATGAAAATTCAATAAATAGCAAAGCCAAATTAACACAAAAGAAAAAAGCAAAAAAAATGCATAGGCATGCATGTGCACGTTTGCATGTTTATGCACGGCAATTAGCTCTCCTGTGCAAAATATCAAATTCAAAGATAAAATTGTTATACTATGCCATTAAAACAGAAAAAATAGGTTTAACATTTTTTACAGCATTTTAACTCAATAAAACCGATAGATTTTTGTTATTGTTTTGTGTGCTTATTGTCGGTGATAAATTTCAAAATGATGGCAATTATACGCAGCAGGCATCTTTGCAATGACTGTTGAAGAAGTCTGACTATCATTTACATACTTTGCAAAGTGTTGTTTGTCCTTTTACTATTGTTTAATTTTTCCATTATACCTATTATTATTATTATTATTATTATTATTATTATTATTATTATTATTATTATTATCTTAAAAAGGAAATTATTTCTTTTTGCGTTTTTACTCCTATTGTTGCGTTTGAATTCGCCTTTTTGTGTATTTTTTTAATGTGAAAATGAAAAAATATTACAAATGATTTCAATTACCAAAATTAATGGCTGTAAGAAATTCAAAAGGAAATTTTTTAAGTTAATATACTTACATACATACATACACCGAAAAAAGTTTGAACATATATATTATGAAAAAAGTTCATAATCTATTGTTAATATATATTATTAATTTATAAATAAAAAGCAGGAATTATTTCATACGCAATATGAATTTAGTTTTTAATAAATAAATTTATGAAATCGAAGTTGCTTTGAGAAAAAATTTTCAATATTTTGTCAACAAATTCTGAAATTAGTTTTTTATTAATATAGTGTACAAATACAGTTCGTTTCAAATAGTGCGTTTGGCATAAAGGAAAGAGTTGTGCCTAGTACAACAGGCTATACAAGTTCAATACTTGAATTTTTTTTAAATATTTTTATTAAGAAATATGAATTAATTTAGGCAAAAACTCCTAATGTGAATGAAAAAAGTTTGGAAAAATTTTCATGTTAGATTCATAACATTTATGAAAAATTTCCTTGGATATAAGTAATTTTTTTTTCAGTGTATGTATTTTTAATGCAAAGTAATTTTTTTAATCTAAAGTTTTTATGTACATCTATACAGTGGCTTAAAATGAAACCGGGACAATTAGTGATACATATTTGTTTATCCTTTTGTAAAAACAAAATATGTTGTTATTTAATTTGAATATTTTAGTTGTGCTTTATGGATAACACTAATAAAAAGTGCTAAAGTGCCATTACTGCCTTAAAATCTAACAATAACAAAAACTTGCGATTTACAATATCAAAATAGAACTTGGACAGTTGATATACATATCTGTTTGATTTTTCAAAAAGATCTTCGCGATTTAATCAAAAAAGAAATGTTTGCATTTCTTAATAACAAACTATTACTGAATTTTTTTAAATTAATTTATTTGTACAAAAGATAAGTTGCAAGGTAGATCAACACCAGGTAGTCGCAAGAGAATTCGCCGTCGAGAATTTATATTTGGGCTGTCAAAAAAGCTAATACATTAAAACTGTTGACAGCCCTACAAGAACAGTGACAGTCATTTGATCGATCATATGCCTGGTAGTGCTGATAGAAATATCCATCATCAGGTAGAACAAAGTTTCTATCATTTTCTTAAACCAATTTGAAAAAACTGATGGAAACTTTTGTGTACGTGTGATTTTGCGTCTTTGTCGAACTTATGAGTTCTATAGACTATAGAACATATAGCTGAACTGCTCACTCCATTGCTTTTACTAATCATTAATGATATAAATTTTAGTCACAGCTGACTAATCAGTCCTGATGAATATATCGGTCAAAGCTGATTAGTCAGGCTTGATGAAAATATCCATCACAGCTGACCAATCAGTCTTGATGAATATGTCGGTCAAAGCTGACGGATATATGTGTCTATTGTAATAAAACACAATTTACTATTTTTTATATATGTATATATTATATTCAACAATAAAAAGCAATGTTGTTTTTTTAATGTTGTACTTGTTTTATTCTTGCCACTAGCTTGTAATAAATGTATCTTGAAAGACACCTAGTTCATTGCTATTGAATACCTATGAAGTAAAAGATTTTTCACTGATTATGCAAATTACACTATGCTAGCCGCGAAATGTAAGGACTCACCTTAGTATACATACATATCGCTCGCTATCGTTTGCTATTGTATCAGCCGTCACAACAAAACACTCTGGCACGTTCATATTCCTCTGGTATTTATTGCTTTTTGACATGCATAATCCCCGAGCAGTTTGGACATTCACCAAATCGTTCATCGAATCAAAACTAGCCCGCATGCAGCCACGCAATCCAACCGTGCGAAAAGCCAAATGATGTATTAAATAAACGATTTAAATCACACAATATCACAACACAAATTTTTGGGATTAAAATTAATTTTTAACGTCATAAAATTTTAAAAATGAAACAACATTATAAACAACGTACATTCGTCAACGATGATGGATATCTCTATCAACAATGACAAAATTTATGTAAATGTATTAGTAAACAAATTGTGTAGGTATTAGTTTCGGTCATACATTTCTTGTAGGGAGGTTAAATATAGAAAGAGTTCGTAGTTAGCTGAGCTCTCGAACCCACCTGATATGAATTCGCATTGATAAGTTACTTACACTGCAATTTCGCCAAAATTCTAACATTTAAAAGCAATGGAGCATCTATAGGCTCATCTTGAGGAAAAGTTACTAGCTTACAGCTTTCCAACAAAATTCAGTTAGAAAAGGCTGTAAAAGCCAAATTACGCAAAATTGATCCATTAATATTCGAAAAACTGAAAAAATACCTTTTTTAAAAATGGTCCAGCTCACGGATGGTCGACGCTAGAACCAAAATATTTTGGGAATCGTCATAAAGCTTTATTTTCAGAGGGGTAACAAAATCACTTTTTTCTCTTCCATACAAGTTGAGTACCTTCTTCCATATATTTGGAAGAAGGTACTTTAAAAAAAATTTGTTCGTGGGTTCGATTCCCGCCATATAACCTGGGTGTTTTCCGCAGACAAGCTAATCGCTTCGTGGGTATGTTTGTTAATAGTGCTTTTTGCAAAAGGTAACTTCTTAAAATGGAATTTTAGGAAATGGTAATTTTTGAAAATATTCTTTTTAAAAAAGGGACCTTTTTGAAAATGTACTTTTTGAAACATTTCTGCGGGGAAATAGTACTTTTTGAAAAGTAAAATTTTGGATAACATACTTTTTGGAAAAGGGTATTACATACATATTTTGAAAATGTACCTCTGGAACATTATGATTTTTTAAATATGCGTTTTTGAATATTTTCGAAAATCTACTTTTTTAAAAATTATCTTTTAGAAAATGGTACTTTTTGGAAAATGTACTTTTTGAAAAACGATATTTTTTTTAAAGTGGCACTTCTTTTAAATGTACGTTTGTTAAATGTAATTTTTTAAAACAGGACACTTTTTTGAATATGTACTTTTGGAAAATGCTACTGTTTAGAAAGAGTACGTTTTTTAAATCTACTCTTTTGAAAATATGCATACTTTTTAGAAATGGTCCCTTTTTCAAAAGGTACTTTTTCAAAATAGTCCATCACCACCAGAACATAACGATTTCCGGAGTCGCTGATAGCGAAAGGACCTGCTACGTCCATTGCTAGCTGCTCAAATAGTGCACCCAAGAAGTGTTGCCAGAAGTTTTAGGGATAAAATCTGCTAACTTTCACAATTTTGCACGAAAAAATCTACAACATCTGCATTTTATTTTAAAAATCTTCAAAACCATTTTAATCCCACATTATTTATCTATTATTCAAACAAATTAACAATTTATTCAAGAAACTTAAATACATACAGGTACGAACATATATTTTTTCATAAAAAAACAAAAGTCGATAATAAAATAAAACAAATCCAATTTTGTGTAAGATAAATTTGCATTGGTTTAACAATAATGTAATAACTCAAAATTTAAACATTTTCAGTAGAGACAAAAATTTTTTTATATTATTTAAAGCAAATGTCGATAAAAATAAATATGCCATTCTTACGAAAATACGGAAATTATTATTTTTTTCTTTTTTGTAAATCAGCTGCAGAGAAAATATGTAATTTTGTAAATTTTTTTCAAAAGCAGTATTACTTTTTTTTTGTGGTGAAGTACTGGTCAGAACAATAAAAAAATTTTACAGTTGGTAGATATAAATAAATAATAGGTCTGTTCAATAACTGAAAGTTGTTATTAATTGTTACTAGTTGTTACTGGAAAGTGTTCACGTACTCGAAAAACTAGCAACGAGAGAGTGAAAAAAGAGCATAAAAAGTAGAGAGAAAAAAGTTTGTTGCAAGTTTTTGCTAGAAAAATTTTTACTAGCAGGATTAGCCAAACAGCTGTTTATATCTTTTGTTTACAAAATAAATGTTTGAAAAGTTCATGAAAAAGTTGACTTTTTCTAATTTTGATGAATTATTAAGAAAAATATTAAATACGGTAAGATTGGATATTTTTCTTTAATTTGACAGCAGCAGTGGCCGTTAAAAGAGTTTAAAACGCTTGAATTGGGTGGTAGAAAATGTTCAACCTTAAGGCTAAATCATAAATGTTACACTAAAAATATTATGTGAGTCAAATATAAGAAAAAAAAAAAACCTGGCAAGTTCCTGCAAAGAACAAATTCAATTAAATTAATAAAAAAAAGTCCACAATTACATTGAAATTAACTTTATTTCTACTGCGTGCAGATGTTTTACTAAAACATCCTTATGTATAAGCAGTTGTATTTTTATTTCTGCTATTTAAATACTTTACACATAAAGCTTTATTTACGGACAGTTAAAAGGTAACACTTTTTTATCCTAAGCTGTGTTCATGTACCTGAAAATGATAAAATTATCATATATTTTTTACGATATGTCTAACTTTTCATACAAATTACTAACAACTAATGTAAAATTTTTTGGGTGTACAAACTGTTTATTGTGCTACTTGCAAATTTTTGCTAGTAAAGCGTAGTATGCAGCTCTAAATGAAATTCAGGCTGCCATAAGAAGTATGTGTAAAAAAAACAAACTGAAATTCAGGTTGGTAAATTTCTTAAAGAAATTTCCGTTTACTAGTACGCAGTTCCAAAAGAAAAGTACACGGAATTTTGGCATTTATTGTCTATTACAGGCATGTTATAACAATAAGTGGAGAATTTTTTCCGTCAACTGAAACAAAAATTAATGTTCAGACAATTGTTTGGTCACGGAATTTTTGACATTTCTAGTTTTTCGTACATTGTAATTAATTTTTAGTGTTTTTGTGTGTTGTAAATTCAAAAATATATAAATTTGTGTGTGTGCAAACAAAATTCTGTATAAAATTCTACACGATTATTTTTCCGTGTAGAAATAAATGCAAAACTCCAAACCTGAATTTCAGTGAGAAGTGCATACTACGCTTAAAGCGTTCATTTACTTTTTCATATCTGGGAGAGTAATTTTACAAATTTCTGCTTTACTCTCTCGTTGCTAGTTTCTGCTAGGAAAGTAAATGAACAGACCTAATGTCCATATTGGGTGTTTTTCGCCGACAACCTTAATCGCTTCGCGGGCTATGTTTGTGTGTGTTGTTGTGATGTTACAAGAGTGTTGATGTCATGTTAGAAATATCACATTAATATCACAGTTTAAGTTTCAATCAGGGATGGCAAATGAGATTTTAAAATTGTACCAATTGTTCTCTAAAATTGTACTTTTTTGGCATAATTGTACCAAAACAGATTTTTGAAAACAGAAGCCTTTTTTAAGTACAGAAAATACATCACTTTTCTGTACATAAATCTGTGGCAAAATGAAAACTGTGATTAAGTCGGATTTAGCTATTGCAATTTCTAATCTAAAATAGGTCACAAACTATCTATCAGAAGGTAGAACGACATACATAGTTTCAATAAAGGTCCGAGAAATTACCTTTACTCAATGCAAATAAATTTATAAAATTTTATTTATTCCAGGCTAATATGTATCATGCTCACTAAGAGATTGAAAGTAAAGAGACATTTTATGAGCTAACCTTATTTGACCACTTTTAAGCCAAACTTTGTTTTCAATACTTCGCAAGATTAAAATTTAATTCAGATAAAATTGGTATATGTACGAAAAGGATAAAATATTTTATCACAATAAAAGCTCTGCACATGCACTGCATATTTTTTTAGTTTTTCTAAAAAAATAGAAAAATTATTAATTGTACTAAATAAGTCATTGGTGTACCATTGTACTTTTAAAATCTGAATTGTACCAAAAATGGTACAATTGTACCAACTTTGCCATTCCTTAGCCTTGTTGAGAAAATTATTTAAAGTCCCATTATGTATAAAGGTTTTTAATTTATTGCTTAAAAACATTCTTTCTAGCATATCTGGAGATATCAATTTGGCAAAACAGTGGGAATTTTTTAAGTTTTAGGCAACATAATATACATAAAAACCGTACTTAAGATTCAGGTTCCAAACGACTTTGAACTTATGTTTTATTCATCTTTACCTGACTAAAAATTCTTTCGATGAATGTGGTAAAAGCATTGTATTTTAAATAAACTTAGAATTGCAAAAGCATAATCAGAATTAGCTTGATTTGTTTGAGATATTTAAAAAAAAATTTGTTTTTGCATAATATCTTTAAAGTTAAAAAATTGTAACGTTCTAAGCTCCTAGTCCAAATCGTATTTTTCGTTTTCTTTAGAAAATTTATGAAAATATTGGTTGGTGTCATAGATTATACGTAGATATCCAACTAAAACTTCAAAAACCTAAGTCTGCTGTCAAAAACCTAAGTCTAAGAATGTGTTAGTAGAACATTTTGTATTAGTATTGGTTTAAAATAAAATGTTCCCCACAGCACCAAAATTATACTTAGTTGTACAAAACGTATTTTATAAAATTTATATTTTATATACAATAATTTTGCATTAATTAATGAAAATATGAATTTAGAATCATTTTTAATACATTTGAGCTCAAAAAATGTTGATTCGCTAAACATTTTTTTGCATTTTTTCTATTTGGCACTAAAAAAATTGTCCCAAATAGTAACAAAAATGCAATACTGTTGAATGAAAAAAACGGTTGAAAAGTTCGATAAATTTCAACACACAAATGTCAACAAAATTAAAAAAATATTTTAAAATTACAGCAAGAAAAAACATAAAATTTATTAAAAAAGCAACAAAAAAAAATTAAATAATATAAAAATAGTGTTTGTGTGTGCAAAACAAATAAATTTTAGTGCATTTTCAAGTGCAAAATCACGCTCTCTGATGAGTGTTAAGTTGCCTCTCTCAGTGTGTTGGATAACAAAATACCCATGGGTGTGAAGAGAGTTGTCAATTTTTTTTTTTGACAGGAGCCCAGTTGACTATCTACGTATAATGTATGACATATGTGTATGAACCTATTTGCTCACCTTTCTTCTACGCATACACACAGATTCTAATGTAAACCATACAAAAACTATTACAAAAAAAAGAGATAACAAACAATATTGAGACGCTTCAAACAGTAAGAAAAAATAAGACAATAATATATAAATGTCTCCTCAAAATACGTTAAATTTACCTACACATTTGCGTACGCAAGGACGGAAAGGGCTATGGTGAAGATGTGCTTTTCAGCGTTAATGTATACATATTCAGTAAGGTTTTTTTTTCTACTGTATCCATGATATGGGGATTGTCGAGCCCTCGTTTTTGGGAGCTAGCTCTTACCTCTTAGTTTAACGGGGACTCTTTTGTAATTGTTGACTGTTCCTGTTTACTGTTCCATAATCGCGAAACAGATCTAAATCTTTTTCTTGGCGCCTTGCAGTTGCGCTGGAAATGGCCGACTTTGCCGCAGTTAAAGGACTTAGCCTTTACTTTATCTTCCTTCTCCGCCAATGGTTGTGTCACTGCCTCCTTAATGCTAGAAACTAGATTACTCTCATTTTCTGCAATGACTTCCACGTTCCTTAGCAGTCTCCTGAGCCAGTACAAACGAAACTGTTTCTGCAAAGGTAGAGTTTTGTGTAGCACACACTGCAAGTTTGACGTCAGGATCACGAATACCGTTTAGAAACGCCTATGTTTTTAAATTATCCAGGAATGTGTGGTTTTCGCCTGGATAAGTTAGTTGCACCAAACGCTCGATTCCTGTAGGTAATCATTCGGTTTCTGCGATCTAGATCTCAACTCCATGGGGTATATATCTCGCATGTGTTTGCCACCATATTTCCGCTGCAGTGCCTCCATTATGTCATCATAATTGTTTCTGCAGCTCACTGGTACGGTTTCGAGTACCTCTGCTGTTGCATCTTTCTAGGCCTTGAACTGGTACTTGAAGATGTTCAGTGGTACACTGCCATCCAAGCAAGGCGCCTTTATTCTGCTAGAAGTCTCTGGAACAGTTCGCAATCACCCGCTTTAACACTGAAGATTAACGATTTTTGTTTCCAAGTCATGTAATATCTAGTCCACGTCTTTTACATGTACTTTCACGTCACCGATTTCTATACTATGAACTTTATTCTCCACCTCTGAGAGTTTTTCGTCAAATTTGCTGACTTGTACTTCAATGCCATCTACTCTTTTATTTATGGCCTCAGCAATTTCCACTACCTTCTCATTAGTGGCCTTAGATGTTTCTTGAGTTTCAGCCTTAACTTCAGCTAGCAGTCGCACATTATTAGCTCTAAATGTTTATTGAATTTGCTTAGAGATTTATTTTATTTCGCTCATTATAGCAGTGAGCACTGCATTTGTATCCTAGCTACTTGACGTAGCATGAGTACATACTTATATTTCTTCTTTATCAAATTAAATGAAAGCTTTTTCAAATTAAAAAAAAAAATTTTTTCAAATTAAAAGAAAACGTTTTCAAAATAAACGAAACTTTATTCAAATACACTAAAACTTTAACCAATTAAATTGAACCATTTTTCTCCCATTTCGGCACATTTCCAATAATTTCTTTGGGAACTCTTACATAAAATTAAAAGCAGCCCAGAGTTAGAAAACTAATTTTTAATTATGGATAATGGCAGAACCCATAAGTCCCAAGAAATACTGTATATGGTGGACAATAGTGGATGTACATTGAAATTTTTACCAGCTTACTCTCCTATTCTGAATCCGATAGAGAAGGCGTTTTCTAAGTTAAAATTTCATGCCCTATCATAATTAAGTGATATAACCACAGAGCGTAGCATATTTAGTATAATTGAAGAGAGTATCGCATAATTTAGTCAAAATGAGTGCACGAACTGTGTTATGGACATGATCATCCGAATTTTTTAAGCGGCGAGTGAACAAGCTCTTCATTAATTTCACTAAGTATGATTTATACGAGTATATCAATATATATAATATTTTTTATAACGATTTTTTTACTACGAATTATGTTTTTTTGGTTTTTTGTTATTCAATTTAATTTGAAAAAATTTTTACTGTATTTGAATAAAGTTTCCTTTAATTCGAAAAAGGTTTCGTGTAATGCTATATATAGGTGGCATACAATAACGTCTAATAAAAGTTATTTCCACGTTGACAAAGAAATAATGTCCATAAAAAATGCAAATAAAGTCCATGCAAATGGTACAACAGATTACAATCAAATTTGATTGCAATTAAAAGTGACTGCAATCAATTGATTTGATCGCAATTAATTGAAATCGCATGATTTCAACAAAAAATTTATTGCAATCGCATGATTTCAACAAAACTTTAACTGCAATTAAATTGATTGGAATTAAATTGATTGCATTCAATGATTTAAAAAAATGATTTCAAAATGATGGCAATCACAAAATATTGCAATTTTTACAATATTTCATTTTGAAATCTGAAGTCATTTTGAAATCAATTAATGCAATCAATTTCGTTAAAATCACTTTAATAGCAATCACAACTGATTGCCATTTTTTACAGCTCTGTTTATACCTATTAGGAATGGGGAAAAATTTCGATATATCGATATTTTCTCAAATATACATACATTTGCATATATCGATATGTATTGTCGATATTTTACATTGAAAAATATCGACAGTCTCAAATGTGATATTTTTTAGCCTTGGTTTGTTTTTCATGCATTTTTTTTAATTTCGACATAATCTGATCTAATACAATATTACCAACAAAATCTTATATTTTATTTATAATTTTTTGTGTATACGAAAAATAATATTTTTTTGAGTATCTTTTTGTTGATGTATGTTCCTTGAAATATTGAGGTACAGTAAGGATGTTGGAAACTAATACTTTTCAGATTAATTACACTATGCTAGTCGCAAAATTTAACAAGGTGGGCGCCCTCCTGGTAATGTTAATTCGAGTACGCTGCACTCAGGGGATATAACACCTACTTATGCAATGCATTGCGCCGGAACTAGGAGAATTGCTTGTGGGAAGTAAGATAGTGAGTAGTGTTTGTGGACATTCGATTTGAACCTCCCCACACTGAAAATGACCGGAAAGACCTCTGCGGTGAGTTTATTCCACATACGAACTGTTCGGCCAAAGTACGAATTCTCTCTGTAATGCGTAATATAGTTCACTGACAGATCGGCCACAAAAGGATGTGCTCTTATTGAAGAACGTATTGTACGTACAAAAGATCGGGTTTCGGGAACAAGTTCGCTGATTTAATTAGAATACATTCCGTTGTAGTAACGGTTAGCGTTGTCAATTATTCGGGCTTTATAATCGTTCAAATAAAATTTCATAATTTTTTTCTTGTTCGATCATCTGAATAATTTAAAACTTTTATGTGAATATTCGAACGAATAACGAATAAAAACTTCTATTCGAATAGCCACTTTAAAACCACGATTTTTAATATATTCCATCATTATCCTGCGGTAAATGTTGTACCAATTGTCTTAAACGTACTTATCCTATGACTGGTGAAAATGGGAATGGTAGGAAATGTTCCTGAATTGTGAACGGTGAAAAGAGATGATATCTTACTTTACAACCAGATTATTTTGCAAATCAGTAATATTTGATTAAAAAACAGTAATAGTAATTAACTAGTATTAGAGAAACCAACATAGGACAAGTATGTACCTTAAGTTTGTGTCTAGAACGTATCACTGATTATCTTAATTATGTTAATTGAACCTAACGGAGTTAGGTATTATCTCAACAACCCATTACACAAGTATTTATAATTTGGTATAATATGCTTACTTAACCTTACTTACTTAATTTAATCCTATTGCTAACAACTTAAAAAAGTAATTAATTAAAAACACAATTTTACATTCGTAAATTTAAACTAATTTTTATAAAAAAGTAGTTTAAAAAAGTTGTTCGAATATTCGGAAAAAACTGATCGAATAATTTTTTATTCCAAATTAAAAAATTTTGTTCGTTCGAACAAAAGTGAAAAAAAAGTTGTTCGATATAGTCCTTCAAGTAGCGAAGTTGTATTCCATTTTCGGCCGGATGTATGTAGGTGGTATAAATATTTAAGTAAGCGCTCGTATTTGTGATATTCACGAATCCGCAATATTCACAAAATCTTGTTTTGCAAAAAAAAACCTTTTCCGGAAAAAATAACTTTTCGCCAAAAAGTTTTTCGTTTTCGCAAAAAAAGTCGCAGAATACCTTAATGGTGTACATATTTAAACAAAGTAGACAAATTTAAATTTGAAAATCATTCCAAAAGTATAAAAAATAGTTTTTAGGCTACTTTACTATGAAAATTTTAAATCGCAAATATCGCGACTACGAGGTCTAACTTCGAAAAACGGCTAACACCATTGAATTCAGCGTACTCAAATTAGCTTTACCAGTAGGGCACCCAACTTGTTAAATTTTGCAGCTAGCACAGTGTAATTATTTTATTAACGATAGTGCGCCAGGCCAAGTTCAAGTCTATGCTCTCGATATTTAGTGCTTACACTCTTCAATTGTATGTTTCCATCTTTGGTTTGCATTAAAAAAATAGAGCAAGAAGTCTGCGTATGAAAATAATTAAATAACCGCAATAATTAAGAACATGGTACGAGTAATAGGTACTGCCAGCTTAGAATCACATGGTGCCATGTTAACTACAAAAGCTTTTATAAATTGTTGGCTTTTTTGGTGAGTGTGTTTCGTTTCTTTCTCTTTAACTTAAGCACAAAAATATTTAAAAAAAACTTCGGAAAGAGAGCACAAAAATATACAATCTAAGAGATTCAATGAAAAAAGCACGTGTATCTATTATATCCTTTAATTTTATTTATTATTTCGTTTTTGTTGTTCTTTTTCCCTTCATTTCGTCCTGCTTGAATGACATTTTTAAACAAACAAATTAAATGACGTTAAAAACACAATAAATAAACAAAAGCAGTTTATTCACGTTCCTTAAAAAACTGTCCATCGTGTGTTTCCCTCCAAAATAAAATGTTTTAATATAAAATTTATCACCCGTTCGTCTGCTTATTACACCACTTGTCATTCAAAGACAACTTCGAAAAAAATCACTTTTGCAAAATCGTACAAATTCGATTTGTAAGTTTTATAATATAATTATTTTCATTTTAAATGAAATTTATTTGCTGGATTTTAAGGAATTGTCTATATGCAGCATTTAGTTGGTGCTTTACCAACTCGTCAGTAGACTTTAAACACAATTTTGAACAGTTACAAACCCTTTATCTTATGTTCAAACCTTTAAAAACCATTTGAGAATTTACAAATACATAAATGATTTTCAAAAATAAGCATAGTAGGCTTTGAACCTTATACAAAACCCAGCAAATAAATTTTTATTCGATATGAATCTATTTTATTTTTCTATACCTCCATACAATTAGAATTCCATTGCATAACAATAAAAGTATTTATAAGGCAAAATGAAAAATAAAATCTAAATTAAACCTTTAAGAAATTTTTATTGTCATAATTTTATTTTAAATTAAATTTATTTGCTGGAGTTTAAGCAATTGTCTATATGCAGCATTTCGTTGGTGCTTTACCAACTCATCAGTAGACTTTAAACACAATTTTGAACAGTTACAAACCCTTTATCTTATGTACAAACCTTTAAACATTTGAGAATTTTCAAATATATAAATGATTTTAAAAAAATAAGCATAGTAGGCTTTGAAACTTATACAAAACCCAGCAAATAGTTTTTAAATACTTTTACTGTTTTATTTCTAATTGTATGGAGGTGTAGAAAAATAAAATAGATTCATATCGAATAAAAAATTATTTTCAGCCCAAAAGAAAATATCAGGCTATTAAGGGTTAACAAATGTCCGTGTGTATGTTACTGCACAACCTAAATCAGAGCGTTAAGCGTCGCGTAAGCAGCAGGGTACGCTTTCACAATACATTCAAAGTAAATATTTTGTGGTAAAATGTACTGTAAATACGTACCCTGTTGCTTACGCGACGCTCAACGCTCTGATTTAGGTTGAGTTGTAATGCATGTCCAACGTGTGTTTTCCCTACAAAACAAAAATGTTTAATGTAAAATTAATCACCCATTCGTTCGGCTGCTTACTACACCATTTTAAATTAAAATTGAGAAAATTCCAAATGAAATTGAGATTTTAAATTTTTAAAAATTCAAATGAAATGGATAATTTCAAGTTGAAATTGAGAAAATTGTAAATGAAATAGAGAAATTTGGATTTTTTAATTATTATACTAAAGAAAAGAATTACCTACATAATGACATATTACTAAATACATACTTAATAAAACATAATAAAAGAATATCAAGCCTCTACTCTCCTACATTAGGAGGAGTTTCGCTTGGAATATTATTTAATTTTTGATTTTAAACTACTTTTGATTTTGGACCTAATCATCCCTATCGGGAATAACATGTGAAAGTTACGTTCCCATAAAATTTTCATTTCTCTTCGAGGGAAAGTTTCTGTCATGAAGTTCCCGTGAACTTTTATCCCCGCTGTAAGTTCTCAGTGAATGTAAAAAAGGAAAGAAGCTTAATAAAATAAATTAAAAATCAAAGATATTTTTAATAAAAAAAAATACAGTTCTAAGAATTGGAATTATCTCTTCATTCCATGAGGAATCAAAACAAAATCGAATTGCTCGTCCATGTTTGCTAGATACATCCAATCCCTTGGAGTATCCGAGCCTTTGCAAGCACTCTAATTCAATCAAATATACTTTGGTGTTAAATTAAGAGTGAATAAAAATGTGTTTTTATATACATATTTGGTCGCGATGAATGATTCTCTCATTTACTATTCCGTAACCGCAAAACTTCGTTTATTTATGCCAGAAAAGTGTTGCAAGGAATTAGTATTAAATGTGTTAGTTGTTCACGTAATGCATTTACTCATTGTCAAATTTACATATTGCCACATCAAAGATTAAAATAAAAAGCGCTGAAATCGGAAAATTGTACCATAAAAAATGCAACTCTATGCTAATTAAACTTACTACAAATGTAAAAAAAGACATTCATATGTATGTTTAAATACTGTGATGCAATAAATACATTTGTTTATGTGATTTATAAAAAATTTTTTGTTGCTTCTTACTTACTTACTAGTTCTTTTCGGCTATAAAACTTCTAAAACAAATTTTTATTTAAATTAATTTTATTATCATGTATCGTTATTATTATTATTCAAATTTATTTTATTATTATTATTAATAAAATTTAAAAACTTTATTGTTTTACTTTTTTATTTGTCGACATCAACAACACAAGTGACTGATTTTGACATTTATCGTCGCTTCACTTTTCTTAGTGGGTACCAAATTTGTATGAAAACTATTACATTGTCGATCGCTTGCATTGTCGATCGATTTGTCGTGCTGACAGCTTTTACTGGGCCGAAAATTAGCTGTTTGTCGTTGAAAATGCAAACGAGCGATAGCGGTCGATATCGTGGGTTAGGCTGTAAAATTCTACTTCAACAGAGTGAAATATTTACTGTAAGTTAGTTTCTTAATCATCATTATTCCCAAAAAAGAACTTTTTAATTATTCATGAAAATTTTAGTTAATTTTATGAAAATCTATAGATACATAAGGAACCAGCTTAAAGTAAATCTTTTTTGTGTTTCAGTAAAGTTTTACTAAAATTAAGTAAAATTTTTTTATAAAATGCATAGTTTTGAGAACATTTTTTTATCTCTGATCTCAAATTTAGTAAATTTTCCAAAGTTTTTTTTACACATGTCCCCAAATTAAGTAAATTTTCCCAAGTTCAAGTTCAATATGTCCTTAATTCTAGTACTTATTATACCCTTCACCATAATGTGGTAAGGTTATTATAGGCTTGTTTTCACTTATGTTGAAACACTTCTGACGAAGGCTCTGGTTAACATAAAGTCTTAACTTTTGTAGCAATTTGCTAGAATTAATGCGGAGCTTCATGCTAATAAAAATCAAAAATATCGGCTCAGGAATAACAAACTGACGATTTGTTGCCTGGGACCAGATAGCAATCGCCAGTAATTTCATGTGATTTATAAACATAAATGCATAACAAAAAAAAATATGATCTTAGAAACTTAAAAATATACCATCGAATATAAATGATTTCCGAATGAGTACATTTCCGAATTTATAATTTTTACTAAATCGCTTTTAATATGAGTACCAATTGGTCTTATGAGTTTCAAATAATATGTAGAATAAAGAATTCCTTCTAGAGTTTAATTTTCTAAGGAACATCGAAATTTAGTTTAGTTACCTGCGTGCTGAAGAGTGTGCTAGGCTATTAACTGGTAGGTCGCAGGTTTGATTCCTACCAAGACTAGGGTGTTCTACAGAAACGGAGCTAAATATTTGTCCGATATTTGCAGACAAATGTGGGAGAACTATATTTTGTTTTAAAAAATTCTGCTAAAAATGAAAAAAGCCTTTGCTTTATTTTAGAAATTGTTTACCAAAAATTATATAAATTAATTTCAGTCTTTTTGAATGTTTGTTCAAGAACTTTCAATCAATAAAATTCTGAAATTTCTAATAATATCAAAAATAGTGGTGATTTTTTTCTTCATTACGATATTTGGATTTATTAAACTTAGTGATTTACAATTACAGTTTCCATAAAAAATTTACACAAAGCCTGGGGCTTACGTCTTTCAACTATTCGATGAAATAAACACAGGTCGCCTCGCCAGCCCATGTGTTTATTTTCGCCCCTCGTAGATTTAAATGAGTTTTTTTATGTTTATTGTTTTTTATGTTAAGTTTTGTATCTATTGTTTAATTGTTGGACTTCAATTTGAAAAATATGGTTGATAGATGTATCAAAATAAAAATTTTTGCGGTTCATTTTTATATGATTAGTTCTTGGAATATATAAGCTTTTGTGTTACATTCGTCTGTGATATGTATTATAAATGTCCTGGTCGACGGGTTCAGACTTCTGGCAGCCCTAGACTAGAGCCATAAGTCAGATTTTATTCAGTCATTTATGAACAGTCATAAACAGGGCTCGGACTTTCATGCAACTAAAAATTGATTTTAAGCGCTTAACAAATGCACCTAAAAATGAAAAATATGCGCAAAAACATGCATTTAACTACGAATAAAGTACCAAACCTAAAATAATATGACCATATTTAATTTAAATTTTTATTATTATTAGAGGAAAAAACACAAAACAAACATAATAGAGTCTATTATTTGATGCAACCGCAGTTTAGTTAACTTGCCAGCCTACGATATATATATATATATATATATATATATATATATATATATATATATATATATATATATATATATATATATATATAAATATATATATATATATATATATATATATATATATATATATATATATATATATATATATATATATATATATATATATATATATATATATATATATATATATATATATATATATATATATATAAATATATATATATATATATATATATATATATATATATATATATAAATATATATATATATATATATATATATATATATATATATATATATATATATATATATATATATATATATATATATATATATATACATATATATATATATATATATATATATATATATATATATATATATATATATATATATATATATATATATATATATATTAAATATCTGAAAACACAAAAATCGGCATCGCAGTCAGCATACAAATATGCAAATCTTACCCTCACGCTCTCTACCAGAGAGGCTTAGGTAAATTACCGCTAATTTGCGCTTACACAAACAACTTTTTTTGTACAGTTCCCTTTTTAGGGTTCCGTGCACCAAAAGTGTAAAGAACCCTATTGTTTTCGTACGCTTCCGTCTGTCTGTCTGTCACAGGCTGTTTTCTCGGGAACAGTATGAGCTACGGACCTGAAATTTTCACAGAGTATGTAAAACTTTGGCCGCTACAACAACCAATATATGGTGAGCAACGAAACATGTTGAAATACTAATGTAATATACAGACAGTGTCTATATATAAGCCACTTTACATTTTTAAAGCTAATGTTAATTGGTGTAGTCTGTAAAATGGACTATAACTGATATTTAAAACAGTAAAAATTAAAGCGTGTTCTATCAGTTAATGTAATTTTGATTATGTAATTTAGACAATTTGATGTATCTTGAAAACCGAAAGAGGTTAACTCTTGAAATTAAAATAAGCTAAAATGTACTAAAAAGTACCAAAATAAAAAAAAAATTTTGTTGTAAGTGCATATTTTTGCAATAAATGCATATTTTTGGAGTTATCAACATTTTTTAATGCATATTTCTTAATTTTTGAAAAAAAAATATTAAGAATCCGAATAGGTACGGCAACCGAGTCGCAGTTGGGTTGTCAGTTGCGGAAAATGATACTATTGATGGCAAATGAGAGCTCTGAATTTCAGTTCCTATTTAGTGCCTTTCCGGCAATCATTAATTTTCAGTCGTAGGCTGGCAAGTTAACTAAACTGCGGTTGCATCAAATAATAGACTCTATTATGTTTGTTTTGTGTTTTTTCCTCTAATAATAATAAAAATTTAAATTAAATATGGTCATATTATTTTAGGTTTGGTACTTTATTCGTAGTTAAATGCATGTTTTTGCGCATATTTTTCATTTTTAGGTGCATTTGTTAAGCGCTTAAAATCAATTTTTAGTTGCATGAAAGTCCGAGCCCTGTTTATGGCTGTTCATAAATGACTGAATAAAATCTGACTTATGGCTCTAGGTTATGGCTGCCAGAAGTCTGAACCCGTCGACCAGGACATTTATAATACATATCACAAACGAATGTAACACAAAAGCTTATATATTCCAAGAACTAATCATATAAAAATGAACCGCAAAAATTTTTATTTTGATACATGTATCAACCATATGTTTCAAATTGAAGTCCAACAATTAAACAATAGATACAAAACTTAACATAAAAAACAATAAACATAAAAAAAAACTCATTTAAAACTACGAGGGGCGAAAATAAACACATGGGCTGGCGAGGCGACCTGTGTTTATTTCATCGAATAGTTGAAAGACGTAAGCCCCAGGCTTTGTGTAAATTTTTTATAGAAACTGTAATTGTAAATCACTAAGTTTAATAAATCCAAATATCGTAATGAAGCAAAAATCACCACTATTTTTGATATTATTAGAAATTTCAGAATTTTATTGATTGAAAGTTCTTGAACAAACATTCAAAAAGACTGAAATTAATTTATATAATTTTTGGTAAACAATTTCTAAAATAAAGCAAAGGCTTTTTTCATTTTTAACAAATTTTTTAAAACAAAATATAGTTCTCCCACATTTGTCTGCAAATATCGGACAAATATTTAGCTCCGTTTCTGTAGAAACACCCTAGTCTTGGTAGGAATCAAACCTGCGACCTACCAGTTAATAGCCTAGCACACTCTTCAGCACGCGGGTAACTAAACTAAATTTCAATGTTCCTTAGAAAATTAAACTCTAGAAGGAATTCTTTATTCTACATATTATTTGAAACTCATAAAACCAATTGGTACTCATATTAAAAGCGATTTAGTAAAAATTATAAATTCGGAAATGTACTCATTCGGAAATCATTTATATTCGATGGTATATTTTTAAGTTTGTAAGATCATATTTTTTTTTGTTATGCATTTATGTTTATAAACCACATGAAATTACTGGCGATTGCTATCTGGTCCCAGGCAACAAATCGTCAGCTTGTTATTCGTTTGCTGCTTTCTAATGCTTTTTCCTATGTTTATGGGTCAAACCAATAATAAGGTGACGAAATGCTGGTAAAATTGTTTCACGTAAACAGCGTTATAACAGAAATCTTAACCTCTGTTCATAACAAAAATCAGCAGAAATTAAATTTTTGTCTGCATTGACCTGTATCAAAAAACCAGGACAATTTAAGAGTGCACCAGGACACCAGGACAATTTGTCTAAAACCAGGACAATCCTGGAAAACCAGGACGTATGTCAACCCTACTTTAGTCTCTCTTTCGCAACAAAACCCTAAGTCTAATTAGTGCATATTTTTTTCATCATTATATTCTGTAATACATCGCAAGTACAAAGCAAACAAAAAAACCAGGGACCAAAAATAGTGATTATAGCACAAATTTTTTACCAAAAAAATCATAATACTTATTTTTGAAATAACGATTATTTTTAATTTTTTTTTATTGTTTGCTCGAAAATACCGCTTATTTCTTGATTTTTATTTGTTGCTTAAAAATAATCATTATTTTAGGTTTTAATTGTTAGTTGGTTGATGTATTTATTAGTCATATGTAACAAGCCATTTGAATTTCAATTCAGAGTAATTCATAACTTTTTTTAAATATTGCCTGGAAGATAATTAGGTGACACCCTCAAGAATTTAGCCGAGACACCTGGTGTTTAGGCGAGACACCTTCACTAAGCAAGGACACCATTCTTAGACACAAAACCGGTCAACAAATTCCCCAAAACTGGGACAAAAATCTTCCCAAATCCCAGAAGTTCCCCGGACTCCCAAAAACTTTTACAAAAATCTTTCCAAAATCCCAGAAGTTCCCCGGATTCCCAAAAACTTGTACGAAAATCTCCCCTAAATCCCAGAAGTTCCCTGGGTTTCCAAAAATTGTTATACGAGAATTAAAAAACTACAGTAATCGTTATTTGTAACCAAAAAATAATCGTTACTTTCGAGCAAAAAAATAAAAGTTTAAAATAATCGTTATTTCTGAGCTAAAAAATAAGAATTATTTTACTATCAAAAAATAAAACTCAATTATAATTCTTATTAATTGATTTATTTAGTAAAAATTAAAAGCAATGAGATCGTAATTTTTATAACATTACTCATAGTCGTTACGGTCCTTGAAAAAAACATACTTCCAAACAAAACATTTTTAAAAATCAATGTACTTTGCTATAAAAAGTAATAAAACTTTTTGCTGGACTAAAAATATTTTCTAAAATTCCAACCCAATAGATTTAACATTAAATCGTTAATATCTCCAAATACGATTTTTAGAGCTTATTAGATGTTTTGATAAAACGACACATACATATATGTACGTATGTACGGATAAATTAGAAACTAAATATAATTAAGCAGGTCTATTATAATAAAGTAAATATCAATAATCATTATTACAGATACAATTTCTTATAAATATTTCAGGTCACAATAATAACATATTTTTATGCTGAAATTAAGAAAAATAAAGAACTGGAGGCCTTTTTTACTGTTAAAATTATAGTAGACTTATAACAGAAGTCGTTGTAGCCTTAAGAAGTACCTTAATTGCCGTAAGCATAAAGAAATAATTAAACACAATGGATTGGGATTGGGCCGTAGGTGGTGTAACAAATGAAACACCACGTACCATGGGTACAGAATGTGAAAATTACCTAACCGATCGTAGGCGTTGGACAGAGGCAGTTTTATTTTGCACTTTGTTCACTTGTATTCTAATATGGGCCACGAAGCGAATGGAGCCTATACAAATACCAGATTCAAAAGAAGTTGAAAAGCCACATTCAAGGACTCGCCTAATACTGTTGCTAATAATTACTTTTACATTTGGCGTAGAAATGGGGTTTAAATTTGCAAATAGATCTGTGATATTCGTTTTGAATCCTTGTCATATCCAAACATTAGTGCAAGTTGGTTTTAAATGTTATTTACAATTCATATAAAATAATGTATAATTTTATTTTCTTTGCATTTAGATTTATCTATTAGCCGCCAAGCCTAACAAACTGACTATAACATTATTTAGGATACAAATGAACAATTTAAATGGACCATTTTTAGCATTCATATTTCCCGAAGTCGAATGCAGAACATTGCCGTTTGAACAAGCAACATATTGGATTCAACATGGCATGCTGTACATAATACCGGCCTATATTTTAAGAACGGGAGCTTATCAAGTGGAAGATATAAAAGACTTTAATTGGGCAATAATAGGTGTACAAACGCAATTAATATATCATTTTGGAATCCTAAACTTTTTTTCAATAGTAAGTATGTATATATATTTTTTAAATATTAAGATAAGCAGGTTATCCTATGTGGTTAGTGGGAGGTTGAGGAGTTGGGGCTCCGCTATGTTATCGATATAATTTATTTATTACATACATATTTATGTTTTTTATGTTGTAATTTACAAAATTACACGTGCACCCAATTTGCAATTTAAAACTAGATGTAAATGCCGCTGTAGAATGTATTGAAAAAAATAATCTTTTTCAATCGTTATATTGTTCTCTTGAATATATGTATGACGTTTATAAGCTTACTTTAGAAACAGTTGTGAATAATAATAGTTTCTCAAGCATTGTTAAAAACTGCTTGTGAAATCACATTTTATAAACATTATTATAAGCGAAGTTAAGAAAAGCTTAAGACTTACTATTTATATAAGCTTATTCTCAAGTTGTATTGGATTTTGATTACTGTATGGTATGTTTGGTACTTTCTTCTAGCCATACCAAGGCATATTATTAAGTGGTTGTAATAATGAAAAATTGATGTAGGTCAGTTTATCGACAACTAATGCTAATCGTGCCAGTAAGTCTTCGTTTACGTCCTTCCATTTTTGTCGTTTCTTCTTTAAAATTGCATATGCGTTTACATTGTGCAACTTTTGTCGCTGCAATTCTTAGAATTTATACATGTATGTGTGTATGTGTACACACAGTTTATACAGTTTTATAATACGAATGAGAGAACAAAACGAATCTAAAGAGTACAAGCGTACGTGTACTCCTTTGAATTCCTCTCACCCCTCTTGCCAACATAGTAAGAATTGCAGCGACAAAAATCGTACATGTAAACGCAGTCTAACTATCTTCTACTTTACTGCCGAGTTGTAATAATGGCCCTTAGAAGCATAACTTGAGGTCTACATGTTGTAGGGGCGCTTGTAGATAAATATGTTCAAACATTAACACCTACGTTAATTACAACAACCGCCAACATAGATATGTCCCAAGTAGATGAAGACTGGGGTATCAAACAGAAACCATCGAAATGACTGGGGTATCAAACCGAAACCATCGAAATGACTGGGTGCGCAAACAGAAACCTTCAAAATGACTGGGGCCGCAAACAGAAACTCAATTTTGTGTGATATCAAACGAAAATCCATTCAAATGACTGGGGTAACAAACAGAAACTTCAAATTTTATATGATATCAATCGAAAACCGTCCAAATAATTGGGGTAACAAACAGAAACCTCAAATTTTGTATGATATCAAACAGAAACCTATTCAATTGAATGGGGTAACAAATAGAAACCCCAAATTAAGTGTGATATCAAACAGAAATCTATACAATTGAATGGGGACACAAATAGAAACCCAATTTGTGTGTGTGATATCAAACATAAGCACAACAAAATTCAATGCGTGATCAAACTGAAACCAAATTTGTGAGTGTGATATCAAACAAAGCCACTACAAAAATTAATGGGTGCTCAAACTGAAACCAATTTATGTTGGATACCAAATGAAAACATAAAAAATGAGTGAAGCTTCTACGCACACTTATCGATTAAATGTTTGATTTGGTTCTTTAAGCTGATTTGATTTTGTGCATAAGATTATTTGATTTTATATTGTTTCTATATTTATTTGTTCTATCTTTTTTTTTCTAATAAACTTTTTCACAGGCTGGAGTGGTTTCTATATTTATTTGTTATATCTTTTTTTTTTCTAATGAATTTTTTAGCAGGCTGGAGTGGTGGTAAATGTGTGTTAGTATGTCTATATGTTTGTTGAATTTTGCCACTGAAAATTTAACAATTTATCAATGATTGTTTACATTGGATTATTTTAATTATTATAATTTTGGTTTACAGTTTGATATGTGATCGTCGATCTGTTTGTTATATGTCCGTCCATTCTGTTAAAAAAAATATATATATATGCTCTGTTTTATATTTGTCGCCTTCCACATTAACGGTTCATATTACAATTAATAGTTTCTTCATGTTAGTTTCTAAGTGAATCGGTCCAATGCCCTTATTGATTTTTTTTTTTCAATTCAATTGTTTACGTTAAATCGTGTAAACTTTTAATTTGTTTCAAACTTTGGTATGTTTTTTTGTCTTTTTTATAGCTGAAAAAAAAAAGTTAAAATTGATGTTATTACTTCTAGATTATTTTGGTTCTTGTAGGTTTTTGCATATTTTTTATTTTTTTCTTTTACTTTAAATAAATATCCCCAAGATTTTTTCCCCCACAATCCTTGGTCGCAAATATTTTAAAAGTATAAATTATGAATTTTTTTTATGAAATTTATTCATAGCTTAAAAGTCCTCAAAGTGTAAAGTTCTAAATAATTTAATTCAACTTAAAAAATTTAAATAACTAACAAAATCAAAAATGGAACCATCAAGATCATTGTCAACATCTCCAATAAGTCTATTTTCATTTGGCTCGATGGAAGAGGAATACATCGACTCAACGGTAGGCGATGCTGTGTTAAACATTATAAGGAATATGAGTGATGAAACAATGACTGAAGAAAATATTCCTAACAACCAGCTAGCATACTACACAAACTTCTTTGAGAATGAAGTAGAGGAATTCTTCTTCGATGAAGAAGGGGATACTTTACTTCGAAACTATATATATGATGAATTTAGCGCTGTGGTAGAGGAGTTCCTCTTAGATGAAGAAGGTGATGAGCTTCTTCGGAACTTTAAAGACGATTTTTGGTGCGACGATGAAGGCGACAAGTTAATTCTATCTGTAAATTTAGTTTGAGTTAAATTATAAATAAATAAATTATAAATAAATAAATTACTTTTAAATAAATAAATAAATAAATTAATATACAAAAATATATCGGTACTCGAATTATTTTTCATTTCGATTTGCACATGGCCCTTGCTTAAATACTTGACAAAAGTATAAATAGAGATTTATTTTTTTAAATTTATTCATTACAAAAGTTTAATTTCAACAATAAAGATGAAAATTTGCGAAGCAATCTCTGCATTCAATATGTGCCAGCAAAAAAAATATATTTCCGAGAAGGACTTGCAAACATCCAAACCCTTTAAGGTTTTGTCCTTATCACGGCAGAAGACGAAATTTGGACAGGTTATAGTGGCAGAGCTGGAGGACATGCTAGTGTACCTACCAAAAAGGTACATTCGCCTGGAGGATGAGGTACTTGAGGCTATTAATGAAAAATGTACTCTTACCAAAAGGTTAGATGATGATAATCGTAACTATATTCTGGAATTGGAATTATCACCAGAGCAAGAAGAGACAGATAAAAATGAGGATGATTCATTTTTCATTCCAAATTCCCAAGCTTTTTTTGGTTGGGAACACAATAAAATTCCAAAATACTCAGATTAGTATTAAATTTCTTTAATTTAAATTTTTAAATATTAACAACAAACTTTTAAGCAACTAAATAAATGTCTTTAAAATTTATATTGAATTTGAAATAAGATTTGTTTTATTATATTCCTGGATTAAATCTTCAATAAAAAGTAACTAAGCTTTAAAATATTTGCAATCCAGCTTTACGAGATTTTAACTGATTTCGAAGGGATTCAAACAGCTTTAAGCAGATACAATCAGGTACGGAACAGATCTCTATCAGCTTTAAACAGGTTCGCAACAGCTTTAAGCAATTCTTGAACAGCTTTAATCAGCTAAAACAGGTATACAACAGCTTTGAACTACTCTTCAACCGCTTCAAACAGCTTTAAGCAGATACAAACAGGTATAGAACAGATATTCATCAGCTTTAAAACAGGTTCGCAACAGCTTTAAGCAATTCCTGAACAGCTTTTATCACTTTTAAACAGCTAACAACATGTATACAACAGCTTTGAACTGCTCTTCAACGGCTTCAATCATCTTTAAGCAGATACAAACAGGTACGAGGAAGATCTTCAGCCTACATTAATATAGATAACTTATAGATGAAAAAAGTTATCAAAATTTTTTCTATATCTTCCGCTATTAATATCATCATCCTTGCTGATAACTAAAAATCCAAATCTATCTTTCCAAGATTCCCGGCACATATTTTGGAAATTATCAAACGTCATATCAGCTCCAACATGATCATTGTATATATGTCGTATATTAAGCTCATCTTGTTTAAACATAATTATCATATTTGCATTATCACGAATCAAATGTTTTGGAATTCTTGTATATGTTTGGCATAAGTAAAATGAGTCAATATTTTTATGCCTACTCATACAAAAATATGATCTTATGTTATTCTGTTTCTCACAGGCAACATCATCAAATATCATTAAAGAATTTTTTTTTGCTTCATCAAGTGGAATGACACTATCATTCTCACTGAATGTAAAATATCCCATTCCTGTTATTGGTTTTAGAAGACATTCCAGATATTGATATTTCGGTTGATATAGTGATTTAGAATATAAGTAAATGTTTTCAAATTTTAAACCATTTGGGCTTTCAATTAGACTAAGCATTACGTTTGTCTTTCCACAATTAGATGGTCCAACAATTAAAGCTCTAATTGTATTTGGTAAAAGTGTGCTGTGCCGTAGTTTTGTGTTGGTATTTGTACAAAAATCCATATTTCTTACAGAAATATTTTTATGTTGTTTTATCAACCGCATTTTGATGACTACGCATAATTCTTATATTCTGAATCATATATAATGTATTGCTAATTGTTATTTCGTTTATTTGTAAAAAAGATATGAAAGGACGAGGACTACTGAATAACATAATTGATACCTTACCTGTTGAGCTACATTTACCCGGATACCAGTTTTGTGGTCCAGGAACAAAATTAAAAAATCGTTTATCAAGAGGTGACAAAGGTATTAATTCTTTAGATGCCGCATGCAAAGAGCATGATATAATATACTCACAAAGTAAAGATCAATCAGAACGATCAAAAGCTGACAAAATATTAACTGAAAAAGCTTGGGAAAGAGTTTTATCAAAAAGTAGTAGTATTGGTGAAAGAGCGAACGCATATATAGTGGCCAACGCTATGAAAGTAAAAACAAAGTTAGGTATGGGCCTTAAAAATACAAGAAAGTTTGGGAACAAAAAACTTTTTTTAAATGCGGTTAAAGCAGCCACGAAAACTTTGAAGAAAGAGAAACCTGAGAATGTGAAAGATGCCGTTAAAATTGCTAAGAAAGTTATTAATAATTCGTTTAAGGGGAAAAAACATAAGGTTGATGTTCCTCGTGTCATTAAACTTCCAAAGTCTGGTGGATTTTTACCTATTGTTCCAATACTAACCGCTCTTGGAGCATTAGGCAGTATAACTTCAGGAGGTGCAGCAATTGCAAAAGCTGTAAATGCTGCCAAGGATGCAAAGAAACAGTTAGATGAATCAAAACGTCACAACAAATCCATGGAATCTATTGCTATGGGAAAAGGTCTTTTTCTTAAACCGTATAAGAAAGGATATGGACTAGTTTGTGGAGCTTCAAAAAACTGTTAAGTCGGCTACCCAATAGGCCTCTCAGTGATGTGGATATCCTAAAATTTGCA
This sequence comes from Panzeria rudis, assembly GCA_956483635.1. NCBI lineage: Eukaryota > Metazoa > Arthropoda > Insecta > Diptera > Tachinidae > Panzeria > Panzeria rudis. The sequence continues at coordinate 55,767,334 of OY101450.1, forward strand.
AAGAACAACATATCAAATTTTAGAGGTGTGTACATGAGAGATAAGCTCCCAAAACGGTCTAAAAAGTTAGAATGTGGAATAGTTAATTTAGATTTTTCAAGAGGCGGCGGTACACATTGGGTAGCCTACTACAAAAATAATAAATATGTAGAATACTTTGATAGTTTTGGAAACTTGAATCCACCTTTAGAAATTATCAAATATCTAGGAAATAATATTATATACAATCATAAACGAAAACAAAAATTTATCTCATTCAATTGTGGACACTTATGTTTGCAATTTCTATGTAAAAGAATAAATAATAAAAAATAAAATCGAAATTCAGCATATATTTTTATTTTAATAATTTTTGCTTTGATTTAAGGGGAAGAAGAGAGTTCCATTATTTTTTGTGCAATTATGAATGTGAGAATATCTTTGACAGAAAGATATTGATGTTCAATAGTCGCAATGTAGAAAGAATAGAATTATAAATAGAAAGAGAAAACGATATAGACATTTTCATTAATGCTATTAATACCAAAATATTTCAATATCAATCATTCGAAGAATACCACATCACCAGAGTACACACAATGAGCTTAATAAGAGGACAATTAAATTCATTTTTGGAAGACTTCAAAGAATTTCTTTTGTATGAACATAAGGAAGCTATCCTTTTCTTCATTTCAATGTTGGAAGAAAATGAGGAATTGGGTGTTACAAGCCAAGAAGACATTGAAGATGGTCATTTTCAAAGCTGTCCGTGGTATCACGAGTACTGCCAAGAAGGACCTGATAAATGTAGATGTAGTATTTTCCATCTTAGAAAACGTAATATATTAAATATAATTTATTTATATAATAGAATTTATAGAAATTAATATAAAAAATAAAAATAAAAAATCTTTGTTGGAGAAATTGAATAAAAGGACTGTACAAAAATCCTAATGAGTTATTAATGGTTTTGGCTGCAAGAGCACCTCTTGTACTTTACTAAATATAGATATAGTACACACATTAAAATGAATGAAAAATTACTTAAAGAACTAATTAAGACTAGATCAGTGTTAAAGAAAAAATTTCGAAGTCTTAAAGTTGGTGAAAGCGAAAATGATGAAAAGTGGGGCAAAACTTTTAAGACAATAACAGAGCCATTGAAGACGATTATTCACACTAATAAAAGCCTTCAAAACAAACTTGAAAAAATGGACAGTGAAAATAATTTCACCATTCCATTTAATAGAATTGAGTCAAGTACCCCAAAGAAGGAACTCTTAAAAGGAAAAGAGTATGGTGAAGAAAATGATAGTAATACTATGAAGGATATTAAAAATGAAAGTGAAGGCTCAAGCTTCAACTCAGCAAACAACTCATATATTTCTGTTGACTTATTTGACTTGCAAAAGAACAAATTACTAGACACCACCTACGGACCACACAAAAATCGAGATAATGTTTGGAAATTCGGTAATAGTGACCTAGATATTACTAATGAAAAAGTTGTTATAGGAAATCAAAATTGGGCTCTCACACCTGGATTGGCTGAATTATTGTTTTATAAAAATCCAAAAAACTATGAACCATATGAATTGGATATTTATAAAAAAATATTAATAAATACAAATGCACATAGAAGGAATTTCACTGCAAAAGGTCAAATTAGGGGTACCAAAAGTATTAAATATAAGGAAATAATAAAAAAACTATTTAAAGATGATGAGTCATTATCTTGTAATGAGCTAGCAGTTAGATCATTAAGATCTCAAACTCATAAAGGCGATGGAATGATGATGCAATTAAATGAAGAGAAATCTAACTATATATATTGGGACGATCCCAATGAACTAGTAGATAGACTTAGGCTATTGATTGCATCAGCACGTGCGGGACATAATAATCACCATAATGAAATAAACTCTATAATTGAGGAATTACAAGAAGCTAATATTATTGAGTATAAATAAATAATTCCTTAAGAACTAAGCGAATAATGAGATATGTCTGTTGATAAGTTTGGTCATCACTCAAGAAATCCAAACGATTTAATAAAATATGAAAAAAATAAAAATAAAAAATCTTTGTTGGAGAAATTGAATAAAAGGACTGTACAAAAATCCTAATGAGTTATTAATGGTTTTGGCTGCAAGAGCACCTCTTGTACTTTACTAAATATAGATATAGTACACACATTAAAATGAATGAAAAATTACTTAAAGAACTAATTAAGACTAGATCAGTGTTAAAGAAAAAATTTCGAAGTCTTAAAGTTGGTGAAAGCGAAAATGATGAAAAGTGGGGCAAAACTTTTAAGACAATAACAGAGCCATTGAAGACGATTATTCACACTAATAAAAGCCTTCAAAACAAACTTGAAAAAATGGACAGTGAAAATAATTTCACCATTCCATTTAATAGAATTGAGTCAAGTACCCCAAAGAAGGAACTCTTAAAAGGAAAAGAGTATGGTGAAGAAAATGATAGTAATACTATGAAGGATATTAAAAATGAAAGTGAAGGCTCAAGCTTCAACTCAGCAAACAACTCATATATTTCTGTTGACTTATTTGACTTGCAAAAGAACAAATTACTAGACACCACCTACGGACCACACAAAAATCGAGATAATGTTTGGAAATTCGGTAATAGTGACCTAGATATTACTAATGAAAAAGTTGTTATAGGAAATCAAAATTGGGCTCTCACACCTGGATTGGCTGAATTATTGTTTTATAAAAATCCAAAAAACTATGAACCATATGAATTGGATATTTATAAAAAAATATTAATAAATACAAATGCACATAGAAGGAATTTCACTGCAAAAGGTCAAATTAGGGGTACCAAAAGTATTAAATATAAGGAAATAATAAAAAAACTATTTAAAGATGATGAGTCATTATCTTGTAATGAGCTAGCAGTTAGATCATTAAGATCTCAAACTCATAAAGGCGATGGAATGATGATGCAATTAAATGAAGAGAAATCTAACTATATATATTGGGACGATCCCAATGAACTAGTAGATAGACTTAGGCTATTGATTGCATCAGCACGTGCGGGACATAATAATCACCATAATGAAATAAACTCTATAATTGAGGAATTACAAGAAGCTAATATTATTGAGTATAAATAAATAATTCCTTAAGAACTAAGCGAATAATGAGATATGTCTGTTGATAAGTTTGGTCATCACTCAAGAAATCCAAACGATTTAATAAAATATGAAAAAAATAAAAATAAAAAATCTTTGTTGGAGAAATTGAATAAAAGGACTGTACAAAAATCCTAATGAGTTATTAATGGTTTTGGCTGCAAGAGCACCTCTTGTACTTTACTAAATATAGATATAGTACACACATTAAAATGAATGAAAAATTACTTAAAGAACTAATTAAGACTAGATCAGTGTTAAAGAAAAAATTTCGAAGTCTTAAAGTTGGTGAAAGCGAAAATGATGAAAAGTGGGGCAAAACTTTTAAGACAATAACAGAGCCATTGAAGACGATTATTCACACTAATAAAAGCCTTCAAAACAAACTTGAAAAAATGGACAGTGAAAATAATTTCACCATTCCATTTAATAGAATTGAGTCAAGTACCCCAAAGAAGGAACTCTTAAAAGGAAAAGAGTATGGTGAAGAAAATGATAGTAATACTATGAAGGATATTAAAAATGAAAGTGAAGGCTCAAGCTTCAACTCAGCAAACAACTCATATATTTCTGTTGACTTATTTGACTTGCAAAAGAACAAATTACTAGACACCACCTACGGACCACACAAAAATCGAGATAATGTTTGGAAATTCGGTAATAGTGACCTAGATATTACTAATGAAAAAGTTGTTATAGGAAATCAAAATTGGGCTCTCACACCTGGATTGGCTGAATTATGGTTTTATAAAAATCCAAAAAACTATGAACCATATGAATTGGATATTTATAAAAAAATATTAATAAATACAAATGCACATAGAAGGAATTTCACTGCAAAAGGTCAAATTAGGGGTACCAAAAGTATTAAATATAAGGAAATAATAAAAAAAACTATTTAAAGATGATGAGTCATTATCTTGTAATGAGCTAGCAGTTAGATCATTAAGATCTCAAACTCATAAAGGCGATGGAATGATGATGCAATTAAATGAAGAGAAATCTAACTATATATATTGGGACGATCCCAATGAACTAGTAGATAGACTTAGGCTATTGATTGCATCAGCACGTGCGGGACATAATAATCACCATAATGAAATAAACTCTATAATTGAGGAATTACAAGAAGCTAATATTATTGAGTATAAATAAATAATTCCTTAAGAACTAAGCGAATAATGAGATATGTCTGTTGATAAGTTTGGTCATCACTCAAGAAATCCAAACGATTTAATAAAATATGAAAAAAATAAAAGAAAAATTCTTCAAGTTATTGGGCTTGAGTTGGATAAAAATAACAGCATTAATGTCAAAAACAAAAGAATCACAAATGTTGCAGTTCCTACACAAGAAAACGACGCTATTAATAAACGTTACTTGGGAGCGGAAATCAGGCAATTGCAGAAAGAAATATTGACATCATCGGAGCAACAATACTTAAAGCTCAATACAAAAATTGATAATGTTAATGAGACAGTAGAAAACATGATTTCTCAAAGAGAGGTCTCCTTAAAAGTACATTTTAATGAACAAATAGAACTACTATTAGAAAAAATATATAGACTTGAAAACTTTGCGTTTGCATCAGTAGTTGCTAAAAGCAATACACCCAACGATTTGAATCCTACAAAAAATAATATTAAAGCAAAATATTGAAATAACTAAGAATGAGTATCAAGAGAAATTTAGTTAATGAGCTTCATTCTCCAGCTAGAAAAAATTTTAAGCGCAGAAGAGTAATAATGAAAGGCTTAGATGATTTATGGCAAGCCGATTTGGTTGAGATGGGGAATTATTCTATGTATAATAAAGGATTTAAATACTTATTGACTGTAATAGATACATTTTCAAAATTTGCTTGGATTCGACCACTGAAAACAAAAAGTTCTGTTGATGTTACAAATGCTATGCGAGATATATTAAGTTTAGGCCGATCACCAAAAAATTTACAAACAGACGATGGGAAAGAATTTTTTAATAAGACATTTAAAAAAATTATGCTGACATATAAAATTAACCATTATTCAACATATAGCATTATGAAAGCCTCAATTGTTGAACGATTTAATAGAACTTTAAAGAATATGATGTGGAAGGAATTCAGTTTCAACGGTACATATCATTGGACTGAATTATATAAAAAGCTTATTGACGAATATAACAGGAAAATTCATAGAACTATCAAAATGGCTCCGATTGAAGTAACACATTCCATGGAGAAGTTACTGCTAAACACCGTTTACAATCATATCAAAATATTTAAGAAACACAAATATAATACCGGAGACTATGTTCGCATTAGCAAACATAAACATCATTTTGAAAAAGGATATACACCTAATTGGACAACAGAAATATTTAGAGTTAAAAAGGTTAAAATAACATATCCAACAACATACATTTTAGAAGATTACGAGGGAAGTCCGATAAAAGGAGGTTTCTATGAAGAGGAGCTCTTATCAACTAGATATCCCGAAACCTTTCTTGTTGAAAAGGTGATAAGAGTAAAAAATAATTTGGCATTTGTAAAATGGTTAGGATTCTCTGATGATCATAACTCTTGGATTAATAAAAATGAAATTTTGTAGAGCTAAGCCTATAATTTTAAATGAAGAATGAAATAAAATATATTATATATACAAAATTTAAATGTTTCTTTTCATTAACTCTTGACAAGTCGTTATGTCTATCACATTAACTTTAACCGGGAATTCATCCGTTTTGACTGCAAACTATTTTCCACCTATAGAACTAGAAGAAGATTTTGAATGTGCACTTATAGATTTTCATACATATAATAGTATACCAAATGTTGACCAAGACAATAACTTGTTTCACATTGGAGAGCTGATATGACGTTTGATAATTTCCAAAATATGTGCCGGGAATCTTGGAAAGATAGATTTGGATTTTTAGTTATCAGCAAGGATGATGATATTAATAGCGGAAGATATAGAAAAAATTTTGATAACTTTTTTCATCTATAAGTTATCTATATTAATGTAGGCTGAAGATCTTCCTCGTACCTGTTTGTATCTGCTTAAAGATGATTGAAGCCGTTGAAGAGCAGTTCAAAGCTGTTGTATACATGTTGTTAGCTGTTTAAAAGTGATAAAAGCTGTTCAGGAATTGCTTAAAGCTGTTGCGAACCTGTTTTAAAGCTGATGAATATCTGTTCTATACCTGTTTGTATCTGCTTAAAGCTGTTTGAAGCGGTTGAAGAGTAGTTCAAAGCTGTTGTATACCTGTTTTAGCTGATTAAAGCTGTTCAAGAATTGCTTAAAGCTGTTGCGAACCTGTTTAAAGCTGATAGAGATCTGTTCCGTACCTGATTGTATCTGCTTAAAGCTGTTTGAATCCCTTCGAAATCAGTTAAAATCTCGTAAAGCTGGATTGCAAATATTTTAAAGCTTAGTTACTTTTTATTGAAGATTTAATCCAGGAATATAATAAAACAAATCTTATTTCAAATTCAATATAAATTTTAAAGACATTTATTTAGTTGCTTAAAAGTTTGTTGTTAATATTTAAAAATTTAAATTAAAGAAATTTAATACTAATCTGAGTATTTTGGAATTTTATTGTGTTCCCAACCAAAAAAAGCTTGGGAATTTGGAATGAAAAATGAATCATCCTCATTTTTATCTGTCTCTTCTTGCTCTGGTGATAATTCCAATTCCAGAATATAGTTACGATTATCATCATCTAACCTTTTGGTAAGAGTACATTTTTCATTAATAGCCTCAAGTACCTCATCCTCCAGGCGAATGTACCTTTTTGGTAGGTACACTAGCATGTCCTCCAGCTCTGCCACTATAACCTGTCCAAATTTCGTCTTCTGCCGTGATAAGGACAAAACCTTAAAGGGTTTGGATGTTTGCAAGTCCTTCTCGGAAATATATTTTTTTTGCTGGCACATATTGAATGCAGAGATTGCTTCGCAAATTTTCATCTTTATTGTTGAAATTAAACTTTTGTAATGAATAAATTTAAAAAAATAAATCTCTATTTATACTTTTGTCAAGTATTTAAGCAAGGGCCATGTGCAAATCGAAATGAAAAATAATTCGAGTACCGATATATTTTTGTATATTAATTTATTTATTTATTTATTTAAAAGTAATTTATTTATTTATAATTTATTTATTTATAATTTAACTCAAACTAAATTTACAGATAGAATTAACTTGTCGCCTTCATCGTCGCACCAAAAATCGTCTTTAAAGTTCCGAAGAAGCTCATCACCTTCTTCATCTAAGAGGAACTCCTCTACCACAGCGCTAAATTCATCATATATATAGTTTCGAAGTAAAGTATCCCCTTCTTCATCGAAGAAGAATTCCTCTACTTCATTCTCAAAGAAGTTTGTGTAGTATGCTAGCTGGTTGTTAGGAATATTTTCTTCAGTCATTGTTTCATCACTCATATTCCTTATAATGTTTAACACAGCATCGCCTACCGTTGAGTCGATGTATTCCTCTTCCATCGAGCCAAATGAAAATAGACTTATTGGAGATGTTGACAATGATCTTGATGGTTCCATTTTTGATTTTGTTAGTTATTTAAATGTTTCAAGTTGAATTAAATTATTTAGAACTTTACACTTTGAGGACTTTTAAGCTATGAATAAATTTCATAAAAAAAATTCATAATTTATACTTTTAAAATATTTGCGACCAAGGATTGTGGGGGAAAAAATCTTGGGGATATTTATTTAAAGTAAAAGAAAAAAATAAAAAATATGCAAAAACCTACAAGAACCAAAATAATCTAGAAGTAATAACATCAATTTTAACTTTTTTTTTCAGCTATAAAAAAGACAAAAAAACATACCAAAGTTTGAAACAAATTAAAAGTTTACACGATTTAACGTAAACAATTGAATTGAAAAAAAAAATCAATAAGGGCATTGGACCGATTCACTTAGAAACTAACATGAAGAAACTATTAATTGTAATATGAACCGTTAATGTGGAAGGCGACAAATATAAAACAGAGCATATATATATATTTTTTTAACAGAATGGACGGACATATAACAAACAGATCGACGATCACATATCAAACTGTAAACCAAAATTATAATAATTAAAATAATCCAATGTAAACAATCATTGATAAATTGTTAAATTTTCAGTGGCAAAATTCAACAAACATATAGACATACTAACACACATTTACCATCACTCCAGCCTGCTAAAAAATTCATTAGAAAAAAAAAAGATATAACAAATAAATATAGAAACCACTCCAGCCTGTGAAAAAGTTTATTAGAAAAAAAAAAGATAGAACAAATATATATAGAAACAATATAAAATCAAACAATCTTATGCACAAAATCAAATCAGCTTAAAGAACCAAATCAAACATTTAATCGATAAGTGTGCGTAGAAGCTTCACTCATTGTTTATGTTTTCATTTGGTATCCAACATAAATTGGTTTCAGTTTGAGCACCCATTAATTTTTGTAGTGGCTTTGTTTGATATCACACTCACAAATTTGGTTTCAGTTTGATCACGCATTGAATTTTGTTGTGCTTATGTTTGATATCACACACACAAATTGGGTTTCTATTTGTGTCCCCATTCAATTGTATAGATTTCTGTTTGATATCACACTTAATTTGGGGTTTCTATTTGTTACCCCATTCAATTGAATAGGTTTCTGTTTGATATCATACAAAATTTGAGGTTTCTGTTTGTTACCCCAATTATTTGGACGGTTTTCGATTGATATCATACAAAATTTGAAGTTTCTGTTTGTTACCCCAGTCATTTGAATGGATTTTCGTTTGATATCACACAAAATTGAGTTTCTGTTTGCGGCCCCAGTCATTTTGAAGGTTTCTGTTTGCGCACCCAGTCATTTCGATGGTTTCGGTTTGATACCCCAGTCATTTCGATGGTTTCTGTTTGATACCCCAGTCTTCATCTACTGTCCCAAGTCATTGTAGTGTAAACGGTTCTGTTGCCTACCCTGGTTTTGTAAACTGCAAAGCACTAAGGCTGATCCCACGCTGCATAAGACAAAACTGTTTTTGTGACTTAAGCATAGTATGCAAATCTCACTGAAATTCAGGTTTGGAGTTTTGCATTTATTTCTACACGGAAAAATAATCGTGTAGAATTCTATACAGAATTTTGTTTGCATACACATAAATTTGTATATTTTTTAATTTGCAACACACAAAAGCACTAAAAGTTAATTACAATGTACGAAAAATTAGAAATGTCGAAAATTCCGTGACCAAACAATTGTCTAAACATTAATTTTTGTTTCAGTTGACGGAAAAAATTCTCCACTTATTGTTATAATATGTCTGTAATAGACAATAAATGCCACAATTCCGTGTACTTTTCTTTTGGAACTGCTGGAACTACTGGTAAACGGAAATTTCTTTAAGAAATTTACCAACCTGAATTTCAGTTTGTTTTTTTTTACACATACTTCATATGGCAGCCTGAATTTCAGGCAGAGCTGCATACTACGCTTTATACGACAACAGAACAATAGTTCTTATGAGACAGCACACACCAATTTTTTTTTTTTGGTATGCGTTATAATCATACGAGTGTGTTTGACTTAAAAGACAAAACCGTTTTGTCTTAATTGGTGTGTTTTCAGGCAAGTCTGCGTTTACAATTTACGATTTTTGTCGTTGCAATTTTTGTCGTTTCTTCTTTAAAATTGCATTTGCGTTCACATTGTGCAACTTTTGTCGCTGCAATTCCTACAATTTATACATGTATGTGCGTATGTGTACACACAGTTTATACAATCTTATAATACGAATCAGAGAACAAAATGAATCTCAAGAGTACAAGCACACGTGTACCCCTTTGAATTCCTCTCACCCCTCTTGCTAACATAATGATGAAACAGTACTGGAGTAAAAAGCAGTCATGAGATATAATCTATTTTATTTTGAGAACGTTTTTTCTCATGCTCTCAGTTTTCGCCACTCATTCTCTCAACAATGTTGCCGTGTTTTAATAAAATTTCATAAATTTTTCATACGAAATATAAGAACAAAAGAAAATAAACAATAATATTGAGAATTTTGAAACTACTGCCGTCGATTTAGTTTTAGGTCTGTTTATTTGACAGCGTTTTTGTTTGAAGTTGCAGACTAAATGATGAAACAGAACTAAGTCTGCAACTTCAGGCAAAAACGGTGCCAAATAAACAGGCCCGAAACTAAATCGACGGCAGTACCTTCAAAATGCTCTTATATTATTGTTCATTTTCTTTTGTGCTTATATTTCGTGTGAAAAATGTATGAAATTTTATTAAAACACGCCAACATTGTTGAGGGAATGAGTGGCGAAAACTGAGAGCATGAGAAAAAACGTTCTCAAAATAAAATAGATTCTATCCCATGACTACTTTTTACGGCGTATGATTAATGACAATTTGTATGGAAAAACTCGTCTAGCCCCAGTTCTGTTTCATCATTTAGTTCTGTTTCATCATATAGTAAGAATTGCAGCGACAAAAATCGCATAGTGTAAACACTGTCTAAGAGATCTACAGATGGTTTTTGATAGTTCGTTGAGTTACGCGTATATGAAAACACTGAGAGGACAGTATGTATAGAGTGAGTATATTTTGGGAATAATAACGTTTCTTTTCCCTTATAATACGGTAGATACAAAAAGTATAAAAAAGCAAATTAAAAAAATTAATCTTGTCATTTTACTGCTTATCGTTTAGCACGTTGTCACGCCATTTAGTCTGTAACAATAGGATAACAAATACCATCTAAGTGCAGCTTTGGACAAGTAAAAATAATCTTTCCTTATGAACAAAGTTTATAAAAATATTCTTTCGCTTGGTATAAACAACAAACAAAAGTTAGAGTTTAAATTCCGGCAGGACCATTATACTCTAGAGATCTCTAGCGCTTATAGCCAGGTGAAGGTTCGGCTGGGCGAAGAAGACCAAAGTACACGTGGTTCTATTAGAAGGGTATTTTGTTTGGATACATACATAGCAGCAGGTTGATGTAATAACTTCAACTAAGGTGCTACCTTTTCATGGGAACGGGCAACCCGCTCAACAAAACCCGCCAAACATCGCACCATATGAAACCTTGGCTGGAATTAGTGTCCCTTTTAATTTTGCATTAAAGGGGTTTCATTTCTAAACGTATTCGACAACAGTTTTTATATATTGTGCATGACCCTGCCACAGCCGGGTATTTATTTGGGAAAACTATTTTGAATGTGCAAAATCACAATAGGCTAACCTACGCAGTCAGTAAGCAGGTGAAATGGCACCTATGGTATCTCCCAAGACCAAATTCAATAGAAAGTTAACCTCTAGGGGTTTTCTTTCGAGGCTTTACCAGTAACCATAAACTGGTACCACGGGAACCAGTGGCCCACAGATGACCTGCCTTCCAGAGATGATGCTCGTCGTTAGACGACTTTATCTTTGATGATGTTCGTGGCGGACCTCGTCTTACCCTTTACAGGAAGGATGACTCTGTGTCTGGTTGTTGGTGAGGTTTCCTTCGGGAGCTAATCACGTGGTGGCTGTGGTTGCTACAAAAATCGCTAGGAGAAGTTTGTTTAAAGGACGGATGCTCGGCCAGTGCTAGTGACTGGTTGGACTTCGGGCTACCAATTGTACGCCTCTTTGTGCTGTTGCTAAACCAACAGTGGCTGCATCAGTAGTGCTTTGTAGTCGGATGCTGGGGAAGCTTGGTATAGCGGTGTCCGCACGCTGTTGTAGATTACTTTGCTTCTTAGTTATTCCCCAGTTACCTTGTGTGCATCGCATATGCTGCTGATATAGTAGTGAGATTAGATAGCTCAAACACTTTATGAGGACACCGTCGGATTAAGCCAACATGGCAGGTACTGACGTTAATCATGAACACACATCTGTCCGTCCGTCTGTCACAGGATGTTTTCTCAGGAAAAGTAAGATCTACGGCCATAAATTTTCACAGAACATGTAAAATTTTGCCCTCTACAACAAGAAATATATGACAGCTAAAAATAAAAGGATGTTCTAAAGCGAGCAACGAAAAATGGTGAAATACTAATCTAATATACAGACACTTATATAGACACTTTAAATTTTCAAAGTAATGCATTAAACACATTCACCACAGCAGGATACCGACTACTAAATGTCAAAAATAGAATACATGTGTGTATAAGAAAATGATTATTTTCATGGCTACACGACTCCACGACTACAGGTTGTTGTCCATGCATAATATTGTCGCGTAGTCAAATTAAAGTAATGTCTATTTTTTTTTTGGCTACAAAACAAGAACAGTGTTAACAATATAACAAAATATGTAAAGCAAATGAGTGCTTAGAAATACTTTTCATTATAATATAAAAATGAAAATTAAAAAATTTAAATGTTACAAATATGTATATATGTATTGAGTTCTTAAGTAATTAAATTTTGTTATACACATGTCAAAATAAATAATTGTATTTCTATAATATTGAGTTAAGTTCATGGACATATCTGGAATCATGTATGTTTTTCGGCTTAAGTCTCTTTTATGTACTTTTCCACGATTATACTCGAAGTTAATTTCTATTTTTGTGGGCAGCAATAAACAAATTAATGCTGCTATAATGAGAAATATGAAATAATTAGGAGCTTAATAAAAATATTCTGAAAAAAGTCAAGAATACCAACATTCTTAAAAATAAAAATAAATGCGGTAATAGCACTTTTTACGTTAAAAATTTTAGTATGATTTTTCTTGGCGCACACTCTTGTTTCCGGAGTTACGGGGTTCAAAACTTTAATTTTGTATTGATCATAATTCCTACAATATAACAATATAGAACAGATATAAACGATATAGGTGTCATTACAAAAAGTTCTGAAATATCTTTGCACTGGTCTACAACATGGAATTTAAAATAATTTTTATATGACTTTTCTCGTATTTCATTGGTGACAGGTTTCCAAAATACACCAAATAAAAGCATGGAAGGTTCTCTATAAAAGTGTATAAATGGCTATGTATCGTTGTATCGACTAGTTTTAAAAATAACGGTGATTCTGCGTGAAAAATCAGATACGCAATGGGTTAATAGATTTCAGAAATTTTTACACCAGTAGGAAGTAGGGTTGCCACCCGGGCTGGACTTGGCTAGATTGTCCAGCTTTTTTAATGCTTGTCCAGTTTCAAGCTAAAATTAAATTTGTCCAGCCAAATAGAAAATTTCGAAAAATATCTATATTATGTACTACTTTACATCTAGAATTACATTATTAGTTAGTACACAACAATAACTTTTGCAAAAGTATTGTCATTAACTCCCGACAAAAAAAGGAATATGTATTATAAGTTTGTAAACGACAGGATCGATTATGATTTAGTTTGTTTTGTTGGAAAGCTGACTTGATCGAGAGTGTTCTTAGCAATGCTTGAAGAAAATCGGTCCAGCTGTCCGCTTAAAAGTTATCACATCTTTTCTAGCTGCATCCTGTTGAATTTGTGTGTCTGTGGCACCGTAGCTCCCAAACGCCTGGATCAATTTTAATTAAGTTTATTTTGTTTGAAAGGTGACTGATCTAATATCTTCTAAGCTATATTTGAGAAAAATCGGTTCAGCCGTCTTGAAGTTAAGGATACTATTTTGTATTTTTTTAGAAACTGAATAGAAATTGGGTATATTTTACTCGTTTTTGGCGGGGGGAATATCCTATTTGACGGTTCGGTAATTAAACGCATTTTTTATGTACAATGCTTGATCGTCGATAGAAATAATGAATATTTTAGTTGCAGTTTGGATATAGGAATAGTACTATAAGAAAAAATCGCCTTATTGAGTTACTTGACCTTAATGTAACTCTATATTTCCCAATATTTCTTTTTTGTAGGCTAAGCTAATTTCTATGTCAGCATTTCGTTGGTACTAATTAATGCCAACTCATCAGCAGAACTTTAACTATCATGCTTGAAAAAATTTAATATGTAATATGTTTATACGAAAAAAATTCCCAATTTCTAGTAATTATTTTATGTCCAGCTTTTTGTTCCTTTGTCCAGCTTTTTCAAACCCAAAGTCCAGCTTTTTGCGAATCTAAATCTGGCAACCCTAGTAGGAAGGTATTTTACAGAACTTTACCGTGATACCCATATCACTTATAGATGTTCTTAATTCTAGGAGTAATGACTAATAAAAATTTAAAGTTTTGATCCCCGTAACTCCAGGGCAAAGAGAGATCTTCCAAAAAAAAATCCTTTAAAATTCTTTGGTTAAAAAAGGCTACTTCGTCATGATTTTTTGCCGGAAAAACGTGACCAACAGACAAGCTAAAATTGCATTTTCTTTAATTCCAATATTTTTTAAATATGGGCTCGCATTTATTAAAAATAATGTAAAAATAGCATTCTCCGGCATAATTGACTTTATTTTGTGATATAAAAACCAAGTTAAATCACACTACCCTGGGCAAAAGTAGTGGGTACTTTTTTTGGCAAATATATCCCAAGTGTGACCGCACCTTTAGTCAATATTCTATTTGATTTAACAAAGAGAACATCAAAAATTTAAGTATTAAAAGCTCAATAACAATAACGAGATATTAAACAAATAAATATATTTGCTTTTACATTTTGCGACATTTAAGTATATTTTGAATAAGCGCTTTTCTTTTTATACACGTGAAACATTTCGAAGTGGCACCACTGAAATATGTACTTCTAAAACAAAATGTCAGCTGTTAAAATGTCTCTGCCGCGTTCAAAATAATTAACTGGATGGCTACACGGCGAAAAATAAAGCTAGCGACATATGAAGTCGTGTATTCGTAACCTGGCCAGACAGCCCGCTTTTAAGAGATCGATCCCGCCTAGAATTTGTATCCCGCTTTTTCAAGTCTTAAAATTTATAATTCTACTTTTTTAATTATTGACAAAAATTTGGAAAAAATTTTCAACTGCATAAAAAAATCTTTCTTTTACCCAGTACAAATCATTTTTAGACGTTGCTTCAAATCTCATTACTTCAAAATTTCTAATTCAAAGATATTTAGGGCCACATGCATAGCGAAAACTTGGCATGAAGTTGGAATGAGTGACGAAATTGAACCAGATGGGTCTTGCTGAGTTTTTCCATATAGTTTGAAATGGGAATGCATCACAGAATATTGCCATGAGTATCGGCTACAATCTACGGTGATTTTTAAATTGACATTTCATGTAAAAACTCGTTAAAGCCCAGTTCAATTTCGTCATTTGTGCTAACTCCATGCCAAGTTCATTTAATTAAATTTTTCTATAAAATTATATTTATTGAGAAAGGAATTTCTAAAGCATGTAATAAATGAAAAGACAAATTCTTGTCTGTATACGCGTCGAACTATTGCTTTCGAGATCAAGCACTATCTCATCATCAGAGCTCTTGTCGTACCTCCTCCCACTGTGAGGGTGGTGAAGTCACGTAAGGCACGTAACAATAAAAATGTTTGATTGTTTCAAAAATTAAATTCAATGAT
Organism: Panzeria rudis; assembly: GCA_956483635.1. Classification (NCBI taxonomy): domain Eukaryota; kingdom Metazoa; phylum Arthropoda; class Insecta; order Diptera; family Tachinidae; genus Panzeria; species Panzeria rudis. The sequence continues at coordinate 55,782,963 of OY101450.1, forward strand.
CTTAACCCAAAATAATCAAAAATCTTTGGACTCAAACTAGAGATGGGCAAAAAATATCGATATATCGATATGTTCTTAAAAATATATCGATATATATCGTCGATACTTTTAATTTCGATATATCGATATTTTATTCCAAATATATCGACAGTATCAAATTCGATATTTTTTAGCTTTAGTTTTGTTTTTCGTGCAATTTTTAAACACATTTCAGCACAGTCTTCATCAAATAGAATATTACTAACAAAATCTTTTGTTTGATTTATAATATCTTGTCTATTCGAAAAATTATCATTCTTTGAGTGTAATTTTGTTGATGTATGTTCCATGAAATATTGGTAAAATAGTAAGGATCTTGGAAATTAACTCTTTCCACCTAAATTATTTATAGGAAAGGTACTTTGTTTTGTTTTATTTAAAAAAATTTGGGGACTACGTATGAGTTATCATTGTTGAAAAATATCGATATTTAGATATATCGATATATATCGATGACGATCGATATATAAAAATATATCGATATCGATATATTTTTCACTTGCCCATCCCTAATTCAAACACATGCAGTTCTACAGAAATTCATAACTTCAATTCAAAAATTTCTACATTAAGATGAACAAAAAATTAAGAAAAAGTCTTGAAAGCCAAACGCTAAACTAATTGTGTGCCCAATATATAAGACATAAGATGCTTAGATCCGACAAAAAATACCAAAGCTACAGGACAGAATTTTTTTCATACAAAATTGCTTTTGATCGAAAATATTCTTTCAACTATAAACTGAATTTAAGCACACAGAAAAAAATAGACAAGAATTGTGTTCAATAAAACCATGTTAGTGAAAAATATGAATTTCAATAAAATTTGTCATTAACTTAATACAATATTTCGTTGTATGTATGTATTTCTTTCCCATGCCAGTTATTTATTTTCTTTTCACGCATAAAGCGTAGTATGCAGCTGTGAATGAAATTCAGGCTGCCATAAGAAGTATGTGTAAAATAAACAAACTGAAATTCAGGTTGGTAAATTTTTTAAAGAAATTTCCGTTTACTAGTACGCAGTTCCAAAAGAAAAGTACACGGAATTTTGGCATTTATTATCTGTTACAGGCATGCTATAACAATAAGTGGAGAATTTTTTCCGCCAACTGAAACAAAAATTAATGTTCAGACAATTGTTTGGTCACGTAATTTTTGACATTTCTAGTTTTTCGTACATTATAAATAAAAATTAATTACAATGTACGAAAAAATAGAAATGTCAAAAATTCCGTGGATAAACAATTGTCTAAACATTAATTTTTGCTTCAGTTGACGGAAAAAATCTCCACTTATTGTTATAACATTCCTGTAATAGACAATAAATGCCATAATTCCGTGTACTTTTCTTTTGGAACTGCGTACTAGTAAACGGAAATTTCTTTAAGAAATTTACCAACCTGACTTTCAGTTTGTTTTTTTACACATACTTCTTATGGCAGCCTGAATTTCATGCAGAGCTGCATACTACGCTTAAGTACTTAAAACAAGTTGTATATCATAAAAACATAACTGGGATATGGCTCAGTTATAGAGAGTAAGCTTTACGTCCGGGAAGTCCGGGTTCGTATCGCAGCAATGTCAACAGTTTTGTTTTCATTTAAATATTTTTTTCTTTTGAAATAATTTTGTTATCAATATAGCAGAATTTTTTATCACAGGAAATTTGAAAAAAAAATGTATTGAATAGCGACATTTTTGTTATCAAAAACGAAACTTTTTTTCTGTGCAATTTTATAGGAATGATAGCTACGGACTTTTTCACTTACCGGCTTACAATTTTTATTTATTAGTTGTGGTTTAAATTATCTATATGTCTGCATTTCGTTGGTTGCTAATGCCAACTCATCAGTAGATTTTTGTAACGGAAAAATTATAAATCACGATTTTGAGAAAACGTCTGAAAATTTACGTTTTCAAGTTCTTATGAACTTCCTAAGTACATATCGTTAGCTGAAATGAAAAATCACGTATATACTTTTTTAAATTTTATAGGAGAGCAAATCAAATAAAATATGTATGCACTTCAAGTTCCTGACGTTTAGTCTCTTTTTTCGTTTTCAATTTGGTTGATTTTTATGATAAAGGTTTTAAAATTTGTACGAACATGTGCCTCGATGTAATATGCAATAATTAAATAACAATGCGATTTTGAATTATTTATTAGTTACGTGGTTTTGCATTTCAAGTAACGATATGGAACTGTATAATTGCATATATTGAAAAGAAATCATGCGTATACTCGTATTATCATAGAAATGGAGTGTTTTTACATCATCCCGCTTTCCACAAGAAATTTTATAAAATCCCGCTTTTCGGTCGTATTTTTCTTTAGAATACCGCTTTTCAATCGTTCTAGTTCCGCTTTTTGGAAAAACCTTCTGGTCACGTTATTCGTGTAGCCTGTTGTGGTGAATGTGCTTAATGCATAAGTGTTAACTGGTGTAGTCTGTAGAATAGTAATATATTGAAATTAAAAAAAAATGCTAAAACTAAAAATTTCAAAACCAAAAATCGCCAAAATAAAAAAGCGCTTAAAGAAAAAAGCACCAAAATTCAAAAAATCGCTAAAACGCAAAAATCACTAAAACTAAAAGAATCGGCAAAAAACTAAAATAACCGACAAAAACCGAAAAAAGTCGTCAAAGCGAAAAAAGCAGTAAAACTTAAAAAAATCGCTAAAACTAAAAATATCATCAAAATCGAAAAAAAATCGTCAAAAATGAAAAAAAATCACCAAAAACGAAAAAAGATCCAAAACAAAAAAAAAACGCAAAAACGAAAAAATCGCAAAAAAAACCGAAAAATCGCTAAAACGAAAACAAATGTCAAAACAAAAAAAAAAAACGATAAATCTAAAAAAATCACATAAAACCGAAAAATCCCTAAAACTGAAAAAACTGAAAAAACGACAAAACTGAAAAAAAGCGCCAGAGCTGAAAAAAGCGCCAAAATAACGAAAAAAAAGCTAAAAAATAAAACAACAAAAATTAAACTGAAGCTAAATGGAAAAATTAACAAAATGAAAAAAGGGCAAGAACGAAAAGGGATATATCCCTGAAAAATCGCTACTAGTCCATACATGCGTGTAAGGACTAATCCATAATGGACCAGGGGCTCAATTCTGGTTCTGTGATAATTTGAAATGAAAAAAAACTTTTCATATTAGTTTTCATCATTACTTTTCACGCTATCTTTTCACCATTACAAATTTCCTGATTCTCGTTTGAATTATGAAAAAATGTTTCATTCCATACGTTCCTGTGAAAGCTTTTGTAATATGCAGCGTTGTCAACTTTTAAATTTCAAAAAGCACTGAAACCAGGACAAAAGCGCTCAGTTCTTGAAAAAAAAGTACTAACTTTAAAATTTTTCATTTTATATAAAAATAATATGTATTTGATCATTTTATAAAGCAAAATACGCAATTTTGCACTTGAAAAGTGACACAAATCAAAAATACTGATTTTCCAGAAAACGAGTTTTAATTTTTGCTTTACTCACACTTTCATGGAAAAATATAAAATATTCTCTCCTCAAGAGTTTAGTATACAAGATACATATTTGTACGATTTTTGTGGAATATGAAAAGCAATATGACAATTGATATTGTGCTATCAGCTCTAAAAACACACTCCTTGAATTGTACAACTTTTAAAGTGCATGGGCGATATAATGGAGTAATAACATAAATAAAAAATAACAAAATTATTGTAATTTATGCAAATATAAAAGTAGCTATATATTTGAAACTAGAGCTTATCGAAAAGTTTTATGGTCATTTCTGAATTCAGCAGATAAAAATATGCATATGGGCAAATCCTACGTGACGAACGCTACATTCAGAGGCCGAATTACCGCATACGTGATCGAGTAAAATTGCTCGAAAATTTTCTTTTTGGGATTACGGCATACGATAATCGAGTACGTGCTGCTTAAATTGCACTCGTTAGCACCATAATATTTTCTTTTATTTGTATCAAGGTAGATCTATAAGGTATACTTATCGGCGAATTGATACAACAAAGCAACTTTTTTTGGAATTGTGGTGCCAAAAAATGTATGAGAAAAACTCAAGCGAATATTAAAATGTGAGGGGATTTGTAAAATACAGTACAATTTGACAGCAAAATTACCGAACATATGGACTGGTGCACAGACCTTTATCGACCTCGATTTGTATGTTTTGCAAAAAAGCATGGAACATTACCAATAAACCTTATTACAGTCGTCCAATCAACTTGGTTGTTGAACTAGCTTAAAGAAACACAAAATTGTTCTTTAATGTATTACAAATTCTTAGTCGATTCAACAACCGGTGAAAAACAAACTCGGTATGTACACTTTTAAAAAATGTTAATACGTTAGCTATCGAATGCGGTAATCCATCCATTCGACGCGTGACGACATTTTATTCGATGCGAAAGCCCACTCGATAACGAATGCGGGATAACTTTTTAATTGTACAATTTACAACAAAAATGTGTTTATTGGAATTGTAGATATTATTATCTAAAATAAAGCTTTTAATAATATTCCTTATTGTAGGTATTGATAAAAATGCCCATGAAAACGAAAAAAAAAATAATAAGAGCTTGTGAGTGTTGGATTAAATCAGATAGGGGAAATTTCGGCTACCTGAGTTGAGTTACAATAAAATGAATGCAAGAATTTACATGAAAAAAGTCTTGTATTCTATTTCGTGACAAAAATTAGTTATATAGCTGATGTGTCCTTGTAAAAAGCATCAACCTTCATAAGTGGTAAAAGTGAACAACGCTGATGAGACGGTGTAGCGGCCTGTAGAAATCAGTAGTACTAATCCGTTCTGCTAATCTGATTTGAATATTCCAACACTCCACCCTTAATAAAAATAATTTGAATTTACATTAATTCAAACATTGAACTAAGAGCCGAAATAATAAATTTCAGACATATTCCTTATAGTTTACGAGATAATCTAAAAATAGTCACTCACTTATTTTAAAGATAGGTGGCGTTCCTGGCCACCTCCGACCTCGAAAATTCAAACTTAAGCTTACGTAACAGTTAAACAGTTTTAACACTTAAACATTTTTAACAGCCATAGGTGGACCATTTCTGGGATTTGCCCATATATATAATGATCTGCTATTTTGATCTCGAAACATTTTCATTTTTGCGTAGCGTAATTAAATTGGGGCACATCATAGTTTTCACAACATTAATTTTCTCCCTTCATGCCGTTTTTTATGTGAAGCAAAGGTTTAGCCGCGTGTAAGAACATTCTGTTACGTATTTTATACTCATTTAAATAGATTCATCAAGCTAAGAACGCGTGTAACTTCTGCGTTTGGAGAAGTCTAGGTACACACAGTAAGTTTTTCTTGGGCAAGTTTTAATTCAGAGAAAAAAAGAGAAAGGATTACAAATTGTATTTATTTCTATTTCATTTTTCACATACAAATTAAAAACTTGCGCAAGAAAACTTGCTGTGTGTGAACCTAGAATAAGTAAGAGACAAAAGTCTGATGAAAATTTTTGCTAATGACTCAAACAGGCTTATATCGACTGAATATTTATATTTTACTTGGGCAAAACCAAATATATTTGTTTATTCTTTCACAAGACTGCAAAAAAGTATGTTCAGCAAAGTGTTGCATTAGAATTTTACACTTGAAAAATTTTTTTAGATAAATAAACTTATTTTTGAATTTTAAGTTTAGTGCAACCTTCCTAAATAAAAAGCACAAAAAATTAAATAAAAAAGCATCGAGCACTAACTTAAACATTTTTTCGCTTCGAAGTGTTGAAAAAGCACTAAAAACGGTGTGAAAAGCATCGAGTTGACAACGCTGGTACTATATTATCAAGTGTCAAAATCAAAATGAAATATTTACAAAGAAATGCAATAAAAATATCTATTATTAGGTCCGTTTGTCCATGTCCATATGAATCAACTTTTGCATGTACATGAAGCAGTGTACCCCTTCCCTATCTTCTCACCTCTCTCTCCCATAAAAATCCAGTTGTTGAGGAAATTCTAGATAATTTGTCAATTTTACTCACAAGAATGGCTCTTGCACAAAGAAGTACGCGAACGGAAAATTGCACAAATTTGCAGGTTTAGCAACACAGCTATGGATAGGGTAGTAAAATATGTGTTGTTTCGACTATCCAGCACATATATATTTTTGGTATATTTTTGGTACAATGCATTTCTATAATTATAAATTCGTAGCGAAATGTATTTATTAAATAGAACTTCGGAGAAGCTTTTACACTTGCTTATTTTGTACATGGCTTAAATGACATACGAAAATACATCATTACTTGATTTTTGATATTCGGCACCCCAAGTAACATGCAGTAATAAGTATTCAAATATATATTATATTTAGATCTCTAAGTCATTAATGTAAATAAACCAATTAGAGGGAAATTTTTGCCATGGGTGCCAAGAAAAGAAAACTTGGCGTTGTATGCTCTTCTGGAACATACAAGTTGAGAAGAAACTGGCTAAGGATGTATGTACAATAATTATTTTCAGTTTTTGTTGGACTTTTAATTCAACGTTTCTTCTTTTAAACGATTTTTTTTAAATTGCTTACATTTTGATTGCTTACTTTTCTTTGTTTATTTTATTAAATCATATATTTTTTTTCTTCTACTGGATTTTACTGGCACAAATTTTTTCAGTAAAAATTTGCAGACTCTCAGTCAAACAACTGTCACTTTACTCTCTCAATTGATGCTCTCTTTTGCAAATTTATGTGTAAACGAACGCATTTCAGTAAAATCCAGTACAAATTTGTATAAGGTTTTGCAAATTTTGGGGTAAACGAACATACTTATTGTAATTATTAATATTTTGTGGTTTTTATTAGAAAAAAAATGTTTTATTAATAGTTTTTGTGTTATTTAGAATAAAACAATAAAAATTTAAAAGTAGTGTGTTATGTTTTTAACCCCGACAGAGCGTTTGCAGTGTGAATTGTGTACATGTGTGTCTGTCAGTGTGCGGATATATAACTTCTTGTGTATTTTATATTTAAATCATTAATTATCGTTTGGAAGATCCAAATCATCCTTTAATTAATAAATAAACGAATTATAAAACTCAAAACATTTATTCCCTTGTAAGTTTGACCTTACTATTCTCAAATGTTTATTTTTCATTTATAAATTTTCTGTGTGAAATAAATTTTCACATGAAAAATTTTTGACAGTTATTTTCACTGCTACACAAAACAAGAATCGCAGTGATGTGTAATTGTGAAAAACTTTCGTTTCGTTCCAATGGTTTTCATATGAAAAAATATTGACATTACTTTTCATTGTTTCATTAAACGAGAATCAAAACTACTATGAAAAGGTAAAAAATCTTTTCATTTCACCGTTTCACAGAACAAGAATTGATCCCCAGCTTTGCATTACATCGGACTAACCCAAAAACTAGACCACTCCATGGAGCACCTACAGGCGGTAGTTTTGAAACTACTCTATGTCACTACTCCATGGTTCACAAACAGAAAACTAGTTTTCATTTTTACTTTGTAGTCTACGTAAATGATTTTCCCTCTGCTTTAATAAGTCTCCTTTTATAATCAGAGCTACACTTCATTTTTGATTTCTTATAAACAAAACTCGCTTGTATTTGTTTTTTCGCTTTTACAAAAAAAAAACTTTTAATTACAAACATTCATTATAAGCACAAATAAGCTTTTGTGTCACCAGGGCTACCATATTGCTGGTAATTGATGATATTTTATGAAATAACATTCTTGGCAACACTACATTTCGTGCCAAAACGCGAACATTTGTTTAAAACTGGTCCATTACATAGAACCATGTTGTAACTAGTCCATATCAGCTAAAATAGACAATGTAGACCAATAATTTTTGCAGGGATGTGTATTTATACGGAACCCTTCGTGTGCAAGCCAAAGTCGCACTTTACTTAATTAATTTTTTAATTCGTGAGAAACGTTGTTTGGTGTGCTTAGCTATGAAAAAAACTAATAATATGTATATTCGATTGCATGGAACCGCCACTTTATCGAAACGAAATATCATCCAAATGAATTGATAGTTACGCTTAATTTTTGCTTCAATTTTATTTTATTAGAAGAAATTAAACGAAGTCTTCGTAGCTTGGTATTTTTATATGCGTAATAATAACGAAAAAGTCACTGACGTCATTTAAAAACGTTTAATTTAATCCGAATTGGATATGATTTTTCCAGGTTTTTGTGTGGTTTGTTTTTGTTCGGCTATTTCATAAACTTTTTGAATAGTTACCTGGTATTATATTTTCAAACATATTCTTAACTTAAAAAGAATAACATGTTCTTAACTGAATTCTTACAATAAACATTAAGAATGGAAACTTAATTTTTCTTTAGTTTAATCTCTCTTCGTTGCTAAATTAGATCACGTATGGGACCATGTATAAAAATTTAAATCAAGGCAGGGAGAGCCGTAAAGGGTCAATCCGTCAACCCACCAGCCGTCAACACGCAAACCTACCCAAACCGAACAAATTTCTTTTTTTCTTTACCCCCTTTTCTCACCTTCTAGCACGCACTTTAATTCAAATAATATTCACAGTAGCTTACTAGTCAAAATCTTCATGCAAAGTAGCCAAGAACTCCCCCTAGTAGATGACGAGCTAGAGTCGGAAGTTAGTGCGTGCATAGCTATGATTGGATGAAGGAAAAGATCATCTCACGTTACATGCTACAGAAGAATTATTTTTGGCGCCCAACGTGAGGCCACTCTAATATGTCCATGTTTTCCCATTTCCCGAATTTTATTCGTATTTCAAGGTGTAGTTCCTAAAACTTTTCTTACTTTTATTTCCTGCATGATTTTAATTTCTGTAAGTGAATTAAGAACGTTCGACACTATGCTCTTAACCAACAGAATACAAAATGGTGCTCCTTTGTCTAAAAATTGCATTATGTATATATTTCCGGAACTGCTGTTATTTGGATTTAGCGCTAAATACAGACCGTTTTATGCTATTAATGCTAATATTATAATATATATAATTATCTCTATTTTGCCGTGTGGTAAGGAACGACTGTTCTGTTATTGCAAATCAGTGCCTTCCAAACAACTCTTTGCTTTTCTTCTCTAAACACTTTTCTATCCATTTCTAAATTTGGTTTTGTTGCGGCTAGGCTGTATATTGACGGATATCTTTTTGTTTCTATTTAGCAATTTAGGAAGGGATTAAACATTATGAATATTTATTTTTTTGTCATTATTTCTAAAATACATTACCAAGTTCAAGCATATTGCTTATAGTTATATCACGCCATTTTGAACTACATATTATATAAGTACATTTATTTTCGCTCGTTCTTTTCGTTGCGAGCTATTTCATTGGGTTCTGTCATGTCTGTTAGAAAAAGCACTGAGGATTTATCTACTTCGGTTAATAACGGGATCAAATGTGGTATTTGTAGCAATCACATATCAAATGTAAGTTATTTGTATAAGGCCTCGTGTGGTCACCGTTTTCATAAATCTTGCTTTGCCAAACAAGTCAAAGTGAATTCGACTTGTCCTATTTGTGTCATAAGTTTGAGTACTCTACCGGCTATGAACTCCCCCACCGCTAAGGTTCCATCCCCAATAGTAATTAGTTCTCAGGCGCAGCGATTAATCAATTACGAACAGAAAATATCACCTACAAATGATACGTCTCAAGTGGATGCTGGCGTCAATATCTTGAACGCTCCAACTAATTCGGGCAAGGATCAACGGGAACATGTTCGGACTTTAGTAACGGCAGCAGTAGGTGCTCAACATGCGGAAATGTTGACCGATCTTCGCCAACAATTAACTCAACTAATTGAGTCAGGCTTTCGGCAACTAAATTTAGGCATCCAAGCTAGTAATAAAAACAATGTAGCCTTGAATAGTCAACCTGTCGCTGAGTCAAATCCTTCCAACAACCCTTTACTTTCCGTAGGACAACAAAGTCTAGAACAACTGTTAGGTTTACCAGAAGTCTTAAATGAACAAGCATGAGGTGCTCGCGCCCAAAATGCGAATGCACAGCCACACAATAATGACGCACAGTCTCATGAAACCTTAAGAATAGATAAAGTAGGGCTTATTATTCTTGGAACGATTTTCTGTCATCCCACGTCAAATTAAACAGACCGGTTTCGGCTATGTGCCATCTTCAGTGTTCTATTAAACTAAATCATTTTTCTGTTGTCCTCTTTTCTTTTATAATTCGTTTGTATACCTTCTTAAATTGATTCGCTTGTGATTTGCTCTCTATTTCTCTCTCTCTCGCCTCTATATGCTTTTGTTACCTCGGGACTATTTCTCGCAGTCGTGATCGAAATTAATTATTAGTTTCGATAGTGTGAAATTTTCTAATGATGTTACTCGATACGTTAGGAATCGAGTTTCTGTTTCTGTGTTGTAAGCCACATAAATAAGTATGTTGTTCCACACTGAAAAATATGTAAGAGATTTTAACAGATGGCATCACTAGCACAGCTGACTAGCCTGATTAAACGTCAAACTTGGTGGATGTTGATGACATAGCGTCTTGACGAGCAAATAATTTGTTATAACAATTGTTAGCACAAGAATTTGTCACGTCTGGACCTCTGTTGTTACTGTTTTGTCATTGTTATGATATCGTTGTTAAAACAATTGTTATAACAACGATGTCTTAACATCAAGCATTGTTCTCAATACGAAAACAAAGGAAACAGCAAACAAAAGAAATTTGCTATCTCTGCCGCACCACCTTAAAATAATATGTCTGGGCCTAACAAAAACATTTTACGTACTCTACACAACAAAGACCTTAGTAAATTTTTGTTAACAGTTCTGCCGACATGTTGTTCATTGCTATAACAAAAAATTTGCTCGTCAAGACGTAGTGTGATATGCCCATAATATCACCAGTATGTTCCAGCTATCAAACACCATATAGAGACTGCCTCCTGTATGGTGTTTGACATTTACTTAAAGAGTTGTCTGCGCTGATAATTCCACCCATCGTTCAAAGTTTTTTTACAACTGTTAAGGTAATTTTTACGACAAATTTGTTATTGTTGTAGAAATGCCTGTAGCTGTTAAATGTGCCTAGCATGATAATAAAGAAAATATGTAAACAAACAACATATGAATGTATGTGTGCTACATAATATAAATAGATTTTACACAAAATGTGACAACTTTTTCTTTCTATTAGTTGTTTTAGAGCTAAAGGCACTATTTTATATAAAAAAGACAGCGTTATGACAAATGTATAGCAAATATATGTAATAATATTTAATTATAACCACTACTTTTCCTTTTTTATTCTTGAAAAATATAATATCGATTGCCTTTTTTTCTTGCGAGTAAAAACTCGCAAGGTTGCGTTCGTATGCTCGCTCGCTGTCGAATGTCATCATTAGAAATTTCGACACACTTTTTTAGATATCGAATAAGAAAATTCCAAAAGTGCAAAAACTCGCACGTTCGAGTAAGAATTCGCTCGTAAGCGAATGCGAGAATTAGCCCCCTGTTTATCTTATTGCTACCCGTTTCTCTTATCTTCGTCTTACTATTATGTTTGTGTTTAATATTTTGTTTATAATCTAATCTATTAGTTATCAGGTGTTTTATCCCTACGTAGGTAATATTCTGCAATTGTACGTTTCTGGGTAATCCTTTTGTCTTTTTTATTTCCTACTACGTTTTCTGGACAATTTTTTTTTGTGTAAAAATATTTTAACGGTTCAAATATTATGTCTTAAGCAGTGTTTATTTGTTCATTTATTATTCTTCCGTACAATGTTTTTTGCTTGTATATTTTCTAATACGTTCAATCGCCTTCCTTTATGTTGTGAATGGTGTGCATTTGTTGTCGAATATGTTATTCGCGAAATTCGATTCTGGTGTTATTCCTGACTCTTTCAGTTTCTTGTTGCAGTCTTTTATGTGCTCACGAAATCTTGTTTTTATCTTTCTTCCAGTTTGTCCGATATAACTGTAATGGCATGTGCAAGTTAATTTGTACACTTCTTGTTTATCTAGGAAGTCTGTTTCGTTTATGCTGTTTTCCAGTATTCTACCAAATTTGTTTTTTGTTTGGAATGCTGTGTTAATGTTGTGTTTTCTAAAAAATTTAGCCAGTTTGTATGTTGATTTTCCCATATATGTAAAGGTATCCCAAGTTTTCTTTTCTTGTTCCTGTTCTCTGTTCCGTTTCTTACTTGCTTTGATAACCTTTCTAATCTTGGCAACTAGGTCTTTTTTATAACCGTTTTTTCCGCTATGTTATATATTATTCCCATCTCTTTCATATAGGCCTCACGTGTTAGGGGTATTACATTAGAAAGGATATCGAGTATAAAGCCGCTAGGGGAAGGATATTTCAGCAAGTATCAACGTCAGCAAAGAAAGCACGCTCAACGAAAGGGTTGAAGGATTATTGGGCAAATATAAAACAAACACGTAGGAAACTTAAGCTGTGTATACGACAGGTTAGATGACATAAGACCCTATGTCGATGTTGTAATTTTTGGAAAAACTATCAGTGGGCTGTTGAACGCAGGCGCAACGATAAGTTGTCTCGGTTCGGAAGCAGCAAAAGAGTTTTTAAGTTCCAACTGTAAATTCACGAAGTTAAAATCGTTTGCAAAAACCGGAGATGGAAAGTCACTGAACGTTTCTGGTGTAGTAAGAACCAAAATCACTTTTAGGAATGTCACAAAACCGATTGATTTATACATCGTAACGAATTTGTCGCAGAATCTGTATTTAGGCATAGATTTCTGGAAAGCGTTTGAGCTTCTGCCCTTCTCCAGTAAACTCAAGTTTAGGTTCGAATACTATTTCTGAGATGACTAATCAACGAACGCTATCGGTTGTAGATAAACAGTGGCTATAGGGTGTTGTAAATTCCTTTCCGTCTTTTTCTATGGAAGTAATATACCATGTCATAGATGTCGGAAACACTACAAGCCGCTTCCAGTATCGCATGCGATCGAAAAGATTATTTAGAGTGAATTGGACCGGATGCTGGAAATGGATGTTATAGAGGAGTCCGACAGCGCTTGGTCCTCCCCAATAGTATTGGTACGTAAGCCAGAAAAAGTGAGACTGTGTCTTGACTCAAGGAAAGTGAAAGCTGTCACGGTAAAAGATGTGTAGCCTCTTCCCAATATTGAAGGCATCTTAAGCCGATTGCCAAAGGCTGAATATATTACAAGTTTGGACCTAAAGAACGCCTTTTATCAAATACCTCTTGATGGCGATTCAAGAGACAAAATGGCCTTCACGATACCAGGGCGCCCCTTATATCACTACAAAGTTTGTCTTTCGGTCTTTGTAATGCGCCGCAAACAATGTCAAGGCTGATGGATAAGGTGGTGCCAACGGAGTTAAGGACCAACGTTTTCATTAATTTAGACGATTTGTTAGTGTTAAGTGATACTTTTGACGGACACATAGAGGTGTTGAGCCTGATCTCTCAGCGGCTTCATTCTTCCGGGCAAGTAAGACGATTTTTTGGTATGTCCGGTTGCTACCGGAAGTTCATTCGGAACTATGCCTAGGTATCAACTCCTTTGACTGTCCTACTAAAAATCAATAAGAAATTTTGCTGGAATGAGAAGGCTCAGAAATCTTTTGACGCTTTGAAGAATATTTTGACTACCGCGCCGGTGTTGCATAGTTCCAATTTTTCGCAGCTAGCAACACGAGGAGCGGAAGTGTATTGCTGCAAAAAATGCGGAGGGCGATGAGTTTCCGATTGCTTTTATTTCGAAGAAACTGAACCAAGCCCAACGTAACTATAGTGTCACCGAACAAGAATGCTTAGCAGCCATGTTGAGCATTAAGAAATTTCGTGCGTGTGTGGAAGGACATGAGTTCACAGTAATCATTGATCATGCTTCTTTGAAGTGGCCCATATCCCACACAGACTTGAATTCGCGGTTAGCAATATGAGCTTTGAAGCTGCAAGGATATAAATTCAGAATAGAGCACAGAAAAGGAAGCAAGTTCCGGGTGCTCTTTTACGTACCAACACGGAAGATTTGTCGGCCTTAGTGTTGTCCGAGGTAAACGCTACGGGGGTTTACTTTGATTTAGAGTCTACCCATTTTAAGAGTCTAGCATACGGGGAATTACCTGACAAGATCCGAGAGAATATAGCGAAACACCTGAGATTAAAATCGTAGACGGTTACTTATATAGACTGACGGAACGTTGTACTGGAGATCCGTTACAAGATTACCTAGCATTTAAGTTGTGGATCCCAAGAGATATGGTAGCAGAGGTGCTTCGCAGAGCTCATGATACTCTGATGTCGGCACACGGCGCTATAAACAAAACTTTACAGCGCATTCCACGATTTCACTTCTGGCCAAATTTAGTTAATGATGAGAAAGGAGCGCTTGCAGATAAATATGTCCAAACATTAACACGTACGCTAATTACGACTACCGCAAACATAGATATGTCTCAAGTCATTGCTCGTGTAAGCGGTTCTGTTACCTACCCTGGTTTTGTAAACTGCAAAGCACTAAGTGGCTTTTCACACTATGCATTTCTATCCTGCCTTTTTTGACAATTTCTTTTAAAACCACTACGAAAAGTCACGCACATTTATATTACAGACTTTTTCTCCATGCCTTTTTTGGCAATTGCCGTTACCGAGAAGTTATTTGAGAAATTAAATATCCGTGTTTTATTTTGATTGCAATTCAATGAACCTGTAGAAAATAGTAAAAGCGTTTTTACGAAAAGATCTAAAAAACGTAACAGTCATTTTTGTTGTTTTAATTGTTGTGGTTACGGTTTATCCTAACGATTGATTTATTAAAAAATATATCAAATATATTGGTGGAATGTCATAATCCATCCTATTATGAATGGCGTCGTCGACGTCACATAAACACGACACCAAAAACTTGTCAGTTGTTTACAGTGATACCAACCCGAAATCTGCATTCGATGTGAAAAAGAGGTAGCTTCCAACGACGTATGAAAACATCGATGTTTTCACGATAAACATCGATAATAAAAACGATACATCAATGTTTTCATTTACTCATCATTAAATGATTTAATACGTATGTACCCAGAAAACATTTTTTGGCGAATTCGGGGTTGTTCAGAAAATCATATAAATGATGTTACATAGAATTCTGTACGAACTCCGAAAAATTTCCTAGGGAAATTCTAAAGGAATTTTTGACATGTTTGACAAAATTATTAATAAATGTTAAATTTGTTCTGATACTTTTTACGTCCTGCCGTATTAATTTCGAAGAAAAGTACGAAAACTAAACTCAGACAGTGTGCTAAAGTGACGTAGAAAAGTAAAAAAAATGAGCAGATTATTTCGTTTAATGTCCGATTTTAATAAAACTAAAAAAAATAGCACGCCTCAAATATCTAACACTAAACCTAAGCTTGGTATTACTTCTGGTTCGCAAAATATTTCGTCTTTAAAATAGGAAAATTCAAGAAAAACGTACTAAAACGAGCATACAAAATTACGTATATATTGACAATTACTTGAGCTAGTTGTTTCGTTAAAGTTGCATATTGAAGGAATATATAACCTCTAAAAGTACTTATATTATGTAGTTGTTTTTCAATGTTCAAAGGTCAAATTATACTATTAAATTAGCGTGCGTTTTTCTCCAAAAATGCTATTTTTGAAAATTAAAAAAACATATATTGATGATAAACTCCTTCCCTACTCACAGAAAAATTTCAATGTAAAATTGTCGAAAACCTGGTTAATTTAACATTTTGAGGTAGTGATTTTGCTTCATAGGCGTTTCATGTTAATTCAACATGATTTACAATAATCTTTAAGGAACGTTTATCGTTTTGAATTAACTATATTTCATGTTGATTTATTATTGCAGTACAGTTGAATAAAAATGAAGTTAATACTGAAATATTACGAATAAGCATGTTGAATCAAAGATATCGAGTCCAAATAACGTGAATTTTGTATTGGAATAACACGAAGAATCATGTTGAATCAAAGTTATTTCAAGTTGAAACAACGTGTATTTGATATTGAAACAACACTAAGAATCATGTTGAATTATAGTTATATCAAGCTGAAACAACATAACTTCAATGTGGCTATTCTATTAATTATTTTACCTACTTGATAGTTATTAGCATAGACATCAGAAAACTTTGTGTTGTAGTTGGCTGACCCAGCCAAGATTTGAACTCGTGCCACTTGCATGATAGTCCGCTCACTAACCACTGCTGCCTCAACAGCTTCAAACTTTACTTTAGCTATGCATTAAATAAATACCCACCATATGTAGAATGAATTTCATTTTAATTTAACATGATTTAAATGATCATTTAACATTAAAATTTAAGTTATAGCCATGTTATTTAAAATGAAATGTAACGTTTGTAACAAAATTGTTTTACCAGTGAAAAATTTTAGATCAAAGAGATTTAAGGTTAGATTAATAATTTCTTATTTAAAATTAATATGAAACAATGGTAATTTGAAACCAGCAGCAGTAAATTTTCACAACTGCGCACAAGAAGAAACAGACCTGAACTAATTATGGTAAAAACCATTGATATGTAACAGGTACATATCAATGGTTACAGGTAGAAGTACAAAATCACACAGGATACCGCATTAGCGAAAAAATTATAGACTTCTGAGTAAGCGAAATACTTTTGTGAGCATATAATTTATGAGTTATTAAAAAAACACAATATCATAAGACTATGTCCATACGAATCAATTTTTGCTGCGCAACTTTTGAGTATATGGGAGAGAGAGGTGAGTAGATTGGGAAGGGGTACACTGCTTTTGTTTTCTTCTTCGTAATATTAATCAACAACAAAATCTATGTAAAAAAACAAAAGCTGCGCAACAAGAATTTCATTATATGGACATGAATGCAACTTCAAAAGAAAATTTAAGAAAGTTGCAGAAGCAAAAGTTGCTTCGTATGGACATAGACTAATCGACCTGCAAATATTTGTTGTTTTTTTTCTGATAATGTCATCAAAGACGGCGTATTTGATGCACAGAGAAAAATTTTCTCTTGTGCGTTAAAACCCAGTGGTAAAAATACCAGTGATGACGCTTTGGCTTATTTTCCCACTTAGATTTATCATAAGCGTGTCATAGGCTGTTGAATCGGTGCGCTGTCGCTTACAAAGTAAGCTACGATGTCAGCACCTGTCGCCACTGTGCGTTTACATAATAAGTGGAACTGTAAGCGAGCTTGTCATTGAAATATAGCCCAAAAGTAGGCCACAATTTTTTTTTTGGGCATAGAAGGGATAAATTCTATGAAATACAACGAAATACTCACATACACAATGCAAAATAATTACACGTATGTACATACATTACAATCTAAGTACTTAGATGCTCGCTCAGAACGTCATCCTGACATCATTGATTATTATCTAAGTACTTCGTTTCATTTACCACCGGGATGTATTGTAAACCATTAAAAATTAAAATGGAAATTCCTGCAAAAAAAATTTATGCAATATATTTATGGGTCTATTGTTTGTACTGTGGTTTTCTCACCCTTCGTATGTGCGCATGTGTATGTGTTCGTTTCTTTATTGTGATCACGGTTGTCGAAAATGGCATTTTGACGACTGGACGATTTTTACCCTAAATTTGGCAATTTTTAAGAATTATAAGTTGACACTATTTTTTTTAACTTTTAAAACAATTTTGAACTTCGCAGCATTTGCTACAATATGTAATAAAAGTAAGGAGTAAAAAGGATAGTTATGTCATACTTAATGTTGATATTTTTAGTAATACAGGGCTCAAATCGTCACATCCGTGATAGCATCGGCAATCGTACTAAAATGAATTACGTGACACGTCAATCGTATAAGCTGTATGGGATTACAGTACGTTCACGTATGTCATAATCCGAAAATGGCGTTTTTACGTGACGAGTTGTACGTTCACGGATGTGACGATTTGAGTCCAGGTTTTTTAAACCTCTTCCTTTCTCTATAATTTATCAACTGCTACATACATATGGATGTATATCAAATATAAAAAATTTTAAGCACTAGGAGACAATGCTTAAATAATAATATCAGTACCATTCTAGCATTTCCTAAAACCATGCAATTTGAAATTTTGTTTAAACTTAAAAGTCGGTCTATTCAATATTTTATTTTTGTGGCTTACCGAGTTATTGCACTAATCATCTCATACATATTTTAATTAATGTTTATGTATGTATATAATTTTTCAAAAAAAAAAAACACTAAATACTAGTTCTACAGTTAAAACAACAGTTGATATCTTTATGGATAAAAATTTTTACATAAAGTAAACGAAATACTTTATGTAAAAATTTTTAATTTATTTGTTATGTTATTCATAATAAATTATTATTATCTTTATAACGCTGATTTCTATACAAAATTTGTTTTATTAACCTCGAATAAGTGTTTTTTAATTTTGACTAATTTTTGACGATTTCGAATAATTATTTTGACGTTTTTGACGATTTTTCGGTCGAAATTTGACGAATTCGTCCCTATTTCATCTGGCAACTTTGATTGTGATGATATTTGCGATTAATGTGCTGTTTCCACAATGCAAACAAGCACTGATTGTCTAAAATTTGTATGAAAATCATTAAAAAAACTGAGTGCTTTTCATATAAATTTTAGTGCTTGTTTGCATTGTGGAAACAACACATAAGAGTATTTAAAGTAATGTCTTCATAATTGTTATTCATTACAATTTGAACATGGCTAAGTACACTTATAGAGATCTCGCTGATACTTTCTTTCAACAAAATGATGTACACGATGTGGAATTGCATATACTAAGCAATAAATTTTTTAATATACGCAATACAGAAGAAATTGAGCTACACAAACAAAAAATTATAAATTTTGGAAAGAGATTGAAATAACTGTACGTTGGTTGAATGCTCTTATAACAAGAAAAGGATGTACGACCGTCACCATGTATGGTTGTAAAAGGAACTTGACAACCAGGGTCGACCCTGTGGAAAACAGGGTCGACCAGCAAAACCAATTGACGAATGTATTGAAAGAATTCGAAGACGTAAACTTCAGAATATCAATGAGGAAATTTCTCCAATAATCATGAAAGACTCATTTGTGCACCAAATTCAACCAAGGGCCTATTCACATATTACGTAACGCTACTTTCGGAGGTTTTATAATAATCCAAAGTTATTTAATTAGTTTGGCTTAAGTTCATTTTTAATTTAATCTTTCGATCAAATTATTTTTTATTTAAGAAAGAAATTCTAAAGCATGTGAATATTGAACATTCAAAGAAAAATTTTCATTTCAGTCTTACCAGCGTGGAATATCATCGATATTCTAAATGCTGGGATTTTTTAATGTTTGTTTTGCCCAAGTTTTTGGAACAGTACACATTCAGGTTTTAGCTAAGTGCCTTTAGAGTTTTAATAATTGAGTTATGAATTTTTAGTCGAACTGTATAGTTTAAATCCAAAGTTATTTAATTAGTTTGGCTTAAGTTCATTTTTAATTTAATCCTTCGATCAAATTATTTTTTATTTAAGAAAGAAATTCTAAAGCACGTGAATATTGAACATTCAATGAAAAATTTGGATGTACGGAGGGTTGAACTGACAGCTGTTTCGTGACCACCAAGTCTATTCGTCAGAGTCTTTTACCCACACCACCACTGACAGTGGCAACAACACTGTAGCGAAAATCCTACTAATTTTAGTAAGCTTAATTAACAGACTGTCGCCATCTATATATGCCATCCACACTTCATACAATTTTGTATCATGGGGAACAAATAATTCAACACAATGTGCTACCAATAGAAGATCTATCTGAAGAAGCACAAGAAAAAAGAAACAAAGACTACAGGTTCTTTCGCGAGCACAACACAAGAAAAATTTCCAGCTGTTGTACTAATGAAGACCTGATAACTATTTTATTATGCGCATCAGATCCCTATATGTCCAATATCCCACAAAAATGGAAAACTAACTCTTTTTGAATTAGACGTAGAAGCTAAACTACTTCTAGAAGAAACTACTTCAAGGCTAATTAGAAGAAATATTTACAAAAATTGTTTCATTAATAGTAATTTTTCAAAACACTAGAGGTGTCGTTATTTTATGTACATTAATCAATTTTAAATTTACAAATTTATAATAAAAGAGTTTACATATAATATTTATAATGTATATTTTGGACTTAAATAGAAACCAACGTCTTCTTCTTTAAAACCCCTTTATATAAAGTAAATATGAACCAATGTTTGTATTTTTATGTTTGCTACTTAATAAACTAATTTTTAGCTCACGGGGGCCAAAGTTTGGCACTTTCTGACAAAATTTAAGTTTTTAATAAGTATAAGTTGTAAACGTGACTCAAAATATAAGACATTGTGTAAAACAAACTTTTTTAACAAGTTTTAATACTTCACTTTGGTACCAAAAATCAGCTATAACTTAAAATGCATTTTAAGCCCATCATAACTATTTTTCTAACCGGTCGATTTTAAAGTGTTATGTCTTAAACTTAAAGCCTATAGTCTCACCTAGTAAACAAAAAAACCGCATATCAAAATTCCAATCCGGTCATAAGTTATGGATTTTTGACCACCTTCTCGCGAAATGGTCCACTGTGATACGCAACAATCGAGGATGCGCAACTATTGAGGTGTGCAAGAATCGAGTTACTACTGTATTATGTTGCATTACAATACTTAAAATTTTTGTACTTATTTTATTTTTAAGTTTTCTATTTCTATCCTATTTATCTGGCATTTTCTTTCGGACTGTACCTTGTATTTGTACTTTTTTCGTGGTGTACTGAATTCTAGTAGCCAAGCGTTTTCATTTAATACCCATATTGAGGGGCTTTACAATATATGTACACATATAGATGAATACACTCCCCCCTTTTGTACTGACCGCCATTTTTGAATTGGAAGTACATATTTCATTGCGTACTATATTTTACTAGTCAAAGCCTTTCATTTGATATCCATATTGAGGTGTTTGTAAACAAATATTTAATTCGCCATTTTGTGGCGTCGGCCATCTTTGATTTACAATAATACTGAATAGACATAATCGTAACGTCATCAGATAAATCGGTCATGAGATTTAAATGTGTTCACCAAATTTCAGAAGGGGGTAAAACTAAATATAATTTTTTATGGGCATGGCGCCACCCATTTTTTAACACTAAATTGTATTGACATGAAAGGTAAAGCTGTTTACCAAACTTCAGATCAATCGGTCAAGAGAAAGGTGGTACAAGTCAATATTACTTTTTGTGGGCGTAGCGTAGCCCACATTTATAGTCTCAAAATTGTATTATCATCAAAAGTAAAGGTGTTTTCGAAATTATAGATAAATCGGTTAACAGGAAGGAGCTCAAACTAAGTAATACTTTTTATGGGCGTAGCAGCGCCCACTTTTTAATTACAAAATGGTATAGTCATTGTACGTAAAGGGGTCCACCGAATCTCAGATGAATCCGTTAACAGGAACTGGCTAAAACTAAATATTACTTTTTATTTCACAACATTAAAGTCTCATCAAAAGTAAAGGCGCTTACAAAATTTCAGCTTTATCGGTCAACAAGAAGAGAGTAAATTTTCAGTTATTAAATTTGAACCAAACTCCACAAACACGGTAAGCTAAATAAAACCATTTAAAATATAAAGCAAAGTGCGACTTTGGCTCGCATACGAAGGGTTCAGTACGAATACACATATGTATATCCTTTTCCGTTTTTGTCCCTTTTTTTCATTTTGCCAGTTTTAATTGTGCTTTTTTGTTTAGTTTTAGTTTTTTTATTTTTTAATGCCTTAATTCATAAAAAAAATTTCTGACTTATAACAGATTACTAAAACAAATTGTCGTACAAAAATTTGTTTAATAAGTCTCTTATTAATCAAAAACTTTTTTGTGAATTAGGTTGTAAGTATTTTTCGTTGTCTTCGGCGATTTTTTCAGTTTTTGCGCTTTTTAATTTTCGTGATTTTTTTCGTTTTTTGCTGGCTATTTTTCGTTTTTTTCAATTTTTTGTTTTTTCCGATATTTTTTAGTTCTGGCGATTTTTTTGTTTTGCCGTTTTTAATGTTTTTTCACTTTTTGACGATATTTTTAGTTTTAGCGATTTAATTAAGTTGTGGCAATTTTTTTTTCTGTTTTGGGTTTTTTTTTAGATTTTTTCAGTTTTTGGTTATTTCTTTTTTTGATTTTAGCGATTTTTTTTGGTTATGACACTTTTTTCGTTCTGACGACTTTTGTTTTTTTTTTGCGTTTTTTTTTTTTTTGTTTTTTGTTTTTTCGTTTTTTGACGATATTTTTAGTTTTAGCGATTTATTTTACTTTTGGCGCTTTTTTAAGTTTTGGCTTTTTTTCGGTTTTGGGGATTTTTTTTCGATTTTTTGTGATTTTTTTAGTCTTAGCGATTTTTTTACTTTTTTTCGTTTGTGTGATTTTTTGGTTTTGGCGATTTTTTTAGTTTTGGCGTTTCTTTTTTCTTTTTCGTTTTTGTGATTTTTTTCATTTCTGGCGATTTTTTCCGTTTTTGATGATATATTTAGTTTTAGCGATTTTTTGATGTTTTAGTGCTTTTTTTTCGCTTTGACGACTTTTTTCGGCTTTTGGTGATATTTTGCGTTTTGGCGATTTTTTTTTAGTTTTGGTGCTTTTTTCCTTTAAGCGCTTTTTCATTTTAGCGTTTTTTTCTTTTTGACATTTTTTTAATTAAGTTCTAGCGTTTTTTAATATATCAAGATTTTACCTCTTACGGTTTCCAAGATACAGCAAATTGTCTAATTACCTGTCAAAATTACATTAACTGATAGAATACCCTTTAATTTTTATTGTTTTAAATATCGGTTTTAATTGGTTTAGTCGATTCTACAGACTACACCAATTAACACTAACTTTGAAAATTTAAAGTGTCTATGTATAAGTGTCTGCATATTACATTAGTATTTCAACATTTTTCCTTACTCGCTTTAGAACACCCTTTAATTTTTAACTGTCATATATTTCCTGTTGTGGCGACCAAAGTTTTACATATTCTGTGAAAATTTCAGGTTCATAGCTCTTACGGTTCCCGGGAAAATAGCCTGTGGCAGACAGACGGACAGCGTAGCGAAAACAATAGTTTCCTTTACACTTATGGTGCAGAGAAACAAGCCGTCTTAAAAAGTCGGCGGCGGCGGCTTAGGAAAAAATACTCGGCGGCGGCTCATAGCCGGCTGACAGCGACTGGTTTTGTATTTCGCGAATATTTTGCGATAAAATGTATATAATCAATTGCACTTTTTACTGTGGAACTTCTTTATTACGAAATTTTATGAAATTTTCTTTTTATAAGTTTTTTTAAACAAATTTTTATATAAAATTTTTCAAACACCTGACGACTTTCACATAATTTGTAATATGTCGTACAAATTTGCATCTAAAAAAAATTAGCCGGCTGCAATTTTGAGCGGAGGCTAGCCGCATGGATCGGCGGCGGCTTGAAGTTACATTGAAAATCGGCGGCGGCTCTTAAGCCGGCTTTGAGCCGATCGGCTTGTTTCTCTGTTATGGTGTATGGAACTCTAAAAAGGAACACCCCAACCCTAAAGTATGCTTCGAAATTTTATACTCTCAAATTATTATAGTAAAAACAACACAATGATGCATAAACATTTGCAAATGATATGAAAACAAAAAGAAACAAACAACAACAGAAATAATCTTAAAGTACAAATAAACCAAAACAAAAAGAAATTTATAACTGTAATAGTGTCGATTACTTATGTTACGAAAAAAAATTTCTTGCCGTAGTCCGCGATAAATAGCATAGCTATAAAAAAACTACTAAATTAAAATCGGTCTATTCGTTTGGGAGCTACGGTGTCACAGACAAGCAGATTTAATAGGATCAGCTAGAAAAGAGGAGATAATTTCTAAACAGCTGGACCAATTTTCTTCAAACATTGCTAAGAACACTCTCGATCAATTAAAATCTGTATATCTGCGTGTACAGACACGCAGATATACAGACACACACTACAAACTTATAACACCCCTTTTTTTGGTCGCGGTTTAATGATTTTAAGGCAAACTCCAAACTATGAGAAATTAACTTAATAATAGAAGTACATCCACAAAATGTTTAACTTCATATTAAGAAAAATATACTTACACAGCGTCTTCACGAGACATTAAGTTTGATGT
Source organism: Panzeria rudis (assembly GCA_956483635.1). NCBI lineage: Eukaryota > Metazoa > Arthropoda > Insecta > Diptera > Tachinidae > Panzeria > Panzeria rudis. Next base: position 55,807,228 of record OY101450.1, read on the forward strand.
AACATGAGAGAAAACGTCGGCAGAATAATAAAAACAAAATGTCGATTTTTCTCTTAATCTTATACTAGGGGAAGACGTATTTTTCCTTTTCCTATAAAGGGCCGTGGCAATTTATCAAACTGTTTGATCAAATTCATGTATGTTTGGTAATATTTTGTTTTGCTTAGCACAGCAACTTATCAAATTCATATCATCAAACTTTATTTGAAAGTGTTGTGAAAAAGAAAGAACATGTGATTTTTTGGGCGGAAATGTTTCATTATTTATTAAAAAACTTTTTGTTTGTTGAAAATTAGTTTTTTTACTCTCTTTTTTAATTCCTTTTAAATCCTTTCCATATGCAGTTCGAAGAGAGCTAAAATTTTGTGCGACATCCTTTTTTTTAGCACTTGGGTTTTTTTTCTGTATATGTTTCAAGCAATATGTCGTACTAAGCATTTTTTTTTAATTCCTTTTGCTATATTGCTTCGATTTAACTCGCCATAAAGTAGGCAAACCACGATAAACTTCAATAAATTCAATTTTCTTCATCCGTTTTTTTTTAATAGTGCGTCTCCATAGAAATGATGTAGTCGCTGCGAAAACTAAAGAAAAATGACATTTGAAGTAATTACACAGACACTCATCAAACAAGCTTCAAATTTCGTCATCGGCGGTAGTGAAAATCAAAAGTGTTTTGTTTTTCATCAAAATCACATCAAACTATACGTGTGAGGTTTTTTGGACTAATACAGTCAAAAATATCTCTGTTTGATCAAACAGTTTGATAAGTCGCCATGCCGCTTAAGATTTCATTTTATGCAAATGCTCATCGAGTTAACATGCACTACTTTTGCATAATTAGTTATTTTATTTTTAATTTTTCACACAAATTTTAATTTATAAATCAATTAAACACATTTATGCATTTATTTAACACAGAAATTTTATCAAAAACATCGCTTTTCATTTATTTTAATAAGCACTCACACATACACAATATTTTATTTTCATGTACATGTGTTTTTTGACAGTCCATCTCATAATATTGTTGTTATAAGAATTCTTATAACAACGCTTGAGATAACACTAATTTGAGGTCTACACGTAACATAATTCTCTCTGCGATTGAATTTGACAATCTCATCTTACATATTATGTAACGTGTAGACCTCAAGTTAGTTTGGTAAACAAATACTTGACTGTAGTAGCGAGTTCACTTAAGGTACGAGTTCACTTAAGGTACGGAATTACTGATCAGTAAAGAGACTAATATAACTGTTTTCAAGAAAAGGTTTACTCGTTTTCTGTTTATGAACGAAAATTGTTTACCAATTTTTATGAAAATTGTATGCTTCATTTAAGTTACATATTCCTTAGAGCCAAATCATTCCCGAATTTTGTTAAATTAAGTTAAATTTACTTAAATTCAGTTAACTTTTTTGAGTGTACGTAGGCAATACTTCTTGGAATAATTAGCATATTCAGACAGTACTGCTTCAGAAAGTTTATTGTAGTGATGTGTTTCGGCAGCATCTATGCAAATGTGCACCTTTGACCGAAATTTATTTAGATATGCTGGATATTCGTTTCCAAAGTAGTTGTCCTAATTAGTGACAGGAAGTTCATTCCATTGAGCTCATATTCGTTCAATTAAAGTATTTCTTATACATATGTATGTACATATGTTAACATTGTCTGTGATTAAATTCACAAAATTTTTTCATAGAAAACTGCTTATACTATTGAAAATATTCATATTTTCTGGCAAGCACCTTACGATTTCTGACAACAGCTTATGATTATGTTGAAAACTATTGTTTTTTATCATTATTTTATTGGCTTATAGTTTGCACCTTTTTAGTTTTTGTTCAAACTCGGATCAAATTGGATAAATCCATACTGTGGAGTATGTTCTGATCTTTTAAGATTTCATTGATGTATTCGATTTTATATACATACATATGTATGTATTTCATCTATACATATAATAAAACTGTAACATGAAAAATTTTTTGAAAATTTTTGTGGTGGCGTAAACAGTAATCGATATAAAGAACAAAAAAACAAGTTTTGGAATTTTTGTCTGTCTGTCTGTCCGAACACGCTTCACGCAAAAACCACTAAAGCGATTTGCATTAAATTTAGTATAGAGCATCTTTAGAGTCCTGATTTAAACATAGGGTACTTTTTACGGCGATAAATATCTTATTTCTAAGTTAAAATAGAAAAAAAAACGAAAATATACCCAATTTTACTAATATTTATAAATGTTGTTGGAAATTAGAAAGATGTTTTTGCTTTTTTCAATGTAGGTAACACTGCTTATTTTGTATAACGGGAAATTAAAAAAATATGTAAATAACGTTATATTAGTATATTTTACAGACACTTTATAGCAGAGATGCGCAAAATTTAAACTGTGATTGCTTATTAGTATTAGTGAAGAAATCCAGTTTTTCCAGCAAGCACAAAGTCAAGCGTTTGAAATATGATGCTGCATTTTATTTTTGTTTGGAATATAAATTCCCAAACGAAAGATATTATTTTATTTTTAAAAACAGGCAGTAGTTTTACTTTTTATTTTTTGCCTCTAATTACATATATGGCTTTATGAAAAATGTCCCCGAAAAATTTTGTTGTTTTCAATTAAAAAATTTTGGGGCCATTTTTCAGTATGTCATATCGATTTTTGTTATATCGTAAAAAAGAGCCAAAGTTGGCATCAATGGCTGCAACTTTTATTTTTTAGTAAGAAAGAGCGAGAGGAGAATATATAAAGTATATATTTCTATTTCATCACTCTCACACAAAAAAAGTTGCAGCAGCAAAAGTTGATTCGTATGGACTGGGACAAAGCGAAGTTTAAACGGGCGAAGCGAACGGGCACATCTAGTTTAAAATACACGGTTAAAAATTTTACAGCACAATTGCTTGCATCGTTCACGCATTTTTTCGGAAGTGGCCTTTTCCACGACAAATAAGCATAAAGAATTTTTTAATAATAATAAGTTGAAAATTAATTTAGCAATTGTTGGCACAAATTTGAGGCATTTTATCTTGAAAAAGTTGAAACAAATAATGAAACAAGCGCTAGTCAATGTTCAGACATGGGCCTTAGTTGCGCCATTAGGAAATTTACACAATTACCCTGCGTTTAGACATGTAAGTACTTGCATGCAAGGTCTGTGTACGGATTGAGTTTTTCGAACTTGCACTTGCATGTGTAAAGGCCAGGTTAAGGTTTTGATTGCGGTCCATTTATCATGCAAGAAGTCAATGAATAAATTGAGCAATTAGTACTTAATTTCGTTGGGCTCAGCCTCCACAGCAGGGATGGCAAGGTTGGTACAATTGTACCATTTTTGTACAATTCGGATTTTAAAAGTACAATGGTACACCAATGGCTTTTTTAGTACAATTATAAATTTTCCAATTTTTTTAGAAAAACTACTTATTGCGGTTCTTTTATTATGATAAAATTTTTTATACTCTTCGTCCGCTCGTATATATGACACTTTTATCTTAATTAAACTCTAATTTTGCGCAGTATTGAATACAAAGTTTGGTTTAAAAGTAGTCAAATAAGGTTAGCTCATAAAAAGTCTGTATAATTTCAACCTCTTACTGAGCATGACATATATTAGTCTGGAAAAAATAAAATTTTATAAATTTATTTGCATTGATTAAAGGTAAAATTTTCGGAACTTTATTGAAACTATGTATTAGTGCGTTTATACGCACGACTTTTTTGCAAATAAAAGCGTAGTGCTGCCAAGTACGTATTTTTATTGTAACTTACTAACTCACGAAAGCAATTGCTGAATTACGCACTATTTGCAAATAAGAAGTTTGAGATGCCACCTTTACACATGTTTGTTAATAAAAAATAATAAATTGATAATTATAAATATTCAGTGATTTAATAAATGGCAAATAAGAAGTATTTGGCAGCATTTTACGTTCTTATTTGCAAATAAGCGCTGCGTATAAACGTAGTATATGTCGTTCTACCTTCTAATAGATACTTTGTGCACTATTTTAGATTAAAAATTGCAATAGCTAAATCCGACTTAAGCACATTTTCCATTTTGCCACAGATATATGTATAGAAAATTGATGTATTTTCTGTACTTAAAAATTTTTTCTGGTTCCAAAAATCTGTTCTGGTACAATTATGCCCAAAAAAGTAAATTTTTTATAGAACAATTGGTACAATTTTATAATGTCATTTGCCATCCCTGCTCCACAGCTGATCAAAGAAAGTTATGCCGTTTATATTCTAATACAACGCCGCTTTATTATGTGGCCGCTGCAAACTAGTTTCTTAAATTTTGTATTACAAATGTGATAAAGTAAAGAAATACAGGAATATAATTAAAATAACAATAAAATCACTAAATATATGTTTATTGTATTGGTTACTTATACTATAGATTAGTTAATTGACTATAATGTTGAACCAATTTTTAACACGGTGGCGGCTTAACGTTAAAGGCGCAGCCTTCTTATTTTATTGCAGTGTTTTTTTCTTACATCGGATTCATACGATGATTAAAAAACATGAATTTTTAAATTTATCTTTGAAAACATCTTTTAAAACCCTCTTGCATTTATACGACGAATTTTATTTTCATGTTTTTTTTATATATTACCTACTATCAAAATTTGCTATATTTACTCATTCATAACAACAAAATCCATATTAAAATCACAGAGAGAGAGAAAATTAAAATCAAACTAAAGAAGAATAAAAAAATTACATGGAAAGCAGAAATCGTGATGTTTTTCTACCCGTGTCTACCCTGCTTGACCAAAAAAAAATTTTTCATGATTTTTAGTCATGATTAAACATCACCGTGTGGTGTGAATCGCGTGTTAGTTGTGAAAATTTTAAAATAAAATGAAAATGGACTATTCATGTGCTGCTGACTATCGCATTGGAGACCATATTTATAAAGTATTTTATGGAAGTAAAATGCACTCAAAATTGAGTGCTCGTTAATTTAAACTATTTCGTTTGTTCTTGTTTTTAATTGTTTACATTTATCAGCTGTTCATTTTGCATTATATCGATCAAGCCGTTTCTAAGACGTAGCTGTTGGGCGCAACAGTTGCCAACAGTTGAGCTCAACAGCTACGTCTTATGAATGCGACAAATTCGTCGCCGGACGGTACTTACAAGTACCGTTAAGGTCTATTTAGTAAAAACGTATCGCGTAACGCTAGAGCGTTCAGTACCGCCTAACTTAAGGTGTTAGTTATAGAAAACGTCTCAACCGAATCAATTTTGTCATCTGTTAATATTGGATTGTAATGCCTGTGGTATTAGTTTGACATTTGCTACGTAAAAATCTACTTTCTGTAGATTTTCTACGTGACAAAAGCAACGATACGTTTTTAGTAAACAGCAACGAGCTTTGTTTATATTACAGATTTTGCCAGCTGATCCAAACGAATGCGAACGTTTTTACTAACTAGGCCTTTACTTAAGAGTAACGAGTCGTAAGAGAGAGTAATTTTGAGCCTAATCGACAATACAATGATGCAACAATGCCAGAATTTTGTATGATGGAAGGGCCTGTTTCTGGTCTTTTCGATTCCATAAAAACACCAACAAATTATTTCGTTTCATTTATTGATAATATCGTGGACGATATTATTTTTCAGTCAAACCTTTACGCAACTCAACAGAATCGTCCACTTAATTTGCAGAAACCAGAATTTCTTGCCTTCCTAGGAATAAATTTCCTTACGGGATATCACAGACTAACAAGTTGTAAAGACTATTGGAGTACCAGTGAAGATTTGGCAATATAAATAGTTAGCAAAACTATTAGCCGCAATAGGCTTGAGATGATCCTGAGATATTAGCATTGCAACGATAATACCTTGATTAAAAAAAAAAGTAGTGATCGCTTGCTGAAACTTAGACCATTCATTAATGGCTTGAACCATAAATTTGAAGAAGTGTACAAAGGTACTAGGCAGCTTTTTGTCGATGAGTCTATGATACTATTCAAGGGCAGAAATGAAATGAAACAATACTGTCCCATGAAACCCATAAAGAGAGGATATGAAATGTAGTGTTTCGATATACCAAGGAAAATATGTTCTTCTAGAAGATAATTTGATGGCTTTGGCCTCGGTGAAAGGGTAGTTTTATCATTAACTGAAAATGATTGGGGCAAAAACCAAATGGTTTACTTCAATAACTATTTCACTTCTATACTTCTTGAAAAATTAAAGATCGAAAGAGTTCTGGCATGTGGCACCATTCGCTCTAATAGAAAATTAACTCCTCAAAATTTGAAACCAGACAAAAATATGAAAAGAGGTGATTGGGACTTCAGAGTATCTAATATTGGTATTAGTACTATAAATGGATGAATAGAAAGTGAATTTATTTAGCTTCGAACTTTCATGGTAAAGAGTCGACTACAGTGTCTAGACGAGACAATAAAGGAGAGCAAAGTGAAGTAAGTTACCCAGGAGTTAATAGAGATTATAACACCTTCATTGAGGAGTGGACCACGCAGATCAATTACGTTCCTTTTATTGGATCGATCAAGTCAAAAAAATTTTGGCATAAAATTTTCTGGGCTCAATGAAAAAATTTCCTTGCTTCAATATAGACGATCAGTTGCTCAGGGACTAATGACATTTTTTAAACTTTCAGTTAATAAACGAAATTCTCCAACGGATCGTGCAACTTCAAGCAATAAATGGCGCCACGGAAAAACTGAATCCGTTACCACAGATGTAAGACTGGGTAACCTTGGTGTACACTGGCCTACGTTTGTAGAAAGTCGAAAAAGATGTGAGCTCTGTAGCATTAGAAAAATCCAGTGGAGACCATACTCAAAATGCAGCCACTGCAATGTTTTTTGTGTTGCAATGTCAAAAAAATTGTTTTTCAGATTATCATGGTATATAGGGTTGTCATCGCTTAATTTATAAAAACCCGGACAGTTGCTTAAAAAAGTAGGACTTAAAAATGACACGAAATAAATGTTTTTCCAATAATTTTACTACCAATAAAATCTTAAATACATATCGATGGTGTAGCGAAAAAAGGGTCAATCTCGCAAAATTTTACATAGCAGATTGTTAGTAAATTCGAAAAAATTATTTGAGTTGTGAGTCTATGATAGCAAAGGTTCCATATAAAGTTTTCGGTTTCCTTTTCGTCTTGTGTTTTAATTATACCATATTTACTCTTTAGAAATATATATAAGAAAACCAAAATACACATAAACATGACTGTAATATAAAAATATTGCCTGTTGCGATAATCGGGGTGCTGCGATAATCGATTGTAGCGAATATCGAGCTCGCACTGTATTTGGAATGAAACACTTCATCTGTATATAATTTATCATTCGTCTATAGACCCGAGGAATTTCCATTAATATGTAGTTCCAAAAGCAAAATTGTTTTATTTTTAATAAAGGTCTCTGGTTTTCAAAGAAAAGACCCTTGGAGAAAGATTTTCATTAAATTATCATGTATTTAAATCCATGAATTAAATTCTAGCGCTAAAATAGCTAATTGAAGCTCGTGCATAAAATTCTGCACAGAATAGAAATTAATTTTTAGCCTGACAAATAGCCGTTTAGCTTAACTGTCAGGCCCACTATGTCGACATGTTCTTTCTTTCGCCACAATTACATTTAAAACAAAAACAAATTCTAAAATTTTGTTTTTGTTTTATATGTTATTATAAGAAAGAAAGAATCGCGTCGACATAGTGGTCCTGGCAGTAAATCTTGGTAATCCCTAAAAAACATTGACTAGCAAACCAAATCAAGCCCGTCTGGCCAGCCTAGAGCCACCTGAAAAGTAGTGATAAGCAAAATACACATGAGCACTGATGATGGAAGTGTAGCGGCTTCCGAAAGTAGCGCTGCTATGTTCTGCTGTGTGCGTAGAAAAATTCAGTTGATGTTAATTTTTCCCTTGTTCCTTGAAATATTAATCATGCCTGATTATTTCTGAATATATCGTTACGAATCTTAGCCTAATAATCATTTTGCATTGACAAGCAAATAAGTTCGAAATAATCATATAAAATAAAATATGAATTCTGGCTTAAATCTATATTACTTTGGCCCTTTTTACGGAACACCATCGATATTTTAAATACATACATGCGTCATAGAATAACATCACAACACTCATGGACAGTATTATTAACAACATAAACGGACATCTAATACGAATTGCTATTTTCCTTTTTAGCTTGGTTTTTAATAAATGCAATTTTCAAGCAATATAAAAGCGAAAAAATATATAAATGTAAAACAGATACTTTACGCAAACTTAAGCTCCCTTTTTAATGGTGCTTTTCAAAATGTATGATTAAAAGTTAGCGTAGACTTTAACAGCAACTTCGGCATACAAAACTTGCCGTTAAAGTCCACGTTAACTCTTAATCGTACATTGTGAAAAGGGTCGTCAGTCGGTAAAAAGTAGGACTTTCCCACACGCACATTTTTCCCCCGGACAGAGACCACAAAAAATGGACAGTGTCCGGGAAAAAGAGGACGGATGACAACCCTAATGGTATAATTTAAATATGTAATTTTTTCACATGATCTCTAAGTTGACTTATTTTCCTAACGCATTATAGCTTTGAAAAATTTAATATGAATGAATTCCTTTTTTCATACACACAGAAAAAAATATTACTTATATCAAAGGAATTTTTTCATAAATACTAGCTGTGTTCATTTACTGAAAATTGTTAACAATTGTTAACAATTTTTGATAGAAAGTGTTCATTAACTCCAAAAATTTTCAACGAGAGAGCGTCAAAAGAGAGCAACAAATTGAGACACAAAAAAATTGTTGAAAATTCTTGATAGTAAAATTTTTACTTTCAATAATTGTTCAAACAGCTGTTTTGTGTTTGTATTTACAAATCAAGTTTGCTAAAAGAAGTTGGGAAATAAAAATATTTTTGCAAAATTTAAGAAATTCTAAGTGAATGTTAATTTTTAAAGCGATGAAATATATTAATACGATAGAAAACCAATTTTTGTTTAATTTAGGACCAACCGCACAAAAATAAGATGTCTAAAGCAATGGAATTTAGCAACACAGGATCTAGTACATCAGGGCCAGAGGATGTTGCAGCAAATTTTAGTATTGCAAATATTATGAGTATCTAGATACTCGGTACTTTACACTATGGCGGTAGATAATCCAATTAGTTCATACATAAATATATTTAATGTTAATGTAAATTTGACTATGTAATTTAGACAATTAGCAGTATCTTGGAAACCATAAGAGGGAATTTCTTGAAATTAAAAAAAGCTAATATGTACTAAATATTTCAAAATTAAAAAAATGTCAAAACGAAAAATCGCCAAAATGAAAAAGCGTTTAACGGAAAAAACACCAAAATTGCAAAAAAATTACTAAAACGCAAAAAATCACCAAAACTAAAAAGATCGCCAAAAAAACTTTAAAAAAAACCCAAAAACCGAAAAAAGTCGCCAAAACGAAAAAAACACTAAAACCAAAAATATCGTCAAAAACGAAAATTCGCCAAAAATGGAAAAAATCACCAAAGCGAAAAAAGCGTCAAAGCTAAAAAATCACCAAACACCGAAAATTTGCTAAAACGAAAGTGTCAAACCCAAAAAATCGCTAAAACTAAAAAAATCAGCAAACACCGAAAAAATTCCCAAAACCCAAAAAAGCGCCAAAACTAAAATAAATCTCTAAAAAATCGTCAAAAAGTAAAAAAAACGTTAAAACAAAAAAAAAACGCTAAAACAAAAATATTGCCAAAACTAACGAAAATACACAAATAAACATACGTTATTCTGGCATATTCTGTGTTTCACAAAAAATAAAATAATGTGAATTTTCTTGGCATTGTTGTTATAAAAAATTATTTATAACAACAATGCTATGAGAAATACACATAATTTTATTTTTTTGTGAAACACAGAACATGCCAAAATGACGTTAACATAAAAATATTTCTGCAACTTTCGATTGATAATTGGTCCCAAAATGTAATCCATATATAAATTTTTTAAATATTGTACTTCATTACAAAATAATTTGTTTTTGTTTTCATTACCTCAAAAGTTTAAAATTTCAGATATGTACCCTTTTTTCAATTTCTTATTCAATTTTGTTGAAAAGAAATAATAATAAATGCCGAAATCACATTATTTTTATAGTAATAGGTACATATATTACATTTTTCCACATATAGGAGTAGTTATTAAGTACTCATATATACCTATATATTATAACACTATTTTAGCTTGAAAATTTTGGATGGTAAAGTGTTCATTTACTTTTTATTATTTTTGAGAGTAATTTTACAAAATTCCTTTTTACTCTCTCGTTGATGGAAAGTGATAGGAAAGTAAATGAACAAAGCTACTATGAATCGAACATGATTATTGTTTTCCAAACTATTTTCATTCCAGCTAGGAACTTTTATATAAATTAATTCATATTTCTTTTAAAAAATATTCTTAAAAATTCAGTACTGAACTTTCATAGGCTGTTGTAGTAGGCACAACTCCTTCCTTTCTGTCAAACAGATTATAGTATTCCACGGTTAATTACCCCACGCTTAAATGCCTTTCACGCTTGACTACGCTTAATTACCCAATTCGGGTAATTCCCTTAAAAATTAAACTCCCAAAATAAAATGTCCCCTAGATTTTATTCGTTTAATTGCCTCAGTACTATTTGACAACAACACTGCAAGTAATACATCCAAGTTTACATGTATGCGTACGCTTTTGTTAGTATGATATGACAAGTCATCTCAAAAAGCAGTAGAGATAAAATTTAAGATAGCAAAATCAATTGTTTTTTTTTGCTATATTTTCTAGATTCAGCTGATACATGTACAAATTCCTATTTACCATATGATTTAATGTTTCTTCATGCACAACTTTATTTGTTTTTGTGTAGATTTTCATTCGTAATCGATTTCCATCACATACCCAAGGCGAATTCGTTTTACAGGTGGTGGTAATAATACAACAAACACAATATCTATCAAAAACAGAAGACGAAAATTTATTTTAAATGTGTTTTTAACAACTGTGATTACAATTCATATGCCTAAAATAAATACCTTCTCTTGTTTATTGCTACATTAAAGTGTCTATGCCTTGCTAATCATTTAAAAACACACGATTAAAAAACAATTGACAGATACAGCCAACGCAGCGAAATAGTCATATGTGCTTTCAACACGACTTGCATTATTGGATCATGCACATACCTCACACGCAATTTACATTGTGCCTTTTTCGCTTGGCTTTAAAGGCAGGCTTTTTTAGTTTGAGAGAGAGAGGCACGAATTGAAATTTTGGTGGTTTTTTATATATCTCTTTCTCATTTTCGTACTCTTAGCACTAAGCAAGTGTATAATCGTCAAAAAAGGCATGCAGAAAAAGTCTGTAATGTAAATATTCGTGACTTTTCGTAGGGGTTTTAAAAGAAAATTATCAAAAATAGACAGGCTAAAAAAGCATAGTGTGAAAAGCCACTAAAGCTTTTAAGTTAATTTAATAACCAACGGTTGACTATATATGAAGTTTGTAAAGACAAATAAATAGATTCCAACCGAACTTGACAGTGTTTTCTTAATTATTTTCTATGCATACACAAATTCGTATAATTACCTCACTGAGGTATTTAAACGTATTCGTTTAAAAAAAGTTGTAAACACTTTTTTAATTCCAATTACCGGGAGAAGGATCAAAATGTTGTAGTACGTTACCATAGCATGTTTGCTGGGTTGTTTTCTCGTCACTTTCACTGTGCCTTAACTTATTTTCCTCCTCCCACGATAATTTGTATTTTATTTAGTTTAATAATGTTCTTTTGACTTTTAATTAGTTCTACTTATTTATTTCACAATAATTTAGATTTTAAATTTTCGCTTTTTCTTATGTATGTACTATGTTGCTACTGCTTTTTTCACTCGGTATTAACAATCAGAATAAATTCTTTATTTTCAACATCTGTAACTTAAGCATAATTATAACACTTTTGCACAAGGGCCTCACTGTTGTTGTTCTTGTTTTATTTGTTTCGCACTTCCAATGTACCAATACAGCTTGTTACTAATATTCGATCAAAATACATTGCATTCTTATTGACAACAACAATGCAATATACTTGGGGGATTCACAAGATAGTCATAAAGTCATATGTTTTAAAATAGTAACACGAAAAAATGTGACTGGTGTGAGTTACCCCTCATAAGTTAGTGTGCTATTTCAAGTTTGTATCAGCTGATAAAAAAAAGCAATTATAAATACTTGAAATCAGAATGCCAAGAACAAGTGAACAAATTTAAATAATATCCAGATTGTTTTTAAATTATTCAAGTTGATAATAAAGTAAATAAAACCCAGCTGAATATCTTTTAAGCTATTCATTTATAATTAAAGTAAAAAGAAATTTCATTGTGTCCCAGGCAAGGCGAACTTTACCTGATTTATTTGGATTTAGAGCCACAAAAATTGGTAGATACATACCATGTACGACCGGGTTAACAAAACCTTTCGGAGTCCCTTACCTTTTGAGCATAACTTTTTGATATCAATTTCAGTTTGCATTGTTTGTTGTAGCTGCGTATCTTGAACTTCTTCTGCAGGCAATTTAGTCGATGGTAGGATACCTCGTAACTATCCGGCATTTGGAAAACTTCATCTTTCCAAAGTAAACACACTTCAAATTGTTGATTTTTCTTAAAAGCAGAGTTTTCGAGAAGTTGCATGACTATTATTTTCGGGCGACAAAATGTTTTTCTCTTTTGGCGCTTCAAGGGCGAAATATTCCTTCACTTCATTGTGCAGCACATCATAACGTTTTTCGCAATCACACGTATGTATATTTAATGAAGAAATTTGGCTAGAATCCGTGCCGCTACCTTGTAGTGACCATCCGAGGGGCGTTCTAGATGCGATGGGTTGACCTCTCTTACCTTCTCTAATTTTTAAGGGGACAGCTACCCTCTAATTGTTCAGGCCTATGAGAACCATTGGCTTCGCATTCGTATAGGACTGTATAGGCAAACCTTTCAAGTACGGGTAGTCACTAGCGACGTCGTCAAATTTAATAGACTGTATAGGCAACCCAAGATTATATACCGTTCGCACATTATAAAGAGTGAATCTACTGTCGCTTTTAACTCCTAAAACTTCTAAATCAACTTTGACTGAATTTTGCTCATGTCGAGTAGTATTTCCAGTCCATTGAAGCTCTAAAGGCTCTGTTCTACCGCTGAGACCCATCTCTTCAAAAATCCAAATGTGTCTGTAGAGCTACGATTGCAGTGTATGCGGATCGGCAAAATTCTGAAACACTGTTTACTTTGACTGCTGTCATTATGAGCGTTTACATTTCCACTGCGCCCTTGCGCCACTCTCTCAATTGAATTATGGGTAGTCTGTACTGTATACCTGTGTAACAGGGGATGATGCTTTGCGGAGCAGTTGCTAATGCCACATACATTTTTCGAGAAACATTTACACCTATGAGCATTTAGATACTGGCGGCATAACTTGTTTTGCTTAACCACGTTCCACATTTCGTCAAGACTTAGAGCCTGGAATTCGCCGCAGTTTTGCATTTTGTGATCTTGACTTTAACAAAAGTTACAATTTAATTTAACATCATAAACTGGCTCTGAGTGAGTGTGTATAATATATATTCTGGGCGACCGAAACACATTTTTCCAGAGTCTGTATGATTTCATTCATCATAGATGGAATAAGCATTTTGCTTTTAACTAATTCTCTAGCATGACCCCTAAGACTGGCTTGCAACCACATCAAATTTTCTCCATTTGTGTAGCCCGCTATCTCTGTACTGTTTTTATAGTTGCTTATAAAAAGGGAGCCAATCTTCAGGGTTGCAATCGAAAGGTGGTAACTCTTTGGGAATCACCTGTATCGCTGCTATTTGCGCTGCATTGGACTGGAAGGATTAACTACTAACCGTTCTGTTAGGTTAAAAAACTTAGGAATTTTAGGTATAGGACCATTTTGGTCTATATAGTCTTTTTTTACAATAAATGCACTAAAATGTGTTTTACGAATTTTTAATGATAAATTAGCACCTATTCGAGATTTGTGGGATAGCTTCTGACTAAAATTATATCATCATTTTCTGATTGTGCAGCATCTACGAGCGGTTTACCAAAAATCTCATCTGCTAGAAAATGAGGGTCTTGCAGCTGCTGCAAATTTAAGTGCGATAGTAAGTGCATCATATGCTGCAAATTCATATGCAAATTACAACGAAAAATAATTTGCTAATCATGTACTGAGAAAATTTAAATTTTTGCACTTGTTTTGTAAATTTTGTTCATATCAATATATATGAACGGACCAAAATGGTCCGAACCTAAGATTTGTAATTTTTTATTTTTTTATCTTCCTTTACATCATAGATAATTAAAAATTTCGTAGAAGTAATAAGATATAAAAATACCACACTAGCTAACGTTTTAAGTTGACATGTTGAACCGTTCCGTAGTTAAAGCGGAAAGAAAAAAAATTACCAAAATGGTCCAAACTAACAGCAGGGTTAAAAGGGGAATGTGAACTTTGGCAAACATCACCTTGTGTGAGAATACTGTGTTTCTTCTCCAAATATAATCGTTGAAGCTCTTTTTCTTCTTCTAGCATCTGCAATTTCAATTGTGTGTGAGACGAGATAGAACCGGCCGACGTATTTGGGCCATAATAAGAACTACCATTTTGTTTTCCATAATTGTCACCTGTTTTTGTTGGAAAAACGTTTCCTAAAACCATCACTGGATTGCCCATTCCATATTCACCATTATTTAAATTAGGTGGCTGAAGAGCTTTTTCCCCTGCACGCAAAGAAAAGCATGGTTGAGGCAACCATAATCTAAGAGCTACATACTATGATTGAATTATATGGTTGGAGTCAAATCATACTATTATGAAAATACATTTGCTCTAAATATAATATTGTTGTCTTAAATAACACTAATATGATTCATAAAACCTAATGTTAATTGAATGAAAATATACAACGATTTAAATTAATAACATTATATTTGTATATAAAAATATCATGGTTCTAAATAGCCATATAAAGGTTGTTTTCTTTATCATATTTTGATTAAAAATTGAAAGCAGCTAAAAATATATACATTTTTGAAATAATATATAAAATAAAAAGTTTTGAATCTGAAAAAAAGGATTATCTATTTTCACATAGATATATGCATACATTCATATTTATTGACACACATTCTATTTGCAATCGCGCATGTTCTGAAAACCATTTCGTTTTGAAATCGGCAACTTTCGGGAAAGAATTCAACTCAAAATCTCACTTATGGCAGCCTTTCAGTTCACTTTTATGTTTCAGATATTTTATACCAACTAAGCTACGAATGCAGTAAGTTGTCCCCTTAAAAGAACACTTTTTGTGCCAATTTAAAAAAGAAATAGTTTTCAGAGCATGGCGAAATATTAATTGCTATCATTTGTCCGTTTCTGTTATGGTTGAGGCTACCACAAACTAAGAGCAATATAATATTATTGAATTGTTGTCTTTTGTCGTAAACTAATTAAGGTTCACAATTATTTAAAACAATAATAACTTATTTACCACAATCATGAGCTATATCATATCTTTCCTCTGCGTGTAGGGAATGCATGTGGTAAGCGAAAAAGGGTTATCCCATTTGCGATATGACCGGGTACTTGGTGGGATAGCCCTTCCACAAATTAGTGACAACCTAAGTTCTTCATAAGTGGAAAACTATTGGGAGCTTGTTGAGAAAATCTAGCAGATTATTAATCGTATTTTTTTCTCGTCTTCAATAGAGGTGATTGTTGCTTACTTTTGTACTTTGGATAGCTTCAGCAATTTTCATTCAATATTAGAGTTTGCTATTTTTCCGATTTATGCAAGTTTTCGCTAGTTCCAAATAAGTTTCTGCGTTACATCGCAATTGGGATCCCAGTTAGAACCCAAATGTGTTTGCATGAAAATTTGTATACGAAAAGAAAAAAACATGGTTGAGGCAACTATAACCTAAGAGCAACATACCATGATTGAATTATATGGTTGGAGTCAAATCATACTATTATGAACATAGATCTCTTCTAAATATGTATAATATTGTTGTCTTATATAACACTAATTTCATTCATACAACCTAATGTTTAATTGAGTGTAAATATACCATGATTTAAACTAATCATATTATATTTCTATATAAAAATAGCATGGCTCTAAATAACCATATAAAGGTTGCTTTCTTAATCATATTTTAACTAAAAATTGACAGCAGCTAAAAATATACATATATATATATATATATATATATATATATATATATATATATATATATATATATATATATATATATATATATATATATATATATATATATATATATATATATATATATATATATATATATATATATATATATATATATATATATATATATATATATATATATATATATATATATATATATATATATATATATATATATATATATATATATATATATATATATATATATATATATATATATATATATATATATATATATAATATTATGTATATATTATATATATAATATTATATATATATATATATATATATATATATATATATATATATATATATATATATATATATATATATATATATATATATATATATATATATATATATATATATATATATATATATATATATATATATATATATATATATATATATATATATATATATATATATATATATATATATATATATATATATATATATATATATATATATATATATATATATATATATATATATATATATACATATTTTTAAAATTAAACATAAAATAAAATGTTTTGAATCGGAAATAAAAAGTATTGTTTATTTTCACATAGATAATACATACATACAGACATATTTGTTGACAAGTGTTTTACGAACTTTAGTCGCGTTGCCAGTCAGCAACTGAAAATTCATGGTTGCCAGTAATATCATTTTCATTAATAGACAACCCAACTGAGGCTCAGTTGCCATCCATGATCGGCCTATTAATATTTTTTTCAAAAATGGGGAAATATCCATTAAAAATTTTTTACTACTCAAAATATATGAATTTTTTGTCAAAATATGCAAAAATATGCACTTACTACCAAAATATCCAAAAATATGCAACTACAAATCGGTGCCAAACTACTTAAAATTTGATGATTCGCATAGATAATTAGTCAATACCTCTTTATCTATCACCACAAAAAACATGAATTGCATGAAAGTCCGAGCACTGCTAATGTAATATACACACACTTATATATAGACGCTTTAAATTTTCGGAGCTAGTGTTAATTGGTGTAGGCTGTATA
Organism: Panzeria rudis; assembly: GCA_956483635.1. NCBI lineage: Eukaryota > Metazoa > Arthropoda > Insecta > Diptera > Tachinidae > Panzeria > Panzeria rudis. The sequence continues at coordinate 55,824,615 of OY101450.1, forward strand.
ATAGACTACACCAATTAACACAGATATTTAAAATAATAAAAATTAAAGGGTGTTCTATCAGTTAATGTAATTTTGACTATGTAATTTAGACAATTTGCTGTATCTTGGAAACCGTAAGAGGCCAACTCTTGAAATTTAAAAAAAACGTTAAACTAAAAAATTTCAAAACGAAAAATAGACAAAATGAAAAAACGCTTAAAGGATAAAAACACCAAAATTAAAAAAAAAAACAAAAAATCACCAAAACTAAAAAGATCGCAAAAAAATACAAAAATCGAAATAAGCCGAAAAAAGTCGCAAAACGAAAAAAGCACCAAAACATACAAACAGCGCCAAAAATGAAAAAAAATCACCAAAACGAAAAAAGCGCTAAAACAAAAAAAACGAAAAACTAAATATATCGCCAAAAACTGAAATAAATCGCAAAAAGAAAAAAAGCGCTTGAAGCAAAAAAAAATACCAATATTAAAAAATCACTAACACACAAAAAATCACCAAAACTAAAGACAGAAAAAAATAAAAAAATTACCAAAAACCGAAAAAAGTCGCCAAAATGAAAAAAGCACCAAAACTTGCAAAAAAAATCAGTAAGAATGGAAAAAACCACCAAAACGAAAAAAGCGCAAAAAACTAAAAAATTCGCCAAAAACCAAAAAAATCGCAAAAAGGAAAAAAATTCCTAAAGGAAAAAATCTCCAAAAGTAAACAATCGGTAAAAATCAAAAATTACCAAAACTAAAAACATCGCAAAAAAACTAAAATAATCATCAGAAACCGAAACTTGTCAAAACGAAAAAATTCAATAAAACTTACAACAATCATCAAGAATGAAAAAACATCACCAAACCGAAAAAAGCGCAAAAACGACATAACTAAATAAACTGCTAAAAAACGAGAAAATCGCAAAAACGAAAAAAAGCTGAAAAAATCGCCAAAAAGTAAAAAAATCGCCATAAATCATCAAAACGAAAAATCACCAAAAATCAAAAATGTCGTAAGAAACCGAAATAATCGCAAAAGCTAAAACAATCGTCAAAAAACAAAAAAAAAATAGCTAAAAAATGGCTTAAAACTAAAAAATTTCCAACATAAAAAAATCACCAATAACCGAAAAAAATCGCAAAAATGAAAAAAGTAAAAACCAAAAAAATCCCCAAGCGGGAGCAATAGGTCTCTTTTAACCTAAGTGTACGGAACCCTAAAAAATAAATTCAGTAAAGTGCGACTTTGGCTCGCACACGAAGGCTTCCGTACGAATCAGTGCTGCCACTTTCGTCTGATCAAACCAAAACTTGTCGATTTATTTTATTTTTAGATAATTTGGTAGCTTGGTCGGTCTGTTGCGTTTTTTTACCGTTTTTTTTTTTTGGTTCAGAAAGAAACTTTTAAATATTATAAGTCGAATTTGAATATTTTCAGTAAAAACGCTTAGTAAGATTAATAAAATACAAATAACACACTAAAATATTTGAAGAACATGGCTTTAAGTATTCTTTGAACTGTTATAAAAACATATTTTATTCAGAATCTCATATATCTCTCAATATTATTTAAGTTTTGAATATTATGTCGCAATTCTATATGGGAATTTCCACAGAAACTTGACTTTTTGTCACGTAAAGTCACCAAGAAATTAAGCTGGAATTTCAGAACCATGTAAACCGATTTTTCCTTATAGTGCGTTTCCATATACGTAATATCAGCAAAAATATTTGATTTGTCCAAATGAGGTAATTTGCGACATGATTTCACATATGTATATTTTTCATATTGGCAAATTATCTCAAATGACTTAATGTGCTCCTGATTATGTCGAAAACACTCCATGCAACTCTGCGTTGCTTTTAAAATTACAAACTCCATCCCTGGGTCATCTATCAATTATGATTGGCGATTTCGAAAAAAGGCATTAAAGAATATTTCACTAATTTTAAATGTCAAACTATATATGGAAAAAATTCAATTAAAGCTGCTGCGTACACCTTATAAAGTAAGTGCATCATTTGACTACGAAATCTCTCACAAGCAGCGTGACCGTTTTGCGACTAAAGTGGCAAGTTGCAACTTTTTCTACTGCCTTCCCATTTTTAATGCCCCTCTTTTAAAATTCCCTAAATCTGCCACCTTTTATAACATTATGCCCCGTTCTGCCCCTTTTTTATGAAGTGATACTTTTTGTTTTAATATGAGTTTTTTTACGGTACGAAAGTGTTTTTATAAAAAATCTCAAGACAAAAAAGTGTTTTTGAGTCAATTATTTATAAAGTCATGAAAAAAACTATTTTGAAATAGTTTAAGAGTTGAGATCTATAAATATTCATTATTGCACTAAAATTATTAGAAACTAAGACTCTGATTCACTTACACGAACAAAAACTAGCAACACGTTCTTGTATGAACAGCATGCAGTTTTAAATATTTTTGAAGTGATTTTCGTTCAAATTTTTGAGTGAACGTTAGATTTATTTTTACTAAATTAACCCATGAGACAAAAATAATAATAACGTTTTGAAATTGTACGCAATTCGAAAAATTGGATTGACGAATTTTTATAATGAAACTAATAAGCCGTTTCCCCATATATCTTTGACTTTCGCAAATAATCATGCATGTTACAAAATAGATTCTTTGTAGGATAGCCATTTATAGACCATTTTGGTCCACTATTTAAACATTTTATATTGAACTTCTTATCTGGCTGCCTTTCTCTTTGTTTTGCAGCCAGGTATACATACATATGTACGCATGTGTTGTTTAAATAATTCGTTAGAAAGAGGCGTACTTGGTTGGTGCTGAAAACCCTTTCTTTTTCATACAAAAAAACGTCAGAATGTATTCATTTTATTTCAAAAGCATTATATGCCCTAAAAGTTTATTAAATACTAGAATTTGGTTCAATTATTCCCTTTTTAAAAAAGTTGCCCCTTTTTTTCGAAGAATCCCATTTTTAGTGCCACTTTTTTACTCAAAATCCCCTTTTTGTTCCACTTTTCAAAAATTGTCAACGGTCAGCCTGCTCACAAGCTTAGTGGAAACACTTCGAAGTAATTTCCCAAATCTACGTTTTGACGAGCCATAGTTTTGTTCTAACATTTGTCAAACTTCATATATAAAAACATCAGAAAAATTTAGTGCTATTTTTTTATATCGACATTGACTTTTGTCGAGACAAATCAATGGCTCGTGAAGACGCTATGTAATGGTACGTTTCCATTATGAGCAAATTACATAGATTTGGGAAATTACTTCGAAGTGTTTCCATTTAGCTTGTGAGTAATTTGGTGTTCGAGTTTTCGTAGTCAAATGATGCGCTTACTTTATAAGGTGTACGCAGCAGCTGTAACTGAATTTTTTCCATATATAGTTTGACATTTAAAATTAATGAAATATTCTTTAATGTAATTTTTTCGAAATTGCCAATCAGAATTGATGGATGGCCCAGGGATGGAGTTTGTAATTTTAAAAGCAACGCAGGGTTGCATAGAGTATTTTCGACATAATTTGGAGCACATTAAATCATTCGAGATAATTTCCCAATATGAAAAATATATGGGAAATCATGTCGCAAATTATCTTATTTGGGCATATGTAATATTTTGGCCGAAATTACGTATATGGAAACGCACTATAATGGGAAATATTATTATCTTTTACTAAATGTAGTGTACGGATGGGAAAGTGAAAAAAATATATCGATACATATCGAATAAAAAATATCGATATATATGATATATATTCAAGCGTAATTTTTCATATATAGTCCCAAAATTTTCTAAAAATAAAACACGGAAAGTACTTTTCTTATAAATAATTAAGCTGAAAAGAGTTAATTACCAACATCTTTATTGATTCACCTATATTTTATGGCACGCTCAAGGAAAGATATTTTTTTAAATACACAAAATATTATAAGACTGAATTTACAAAATTTTGAGTTATGAATTTTTAGTCGAACTGTATGGTTTTTTCCAAAGTTATTTAATTAGTTTGGCTTATAGTACGTTTCCATTATGAGCAAAACAGGCCGTTTTGAGCAAAATATGTCGAAACGTTTCCATTATGCTGTAAGTGTTTTTAAGTTCGAATTTTCGTAATAAGTTTGACATTTTTATTGTTTTGCGCGCCACATTTCTTTCCTTATGTGGCCGCAGAACAGTGTCGCTTTTTTCGCATTTGTCAATCACAGTAAATAGATGACCCAAAGTTACATTTGTAATCATAGAGACAACGCAGTGTTGCATAGACAAATTTCGACATAATTAGGAGCAAAACACGCTGTTTGAGGTGTTTTGCCCACATGACAATTGCATGGGAAAACATGAAGGAAGACACGTATTTTGCGCAAAACTCAAATTTTGGCCAAAAACACGTATATGGAAACGCACTGTTAAGTTCATTTTTAATTTAATCTTTCGATCAAACTATTTTTTATTTGAGAAAGAAATTCTAAAGCATGTGAATATTGAACATACAAAGAAAAATTTGGATGTACGGAGGGTTGAACTGACAGCTTTTTCGTGACCACCAAGTCTACTCGTCAGAGTCCTTTACCCACACTAGCACTGACAGTGGCAACAACACTGTAGCGAAAATCCTACTAATTTTAGTAAGCTTAATTAACAGACTGCCGCCATCTTGTGGCCAGTGGCACCTATTAATTAACTTTTTCTAAATGTTCGGAACTTCACTAACTGTCTTTTCTTATAGTATGTTTCCACCGGCATGATTTCGACAAATCATGGTGATTTGAGCAAATCATGTTGATTTATACATGATTTACCATACATTTTGCATACGAGCAAATTACCTCAAAGTTGGTGATTTATTTTAAATTGTGTCGAAAATACTATTTTCGAACTGTATTTATCTACACAACCCTGCTTTGCTTTTAAAATTACAAACTCCATCCCTGGGTCATCCATCAATTGTGATTGACAATTTCGAAATAATGACATTAAAGAATATTTAATTAATTTTAAGTGTCAAACTATATATGGAAAAAATTTAATTACAGCTGCTGCGCACACCTTATAAAGTTAGTGCATCATTTGACTACGAAAATTCGAACACCAAATCACTCACAAGCTCGGTGGAAAAACTTTTTATTTTTTTTTTTATTGAATATAATTGTACATAATATTTTCATTCATTACAATTTAGACCTCAGCGCCAAGAAGGCATTTTTGAGGCAAGTTGGCAGTTATTTAAACACTAAATGTACAAATATTCAAGTTATATACATCTGCACGTAAATATATATAAATATAAAATATATGTAGATAATAAATTTAATTTTATTTTATTTTTATTTTTATATATTTTAAGTTAAAATTTAGTTACATTAGAAGTGTTTCCATTAAACCATTTAAATATTGTTTGCACATAACTTTAAATGTCGATAATCTGTCAATAGATTTTAAGTTAGGAGGTAAATCATTATACATATTACCACCTACATAATCAATACGTTGCTTAGTTTTTTCCAATCTGCACCTAGGAACTCTAATGTTTGATACGTTTCGTGTATTGAAATACGACTGGTTTTGTAAAAAAGGAATTGCTTGCCCACCTACATATGTTATGGATACTTTTGAATACAAATAATAAAGCCTGATACTTGTGTAAACCATAAATGGGCAAAACAGTTTTGCAAACATCTCTATATAATGAAATTGTTGGATGAGTTCTTTGTAAGCTGTATACAGTTTTTAAAGCTTTATTCTGAACACATTGTAAAGATTTTTGAAGATTATTACTCTTGTTGTAGGCATATACACAAGCTAAGTAATTCAGATGCGGTTGTATCAAACCATTATAAATCATTAGCTTCGCTTTCACACTTAGCTTACTTTTAAACTTATATAATATCCCAATAGCAGGAGCTATTTTGTTCTTGACCTCATTAATGTGAATATCCCAGGATAAGTTGCTTTGTAAAGTTATTCCCAAATATTTAACTGAATGAGTTTCAAAAATAGAGGTACCATCAACATCAACAGAAAAGTTATTATTCAAACTAGCTGAGCGCGGTCGAAAACGAATTAATTTGGTTTTATCAGAATTTAGTAGCAAACCATTTAAACGAGCAAATTCAAATAAAAGAGATGCATCTCTCCCAATATTAGTTTTAAGAACAAGATCATATTTGAAAGGATAGAAGAGGCATATATCATCGGCAAACATATATAACTGGCCAGTAAGATTAAGATTCTTCAAGTCATTCAAGTAAATTGAAAACAATAAAGGACCTAATCCACTTCCTTGCGGAACGCCATATTCAACGGTACCAAGAAAGCTTTTGCAGTGTCCAATTTGGACATACTGTTTTCTATTAATAAAATAATTCCTGAACAACAATAGCTCACTACCTTGAACACCATAAAATTCTAGTTTTTTGAGTATTATTTCATGATCAACAAGATCAAAGGCCTTTGAAAGATCAAAAAACATACCCGCTACCCCACTGTAACCGTCGTCCAAACCTTTGCAAATGCACCTTACAACATTCAAGACAGCGTCTTGGGTACTCATGCCTCTTCTAAATCCAAATTGGTATTTGAATAAAAGATTATTCTGCTCTAGATAATCTAAAAGCTTATCGTACAAGAGTTTTTCAAAAATTTTATCTATAGCCGAAAGCACAGCGATTGGTCGATATTTGTCTATAGTAAATGCATGAGCGGTTTTCGGAATGGGCACTATCTTATGAATTTTTAAAATATCTGGATACATAGAAGTGTAAATCATTTTGTTGAAGATTTCAACTAGGATATGTGAAACTTCGAAGTTATTTTCCTAAATCTGCGTAATTTAAAGTTGGTGGAAACATACTATTAGAATGTTCAACTAACCGAAGCTTTTTCATTTCAGTCTTACGAGCGTGGAATATCATCGATATTCTCAATGCTGGGATTTTAAAATTTTTATTTTGCCCAAGTTTTTAGATAACTTTGGATAAAAACAATACAGTTCAACTAAAAATTAATAACTCAATTATTAAATCTCTAAAGGCACTTAGCTAAAACATGAATGTGTACTGTTCCAAAAACTTGGGCAAAATAAACATGCAAAAAATCGCAGCATTGAGAATATCGATGATATACCACGCTGGTAAGACTGAAATGAAAAAGCTTAGAATAGTTGAACATTCTAAGAAAAGACAGTTAGTGAAGTTCCGAACATTTAGAAAAAGTTAATTGGCTGGACTTAAAAATTAAAATTTTAGAGTTAAGATTTGATTACTTATTGTTAGATAAATTTTTTTCAAGATACAATAAATAAATATAACCGAAAAAAAGAGATTTTTGGAAATAATGACGTCTTTCGTTTGAGATTGACTATTTTTGCAATATAAATGCAATATAAGGTCTGTTCATCTACTTTCCTAGCAGAAACTAGCAACGAGAGAGTAAAGCAGAAATTTGTAAAATTACTCTCCCTGATATGAAAAAGTAAATGAACGCTATACTAGCAAAAATTTGCAATTAACACAATAAACAGTTTGTACACCCAAAAAACTTTACATTAGCTGTTAGTACTTGGTAAGAAAAGTTAGACATATCGTAAAAAATATATGAAAATTGTATAATTTTAAGGTACATGAACACAACTTAGGATAAAAAGTATTACCTTTTTTTTAACTTTCCGTAAATAAAGCTTTGTGTGTAAAGTATTTAAATAGCAGAAATACAAATACAACTGCTTATACATAAGGATTTTTTAGTTAAAATATCTGTAAACAGTAGAAATAAAGTTAACTTCAATGTAATTGTGGAATTTTTTTTATTAATTTAGTTGAATTTGTTCTTTGCAGGAACTTGCCAGGTTTTTTTTTCTTATATTTGACTCACATAACATTTCGAGTGTAACCTTTATGATTTAGCCTTAACTTAGCGTTTACACATGCAAGTGCAAGTTCGAAAAACTCAATACACTCAAACTTTTCTACTAACACACTTTTGGTTCAGCTATGAGAAAGACAGGGAAACGAATACAAATTGCTTTTTCGGTGATAATACGTACACAGAACTTGCATGCAAGTACTTACATGTCTAAACGCAGGGTAAGGTGGAAAATTTTCTGGTACCCAATTCAAGCGTTTTAAATTCTTTTAACAGCCACTACTGCAGTCAAATTAAAGAAAAATATCCAATCTTACCGTACTTAATATTTTTGACTTCTTAAAAAGTATTAATTTCTCAATAATTCATTAAAATTAGAAAAAGTTAACTTTTTCATAAAATTTGCAAACATTTATTGGTAAACAGAAGATCTAAACAGCTGTTTGGCTAATTACTGCTAGTAAAATTTTACTAGCAAAAACTTGCAAAAATTTTTTTCCTCTCAACTTTTTATGCTCTTTTTTCACTCTCTCGTTGCTATTTTTCGAGTACGGGAACTCTTTCCAGTAACAACTAGTAACAACTTTCAGTTATTGAACAGACCTATAATAAACACACATTTCAGTCGAAAAAAATTTTGCCTTCTGGTACTTCTGGTACAAATACACATACATATATCCCTTTTCGTTTTTGCCCTCGTTTTGTTTTTTGTTTAATTTTATTTTTTAAGATTTTTTGTTAGATAATTGGCCAATAATTTTTAAGTAGCTCTGTTGATTTTCTAAACTTGTTAAGCTAATAAGGCCTAAGTTTCCAAAACAATATAATTAAACATTTTCCTGACGTTTCGTCGATTATTTGTCGACTTCTTTAGGGGTATGTCTGTTTTTATTTTCAAAATATAAAAATAATATAAAATAATATTATAGTATTTGTACGTAATTATTATTTGAACTGAAAATGTGTATAAGTCGGAAGTTATTATTATTCGGCTTAAGTTCACAATAATTGAATTAATGTAAATTCAAATTATTTTTAAGAGTGGAATATTATAATATCTAATCAGACTAGCAGAACGGATTAGTATTACTAATTTCGACAGCGTAGTCATCATCAGCGTCCTTTGTTCGCTTTTACCACGTTTGATCGTGGATACTAGTATTAATCAGGGTTGTCAGATATGGCGATTTCTCGGCAAACGTGGCGATTTTTTAGCTTGTTTGGCGTAAATTTTTTGATTTGGCGACATGGCGATTTTTCTGGCGATAAATAAATTTGTTGGCGATTTTTATAACTATTTTTCAGAAAAAATTTTGCTTAAAAATTTTTATAATTCAGGAAATCTACTTTGTTGAAGAGTGTTTTCGAAAATAAATCCTACCTAAACTTGTCTGGAAGATATTAAAACAAAGTGATTTTGATGCTTTTTCTTATATTAATTACAGTCAAAAATTGACAAGAAATAGTTTTTGGCGATTTTATTCCCACTTTTGTCGATTTTTGCAAAATTTTTATGCGATTATTTTTTAAAAACTTATTTTCAAAAAATATTATATAAAAACAAATTTACTACAAAGCATATGTTAAGAAAAACTACATTAAACAGATTTTGGCGACTTTTGGCGATTTTTTAAATCAATTTGGCGAAATAGGTCAGAAAAAATCTGACAGCCCTGGTATTAATGAAACATCATCTATTTAACCAAATTTTATGAGGAACTAGAATATGAGTCCTATTCCTTTTATTAATATGGTGAGCCGAAAAAATTTCACTTTCTGATTCTTTATTCCAATTTTCCAACTCTTATTTTTGGTTTTGCTTGTACGTAAGCTCCGCCCAGAGGGTGAAATTTGTTCGGCTCACCATATTAATAAAAGGAATAGGACTCATATTTTATTTCCTCATAAAATTTGGTTAAATAGCTGATGTTTCATTAATACTAGTATCCACGATCAAACGTGGTAAAAGCGAACAAAGGACGCTGATGATGACAGCGTAGCGGCTGTCGAAATTAGTAGTACTAATCTGTTCTGCTAGTCTGATTAGATATTCTAATATTCCACTCTTAAAAATAATTTGAATTTACATTAATTCAATTATTGTGAACTTAAGCCGAATAATAATAACTTCCGACTTATAATGGGTGATTTTATAAGAACTATCGGAAAGTAAAAAAAAAAACACATAAAATTCAGAAAAATGCATGAAATATTTATTTGGATCGATAGTTGGGTCGATATAATTTAATGTTTGAAGATTATTTCATGCAAATGTTGGCCGCGGCTGCGCCTCAAATGGTCCATCCGCTTATAAGAACTATCGGAAAGTAAAAAAAAAAACACATAAAATTCAGAAAAATGCATGAAATATTTATTTGGATCGATAGTTGGGTCGATATAATTTAATGTTTGAAGATTATTTCATGCAAATGTTGGCCGCGGCTGCGCCTCAAATGGTATACTCTTTCCAACATTTCGGCCGGTATCTCACGAATAATGTTGGCAATGTTGGCTTCCAGTGCGTCAATCGAAGCGGGCTTGTCGCTATAGACATTAGCCTTAACATAGCCCCACAAAAAATAGTCTAGAGGCGTTAAATCGCACGATCTGGGCGGCCAATTGACTGGTCCCAAGCGTGAAATAAACTGTTCACCGAACTCGCCTCTCAATTGGTCCATTGTTTCGCGTGCTGTGTGGCACCGTCTTGTTGAAACCACATGTCATGCAAGTCAAGCTCTTCCATTTTGGGCAGAAAAAAGTTTGTTATCATCGCACGGTAGCGCTCACCATTCACAGTAACGTTGTGATTCGCATCATCTTTGAAGAAATACGGCCCAATGATGCCGCCAGCCCATAATCCGCACCAAACGGTTGTTTTTTGTGGATGCATTGGTAGCTCTTGCAATGCTTCTGGCTGCTCTTCACTCCAAATACGGCAGTTTTGCTTGTTCACGTATCCATTCAACCAGAAATGAGCCTCGTCGCTGAACACAATTCTTCGATAAAAAAGTGGATCTTCATCTAACTTAACAGAGCACGCATTTTGGTAATAAAATTCAATAATTTGCAAGCGTTGTTCGTTTGTAAGACGATTCATGATTAAATTATAGACCAAACTGAAGATGTTTGACAGTGACACAAGATACAAAACGTGCGTGAGCTGTCAAAACTAGTGTTGCCAAAAAGATAATAGCAAAAAAATCACTCGTTATAATTGTAGTTTTTTATTTTTAAAGCTTTTTCCAGTTTTTGGCCATTTATTAGTTTTGGCGCTCTTTTTTATTCTGGCAATTTTTCGTGTTTTGGCGATTTTTGTTAGAAAATTTTTCAGTTTTCGCGATTTCTGCCTTTGGCTTTTTTTCGCTTTTTGAATATATTTTTAGTTTTAGTTATTTATTTTAGCTTTGGCGCTTTTTTCAGTTTTTCGCTCTTCTCGGTTTGTGTATTTTTTCGGTTTTTGGTGATTTTTTAGTTTTAGTGGTTTTTTAGGTCTTGGAACTTTTTTCGTTTTTGCGTGTTTTTTTTTGCTTGGCGCTTTTGTTGGGTTTGGTGATTTTTTTTCCATTCTTGGCGATTTTTTTAAAGTTTTGGTTTTTTTCATTTTGGCGACTTTTTTCGATTTTTGGGTTTTTGTGGTTTTTCGCGATCTTTTTAGTTTTGGTGGTTTTTTGCGTTTTAGCGATTTTTTACTTTTGATGATATTTTTTCTTTAAGCGCTTTTTCCATTTTGGTAATTTTTCGCTTTGACAACTTTTTAATTTTGGAATTTTTAGTTTTAGCGTTTTTTTAATTTCAAGAGTTTGCCTCTTATGGTTTCCAAGATACAGCGAATTGTCTAAATTATATATTCAAAATTACATTGACTGATAGAATACCCTTTAATTGTTATTGTTTTAAATGCATATCAGTGTTAATTGGTGTAGTCTATTATACAGACTACACTAATTAACACTAACTTTGGAAATTTAAAAGTGTCTATATATGTCTGTATATTACATTAGTATTCCAACATGTTTCGTTGCTCGCTTTAGAACACTCTTTAATTGTAAACTGTCATATATTTGTTGTGGTAGCGCCCATAGTTATGCATATTCTGTGAAAATTTCAGGTTCTCGTGAAACAGCCTGTGACAGAGAGACAGACGGACGGACAGCGTAGCAAAAACAATAGTGTTCCTTTACACATTTGGCGTACGAAACGCTAAAAATCAATAATATAGCTTAAATTAAACCGAAATTATGCCGTCTAAAAGGCTAATACCAGGTATATATTTACCAACATTCCCAGCGGGAAAAGGTAATGAATAGTAAACGAGAAGGTAATGCACAGCATGTATAATTTTACATTCCAGAATTCATTATTGTTAACACAGAACATGTCCTAGGAAAGTAATGAATTATTTTAAGTGTGCGGCGAATGAATTCTGTAGTTCATTCTATTGAACTCGTAATATAATTCTTTCTCCCATATATTTTCGAAAGTTAAATGTTTAAACGCCGGCTTTACGGAAAATCGTCGTAAGCGTTTATCAAGTGAAACATTCCAAGGTTCACTAGTATAAAAAATTGTCAAAAACACCATAGAGTTTAAAGTCCTTCGTGCAGGTGGAATCAAGTCTTTGCTTCGCTTACGACAATTTTCACTATAAGTTGCCTTCGGAATGCTTAATACGGTACGTGCTTTCGACGACTTTTCGTGTAACCTGCCTTCGGCCGGGCGGAACAATTTTAAACTCTTTTATATGTCAAATCTTGGCTTCGCTTACGACAATTTTCAGGAAAACTACTTTGTTGAAGAGTGTTTTCGAAAATAAATCCCACCTAAACTTGTCTGGAAGATATTAAAACAAAGTGATTTTGATGCTTTTTCTTATATTAATTACAGTCAAAAATTGACAAGAAATAGTTTTTGGCGATTTTATTCCCACTTTTGGCGATTTTTCAAAATTTTTATGCGATTATTTTTTAAAAACTTATTTTCAAAAAATATATAAAAACAAATTTACTACAAAGCATATGTTAAGAAAAACTACATTAAACAGATTTTGGCGACTTTTGGCGATTTTTTAAATCAATTTGGCGAAATAGGTCAGAAAAAATCTGACAGCCCTGGTATTAATGAAACATCATCTATTTAACCAAATTTTATGAGGAACTAGAATATGAGTCCTATTCCTTTTATTAATATGGTGAGCCGAAAAAATTTCACTTTCTGATTCTTTATTCCAATTTTCCAACTCTTATTTTTGGTTTTGCTTGTACGTAAGCTCCGCCCAGAGGGTGAAATTTGTTCGGCTCACCATATTAATAAAAGGAATAGGACTCATATTTTATTTCCTCATAAAATTTGGTTAAATAGCTGATGTTTCATTAATACTAGTATCCACGATCAAACGTGGTAAAAGCGAACAAAGGACGCTGATGATGACAGCGTAGCGGCTGTCGAAATTAGTAGTACTAATCTGTTCTGCTAGTCTGATTAGATATTCTAATATTCCACTCTTAAAAATAATTTGAATTTACATTAATTCAATTATTGTGAACTTAAGCCGAATAATAATAACTTCCGACTTATAATGGGTGATTTTATAAGAACTATCGGAAAGTAAAAAAAAAACACATAAAATTCAGAAAAATGCATGAAATATTTATTTGGATCGATAGTTGGGTCGATATAATTTAATGTTTGAAGATTATTTCATGCAAATGTTGGCCGCGGCTGCGCCTCAAATGGTCCATCCGCTTATAAGAACTATCGGAAAGTAAAAAAAAAAACACATAAAATTCAGAAAAATGCATGAAATATTTATTTGGATCGATAGTTGGGTCGATATAATTTAATGTTTGAAGATTATTTCATGCAAATGTTGGCCGCGGCTGCGCCTCAAATGGTATACTCTTTCCAACATTTCGGCCGGTATCTCACGAATAATGTTGGCAATGTTGGCTTCCAGTGCGTCAATCGAAGCGGGCTTGTCGCTATAGACATTAGCCTTAACATAGCCCCACAAAAAATAGTCTAGAGGCGTTAAATCGCACGATCTGGGCGGCCAATTGACTGGTCCCAAGCGTGAAATAAACTGTTCACCGAACTCGCCTCTCAATTGGTCCATTGTTTCGCGTGCTGTGTGGCACCGTCTTGTTGAAACCACATGTCATGCAAGTCAAGCTCTTCCATTTTGGGCAGAAAAAAGTTTGTTATCATCGCACGGTAGCGCTCACCATTCACAGTAACGTTGTGATTCGCATCATCTTTGAAGAAATACGGCCCAATGATGCCGCCAGCCCATAATCCGCACCAAACGGTTGTTTTTTGTGGATGCATTGGTAGCTCTTGCAATGCTTCTGGCTGCTCTTCACTCCAAATACGGCAGTTTTGCTTGTTCACGTATCCATTCAACCAGAAATGAGCCTCGTCGCTGAACACAATTCTTCGATAAAAAAGTGGATCTTCATCTAACTTAACAGAGCACGCATTTTGGTAATAAAATTCAATAATTTGCAAGCGTTGTTCGTTTGTAAGACGATTCATGATTAAATTATAGACCAAACTGAAGATGTTTGACAGTGACACAAGATACAAAACGTGCGTGAGCTGTCAAAACTAGTGTTGCCAAAAAGATAATAGCAAAAAAATCACTCGTTATAATTGTAGTTTTTTATTTTTAAAGCTTTTTCCAGTTTTTGGCCATTTATTAGTTTTGGCGCTCTTTTTTATTCTGGCAATTTTTCGTGTTTTGGCGATTTTTGTTAGAAAATTTTTCAGTTTTCGCGATTTCTGCCTTTGGCTTTTTTTCGCTTTTTGAATATATTTTTAGTTTTAGTTATTTATTTTAGCTTTGGCGCTTTTTTCAGTTTTTCGCTCTTCTCGGTTTGTGTATTTTTTCGGTTTTTGGTGATTTTTTAGTTTTAGTGGTTTTTTTGGTCTTGGAACTTTTTTCGTTTTTGCGTGTTTTTTTTTGCTTGGCGCTTTTGTTGGGTTTGGTGATTTTTTTTCCATTCTTGGCGATTTTTTTAAAGTTTTGGTTTTTTTTCATTTTGGCGACTTTTTTCGATTTTTGCTTTTTTGTGGTTTTTCGCGATCTTTTTAGTTTTGGTGGTTTTTTGCGTTTTAGCGATTTTTTACTTTTGATGATATTTTTCCTTTAAGCGCTTTTTCCATTTTGGTAATTTTTCGCTTTGACAACTTTTTAATTTTGGAATTTTTAGTTTTAGCGTTTTTTTAATTTCAAGAGTTTGCCTCTTATGGTTTCCAAGATACAGCGAATTGTCTAAATTATATATTCAAAATTACATTGACTGATAGAATACCCTTTAATTGTTATTGTTTTAAATGCATATCAGTGTTAATTGGTGTAGTCTATTATACAGACTACACTAATTAACACTAACTTTGGAAATTTAAAAGTGTCTATATATGTCTGTATATTACATTAGTATTCCAACATGTTTCGTTGCTCGCTTTAGAACACTCTTTAATTTTAAACTGTCATATATTTGTTGTGGTAGCGCCCATAGTTATGCATATTCTGTGAAAATTTCAGGTTCTCGTGAAACAGCCTGACAGAGAGACAGACGGACGGACAGCGTAGCAAAAACAATAGTGTTCCTTTACACATTTGGCGTACGAAACGCTAAAAATCAATAATATAGCTTAATTTAAACCGAAATTATGCCGTCTAAAAGGCTAATACCAGGTATATATTTACCAACATTCCCAGCGGGAAAAGGTAATGAATAGTAAACGAGAAGGTAATGCACAGCATGTATAATTTTTCATTCCAGAATTCATTATTGTTAACACAGAACATGTCCTAGGAAAGTAATGAATTATTTTAAAGTGTCCGGCGAGTGAATTCTGTAGTTCATTCTATTGAACTCGTAATATAATTCTTTCTCCCATATATTTTCGAAAGTTAAATGTTTAAACGCCGGCTTTACGGAAAGTCGTCGTAAGCGTTTATCAAGTGAAACATTCCAAGGTTCACTAGTATAAAAAATTGTCAAAAACACCATAGAGTTTAAAGTCCTTCGTGCAGGTGGAATCAAGTCTTTGCTTCGCTTACGACAATTTTCAGTATAAGTTGCCTTCGGAATGCTTAATACGGTACGTGCTTTCGACGACTTTTCGTGTAGCCTGCCTTCGGCCGGGCGGAACAATTTTAAACTCTTTTATATGTCAAATCTTGGCTTCGCTTACGACAATTTTCAATATTAGTGTTCTTTGGAATGCTTAATTTGGTACGTGCTTTTGACGACTTTACGTGTAAACGGCCTTCGGCCGGGTGGAAGAATTCTGGGTTTCGCTTACGACAATTACACGGAAAGTCTACTAATATTGAAAATTGTCATAAGCGAAGCCGAGATTTGACATACCGAAGTGTTTAAAATCCTTCCGGCAAAACACAAAGTCGTCGAAAGCACGTCCCAAGTTAAGCATTCCGAAGGCTACTAATATTAAAAATTGTCGGAAGCGAAGCCAATTTTTGATTCCACCTGCACGAGAGATTTTAAACTATATGGTATCAGAGAAACAAGCCAGTCGATTTCGAGCCGACGGCGCGCCGCCGCCGGTTGCTTTTTTGCCTATCGCACCGCCGCCGATTACATCGGCTCGTATCAGCTCAAAACCAGCCGCCGAGTTCGTTTAAATTTGTTCACGACTGGGTTGCAAATTTGCGTACTTTTTTCGAAAAAAAATTTTTACTACATTTTTTCCCAAAATATCCGTATATAGGTGAGCCGCCGAAAATTCTGTCTCGGCTTGTTTCTCTGTATGGTATGTCAAACCTCGCCCTCGTTTATGATAATTTTCTATATTAGTGAATCTTGGAATGTTTAACTTGAGATACGCTTTCGACGACTTTCCGTGTAGTCGGCCTTCGGCCGGACGGAAGTATTTAAAACTCTATGGTATGTCAAATCTCGGCGTTCGCTTACGACAATTTTCAATATTAGGAGCCTTCGGAATGCATAATTTGGTACGTGCTTTCGACGACTTTCCGTGTGGCCATCCTTCGGCCAGGCGGAAGAATTTTACACTCCATAGTATATCAAATCTCGGGTTCGCTTCCGACAATTTTTTAGGTTACTTGCCTTTGGAATATTTAATTTTAAACGCGCTTTTGGCGGACGGAAGGACTTTGGATTCTATGTGATATGTAAAATTTTGAGCTGCGGTTTCCACGACGCCTTAAATTTCCGGCCTTCGATAAATGATCATTACTATATTATATGTTTATAAATTTTTGTTGTATCTATGATAATTATCTATATTACCCTTGGAGAGCCATACTTTAACTTTTGGCCGATGGAAAATATTGCTTTTTATTCATACTTTTATTGCAATTCAGTAAGAAACGAAAGTAAGTTTTCTTTATTTTTCAATATAAAAATTAAATTACTATAATGTTGAATTTTTTTGTGTTTTTTTAATTTTGGGTGATATTTCATTTATTTTGGGGGATTTTTGCATTTTTTTGGGTGATTTTTCATTCTTAAGTTTTGGGCGATTTTGAAATTTTGGGCAATTTTTCATTAATATTTTTGGGTGATTTGGTTTTTGGCGATTTTTCATGGAGCCTCATTCACATATTCATTGTATTTACTAGACATCTGCAAAACTCATAAATAACGAGATTAGAATCATTCGCAATATTTTAGAATCATAACATGTTTTGAATCGAAGCTTTCAAGACGAATGAATGAGAGTGCACAACAACAAAAAGACAACGAAACATTTTGAGTTAGTGTTGTAGATGTAAACAAGCTTTAACAACGAATGAACTATTGTTATTTTTAGATTTTGCATGTAGTAATGTATTTTATTACAAAATGTTGCAAAATTTATTAAACGGTTTTATTTAGCTTATTATTTGTGTCATAGTTGTGTGGTGTTTGGGTAGAATATGGTAATTCAAAATTTAACGCCTTCCTGTTAACCGATTGATATGAAATTTGGTAAGCGCCTTTACTTTTGTTGACAATACAATACGGTGCTTATAAAAGTGGGATGTGCCACGTCCGCAAAAAGTAATATTTAGTTGTACCCCCTTTATTTCGACCGATTGATCTCAAATTTGGTAGAAATTTTTAATTAAATTTTTAGCACTGATATCAAAACCAATAAAAATTAAAGGGTTTGCTATCAGTTAATGTAATTTTGACTATGTAATTTAGACAATTTGCTGTATCTTGGAAACCGCAAGAGGCAAACTCTTGAAATTAAAAAAAACGCAAAACCTAAAAAATTCCAAAACTGAAAAAATATCAAAACGAAAAATCACCAAAATGAAAAAAGCGCCCAAAGGAAAATATCACCAAAATTAAACAAAAAACGCTAAAACACAACATATCACCAAAACTAAAATGATCGCAGAAAAACTTAAAAAAACGCGAAAGACCGAAAAACGAAAAAAGCGCCAAAACAAAAAAATCACCAAAACCAAAAAAATCGCTAAAACGCAAAAAAATCACCAAAATTAAAACTATCGCCAAAAACACAATAAAACAAAAAAAAAACACCAAAACAAAAAAAAGCACAAAAACAAAAAAAGCACCAAAACGCTAAAAATCACCAAAGCTAAAATGATCGCCAAAAACGAAATCATTTCAATTATGGTGATTTTTTGCGTTTTGGCGATTTTTTTTGTTTTGGTGCTTTTTTTCTGTTGTGGGGCTTTTGTCTTTTTATTGCTTTTTCCCATTTTTGGCGATTTATTGAGTTTTTTGGCGATAATTTTAGTTTATGTGATTCTTTGCGTTTTAGCGATTTTTGTTTTGCTTTGGTGTTTTTTTTTTGTTGATGCTTTTTTTGTTTTATTGCGTTTTTGACGATAATTTTAGCGTGGTGATTTGTTTGTTTTGGCGCTTTTTTTCATTTTCGTGATTTTTTTCCATATTTGGCGATTTATTTCGTTTTTCGGCGATAATTTTAGTTTTGGGGATTTTTTGCTTTTATTGCTTTGCTTTTTTTGTTTTGGTGCTTTTTTCTCTATTTTTAACGATTTATTGCGTTTTTTTGGCGATATATTAAGTTTTAGCAATTTTATAAACTTCTTTCCATTTTTGGCGATTTATTGCGTTTTTTGGCGATAGTTTTAGTTTTGGCGATTTTTTGCGTTTTAGCGACTTTTTTGTTTTGGTGCTTTTCTTTTGTTTTTGCGCTTTTTTTCGTTTCGACGACTTTTTCAGTTCTTGGCGTTTTTTTAGTTTTTTTGGCGATCTTTTTAGTTTTGGTGATATTAAGCATTTCAACGATTTTTTTTTAAATTTTGGTACTTGTTTCCTTTAAGCACTTTTTTCATTTAATCGTTTTTTCGTTTTGACATTTTTTTAATTTTGGATTTTTTTAGTCTTAGCGTTTTTCAAAATTTAAGATTTTACCTCTTACGGTTTCCAAGATACAACAAATTATCTAAATTACATAGTCAAAATTACATTAACAGATAGAAAACCCTTTAATTTTTATTGTTTTTAATATCAGTGCTAATTGGTGTAGTCTATTATACATACTTTGAAAATTTCAAGTGTCTATATATAAGTAAGTGTCTGTATGTATATCACGTTAGTATTTCAACATGTTTCGTTGCTCGCTTTAGAAAACCCTATAATTTTTAACTGTCATATATTTTTTGTTGTAGCGGCAAACGTTTTACATATTCTGTGACAGTTTCAGCTCCGTAGCTCTTACGGCTCTCGAGAAAACAGTTTGTGACAGAGAGACAGATAGACAGACGGGCACTTACACTTTTGTAGTACGGAACCCTAAAAATAACAGAAACATAGCTTAATTTAAACCGAAGTTATGCCCCTTAAACGGCTAATACCTGCCATATACATATTTGCCAACATTATTAAAAAACTGTCTAATTTTACCACGTTAAAAAATTTTTATTTAGTTCCATTTGTAAAAAAAAATTATTTACTCGTGGTTTCAATAATTCAATAGTTATTTTTTATAAAATCGATTCAGCTTTTAAGGTTATTTTAATTAAAAAATATTATATCATATAAAAAGGCATTTTCTTATTAACGGTTGTTTTCTTATTTTCTTTTTTAATTTAAAAGAGCATAACGTGCTCTAATTTTATCATATTCTCATTGAGATAAAAAATAGCTCACACGAATCATTCCTTCGATTCATTGCTTTATTTTACGAACAACTGCTTTTATTTACAAATACTTTTAACACTAGTGATAAAAAAATAAAAAGACACGTTTTGAGTTGATTCTCTCTTAATGAAATGGTGATTGCCATTACTCATTATTTGCTTATTAATCTCAACACATGTTTTGTCGCACATTTTAGCAATAGTGTTAGTAATTTGTAAAACAAAGCAATACTGTGAATTGAAAAACGAATGTTGCACGCAGATATTTAGTATTTACTCGATCTTACAAGGTACGCGTTGAAACATAAACTACGTTTTAAAAATTGCAAAGTTTATAGGCGTCATGAAAGCAAAGTGAAATAACGAATAAGGAAAAAACGAATAGTTGTTACAAGCAGAAACAATACATTACTTCTTCATTAGATGTGGTAATATACGTGGTAATGAATGTGTACTTTTTGTGTCTGTTCAAATTACATTCTCGCTTCCAAGGGAATACATTTAAAAAAAATTCATTATATCTTTCATCATATATATATGTAATCAATGACTATACACAAAAAATATACCAAAAATAGTTTTTATCAACCCCTTGCTTGGAATTATTTTTATATCTTATTAATTAACCGACTTCAAAAAAGAAGCAGGTTATCAATTCGTGTGTATGTTCTTTTTTTGACTTTTTTATGTTTGTACACGTATAACTCTGTCATTTGTGAACTGATTTTTAAAATTCTTTTCTTGTTGGAAAGGGTTTGCCTGCACTATGGTCCCATAATTTTTTTTCGAAAATCGGAGGGGGGAAATTTGCTCCCCCCCATGCATAACTCTGTCATTTGTGAACTAATTTTCAAAATTCTTGTTTTGTTTGAAAGGGTTTGACAAAAATTGGTCACAAAATTTTTGTCGAAAATCGGAGGGGAAATTTGCCCACCCCCGTGCATAACTCTGTCATTTGTGAACCGATTTTCAAAATTCTTGTTTTGTTTGAAAGGTTTTGACAAAAATCTGTCCCAAAAATTGTTTGTCGAAAACCGAAGGGGTCAGCTAGAGCTAGACCCATTGATCTCAGTTTGCCGTGTTGAAGGCATTCTTTACGTCTAGGGTTACAACTACACAATACTATTTTGTTCCATTTCTCCACCTCTTCCATTGGATAGCCTGAGCAGTAGTTTCTACTACAACTTTGATGGCATTTACTGTTGATCTTGCTTTCCGGAAGCCAAATTGGTTATCTGATAAACCAAGGTTAGCTTCAACACAACCTTCCAATCTTCTACAGATTATACTTTCTACCAATTTCCCGCTTGTATCTATCATACACAACGGCCTATAAGAAGAAGGGTTGTCTAGCGGCTTATTATCTTTAGGTAACAGTACTAACTTTTGTCTCTTCCACATTGTTGGAAAAATGCCCTGCCTCAAGCATGCGCTTATTACTTTCAAAAAATAATCACGATGGAGTTCAACAGGTTCTTTTAGTACCATATTCGGAATGCAATCTAAACCTGGTGCCTTCTTGTCTTTAAATTTTGAGACAGCACCTTCTATATCGGCAATCGTAACCGTAGGAATGTCGAAAAATTCAGCCGGGTAGCTGTGTTGCCATGTCGGAGTTTCCTGTTGGGGAAAGAGATGATCTACAATTCCCTTGAGGATAGGTTCTTCTCTTCGCGGCGAGGGACCAAGACATTTAAGTTTCTTGGTTACCAGTTTATATGCAAAGCAATAAGGATTACTATCTACTTCATCACAAACATTAAGAAAACACCTACGCTTGCTCCTAAGAATTGCAATCTTCAACGCTTTCCTTTTATCCTTATAAATTTGATGGTGTACACTATTCTCTAAACTACCTCTTATTCGTGTATACTGCCTTCGGGCACTTATACTCTCCGATCGCAAGCTAGCAATTTCATCATTCCACCAGTACACTGGGGGCTTATTTGATGACCTTTTACGCTTTATCATAGCTACGTTAGAGGCATTTGTGATATGACTTACTAATTGTACTGCCATGTCTTCAGCTGAACCAATTAGTTCCATGTTCTCCATACAAGCTGCGAAGATAACCTTATCAAAGGTATTTTCCTTTCATCCTGTCAAGCCTCGTGCTTGTGCAGTCACACGGGACTGTTCATCTTGTAAATCTATGATTATAGCGCTATGATCGCTATGAGTATAGATGTCAGATATTCTCCAGTTCACTTGGCTTGTGATGCTGCTACTGACAAGTGTAATATCAATTACCGATCCAGCATCACCCCTTCTGAAAGTTTGTTCAACCGCATTATTAATGAGTACAACACCCAATACAGAAAAGGATTCCAAGAGTACTCTACCTCTTGTGTTTATCGAGGGGAAGCCCCATTCAAAAGTCCACGAATTGAAGTCACCTGCTATTGTCACCTCCTATTATTGCATGGTTTCTTGTAGCTGCTATGTATGTATGTATGTATGTATGTATGTATGTATGTATGTATGTATGTATGTATGTATGTATGTATGTATGTATGTATGTATGTATGTATGTATGTATGTATGTATGTATGTATGTATGTATGTATGTATGTATGTATGTATGTATGTATGTATGTATGTATGTATGTATGTATGTATGTATGTATGTATGTATGTATGTATGTATGTATGTATGTATGTATGTATGTATGTATGTATGTATGTATGTATGTATGTATGTATGTATGTATGTATGTATGTATGTATGTATGTATGTATGTATGTATGTATGTATGTATGTATGTATGTATGTATGTATGTATGTATGTATGTATGTATGTATGTATGTATGTATGTATGTATGTATGTATGTATGTATGTATGTATGTATGTATGTATGTATGTATGTATGTATGTATGTATGTATGTATGTATGTATGTATGTATGTATGTATGTATGTATGTATGTATGTATGTATGTATGTATGTATGTATGTATGTATGTATGTATGTATGTATGTATGTATGTATGTATGTATGTATGTATGTATGTATGTATGTATGTATGTATGTATGTATGTATGTATGTATGTATGTATGTATGTATGTATGTATGTATGTATGTATGTATGTATGTATGTATGTATGTATGTATGTATGTATGTATGTATGTATGTATGTATGTATGTATGTATGTATGTATGTATGTATGTATGTATGTATGTATGTATGTATGTATGTATGTATGTATGTATGTATGTATGTATGTATGTATGTATGTATGTATGTATGTATGTATGTATGTATGTATGTATGTATGTA
>OY101450.1:55852849-55855849 GCA_956483635.1 Panzeria rudis
CGGACAAAACGGAACACTGTCATGTCCGAAACGGTACAAGTACGACCTAAAACAACCATGTCCAGTCAAAAACTGTGTAATGTAGAAGTTCAAGTCGCCGTGTCTTCTTGATAACCATACCCTAATGTCAGGTATCAGTAAGTCAGTCCATCTTCCCTTGTCAGTCGCTGTCCATCGTTCTTGACACTTCCGTAGACACATATCAGTCACACCATTCGTACTGTCCGAAACGGCTTCTAGCTCGATGGGTATCATGCCGGCAATGACAAAGGCGGCCTCGTCCGATACAGTTCGGAATGCGCTACATACTCGCAGGGCGGCCAGCCTATACACAGGGGATATCAGATTCACATATGTAGAGTATTTCAGTGAGCCTGACCATATAGGGGATGCATATAAGATAATGCTTCTTACTACACTGGTTAGCAATCTCCTCTGCAGATATTTTGGACCTCTTGTATTCGGCATGATCCGGCATAGCGCTGAGCAGGTTTTTGATGCCTTAGAACCTATATACTTCAAGTGCTCATGAAAAGACAGACGAGTGTCAATCATGACTCCAAGGTATTTTAAACATTCCTTGGATTCTATGCTACACGTGCCAATATTTAGCCTAATGGTTTCCCTATTTTTCCGAGTACTAATCAGAATCGCTTCTGTTTTATGGTCAGCTAGAGCTAGACCCATTGATCTCAACCAAGACCTTACGATCTGAATACTGGCGTTTGCAATGGTTTCCGCCTCTAGTAACTCTTTTGCTTCACATACTAACGCTATGTCGTCTGCGAATCCAACTATCTTTACCTTCTCCGGCAGGTTTAACCTTAATACTCCATCGTACATGACGTTCCACACTAGTGGACCAAGTACTGATCCTTGAGGCACCCCACCAATGATCTTTCGTCTTCTAGTACCCTTATCAGTATCATAAACTAGCTCTCTATTTCGGAAATAGTCCTGTATAATTGCCAGTAGATATCCTGGGATGTCTAAACTGGCTAAGGCATCAACAATATGCTCCCAGTTTGCCGTGTTGAAGGCATTCTTTACGTCTAGCGTTACAACTACACAATACTCTTTTGCTCCATTTCTCCACCTCTTCCCTTGGATAGCCTGAGCAGCAGTTTCTACTACAACTTTGATAGCATCTACTGTTGACCTTGCTTTCCTGAAGCCAAATTGGTTATCTAATAAACCGCGGTTAGCTTCAACACAACTTTCCAATCTTCTACAGATTATACTTTCTAGCAATTTCCCACTTGTATCTATCATACACAGCGGCCTATAAGAGGAAGGGTCGTCTGGTGGCTTATTATCCTTAGGTAACAATACTAACTTTTGTCTCTTCCACATTGTTGGAAAAATGCCCTGGCTCAAGCATGCGCTTATTACTTTCAAAAAATAGTCAGGATGGAGTTTAACAGCTTCTTTTAGTATCATATTCGGAATGCAGTCTAAACCTGGTGCCTTCTTGTCTTTAAATTTTGAGACAGCACCTTCTATCTCGGCAATCGTAACCGGAGGAATGTCGAAAAATTGAGCCGGGTAGCTGTGTTGCCATGTCGGAGTTTCCTGTTGGGGAAAGAGATTATCTACAATTCCCTTGAGGAGAGGCTCTTCTCTTGGCGGCGATGGACCAAGACATTTAAGTTTCTTGGTTACCAATTTATATGCAAAGCCCCAAGGATTACTATCTACTTCATCACAAACATTAAGAAAACACCTACGCTTGCTCCTACGAATTGCAATCTTCAACGCTTTCCTTTTATCCTTATATATTTGATGGTGTACACTATTCTCTAACCTACCTCTCGTTCGTGTATACTGCCTTCGGGCACTTATACACTCCGATCGCAAGCTAGCAATTTCATCATTCCACCAGTACACCGGGGGCTTATTTGGTGACCTTTTACGCTTTATCATAGCTACGTTACAGGCATTAGTGATATGACTTACTAATTGCACTGCCATATCTTCAGCTGAACCACTCAGTTCCATGTTCTCCATACAAGCTGCGAAGATATCCTTATCAAAGGTATTTACCTTCCATCCTGTCAAACCTCGTGCTTGTGCAATCACACGGGGCTGTTCATCTTGTACATCTATGATTATAGCGCTATGATCGCTATGAGTATAGATGTCGGATATTCTCCAGTTAACTTGGCTTGTGATGCTGCTACTGACAAATGTAATGTCAATTACCGATCCAGCATCACCCCTTCTGAAAGTTTGTTCAACTCCATTATTAATGAGTACAACACCCAATACAGAAAAGGCTTCCAAGAGTACTCTACCTCTTGTGTTTGTCAAGGGGCAGCCCCATTCAACAGCCCACGCATTGAAGTCACCCGCTATTGTGACAGGATTTCTTGTAACTGCATCTGTTACTATATTGTCAACTATTACTCGAAAGTCCTCTATAGAATACCTAGGGGGAATATAGCAACTGTATAGTGTGATGCCAGAGACAGTGGCTCGGGCATATCCACATTCTGATGTTATTTTATCTCGTATTGTTAGCGTGCTGGTGTTCCATATCGCCGATGTGTCCGTATTATCGGAAACCCAATTTACAGATCCCATGTTCCGATATGGCTCACTCAGCACAGCGACATCTACATTTAAATCTCGAACGCTTTGCTTAAGAAGCTCTTGAGCTGCCTGGCAATGGTTGAGATTTAACTGTAATATACGCATTTTGATGCCTTAAGTTTTGCTTTAAACCCTAAGTTTCTGTAGAGCTCTTCTGTAGTATGGACAAACTGCACATCCGGTGACATGGTCACTAGCGGTGTTTGTTCCATTCCTACAAAGCAAGCACGACGGTTTATTGGAACAAATTCCAATTTTGTGGCCAGTTTTGCCACACCGTAAGCAGTTTTTAGAAAGGTCCTGCCCCCTACAGTTTGCTGCTCTATGTCCATAATCAAGACATTTATAGCACATTCTTGGTGTTACCTTTTCGCGTATTCTGCAAACAACCCAACCAATACGTATCTT
>OY101450.1:55863549-55948549 GCA_956483635.1 Panzeria rudis
AAATGAATAAATGTGTTTAATTGATTTATAAATTTAAATTTGTGTGAAAAATTAAAAATAAAGTAACTAATTATACAAAAGTAGTACATGTTAGCTCGATGAGCATTTGCATAAAATGAAATCTTATCGGAAAAGTAAAATTACGTCTTCACCTAGTATGAGATTAAGAGAAAATTCGACATTTTGATTTTAGTATTCTGCCGACGTTTTCTCTCATGTTATCTCAAAGTTAATGTCTCGTGAAGACGCTGTGTTATAAATCGCCATGTCACCAAATCGAAAATTAAGCCGCAGAAAAGTTTTAAACGCGCCACGTTTGCGAGAAATCGCCACATCTGACAGCCCTGCACGCACACGGAAAGAAAAGATATGGTTGTGGCATGGTTGCGTCAGCAATGACATGTTTACCGACACAGTTTTTGAATGTTGCAAATAACTTATTATTGTATTACATGACTGTGAACCTTATACTATATTCACACTGCTATAGTTTAACGTGTTTCGGCAAATATTTTAAGAAACTAAACAAAGTTGTTCCAGACTACAACATTATAAACTTTCTGTTTACATCATGACGAATTCATAAAAGGTGGTAGCAAACCGGCAGCTAAAAATTTTTTTCGTGTCCTAAATATTAATAATTTTGCAAAGTTATTAATTAGAATTTTACATGTGTATGTACATTTTTCTATTTGAATTGAAAACTTGAACCAAAAACGAGGTTTTTAATACTTTTAAGCCAACACAAATCATAATTTTCAGAATACGGTGTTTGTTGTTATAGAAATGCTACAACCTTTTTTAATTTCGACTTTGTTACATATTTTGCCGCCATTACAAACTGTGTTCAATAAGCACTAAAATCAAAAAATTAACTGAACATACATCAAGAAGTACTTGGAACCCTGCCTTGTACTGGTTTTTGAATGAGTTTAATTTCGAAACACGTAAATATTTTGACAATTGAGTATATAGGAAAACATCTAAAAATTAACGTGTTTGGCTCGTAAACACTTAAAATTGCCATAAACAAGTTAGTGTGAATTGCCTATTAATTAGTTTAAGGCAAAAAAACTAATGTTTACATTTAATCACGAAATTATTAGATTTCATGAAAATTGACACATGGTTGGCTTGAACAATGTATATTGTTGAAAAAATGTTGACTACAATCATGGTTTATTTAAAAATTCAACAACAGAATGGTTCTATAATAATAAAATATCGTTTTTATCTATACTATTTTGTTTGCAATAAAGCTATGGTTATAAAACAGACATGGGTCTCGGCTTCCAAAAAAGTTTTTGTTCTATCCCTTCGTTGAATGCTTTTTGTTAGTTTTGTTTTACTTGACAACGTTTGGTTTATTTTTGTGAGCGGTTGGTGTGAAAAAATAAAAAAATTAAAATAACAAAAAGTGATATATTCCGGCAATTAATGTTCGGCCATGTTCTGAAGACCATTTAGTTTTGAAATATCAACATTTCAAAAGCGAAGAAAAGTGTTCTTTAATCGGACAATTTAGTGCATTCGTAGCTTTGTTCGGATAAAATATGTGAAATATCTGAAACACAAAAAGCAACTGAAAACCTCCAATAAGTAAGCTTTTTAGTTGCATTCTATCCTGAAAGTTGCCGATTTCACAACGAAATGTTTATCAGAACATGCTCGATTGTAAACATAACAAGTGTTAACAAATATGTATGTATCTATGTGAAAATAGATAATAATTTTTATTTCAGATTCAACACACTGACCAGTTGAAAAATTTTGTTTTTTATTTAAATTACAATAATAAAATTTCTTAGCTCCTGTCAATTTTTTAATCAACTTATGGTTAAGAAAACAATAAATATATGATTATATAGAACAATATATATGGCTATTTAGAACCATTTATATGGTTAATTTTACCATATATATGGACATTTCAGACCATATTTTGTAATTTGGAACAATATATATGCTTGTTTTGAACCATATACATGGTTGCTTGAACCATGGGTATGGATTTTTTAACCATTTATATGGTTATTTCAAACCATTTATTGTAATTTTGAACCATATATATCGTTGTTTTGAAACATACATATGGTTGCTTGAACCATGTATATGGTTGTTTTAAACTATATATATGGTTGTTTTCAACCATATATTCAATCATAGTATGTTGCTCTTTGATTATGCTTGCCTCAACCATGTTTTTTTCTTTGTGTGCAGCTTATACAGTTTTATATTACGAATGAGAGAACAAAACGAATCTCAAGAGTACATCCATACATTTACTCCTTTGAATTCCTCACGCCTTTTACCTAGTAAGAATTGCAGCGACAATAATCGCACAGTGTAAATGCAGTCTAACATATATGTATGCAACATATTTCTCAGAATTAGAATTGTCGTTCAGATGCATGTTGCTTAACCTATTAAAGCCCGAGCCATGATCCCACGCCTCTCACGCCTTTTACCTAGTAAGAATTGCAGCGACAATAATCGCACAGTGTAAATGCAGTCTAACATATATGCAACATATTTCTCAGAATTAGAATTGTCTTTCAGATGCATGTTGCTTAACCTATTAAAGCCCGAGCCATGATCCCACTGAGCTATAATGATAAAACTTTTAAAATTTAATTGTTCATACCTAAATAAGAAAGAAAACAATTTTTAGGCAAATCGGATCATTGTGAGCCCAGATAACATCCGTTGCGAAATTGCAACGTTGGGCCTTAACGGTATAAAAATTAAACACATGTGTGAACATGTTAAATTTAAATATTTTATTCATGTCTTTAAAAAAAAGTAAAAAGATATACATTTTATATTTAATTCAATTGCGTACGTATTCATGTACCTCATTTAAACTTTCCTTCTATTGGGAAGTGCTGGTACCGTCTTCACTTGTTGGTGCAGGCTTAACGCCAAATTCCAAATCACCTGGCAATTTTCATTCCGTTCCGAAGATAATTTTAGCAGGTGTTCGTGATGTTGAGTGATGCACAGCTATATACCAATAAAAATTTGGGAATATGCTCATCCCAGACCTTTTGATGCACGAGTACTATTTTTGGCAAGTACTCCTCTTGGGTACGATTAAATCTCTCTACCATGTCATCAGACTGTGGTATATACATACTTATCGCCATTTACTAAAATAGTCCATTACCACAAGAACATAACGAATTCCGGCCTCGCTTACGGGGAGAGGAACTGCTACATCCACTGCTATTCGCACAAATGGTGCACCCGAGTTGTATTGTTGCAGCTGTCCTCGACTTTTTCTAACTGGACCTTTTGCTGCTATGCACTGTGGGCAGTTTGCTATCCAGTCCGCTATGGCTTGCTGACATCCAACCCAACAAAAACGCAGTTTTAGCTTCTCAAGCGTCTTTGTCACGACAAGATGGCCGCCACTATGACAATTGTGGAATTCTTGCAAAGCCTTATTCATCTTGGAGGATGGCACAACTATTAGGTTGGAAAGCCGTTGTGCCATCTGCACTTTCCCATACGCGGTACAAGCACCCGTTTATCAGCTTCAGGCTGTTCCACTGAGCAAATATATAAACTACCGTTACTTACACTATGACGCCACTCAAAATTGTAAAACACTTACACCGCTTTCGCACCAGCAAAGTTTACTTTGCCAAGTTTTAGTTCAGCCGGTAGAAAGACAGGGAGAGACATACTTCATCTCTCTGTCTTTCTATCGGCTGAATTAAAACTTTGCAAAGTAAACTTTAATAGTGCGAAAGCGGTGTTTAATAACAACAGCTAACGCAGGGTTCACACAGGGCAATTTTTATTGCTTTTAATTCAGACGCGAGAAAGACAGAGAAAGCAACACAGTTTTTCTCTGTCTTTCTCCCAACTGAATTAAAAGTTGCGCAGCAAAAATTGTCCTGTGTGAACCCCTTCTAACAATTAACATACACATATATTTTTATTATGCTGTTTTAAAAAGCAAGAGATTGTATAAATATGTTTGCATTTGATAATTTTATGTAATTTTTATATCGTTATTGCCCAGTGTTGCGTTTTCGCATCACGGATATATCCAAACATAAAGATAGCGGCAAATGTCTCAGATGATTAGATTTTTCAGTAGAAATAATAATCTTCGTATGTTAGCTACCTTCGTCAAAAATTTGAGATAGGTACATTATATATTACTTTATTTTATTAAACAATTTCCAAAAGTACCCAAAAAACAAGAAAAATTTAAATACAATTTTTTTATAAAAAAAAATATTTATAATACAAACCCAAAGACAGGTCGATTAAATATTAAGGGCCTAATTCTCTAAAACACGTCACGAAAGTGAAATTCATATAGCAAACAATAACAAAATTACTCAATTTCTATAAATTTGTTTTTGTTTTTCATACAAATTCTTCACCGAATAAACACATAAAAAATTTGGGCTTTGCTTTACCTTTCATAATTTTTAAAATTTGTATGAAAACAAAACCAAATTTATAAAATTTGAGTAATTTTGTTATTGTTTCACTTTCGTGACGTGTTTTATGAAATTAGACCCTAAGTTAAATTTTATTTCACTCTGCTTTATTACAATGTCAGGTAAGCACAAAATGCCTGAGGCGAGGTTTAAGACATAGACTATTTAATATAATATATTCCCAATTACAGTGTTTTGTTTAATTCGCTTGTTTCTGACGTACCATGGGGCTGCTGTAATCGTACGGAGTATTTTATTTTGTCGCCTTTGAATTTTTTTCTACATTTGATGCCGAGGCAGTGCCCCATAACTGGATACCGTAGAGCCATATTGGTTTTATAATCGAGTTGTATAGAAGAAGTTTACAATCTAGGGTTGGAGTAGAGTTCCTTCCAATGAGCCAATTCATTTGAACTGCTTTTAATTTCATTTGGGTCACCTTTACATATATGTGGGACTTCCATGTTAGACGACGTTCAAGATGAACACCGAGATATTTTACTTCAGTGTGTTGAGGTATAGTTTGGTTATATATTTGTATAGGCAGATTTCTCTGTATAATGTAAAGGTAATGTGTAGACATTTTTGCTCGCTAATTTTAATTCCCCATTGTTTTAGCCATTATTCCAACTGGTGTATATGCTCTTGCAGTTTGCGGGAAGCTTCTATTAACTTTTGTGAACACTTAGAAACGCTGTATCATCAGCGTATAACAATTACACTGTGTTAGTCGAAAATTCCGGCAAATGTTCTGATAGTTGAGCTTATATAATTTGGGGGCAAGGAATTAAATGGCGTTCACCGTTTTGTCAGAGTGTTTCCGAGAGCCGAGCTACCGAGATATTGGTACTTTAATATTTTTCTTTGGGTACCTTATTATTCATTTAGGATCGATCTTTTATGCAAATTATGTAAGCAGAAAACGGTTATATCCTTTTGTTTACATTATATACGATATAACACAGCAATACGCCATCCATTTTATTAATTTTTCCAGCCATTATTGATGCTTTTCTTAATTTTTTACAGTTTTCTTATATTTTCTTACTGTTATTATATTTATTACTGAATTGTTTTTTACTCAAAATCAAGTCAAAAATAAAACATATCGTCAGTGCGTGCTATACATATATAAAATATTCGAACATGATATTCGAATATATGTATAGGCATTGAAAATTATGTGAACATAATTTAAATATCAATATCTGGAAAACTCGAGCCAATCTGAAAAACGGTGAACGCCACTCCATTGTTTGGCTAAAAGTTATATAAGATCAACTATCAGAAAATTTGCAAAAAAAAAAACAAGTTCGAAAGCCGAACACAGTGTTTTCAAAACAGAAATTCTCGCTCCTGCTCCAGTAATATTTCTTACTTGGAAGTTTATGATACCCCATAAAAAGTGCATGACGACGAATGAAACTCTGGGTGGCATGCGACTGGACTGGAATATAATAATTTTCGTTACATCTGCAATAAAGGAAAGAAAGTATATATGCCGTGGTTTTAATAGTACTTTAAAATAGTCCTGCTACAGGTTCTTCTGGCAAGGAAAACTTGGCAATATTTGTCTCGTGGTTTCTTGGCTTCCAATGGCGATTAGGCTGGGCACCAATACTTTTAAAGCTATCGCTAGGTGCTATTTGGATTATTTTCTAAGTTTAAGTTTCACCATCAACTTCCAAATTATAGCTGTATCATTTTGGCACTATTTCAAACAATTGTTTTTTCGAATTTTATTATGATTTAAAATTTTTTAATGCACTACATAGTAAAAAAACTTTAATTATATTTTTCCTGTTATTTTTAGCGGGCAGGTATCAATTTAAATCACATGTTATGTGCTGCTGAATCAGATCCCTTTCAAGGTGACAACTATCGTATAGCCGCTGTGATACATGAGTCATTCCTTTGTCCAATTTTAAACAAATTAACGGTTTTAATATTTAGTACACCAGAAAGTATACAGCAATATGGTTTGAAAACGTCTAACATTCGACAAACTAAAAATTCAAGTCATCAACAACACTATTCAAAGTTAACAACAGCTACAACAATAAACCAAACACAACAACCGCCCATTAGTGAAACTACATACTTTTCAGGTGATAGAATAACTTCAACACAACTGATACATCGTAAATCAAATTCCTTAGATTATCAACAACATCATTTACCACAACATCCATCGCTTCAACAGCACGATGAAAATAAGGAGTGTTTGCTTAAAAGCGATTATGTACAAGAACCAGATAATTTGGATGTTAAAGATCCTTCTATAAGGGCCACAGCAGCAGCAACTATTACCGCTGAGTATACAATGCCTACAACTAAAATTGATTAGTATTTAAAGCAATTTCAAAGAGCATCACTGAAAGTCCGACCGATCTTTGAAATTAATAAAAGACTAATTTCTTTATGTGTTAATATTATTTCGAGTGAAATGACTTTAAAAGTTATTTTTCAACAACTACATTTTGTAGTATTTGCTCAAAAATTTTAAAAATTTTAAGCCAAGGCAAACTCATTCAAGAAATTACATTTTCACTGCTTCCAAAGTATTATTTTGAAAACATGCAAGTGATAAATAAAAAAAAATAAAAAATTTATTTTGCTATAGCAATAATTTGTAAATCGACTATAATTTTTGCAAATACTAACTGCCGATGCCACTTAAAATTCAATGGCCCATAATCACAGTCACACCCTAAAGTAGAATTGGTTACAAAATAACTTTTAATTGAAAACATGTTGTAAACTATTTTCTTACTATAGTCAAAATGTAAGTATGTTTTAACTTGAACCAGCTTGAAGTGGGTGAAATATAAAATGCATAAAATGTTTTCATACAAACTGTAACAAAATATAAGGAAATGGCATTTCTGCTAAGCTGGCTTTGCTCATTGTCAGAAAATAAAAGAAAAAGATAAAATGAAACACAAACTGTAGCAAAAATTAAACAAATAATTATTATGTGCTGTGAAATAAAAGTATAAATGCGTTTACAATAGAAAAACATAATTTATTTATTTATATTACAGTAGAGTCCCGATAATTCCTAATCTCAAGGGGCCAGTAGCGCGATTCGTTGAAATAAATATAACGAAAATTTATCGAATTTGCTATTTAAGCTATCTTTACATGGTAATACAAAGTATTAAAGACTTTGTAGAATCCAAATATTATGAAATTCTCTTCGTGCCTAAAAAAAGAGAACAAAAGTCTGTTGTAAGTATTTTTCATGTTTACACCTCTGGTATGATGATAATACTAAGTTTCTAAAATGGTTTAGAAAATAAACATTTACCGAACGCTTGTCAGATTTTGTATCCGTATTCTCTCCTACTCAATACATTTTGGATTTACATGATAAGACTTTTTCATTTTTAGACATGTCGTAATACATGTATTACCATGTAAAGACACCTTTGGTAACATTTATAACGATATTCGGTTAACTAACGACAATAATTTTTCTATTGTTAACGAATAGACAAGAGTCAGCTGTGCAGCCGTAGCACGTACTTTATGCCAACAACTAGAGTTATTATTCTACAACAATATAGAAACATATAAACACTTTTCTGTATAAATAACAATATTTCTATTATTTAGACAAGTATTTTAATACTTATTTCTCAAACTTAAAAAAAATTATCTGTGCACTGTTTGGCATGGACAAATTCGTTTGTTTTTTTTTGAGTTTATTGGAGTTTACTCCTTTAGAATCGATTTTATATTAGGAGTAAAAACGTGATTAAAAAATTTGAACATGTAATCAAAACTCTAGGGTACTTCCTGAAGCCCTGGAAGACTAAAATTTGGTATGTAGGCCAGCAATCGCATACAAATATGGAAAAATCAAGAAAGGGGAAACTTTCCCCCCTTCAACCTTTTAAAAAGGGGGTGCATATTTGACATGTAACCAAAATTCTAGGATACTTCCTGAAGTCCTAGGAAACTGAAAGTTGGTATATATAGGCTTTCGCTCCACAAATCCGTCGTAAATGGGGTGAATATTTTTTTGACAAACACGGCCCGCTTAGCCATTAGCTTGTCTGCGGAAAACACCCAGGGTCTAATGCGGGAATCGAACCCACAACCTCTGGACTGACAGGCTAGCATCACTACCACTCAGCCACAGGGGCAAATCTAATCAAAATACTACGGTATTCCTGAAGCCCTAGAAGATTGAATTTTTTTCTTTTTTAAAAACGAACACACATGCTGCTTAAGCCTTTTCGGCTTTTCTGCAGCAACATCCATGGTCTTGGCATGAATCGAACCTGCGACCCCCGGCTAATAGTCTAGCACACTATCCACTACACTACAGGGGTACCCATGTTGGTATATAGGCTAGCAGTTGTATAAAAACCACGGAAACATTAAGAAACCAGAAATTTTAGCCCTCCAGCCATTCCCAAAACGGATGTATATTTTTACAAACTGCACATAAAGAAAAGTTACTTACAGAATTCTAAAAATATTTAAGTTTGGTATATAGGCTACATTGGTGACTTCCAAAACATCAAACAAAAAATTTGCTTAATGCACTAGTCAGCAAAGTTTTGCGAGTTTTCGCCATTTCCATAAATTGTGTGTTTTCCAAGATATTCTTGTTCTCAACAGTGAGCTTTTCACTGCTTTGGATTTTTCCAAATAAAATTGAACTAACAATAAGTAATCAAATCTTAACTATAAAATGTTAATTTTTAAGTTCAGCCAATGCCTGACAAAAATATTTGTTTCAGCGGTTGGTTCTTTGGTTGTTTACGTCTCTCGTGTTCGGCTGAGAGCAAGAGTGTCCCTCCTTCTCAGCCGAGTGTGGCCTCTAAAGTTAATGATGTTTCGGGGCTAGGGGATTTGGGTGCAACTCGATTTTTTTTTATGTATCTTGTCTCGTGTTCGGAAAACACTATCTTAACCAGCGCCACATCTAGATCTTTATGAATTCGCTAGTTTCTGACATACCATGGGGCTGCTGTAGTCGTACGGAGTATTTTATTTTGTCGCCTTTGAATTTGTTCTACATTTGATGCCAGGACAGTGCCCCATAACTGGATGCCGTACGACCATATTGGTTTTAGAATGGAGTTGTATAGAAGAAGTTTACAATCTAGGCTTAAAGCAGCGTTCTTTCCAATGAGCCAATTCATTTAAGCTGCTTTTAATTTCATTTGGGTCACCTTTGCATTTATGTGGGACTTCCATGTTAGACGACGATCAAGATGAACACCGAGATATTTTACTTCAGTCTGTTGAGGTATAGTTTGGTTATTTATTTGTAAAAGTAGTGTGTAGGTATTTTTGTTCGGTTATTTTTATCCGCCATTGTTTTAGCCATGGTTCCAACTGGGGTATATAATCTTGCAGTTTGCGGGAAGCTTCTTGATGGCTTTTGTGAACACTTAGGAAAGCTGTATCATCAGCGAATGTTGATACAAATGTGTATGTTGCTGCTTACCCGTAAGCCAGAGGCATATATCAGATATAATACAGGACCGAGGATGCTGCCTTAAGGAACTCCGGCTTCAATGGGTTGCACAGGGCTAAGAAAATTACCTTCTTTAACAACAACTTTTCGCTCAGTTAAGTAGCTTTCTAAGTTTAAGGATGTTTTCAGGTATGTTTTGCTTTAGCTTATATATTAAACCTTCGTGCCATACTTTATCAAATGCCTGAGAAACATCGATGAAGAGCGCAGAACAGTATTTCTTTTCTTCGAAGGTTTTTCTAACCACGTTCACGAGTCTATGTGTTTGTTCAATCGTGCTATGTTGTCTCCTAAAACCGAATTGGTGGTCTGGAATGCATCCAATACGATTTAGTATGGGTGTTAGCTTACTCATGAGTAGCTTTTCAAATAGTTTTGACATGTTAGATAATAGGCTTATAGACCTATAGGATTCCACCTTCGTATGATCTTTACATGGCTTAGATATCATGGTAATCAGCGAAACCTTCCATTCTGCGGGATAGCAACTGAGGCGCAAAATACTGTTAAAAATGAATAGAATTATCCGTTTTGCAGTATAGGGTAGCTCTAAGAGCATTTTATTGCTTATTTTATCAGCGCCTGGAGCTTTTTTCGAATTTAAGCCCGCAATGCAGTGTTCAATCTCACGAATATTGAACCCCAAAGTAACATCATGTATAGCGAGGACTGATGGCAGCTCAACTACAGTATTAGACGTATTTGGCATAAATACTTTCTGCAAGTGGTTTACAAACATAGTACCTTTTTCAGCGTCAGTTCTTGTCCAGTCTTCATTTGAAGCTTGTAATGGAGGCTTATATATCACTGGTCTTTTGAGGCCTCGGGCTGCTCTCCATAGCGAATAGTCTGTTTGAGGTGTTGCGTCGAGCCCATTCAGAAATTTTTTAAGAGAAGCGGTTTTTTGATATTCTAGTAGAGTTTTCAGCTGTTTCGTCCAATTCTTCAGCCTATATTTTAGCTGAGGGGATCTGTAGCGTTGCCATTCTCTACGAACTCTTCTTTTAATGGAATATTTTCTGAGCAATGAGCACTCAAATATTTTTTGTATTCCAACCAATTTATACGTGTGGTTGTCATCGTTAAATCACAAGTGAGTGAAGTAGTTGTATGTGAATGTATAGTGACAATAGTTGGTGAGTGATCTGAAGGCAAATCTAAAGATGCTTCAACTTGGATCACTTCGCGGGGCAAACCCTTTACCACTCCCAAAATCTACTATATTGATTTTCTGTAACAGAGTACCTGGGAGGAGAGTAAAATGATGAAATCATCTGGTTTTGACGAAAAGCTTCAATGCAGATGTTAGTTGCTTGAAGATAGTCTTCACAATGATCACTCATTAAGTAGTGTTTTAATCGCGATTTTATTAGTATAGCCGAACCACTACAAGCTCTACTTTGGGGGTACTTTGTGTCGTAGACAGTATATCTGTTGATTTTAAAAAAGCTTCTAGCCGTCAAATGCGTCTCAGAGATAAGATAAGTCGACGATTTGAAAAGTTTGAATTTGATTTGCTTTTGGTTAGTATCGCAAGTAAAAGCAGATGCTTTTGCAAGTTGAAACCAGTCTCAGTCGAAGAAGCAAAAACTCTAGCTTTTAGAAGTTTTCTGCAAATTCTGTCAACTATTTTGTGGTTTTTCTTACGTGTAAGACAAGAAGCAAACACAAAAAGCACTTCAGAAGCAAAATCAAATGAAAAGTAAACCATTGAAGTTTTTTAAACTGGTTCTCAATACAGTTTCAATTATTTTTTTAAAAAAAATTTAAACATATCCGAGACAAAAAATATTTTTAGATGTTTTTTGCCTTTAACAGTTTAAGCGGTTTTCCCTAGTATGAGATTAAGAGAAAATTCTACATTTTGTTTTTAGTATTCTGCCGGCGTTTTTTTCTCATGTTATCTCAAAGTTAATGTCTCGCGAAGACGCTGTGTTACGGCGCAGACACGAGATTTTATGTGACTTTTGAGACAACTTTTAAAACACCAAAATTAAGGTGTATACCATGATACAATAATATAGGTACATGCATTAGAAAATTTTTCTCATTAAGGTAGTCAAATTTGCATGTGAGTTGTCAAAAATTACATACTGAGCAACAACAAAATTCGTTGTAGACACAAACAAACACGTAAATACAAAACACAGCTGACGAGAATTTTTGTTAATGCATGTACCTGTATTATTGTATCATGGGTGTATACGAATTTATAGTATATTATCTCTCATTCCGCAGTGAAACCCTAATATGACTGTGCTACTAGTATACATATACAGCACAAAAAGCTCCATTTTAAAAATAAATTAAAAAGAGTGGCCAATGCAGCACAAAAAAGAGATTTTTATTTTCTTTAAGAAATGTATTATTTGACATATTGATTTAATTTTATTTTAAATGAAGTTTATTTGCTGATAGTTAAGCATTGTCTATATGCATTACATTGGCACTTTATCAAAAGCAAATACACTTAATTTGTTTTTTTCAGTAAAAATATGTTAAATTCTAACTGCATTCATCAAAGTTCCCAAAAACTAAAATTTTTCTTTAAAACATATGCAGAAGCAGTGACAAATATACAAGAAAATTCTATCGGGTAAATTTTGAAAAAATTTCAAGTAAATTTTCTTTGTCGCTTTGCTCCATTTCGACTTTTTGGCATATGGGCATTTCCATATCAGCGACATTTGTACGCCTGCAAAGCCACATTGGAGGACGGCGACTGAGCGTATTAGAGAACATGGAAATATACAAGCAAAAAATATTTGACGGAAGAATAATAAATGAACAAATAAACACTGCTTCAGACGTAATATTTGAACCGTTAAAATATTTTTACACAAAAGAAAACAATAGTCCAGGCAACGTAGTAGAAAATCAACAAGACAAAAGGTTTACCTAGAAACGTACAATTACGGATTATTACCTACGTAGGGATGAAACAACTGATAACTATAGAGCAGATTATAAACAAAATAATAAACACAAACATAATAGTTAGACGAAAGTAAGAGGAACAGGTAGCATGTAGAGACACACAAAAGCATATAGAGGCGAGAGAGAGAGAGAAATAGAGAGCAGAATACAAAAGGGATCAAGGAAGGAAGTTAGGTATACAAACGAATTATAAAAGAAACAACGGACAACAGAACAACCATTTAGTATTTAATAGAGCACTGAAGATGGCACATAGCCGAAACCGGTCTGTTTACAAACCAAATTTGACGTGGGATGACGGAAAATCGTTCCAAATATTTTTTTAATTTTGTTGATATTTGTATGTTTGAAATTTATCGATGTTTTGAACAATTTTTTCATTCAGCAGTATTTCATTTTTGTTAATATTTGGGATAACATTTTCTAGTACCAAATAGAAAAATTTTAAGCAAATCAATATTTTTTAGCTCAAGTGTATTAAAAAGGATTCGAAATTTTTATTAATTCACATTTTCATTAATTAATGAAAAATTAGTTTTATATAATACCTAAAAATTCATTTTGAACGCCCCGTTTCAGAATGTATGATTAAGAGTTAACGTGGACTTTAACGGCAAGTTTTCTGTGGCGAAGTTTCCGTTAAAGTCCATGTTAACTCTTAATCGTACATTGCGAAAAGCACCGCAAAAAATATACATTTCGTGAAATACTTTTTGTACAACTAAGT
The DNA here is from genome assembly GCA_956483635.1 of Panzeria rudis. Taxonomy (NCBI): domain Eukaryota; kingdom Metazoa; phylum Arthropoda; class Insecta; order Diptera; family Tachinidae; genus Panzeria; species Panzeria rudis. The sequence continues at coordinate 55,877,171 of OY101450.1, forward strand.
ATGGGCTGGTGCCGTAAGGAATTTTTTATTAAAACCAATACTAGCACATTCTTAGACTTAGGTTTTTGGCAGCAGACTTAGGTTTTTGAAGTTTTAGTTGACTATCTACTTACCTATGGTACATACTAGAGATGTGCGCGTAAGTGAGTTTTCGCTCACGATCACGAAAAGAATATTTTTTCACGCACGCTCACGCACAGCAATTTTTAAGAATCTCGCGATCACGCACGCTCACGATCAATATTGATTTTATCACGCACGCTAACACACGACAAATACTTATGCTTTCACGATATGTACTTATTTTTGTATATCCCAGAAAACATAATATGTTTAAAGTTTGAAAAAATTTTTAGTGTTCATATGAAAACGAGTTTTTGGCCGAATGAAATAATATACATGTCTGATTCTCATTTACCAATTTAATTAATAGAAATATGAGAATGTAGGATCCATGTTATAGTTCTCGCCTCATTCAATGAATCCTGATATCAAGTTATATTTCTCAATTTTTAAAAATTTTTGTGTATTGAGCGTTACATTTTCTTTCACGGTTGTTCTGGGAATGATTTTTGCTTAAAAAAATACACCACAAAAAGTGAATACAGGGTTTTAAAGCAATTTATATTTACTCGCTAAAGAAATTAAAGTCGCAGGATGAAATTAAAAGTTATAACCATTTTTTTAATTTTGACTTGGGTTTATATAGAAAAGTAAAAAAATTAGTATTTTTGAAAGTCATTCTTTACAAAGAGTTATACATGAGCAAAAAGCTAGCCTGCAAATGAGACCAAGTTTAATAAAATAGACCGACAATGGTTAAAGTAATGCAAATTCCAATAATTATTCGTACCAAAATGAGACATTTTTCGAAAATATAACAACCCACAGTGCGGTAGAATCAACATTTTTGAACGCAGATCAGAAATTTCTTAACGGATAATGCTCTTTATATCGTTTCTGTCTTTCCGCTGTTGTTAACTTTTTCTTATCGTCCTAAAATTTGTAGATAAACTATTAGGGAATTCACAATGTGTATTTTAAAATTGGGAAATAGCAATATCGTTACACCTTAAAATTTCATTGTGAGCAACGATACAAAGCACAGCATATTAAAGTAATAAAAGTAACGACGAAGTTTGCCGAATATATCTCACTATTTACATGTAGAGAACACGAACTCAAAATAAACAACAAACAACACAAGCACGTTAGTGCTTGGTATCTATCAAGGTAGATTGAACAGGTACCACTACAAGAACAGCTGTTTTAGTAAATTTGAGAATGTGTGCGTCTCACAGACAATAGATTTTGACACATGTCTGGGATTTTTCTATCAACAACGGGCATGTGTTAGTAAATTTGAGAGAGGTTATGAATGTGTGCGACTCACAGATAATGGATTTGACATATTTCTGGGGTATTTCTACTAACAAAATACATGTGTTTTTTGGTGTTTTATTTGTTTTAGTTATGGTGGTACCTGTAATGAATATGCCTTGGTACCTATCAACATGCCATGGAAAAACCCATACACTTAAGCCACACACAAGTTCCCTATTTAAAATATTGCCACATTGAAAAAAACATGCTTCTTGGACGTTTAAACTTGCCAACAGAGACTTGCGCCGAACCAGCTATTAGCCGGCCTAGCCAGCCGCCGACGATTTTCGATAGCGGCCGCCGCCGATAGTTTTTCGGCTAAGATCGGCTAAAAATTAGCCGCTGATTTATATTTTTCATTTCATGAAATGCTTACGTAAGTGAAGAAAACAACCTGGCATCACCTGCAACCTTTTTTTGTATGTATACGAAAACACGTAAGTGAAGAAAACAACCTGGCATCACCGGAAACCTTTTTTTTTGTAAAGAAAAAAAAGGTTGTTTTCTTCACGATATCGTTTTCTTCACGGATATTATGAAAACTAACGTTTTAGCAACTTTTTTTCCAGGAAACAGAAAAAATGTAAACAAAGATTGAACAAAAATTGGTCAAATTAAAACGTTAATAACAACATGATTTTTAATTAAATTTTAAATAAATAAATCGTTATGTGTAACAACAAAAGCCCTAGAACCTAGTTATATGAATGTCACTAAAATATTACAGCGATATTTTGCAAAGGCCATACTAGCCAATAATTATGGTTTTTCCTTAATAACTCAAGAACTAGACTTCGTGCGAACACGGGGCTAGCCGCAATTGAAAGGGGAAAAAATTACAGCAAAAATAGATGTTGTCATAACTCGGGTAACTTTTTCAACAAAGTTATAGGCGCAGCAAACTTTTTTATAAAAATGAAAAGGCGCTAAAAAAAGTTTTCTATTAACTCAAAAACTACACTTCCTGCACACATGGCGCTACCCGCAATCGAAAGAGGACAAAAAAGTAAAGAGATAATGGGTATCATCATAGCCCGGGTCACTCTTGTGACCAAGTTATAGGCACAGCAACCTTTTTAAAAATTAAAAAGTGGTAACAAAATTCAATTTTAGTTTTCTTCTGATAGCTCCGACACTAGACTTCATGCACACATAACGCTACCCGCAATCGAAAGAGGACAAACAACTAAGAGATAATGGGTCTCATCATAAACCTGGTCACTTTTGTGACCAAGTTATAGGCACAGCAACCTTTTTAAAAATTAAAAAGTGGTAAAAAACTCAATTTTAGTTTTCCACTGATAGCTCCGAAACTAGACTTCGTGCACACATGGCGCTACCCGCAATCGAAAGAAGACAAAAAACTAAAGAGATAATGGGTGTCGTCATAGACCGGGTTACTTTTGTGACTAAGTTATAGGCACAGCAACCTTTTTAAAAATTAAAAAGTGGTAAAAAATTCAATTTTAGTTTTCTACTGATATCTCCGAAGCTAGACTTCGTGCACACATGGCACTAGCCGCAATCGAAAGAAGACAAAAAATTAAAGAGATAATGGGTGTCATCATAAACCGGGTTACTTTTGTGACTAAGTTATAGGCACAGCAACCTTTTTAAAAATTAAAAAGTGGTAACAAAATTCAATTTTAGTTTTCTTCTGATAGCTCCGAAACTAGACTTCATGCACACATAACGCTACCCGCAATCGAAAGAGGACAAAAAACTAAGAGATAATGGGTGTCATCATATACCGGGTCACTTTTGTGACCAAGTTATAGGCACAGCAACCTTTTTAAAAATTAAAAAGTGGTAAAAAATTCAATTTTAGTTTTCTACTGAAATGCGTCTCAGAGATAAGATAAGTCGACGATTTGAAAAGTTTGAATTTGATTTGCTTTTGGTTAGTATCGCAAGTAAAAGCAGATGCTTTTGCAAGTTGAAACCAGTCTCAGTCGAAGAAGCAAAAACTCTAGCTTTTAGAAGTTTTCTGCAAATTCTGTCAACTATTTTGTGGTTTTTCTTACGTGTAAGACAAGAAGCAAACACAAAAAGCACTTCAGAAGCAAAATCAAATGAAAAGTAAACCATTGAAGTTTTTTAAACTGGTTCTCAATACAGTTTCAATTATTTTTTTAAAAAAAATTTAAACATATCCGAGACAAAAAATATTTTTAGATGTTTTTTGCCTTTAACAGTTTAAGCGGTTTTCCCTAGTATGAGATTAAGAGAAAATTCTACATTTTGTTTTTAGTATTCTGCCGGCGTTTTTTCTCATGTTATCTCAAAGTTAATGTCTCGCGAAGACGCTGTGTTACGGCGCAGACACGAGATTTTATGTGACTTTTGAGACAACTTTTAAAACACCAAAATTAAGGTGTATACCATGATACAATAATATAGGTACATGCATTAGAAAATTTTTCTCATTAAGGTAGTCAAATTTGCATGTGAGTTGTCAAAAATTACATACTGAGCAACAACAAAATTCGTTGTAGACACAAACAAACACGTAAATACAAAACACAGCTGACGAGAATTTTTGTTAATGCATGTACCTGTATTATTGTATCATGGGTGTATACGAATTTATAGTATATTATCTCTCATTCCGCAGTGAAACCCTAATATGACTGTGCTACTAGTATACATATACAGCACAAAAAGCTCCATTTTAAAAATAAATTAAAAAGAGTGGCCAATGCAGCACAAAAAAGAGATTTTTATTTTCTTTAAGAAATGTATTATTTGACATATTGATTTAATTTTATTTTAAATGAAGTTTATTTGCTGATAGTTAAGCATTGTCTATATGCATTACATTGGCACTTTATCAAAAGCAAATACACTTAATTTGTTTTTTTCAGTAAAAATATGTTAAATTCTAACTGCATTCATCAAAGTTCCCAAAAACTAAAATTTTTCTTTAAAACATATGCAGAAGCAGTGACAAATATACAAGAAAATTCTATCGGGTAAATTTTGAAAAAATTTCAAGTAAATTTTCTTTGTCGCTTTGCTCCATTTCGACTTTTTGGCATATGGGCATTTCCATATCAGCGACATTTGTACGCCTGCAAAGCCACATTGGAGGACGGCGACTGAGCGTATTAGAGAACATGGAAATATACAAGCAAAAAATATTTGACGGAAGAATAATAAATGAACAAATAAACACTGCTTCAGACGTAATATTTGAACCGTTAAAATATTTTTACACAAAAGAAAACAATAGTCCAGGCAACGTAGTAGAAAATCAACAAGACAAAAGGTTTACCTAGAAACGTACAATTACGGATTATTACCTACGTAGGGATGAAACAACTGATAACTATAGAGCAGATTATAAACAAAATAATAAACACAAACATAATAGTTAGACGAAAGTAAGAGGAACAGGTAGCATGTAGAGACACACAAAAGCATATAGAGGCGAGAGAGAGAGAGAAATAGAGAGCAGAATACAAAAGGGATCAAGGAAGGAAGTTAGGTATACAAACGAATTATAAAAGAAACAACGGACAACAGAACAACCATTTAGTATTTAATAGAGCACTGAAGATGGCACATAGCCGAAACCGGTCTGTTTACAAACCAAATTTGACGTGGGATGACGGAAAATCGTTCCAAATATTTTTTTAATTTTGTTGATATTTGTATGTTTGAAATTTATCGATGTTTTGAACAATTTTTTCATTCAGCAGTATTTCATTTTTGTTAATATTTGGGATAACATTTTCTAGTACCAAATAGAAAAATTTTAAGCAAATCAATATTTTTTAGCTCAAGTGTATTAAAAAGGATTCGAAATTTTTATTAATTCACATTTTCATTAATTAATGAAAAATTAGTTTTATATAATACCTAAAAATTCATTTTGAACGCCCCGTTTCAGAATGTATGATTAAGAGTTAACGTGGACTTTAACGGCAAGTTTTCTGTGGCGAAGTTTCCGTTAAAGTCCATGTTAACTCTTAATCGTACATTGCGAAAAGCACCGCAAAAAATATACATTTCGTGAAATACTTTTTGTACAACTAAGTATGGGCTGGTGCCGTAAGGAATTTTTTATTAAAACCAATACTAGCACATTCTTAGACTTAGGTTTTTGGCAGCAGACTTAGGTTTTTGAAGTTTTAGTTGACTATCTACTTACCTATGGTACATACTAGAGATGTGCGCGTAAGTGAGTTTTCGCTCACGATCACGAAAAGAATATTTTTTCACGCACGCTCACGCACAGCAATTTTTAAGAATCTCGCGATCACGCACGCTCACGATCAATATTGATTTTATCACGCACGCTAACACACGACAAATACTTATGCTTTCACGATATGTACTTATTTTTGTATATCCCAGAAAACATAATATGTTTAAAGTTTGAAAAAATTTTTAGTGTTCATATGAAAACGAGTTTTTGGCCGAATGAAATAATATACATGTCTGATTCTCATTTACCAATTTAATTAATAGAAATATGAGAATGTAGGATCCATGTTATAGTTCTCGCCTCATTCAATGAATCCTGATATCAAGTTATATTTCTCAATTTTTAAAAATTTTTGTGTATTGAGCGTTACATTTTCTTTCACGGTTGTTCTGGGAATGATTTTTGCTTAAAAAAATACACCACAAAAAGTGAATACAGGGTTTTAAAGCAATTTATATTTACTCGCTAAAGAAATTAAAGTCGCAGGATGAAATTAAAAGTTATAACCATTTTTTTAATTTTGACTTGGGTTTATATAGAAAAGTAAAAAAATTAGTATTTTTGAAAGTCATTCTTTACAAAGAGTTATACATGAGCAAAAAGCTAGCCTGCAAATGAGACCAAGTTTAATAAAATAGACCGACAATGGTTAAAGTAATGCAAATTCCAATAATTATTCGTACCAAAATGAGACATTTTTCGAAAATATAACAACCCACAGTGCGGTAGAATCAACATTTTTGAACGCAGATCAGAAATTTCTTAACGGATAATGCTCTTTATATCGTTTCTGTCTTTCCGCTGTTGTTAACTTTTTCTTATCGTCCTAAAATTTGTAGATAAACTATTAGGGAATTCACAATGTGTATTTTAAAATTGGGAAATAGCAATATCGTTACACCTTAAAATTTCATTGTGAGCAACGATACAAAGCACAGCATATTAAAGTAATAAAAGTAACGACGAAGTTTGCCGAATATATCTCACTATTTACATGTAGAGAACACGAACTCAAAATAAACAACAAACAACACAAGCACGTTAGTGCTTGGTATCTATCAAGGTAGATTGAACAGGTACCACTACAAGAACAGCTGTTTTAGTAAATTTGAGAATGTGTGCGTCTCACAGACAATAGATTTTGACACTTGTCTGGGATTTTTCTATCAACAACGGGCATGTGTTAGTAAATTTGAGAGAGGTTATGAATGTGTGCGACTCACAGATAATGGATTTGACATATTTCTGGGGTATTTCTACTAACAAAATACATGTGTTTTTTGGTGTTTTATTTGTTTTAGTTATGGTGGTACCTGTAATGAATATGCCTTGGTACCTATCAACATGCCATGGAAAAACCCATACACTTAAGCCACACACAAGTTCCCTATTTAAAATATTGCCACATTGAAAAAAACATGCTTCTTGGACGTTTAAACTTGCCAACAGAGACTTGCGCCGAACCAGCTATTAGCCGGCCTAGCCAGCCGCCGACGATTTTCGATAGCGGCCGCCGCCGATAGTTTTTCGGCTAAGATCGGCTAAAAATTAGCCGCTGATTTATATTTTTCATTTCATGAAATGCTTACGTAAGTGAAGAAAACAACCTGGCATCACCTGCAACCTTTTTTTGTATGTATACGAAAACACGTAAGTGAAGAAAACAACCTGGCATCACCGGAAACCTTTTTTTTTGTAAAGAAAAAAAAGGTTGTTTTCTTCACGATATCGTTTTCTTCACGGATATTATGAAAACTAACGTTTTAGCAACTTTTTTTCCAGGAAACAGAAAAAATGTAAACAAAGATTGAACAAAAATTGGTCAAATTAAAACGTTAATAACAACATGATTTTTAATTAAATTTTAAATAAATAAATCGTTATGTGTAACAACAAAAGCCCTAGAACCTAGTTATATGAATGTCACTAAAATATTACAGCGATATTTTGCAAAGGCCATACTAGCCAATAATTATGGTTTTTCCTTAATAACTCAAGAACTAGACTTCGTGCGAGCACGGGGCTAGCCGCAATTGAAAGGGGAAAAAATTACAGCAAAAATAGATGTTGTCATAACTCGGGTAACTTTTTCAACAAAGTTATAGGCGCAGCAAACTTTTTTATAAAAATGAAAAGGCGCTAAAAAAAGTTTTCTATTAACTCAAAAACTACACTTCCTGCACACATGGCGCTACCCGCAATCGAAAGAGGACAAAAAAGTAAAGAGATAATGGGTATCATCATAGCCCGGGTCACTCTTGTGACCAAGTTATAGGCACAGCAACCTTTTTAAAAATTAAAAAGTGGTAACAAAATTCAATTTTAGTTTTCTTCTGATAGCTCCGACACTAGACTTCATGCACACATAACGCTACCCGCAATCGAAAGAGGACAAACAACTAAGAGATAATGGGTCTCATCATAAACCTGGTCACTTTTGTGACCAAGTTATAGGCACAGCAACCTTTTTAAAAATTAAAAAGTGGTAAAAAACTCAATTTTAGTTTTCCACTGATAGCTCCGAAACTAGACTTCGTGCACACATGGCGCTACCCGCAATCGAAAGAAGACAAAAAACTAAAGAGATAATGGGTGTCGTCATAGACCGGGTTACTTTTGTGACTAAGTTATAGGCACAGCAACCTTTTTAAAAATTAAAAAGTGGTAAAAAATTCAATTTTAGTTTTCTACTGATATCTCCGAAGCTAGACTTCGTGCACACATGGCACTAGCCGCAATCGAAAGAAGACAAAAAATTAAAGAGATAATGGGTGTCATCATAAACCGGGTTACTTTTGTGACTAAGTTATAGGCACAGCAACCTTTTTAAAAATTAAAAAGTGGTAACAAAATTCAATTTTAGTTTTCTTCTGATAGCTCCGAAACTAGACTTCATGCACACATAACGCTACCCGCAATCGAAAGAGGACAAAAAACTAAGAGATAATGGGTGTCATCATATACCGGGTCACTTTTGTGACCAAGTTATAGGCACAGCAACCTTTTTAAAAATTAAAAAGTGGTAAAAAATTCAATTTTAGTTTTCTACTGATAGCTCCGAAATTAGAATTCGCGCACACATGGCGCTACCCGCAATCGAAAGAAGACAAAAAACTAAAGAGATAATGGGTGTCATCATAAACCGGGTTACTTTTGTGACTAAGTTATAGGCACAGCAACCTTTTTAAAAATTAAAAAGTGGTAAAAAATTCAATTTTAGTTTTCTACTGATATCTCCGAAGCTAGACTTCGTGCACACATGGCACTAGCCGCAATCGAAAGAAGACAAAAAACTAAAGAGATAATGGGTGTCATCATAGACCGGGTCACTTTTGTGACCAAGTTATAGGCACAACAACCTTTTTAAAAATTAAAAAGTGGTAACAAAATACAATTTTAGTTTTCTACTGATATCTCCGAAGCTAGACTTCGTGCACACATGGCACTAGCCGCAATCGAAAGAAGACAAGAAACTAAAGAGATAATGGGTGCCATAATAGACCGGGTCACTTTTGTGACCAAGTTATAGGCACAGCAACCTTTTTAAAAATTAAAAAGTAACAAAATTCAATTTTAGTTTTCTTCTGATAGCTCCGAAACTAGACTTCATGCACACATAACGCTACCAGCAATCGAAAGAGGACAAAAAACTAAGAGATAATGGGTGTCATCATATACCGGGTCACTTTTGTGACCAAGTTATAGGCACAGCAACCTTTTTAAAAATTAAAAAGTGGTAAAAAATACAATTTTAGTTTTCTACTGATAGCTCCGAAACTAGACTTCGTGCACACATGGCGCTACCCGCAATCGAAAGAAGACAAAAAGCTAAAGAGATAATGGGTGTCATCATAAACCTGGTTACTTTTGTGACTAAGTTATAGGCACAGCAACCTTTTTAAAAATTAAAAAGTGGTAAAAAATTCAATTTTAGTTTTCTACTGATATCTCCGAAGCTAGACTTCGTGCACACATGGCACTAGCCGCAATCGAAAGAAGACAAAAAACTAAAGAGATAATGGGTGCAATCATAGACCGGGTCACTTTTGTGACCAAGTTATTGGCACAGCAACCTTTTTAAAAATTAAAAAGTGGTAACAAAATTAAATTTTAGTTTTCTTCTCATAGCTCCGAAACTAGACTTCATGCACACATAACGCTACCCGCAATCGAAAGAGGACAAAAAACTAAGAGATAATGGGTGTCATCATATACCGGGTCACTTTTGTGACCAAGTTATAGGCACAGCAACCTTTTTAAAAATTAGAAAGTGGTAAAAAATTCAATTTTAGTTTTCTACTGATAGCTCCGAAACTAGACTTCGTGCACACATGTCACTAGCCGCAATCGAAAGAGGACAAAAAACTAAAGAGATAATTGGTGTCATCATAGACCGGGTCACTTTTGTGACCAAGTTATAGGCCCAGCAACCTTTTTAAAAATTAAAAAGTGGTAAAAAAATTCAATTTTAGTTTTCTACTGATAGCTCCGAAACTAGACTACGTGCACACATAGCGCTACCCGCAATCGAACGAGGACAAAAAACTAAAAAGATAATGGATGTCGTCATAAACCGGTTCAGTTTTGTGGCTAAATTATAGGCACAACTACCTTTTTAAAAATTAAAAAGTGGCAAAAAAAATCAATTTTAGTTTTCTACTGATATCTCCGAAACTAGACTTCGTGCACACATGGCACTAGCCGCAATCGAAAGAGGACAAAAAACTAAAGATATAATGGGTGTTGTCATAGGCATGGTCACTTCTGTGACCAAGGTATAGGCACAACAACCTTTTTAAAAATTAAAAAGTGGCAAAAAAATCAATTTTAGTTTTCTACTGATATCTCCGAAAATAGACTTCGTGCACACATGGCACTAGCCGCAATCGAAAGAGGACAAAAAACTAAAGATATAATGGGTGTTGTCATAGGCGGGGTCACTTCTGTGACCAAGTTATAGGCACAACAACCTTTTTAAAAATTAAAAAGTGGCAAAAAAAATCAATTTTAATTTTCTACTGATAGCTCCGAAACTAGACTTCGTGCACACATGGCGCTACGCGCAATCGAAAGAGGACAAAAAACTAAAAAGATAATGGATGTCGTCATAGACCGGTTCAGTTTTGTGGCTAAATTATAGGCACAACTACCTTTTTAAAAATTAAAAAGTGGCAAAAAAAATCAATTTTAGTTTTCTACTGATATCTCCGAAACTAGACTTCGTGCACACATGGCACTAGCCGCAATCGAAAGAAGACAAAAAACTAAAGATATAATGGGTGTTGTCATAGGCGGGGTCACTTCTGTGACCAAGTTAGATGCACAGCAACCTTTTTGAAAATTAAAAAGTGGTAAAAAATTCAATTTTAGTTTTCTACTGATAGCTCCGAAACTAGACTTCGTGCACACATGGCGCTACCCGCAATCGAAAGATACCCATTATCGATTTAGTTTTTTGTCTTCTTTCGATTGCGGGTAGCGCCATGTGTGCACGAATTCTAGTTTCGGAGATATCAGTAGAAAACTAAAATTGAATTTTTTACCACTTTTTAACTTTCATAAAGGTTGCTGCGCCTATAACTTGGTCACCAAAGTGACCCGGTCTATGATGATACCCATTATTTCTTTAGTGTTTTGTCCTCTTTTGATTGCGGGTAGCGCGGTGTGTGCACGAAGTCTACTTTCGGAACTATCAGTAGAAAACTAAAATTGAATATTTTTTACCATTTTTTAATTTTTAAAAAGTTTTCTGTGCCTATAACTTGGTCACAAAAGTGACACGGTCTATGGTGACACCTATTATCTCTTTAGTTTTTTGTCCTCTTTCGATTTCGGGTAGCGCCATGTGTGCACGAAGTCTAGTTTCGGATATATCAGTATAAGACTAAAATTGATTTTTTTGGCCACTTTAATTTTTAAATAGGTTTCTGTGCCTATAATTTGATCAGAAAAGTGAACCGGCCTATGGCAATACCCGTTATCTCTTTAGTTTTTTGTCCTCTTGCTAGTGCCATGTGCGCACGAAGTCTAGTTCCTCAGTTATAGGGGAAAAACTATAATTATTGGTCAATCTGGTTTTATCAAAATATCGCTGAAATATTTTAGTGACATTCGTTTAATTAGATTCTAGAGCTTTTATTGTTGTACATTCCGCGTTTAATAATTAAAATTTAATTAAAAATCATTTCTAAATTATTGTTTTAATATGACCAGTTTTTATTCAAAGTTTGTTTACATTTTCTCGCTGTCACGTTGAAAAAGTTGCCAAAACAAAAAAAATTGCCAAAAAGGTTGTTTTCTTCACGGATATTACGAAAACTAACTTTTTAGCAACTTTTTTTTCCAGGAAATAGAAAAAATGTAAACAAAGATTGAACAAAAATTGGTCAAATTAAAACGTTAATTACAACATGATTTTTAATTAAATTTTAAATAAATAAATCCTTATGTGTAACAACAAAAGCCCTAGAACCTAATTATATGAATGTCACTAAAATATTACAGCGATATTTTGCAAAGGCCATACTAGCCAATAATTATGGTTTTTCCTTAATAACTCAAGAACTAGACTTCGTGCGAACACGGGGCTACCCGCAATTGAAAGGGGACAAAAAATTACAGCAAAAATAGATGTTGTCATAACTCGGGTAACTTCGTCAACAAAGTTATAGGCGCAGCAAACTTTTTTATAAAAATGAAAAGGCGCTAAAAAAAGTTTTCTATTAATAAATCAAAAACTAGACTTCCTGCACACATCCCGCAGTCGAAAGAGGACAAAAAAGTAAAGCGATAATGGGTGTCATCATAGACCGGGTCACTTTTGTGACCAAGTTATAGGCACAGCAACCTTTTTAAAAACTAAAAAGTGGTAAAAAATTAAATTTTAGTTTTCTACTGATAGCTCCGAAACTAGACTTCGTGCACACATGGCGCTACCCGCAATCGAAAGAAGACAAAAAACTAAAGAGATAATGGGTGTCATCATAGACCGGGTCACTTTTGTGACCAAGTTATAGTCCCAGCAACCTTTTTGAAAATTAAAAAGTGGTAAAAAATTCAATTTTAGTTTTCTACTGATAGCTCCGAAACTAGACTTCGTGCACACATAGCGCTACCCGCAATCGAAAGAAGACAAAAAACTAAAGCTCTTTAGTTTTTTGTCCTCTTGCGATTGCGGGTAGCGCCATGTGTCCACGAAGTCTAGTTTCGGAACTATCAGTAGAAAACTAAAATTGAGTTTTTTTCCACTTTTTAATTTTTAAATAGGTTGTTGTGCCTATAATTTGGTCACAAAAGTGAACCGGTCTATCGCAATACACGTTATCTCTTTAGTTTTTTGTCCTCTTTCAATTGCGACTAGTGCTATGTGCGCACGAAGTCTAGTTCCTCAGTTATAGGGGAAAAACTATAATTATTGGCCAATCTGGTTTTATCAAAATATCGCTCAAATATTTTAGTGACATTCGTTTAATTATATTCTAGAGCTTTTATTGTTGTACATTCCGCGTTTATTAATTAAAATTTAATTAAAAATCATTTCTAAATTATTGTTTTAATATGACCAGTTTTTATTCAAAGTTTGTTTATATTTTCTCGCTGCCACGTTGAAAAAGTTGTCAAAACAAAAAAAAAATTTGCCAAAAAGGTTGTTTTCTTCACGGATATAAAATGCTTTTATAACTTGAAGTTATGACTGCGTTGTTAAAACAAAACACTAACAATTATGTTATAACTTGAAAAAAGCATTACATTGAGCAGTTCAAAGTATCTGGCAGCTATGGTTGTGTAGAGCGTTGCCGAATTTCGCAAAGTAAAAGCGATAAATATAAAGATAAAAACATAAATAAATAACAATAACATACTAAAATAAATAAATAACCAAAAACATTGATGGAGTATAACAATTGTGTATAATAATTGCTACGTGTGGACCGTGGACGTGTGGACATGAATGGCAATCCATTGCGCAATGATTGCTGTGCTGATTGCTCGAGCAATTATTGCCAAGCAATCTGCTGTCACTTTTGTTATGTTTTTTATTCATTTTTGCAAAACAGCAAATTCGGGAAAAATATAAAAAGACCATCAGAAAATATAATATAAAAACAACTAAATACATATAAATGTTGATATTTTGATATTTGTGATATTTTTCATTGGCGCTATATATATTAAGCACTACTGCCACATGAATGTGTAAAAATTGTGGAAAAATTGCTATACGTGTTCTCCGCCTCAAGCAAGAGGCAAAAAAATAGAATTATTCTGCCGACGTTTTTGCTTGTGCTCAGCAATAAATATTGCTACGTGATGACGCAGTGTAAGTCAACTTAGCAAAAACTTTTGTAATCGGTTGTAGTTTATTAATTGGTTACAATGTAATGAGTGGTATTTATTAATCAGTTTGACGTTTTCATCGTTTTGTTTACATTCTTCTTCGAAAATAAAATGCACGCCATATTTCTTTCCTAAAACTGGGTCTTGACGAGACATAAGTTTGGACATTTTTGTGTTCGCAATTGTCAAAATCTGTTGCTAACACAAAAAATGACCATGTGGACAGTAAATGTTAGTGTTCGGACACATTTTTGGAAAGAAATGTTCAAACACAATACAGAGCAATTATGTTAGAACACAAGCTGTCAAGTTTAGTATGTATCTAGTGGTTTCTGTATAATTTGTTTGTTTTTATGGAAAAAAGAAGAAAGAAAGCAAATAAAAAAAATATTTAAATTGTTCTTTAATTATTTACACATTATTTATGTTCATAATAATAAAATTTTTATTTATACAAAAGTAATAAAGTGAAATATATGGAACATTTATAAAATGTCGTGCAAGTTTATGACACCAATATATAAAAATTGTGTCCAAACATCACTACGTTTACCCAGCCCTTAACAGAAGTTTGAACACAGACATTTTTTTTTATGTCATTCTGCCGACGTTATTTATTATGCTCAGAAATAAAAATTGCACGTCTGCACGTTGCATAGACAAATTTCGACATCATTTTGAGCAAAACACGCTGTTTGCGGTGTTTTGCTCATATGAAAATTTTGTGGGAAAACATGTAGGAAAATACGTAATTTGTGCAAAACACGTATTTTGGCCAAAAATACGTATATGGAAACGTACTACTAAACTTATAAGTAACAATAGCTGAGTGAGTAAAGTAATTTTTATGGTGATTTCTGAATTTAGCAGATGAAAATACATAAGAATTATCTATTTTGATATCCGAAACATTTATAATACTTGCATTGTTCTATAGGACTGAACTACAAACTAAAATGTAATGGTTCATTTAAATACGTATTAGTTGTCAAAAACTCTGATAATTGTCTTCGTGACGTAGGCGTCCAGACAACAATTATGACAATTTTAAATTCCAGAAATTTCGTGTTTTGCGTGAGCTTTGTAAGTTAAAACTATATAAAAAAGTTAAGAAAATATCAATATTATAAATATTATAAGCTTTTCTTTTTGAATATTTATTTTTTTATTTTAAAAAATTTAATTTACTGTCTTCAAAATATTGAAGACAGTAGTTAAGACAATTGAAGAAGTGTATAAGGATTAGTGAAAAAATGTTATTGGCAAGACAGCATTGTCTAGTGTAAACACTGAGTTAAATACATGACAATTTTTGGTCGTTTTTTCGCCATTGGTTACTTTTTTTAAAATTTGGTTGGTCGTGGCAACGCTGGTTGTGTTATATAAATTCATGTACATACAGTTTTTGTGCCGTTATTCTGCCGACGTTTCTTGCAATTTATTCAAAAGCGCAAAAGGATTAATTTGTAATAATCACAAAAAATTAATTTGTAAAACATAAATTGGAACAATGAGTGAAATGCAGCAAATTACAAATTTTTTTTAAAAGGATAGATGGGAATAACAATTCAAGTTCAGATGAAAGTATTGAACTTTCTGAACGGGAATCAGACATACAAACTTTACATTTGGATGTAATAAAAAATTGGCGGCGAGCCTCGTTATTGGACTTTGAAAATGTAGAGCAATCTGTATTGGAATTTAGTATACGGAATATTCTCTAAGATAGTCCATGAATATTAGATAGTTAACTTTTTTAGACTAACTAGAATATAATACAGAGCTGGCCTTTTAGATTAACTAAAAGCTAACAATTTTTTTTAAAACACATGCTATTCATATGTAAAATTTTATGAATTTGTGTTTGAATAATTTCAATAAAATTGTATGCATGCATAAAATAATATGAAACATGAAAAATAGGACTGATATGGCGCCATTTTAATTAATTAATTACACTTTTGCATTAAAATAAAATTTAAACTTTTGTAACTAAAATAAAAAGATCTTTAATACTTTAGTTGTTATTTGAATACTAAATAAATGTAGTTCAAAAAATTCCAAATACATGATCATTAATTAAAAAAACGCTTGAAGTAAATATAAATTTGTTATAAGCAAAAAACTAAAATCTTTAAAGTTAAAAACAACTTACAGAAATAACTAGTCATTTTTGTTCATTTTTTTTTTTAAATTAATTAAAAAAGGGCCTATCTACATTTGAAAAAAGTTTTCAGAAGAGATAAAAACTTAATAAAAACACACTATTGTGATTATAAAAACAATTTTTTCTGGGTAGCATCATTAATAAAGTCTGAATTAATGATACTATGCTGAAAAAACAATTTTTAAAAGCACAATAATATGCTTATTATTCGGTTTTTTACCTCTCCTAAAAATTTTTTAAAAATGTAGATTGGCCCTTTTGCATTTTAGATGACGATATGTATTTACTTCTAAAGATTACAAGAATATAATTTTGATTAAAACATTTTAAACGAGTATATTTATTCATTCATTCCTATGTAATTTATATAAATCGTGTTAAATTATCTTTTCTGTATATGGAACTAAAGACAGCAGTTACAGATAAACTTTGTATGTTATTGTTTCAGTAATTATAATAAAAAAGAAATAAAAATATCGGTGTTAAACATCTTCTTTAGCCAAGACCATGATCATCAAAGATACCCTGAGGAGTTTTATCCTCTTGCAATATATCCTGCGAGGCAGTTGCCCTGAACACATTCTTTTTTGATGTTTCTTTCTTCTTTTGAAATTATTCATTGTTATATAACAATGAATAATTTCCAAAGTCAACAGTTCATTGTCGTTTTGCTCAATAGCACAACAGAAATACAAACTGGCATAACGCTTGTAATTACGTACAAATATTAAAAGCTTGTAAACAATTTTACAATATTTCAACTCCAGAAAGGAGCACATTTTGGGTTATCTTCTTAACTTTGTCCGGATAATTGTACCATTTTTGTAGACGTAGAACAATATGATAGCCAGCTTTGAATGTATGAATCTGTTTTTGTAAAAATAAAAACTAAAAAGCCTTGTATTGTTTTTGATTGGTTTGGTTCAGCCCATAGCATTTGTGCCCATGGTGTAATCAGTACAATCATAATTTTTTATTCTGCTAGTTTTGTGTACATCGAACGTATGTATCTTTTTTGATAATTATTATCCAGTAATTTTTGTATTTGTTCTCTTATGCCTGTTGCCTTTATACTTATTACACAATGGTTTAGCCATATTTTTGTATGAGCCGCACATAAAACGGCTAGCCGATAAACTATCGGCTGTTGGCCGGCTTTAGCCGCCGCCGACAATTTTCGCGTTAGCCGCCGCCACCGATGAAAAGTCTTCGGCGCAAGTCTCTGCTTGCCATCTGATAGTAAAGGCCGTGTCAGATAAAACTTTGTCGCTTTACGTGACGTTTCTAACTTTGATAGAAAAGTGTAAAGCAAAAGGAGTATGACACAATGAAAACTTTGACAACACTCGCGCACAGAGCACGAAGCCGGTCGGCTATTAGCCGCCGCCGGTGATTTTCACAATCACTTAGCCGCCGCCGATTATTGCGGCTAATATCGGCTAGCGGCTAAGCCGATTTTTTATAATAAAAAGTGGATATTTACTAACATGCGCATTTAAAAATATTTAATTCGGTTTTGGAACATATGAAAAAAATTTCTTATGAAAATTATTTTTATAAATAAGGCAGTAAATCGTCTAGAAAGGCAAGTTTATTTATAATTGGGCCGAGTATACCTGTTGTAAATATACCTTGTATGTAAGTAAGCAAGAAATACTCTGTTAGCCGACCGTTAGCCGATAAATTTAGGTAGCCGCCGCCGGCGAAAAATTTTCGGCTCTTAGCCGGCTAATAGCCGCCGCCGACTATATTTGTTCTTAGCCGGCGCCGATCACCATTTTACATCGTCTTCGCCCTCTGCTCGCGCATTGATCGTTTACCAAAAAAGTAGTTGATAATTTTGCTATTTATATATATATTTTTTATAAAAATAAAAGTCAATTATGTTATTTTACGATTTATTATAAATAAATAAATGCCACATACATATTTACCTCTTATTAAAACAGATTCAAACGCGCAATATGTTTCGTTTGGCAATATAATAAAAGAAAATTATTCCAGCTGATTGTCAAAGCAAGCAAAAAGATGAGAGTTGCCGAACTTTTCGCTTCACGCTGCGTTAAAAGTGCTTTATGTGACATGTTTCGTATAAGTATGTACATTTCATCTTAGATGTCAAAGCGAATCTGTAACGCAACGCGAAGCAAAAGTTTTATCTGACATGGCCTTAAATTTCAGTTAATGCAAAACAAAACAACAAACTTGCCAACCCATAATAAAAGACTAAAATTGAAACGTCGTTATATTAAGACACATTTTAGAACGCTGTTGTGAATTCCCTATATATTTAAATATTTTGTTAACGTAACGCTCAATAACTTTTCTTCTTCAGCTTCATATTCAACGACCACTCAGTTTTCAAAACTTTTTTGCTGCCGTCAGACATGATGGCATGATATGTTCACTGTTTCTTTTAGTGTAGTGCCTACAATGTAGACACACGTACTTGATAGGCATACCCAATAAACATTCAGAAAGTATGCACAAGATGCCGAATTCGTATTCAAAGAGGGTCAGATAATATACCGAAAATCATATGAGTGGTTGACAAGAAAACGAACCTCTTTGTCTGAAAAAATTCTAAAAACTTTGCCGAAATGTCTGAGAAAATTCTTTACGAACTCTGAAGAATCATCTAGGGAAACTCTAAAGGAATTTTCGACATGTCTGAACAATGTCCGAAAATTTCTGACAAATAATCGGAAACTTTTCCGATTTAACTCATACCTTTTACATCCTTTCGTATTAATGTCGCAGAAATGTCGGATCTTATATTAGAAATTTATCAGAAATTTCGTATAAAATGCAAATAAAATCAAAATATTGTAAGACAAAAGAGGAATTTTTTCCAGCAAGCCACGAAATATAATTTCGTGTGTGCGTGAAAATTGTATTTTAAGCATCACGTACGATCACGCACGGTACTTAATTTTTAAATCACGCTCACGCACTATTGCGTGATTATTTTTTAATTTAATCACGATCACGCGTTAATCACGCCTGACTAATTAATTTGTAATTTTTTCGCTTAACGAATACGCAGTCCGACTATCATATATATCGAGTGGTAACCGCCAAAAAGTAAATTTTACAGAAATATTTTTTAACTATCATTGGCTTAAACCGAAGTAGATCCTCAATATTGGCTATATAGGATTTTAGTGAACTGTTATATGTAATGTTAATAGTTTTAATAATTTTCTTATAATACAACGCATGTTTGTGGGGGTTAAGATATTCTTGATGTCAAGAAATACCAGATAATTTAATCAAAAATATAAATTAAAACTAGTAATTATCATCCTTAGCAAGCTATCCTTAACTGTTTTATTGATATCCTTGCAGTTTTTGACACTTGTTTTGCTCTACTTGAAAAAGAGAATTTTAGCTTAAGCGACACTTTGCAGTTACAAAAATATGTAAACAAATTAAAAATTTATATGGAAAATACTCTTGAGCAAAATTTTTTTGCTGTATTTCCATGACGGTACTTGACATGACTTTGAAACTATGACAGATTGTCCGAATTATCGTAAAAATCGATTTTCGTCAAAAAAAGATTTTCGAAAAGTATGTCGTTTAAGCTTTTTTGGCGGATATCACTCGATATGCTGACTATCATGATATGAAAACGGATTAAGTTTTTTATTTTTGAAATTTGATGGAAATTTTGCCATTTTTGATTTGTATTTAGTTGCATTTGTAGTAGTACAATAGCGTACGTGACGAACTTAAAATGCTTATAAAATTTTTATTACACCAAGTTGAAAAAAATGTCGATCAATATCTTGCTTTAAACTTTTATTTTGAAACAATTGCGACCGGTCAAATTCAAATGACGTAGAAAAATAATTAGGGGGTTCACAACAGCGTTCTAAAATGTGTCTTAATATAACGACGTTTCAATTTTAGTATTTTATTATGGTTTGGCAAGTTTGTGGTTTTTGTTATGCATGTAAATGAAATTTCCTACCAGATGACAATTTTAAACGTCCAAGAAGCATGTTTTTTTTAATGCGGCAATAGTTTAAATAAAGAATTTGTGTATGGTTTAAGTGTATTGGTGTTTCTATGGCATGTTGATAGGTATTAAATATCTGCATGATATCACCTGTATAAATCCACCTTGAGAGTAATAAGCAAATAATGAGTAATAGCAATCACCGTTTCATTAAGAGAGATCAACTCAAATCGTGTCTTTTTATATTTTTTATCACTAGTGTTAAAAGTATTTGTAAACGAAAGCAGTTGTAAAATAAAGCAATGAATCGAAGGAGTGATTCGTGTGAGCTATTTGTTATCTCAATGAAGATATGAGAAAATTAGAGCACGTTATGCTCTTTTAAATTAAAGAAGAAAATAAGAAAACAACCGTTAATCAGAAAATGCCTTTTTATATGATATAATATTTTTAAATTTAAATTATCTTAAAAGCTGAATCGATTTTATAAAAAATAACTTTCATTAATTATTGAAACCACGAGTAAATAATTTTTTTTACAAAATGGAACTAAATAAAAAATTTTTAACTTGGTAAAATTAGACAATTTTTTAATAATGTGTGCAAATATATGGCAGGTATTAGCCTTTTAGAGGGCATAACTTCGGCTTAAATTAAGCTATGTTTAAGTTATTTTTAGGGTTCCGTATTCAAAAAGTGTAAAGGACCCTATTGTTTTCGATGCACTGTCCGTCCGTCCGTCTGTCTGTCTGTCTGTCACAAACTGTTTTCTCTAGAACCGTAAGAGCTACGGACCTGAAACTTTCACAGAATATGTAAACCCTTTGCCGCTACAACAAATATATGACAGTTAAAAATGATAGGGTGTTCTAAAGCGAGCAACGAAACATGTTGAAATACTAATGTGATATACATAGACAGTTACTTATATATAGACACTTGAATTTTTCAAAGTATGTATAATAGACTACACCAATTGACACTGATATTAAAAACAATAAAAATTAAAGGGTTTTCTATCAGTTAATGTAATTTTGACTATTAATTTAGACAATTTCTTGTATCTTGGAAATTTAAAAAAACGGTAAAACTAAAAAAATCCAAAATTTTAAAAATGTCAAGAACTGAAAAAGTCGTCAAGAACTGAAAAATTCGTCAAAACGAAAAAAAAGCGCCAAACAAAAAAAGCACCAAAACAAAAAAATCGCTGAAATGCAAAAAATCACCAAAACTAAAATGATCGCCAATAAAAAATCGCAAAAATGGAAAAAAGCACCAAAAGTTTAAAAAATCGCCAAAACTAAATATATCGCAAAAAACGCAATAAATCGCTAAAAATAGAAAAAAAAGCACCAAATTAAAAAAGAAATCGCTGAAACGCAAAAAATCACCAAAACTAAAATTATCGCCGAAAAACGAAATCAATCGCCAAAAATGGGAAAAAAATCACCAAAATGAAAAAAACCGCCAAAACAAAAATATCACCAAAATCGCTAAAACGCACAAAATCACCATCCGTAATCTCTCCTTATCAATGTTTTGCTTTTACATGATACATTTTTTTAATTTTTAGACATATCGTAATACACCCAGTAAAAATTTTGATAGCAAAGTAATGAGTTAAAATGCTAATAAACATACGCTTCACTACTTCTACTTTGGCATTTTAACCAATTACTTTAACATGGTGATGTCATTGATGGCAAGTACTTACCATATTTGATTACAAATAACAAGTTATATACATTATATACTACGTTTATACGCAGGGCTTATTTGCATATAAGAACGTAAAATGCTGTCAAATACTTTTTTATTGTCATTTATTAAATCACTAAATATTTATCTATTTATTAATATATTTATTATTTTTTATTAACAAACATGTGTAAAGGTGGCATCCCAAACTTCTTATTTGCAAATAGTGAGTTAATCAGCAATTGTTTTCGTGAGTTAATAAAGCCCTTATGACACGACATTTTTCTTGCATTGTTTTGCTATAGGATTGAAAAAAAGAAATAGCAAATGATAGAAAGAAAAAAAATATACAAAATGTAAGCAAAACGTAATGGCTTCTTTAAGTGCTGCCTACTTTTTATTTATAATAAAACGACAAAAGAAACAAAAAGTTGAAAAAAGAGGCGCTAAATCGCTGAATTCGTGAATAAACCGCTAACTTGGCAACACTTTAATGTTTCAAGCTTGAAATGTCAATTTTAAGTTGAACGTTTTTACATTTTTTTTGACAGGCCCCCATTTTTTATCGATAACATTAGTAAAAGCTTTGACAATGTGGTATTTATCTTAATATAGCTGAACTCTTTGCACGTGGTAAAATTTTCCATTATATTATATTTGCACTGTTCTCCAAAACTTGAAAAATGAAGAAAAAATGTAGAGTTATAAGGGCTTAAGTTACAATAAAAATACATACACTCATAGAAAAAACAGCAGAAAATCCACAATTTCAACCTTAATTCAACAAAAAACAGCTATGAAAAGCAGCAAAGGTTGGAAATTGTATATTCAACAATGTTCAACATAAAAACAATGTTTACCGGAAATCAAGGTGGATTCAACGATAATTTAATAATGCTGGGAGTTAAATTAAAAAACTGGCATCTTTAAATAAATAACGAGCGACGTTAAATCAAAAATTTTCTACGTTTATTTAAAGAATAAACATTTTCAAATCAAATAAGAACATTTTTGAATTTCGAGTGCTCTGCTTCGTTTTAATGTGGTAGCATTCTTGAATTTAAAACATCCACCTTCGATTTAAAGTTTAGACCTTTCCACTACAGTGGTAAAGTGGTATCTATTTTATAAAAGAAATACTTACATAATATATTCTTTACCATTCATAAATTAAAAAATACATTTTATAATTTTTTTAAAAAATATAAAAAACATGGTTAACAAAAACAGGAAATAATTATAATAGTAAAGTTACAAAAATTTTTTTGGTCGTATATAAGTTTTCGCATTGTTTATAAAATATGAATGAATAGGAAAGCTATTAAAATATTTTATATTTAAAACATGAATTTCATCAAATTCTTTAATTATTTCATAAGACTGGAAATGATTAGAAAACTCACTTAACGCTAATGGATAACATAAAACATATGTTTCATTATATTGGTAAAGGAAAAGAAAAATTCTAAATACTTTAAAACATGGTTCATTAGAAGATAGGTAGTAACCAGTTTTGTATTGTGTGCCTTTGTAGGTCACTTTTTTTGAAGGTATCGCTTTTGTAAAATCAATCACCTTTATTCTATTTGGCGTCGGCAACATCGTCGTCAATTTTGAGGCAACATCAATTTAACACAACGTCAATACTAATTTTGTATTTCGTAACAGTCTTATGACGATGTTGCCTGTTTATCGATACCTACAACACACATATCTAATATTTGAGTCAGCTGATACATTTTGTTTACTATTTTCAGTAAGTGTTTTTGAATAAATAAAAAATTGGGCATACATTAAAATAAAAATGATTTTTCTTCTCGATTCGGACTCCAGTGACGAAGAAAAAAAAAAATTGATAGTGGAAAGAAGACTGCTTAGACAGAAATCTTGTATTTTTAACTTGCCCGATGAGAAGTAAGTAACAAATTTGAAGCAATAATTTCCCAAGTAATGGATTTTTTATCCTTTTTAAGATTTGAAAGTTATTTTCGGTTAAATAAACCATCTTTTAAACATGTCCTGCAAATAATAGAGCCTCATTTAAAAAAAGGGACGAGGTCAACATATGTTCCAAATACCATAAAATTGGCAGCGACATTGCGATTTTTGGCTCAGGGGTCGTACCAGCTCAGTGTTGGAAATGATTTCAACCTGGGACTGTCACAGCCAGTCGTATCCAAAATTTTGTCCGAGGTTCTGGTTGTCATGGAGAGGGAAGTTTGTCCAGAATGGATAAAGTTTCATATGACGGATGCAACAAACAATTTACCTTACTTTTTGCCATCCATCGCCAGTTCTAATTGGTGGACCAAGCGAATTTAGCACAGTAGCAATACTCTCCCACTCTTCCTTAAAATTATTAGGAGCAATGCCCCTGCGAAATTTTCTGGCTAGTGATGGATTCTTTTCAAGTTCTTGCACAAGCTTCTCGAATTGGCATTTATTTGTTATTTTAATTTTTTCCATTATTTCATTTAAACCAAAAATCAACACAATATACCAAAAATTCAACACAAATATATAAAAAAATACCAAAAACACAGAAAGAAAGAAAACTGTAATGTTGAATTTTTCAAAGTTTTTAAACGCAACAGAAAGCAACGCAAGACAACACCAAAAATGGCGACGACAAATTCAAAGGCAATTAAAGACAACATTCGTTTTTTAATATTCTTGACCTTCTTTGTGTCTGTTTTGTAATTTTCTTTCAATTGGGCTTTAAAGGTCATGACATATAAACATAAAAATAAAAGATTATTTATTTTCGTTTTTTCATCCTACGTTTCGTTGGAAATTCCCAACTTCCTCAGGGATGTTTTTTATTAAATATTTAATCCTGATTTTTATACATTTTAATAGTTTATTATGTATGCAGTGTCACCAAATTTCTTATAATTATTATCACAGAAAACTAAAGTAAAATCCAACATAAAGTAAAAGACAACATCAACGTCAATTTTGCTTGCAAAATACCAAACATATGTTAAAAGTTATCGATAAATGGCAATACTGCCAACTAGAATACAGATTTGCAACAAAAGATAAAAAACGGCGTTGTTTTCTATTGCCGTTGTCAAATAGAATAAGGGTGAATATCTCTGTTTGATATAATTTTGGAAAAATAAGATTCCTTAGTTATATCTGATACTGAGCATTGGTCAAAATCTTCAAACAAATCGTATGAAAATTCATGTTGTAGCAAAAAGTGTGCAAATTTCAAACTTGATTTTACAGCTAAAGATTGTGGTGGGTTTATTCGAGATGTTATATTCGCTAAATAAGTCTTCGCTTCCTTGTGTTTTGCTTCGAATCGTAAAGACCAAAGGTATTTTAGTGGACCACATTTTTCTTATAGCAGTAACGTAATGCACAAGAAAATGGTGCTTTGGTTTTAAAGGACCATATAGTTCTATGTAGACTTTATGGTGTTCTTCAATTAAAATTCTGAAATCAGTTAAATCTTGTACAGTGTATTTTGATTTTAATACAAAATCAATAATTTTCAGTAACAGTACTAACATATGCCAATTTTTATTTGCAACAGGAACAATATCACCTATCATTAATGGCAGAAAATGTGTAAAACGATTAAGGAATGCTAAAGTTATTACACCTTCATCAAATAACCCTTTCAAAATATTGCAGATATCATAAACACATATTCCCTCAAACAAATCATGCATTATGTCGAAACAAAAATTATCAGTTACATGAAAACCTCTAATGTTGTTAAAAATGCATTCATTTTTTATACCTGTTTCTTGGAAATTGTCAATGAGCAGATCTGAGTGATAATTAGTTGCGTTTCTTAATTCATTTCCGTATTCACTAGTATCGGCTTTCATGTTTTCTTTTGTTCTAGTGCAAACACGGCAATATCTTTTCGAATTGAAAGATTGAACAAATCCCAATATGGTATTCATTCCTAAATTGTCACCCACTATTGTACCTAAAACAACGAAAACTTTACGGTGATCGTCTTGAGTAACAATATCAATGCCTTCTTCTGCAAGCAGTTTGCGCTCTTCAACTAAATGGTACAAACAGTTTTTGTTTCCATAATCTTTTAAGTTTTTGCTGGATATGAAAGCGCCATGAAAGATGTATTCTAATTTTGATAGTAAATATGAAGGCATAGTAGGAAAGTTAAAGTAACAGCCGAAAATAGAATACGTGTGACTACTAAGAGCATTATTAATTTGAAAATCATTAAAAAAAAAGTGTATATGGAATTACTACGAAATTTTCAAATAATTGTTTTTTTTTCTTCTAAAAATATCTCCACTTGCAAAATTTGTCAAAATTGGACTCTGAGAAGCATTTTGTGTGGCATTAATAGTTATATCTAAAAGCCCTGGAATTTCAAAAATTTTTTTAAACTTGAAGGTAAAATGAAAATATCAACAGTTTTAGGATCGAAAGTGGGATTGCCAAAATGTGTTTTTTCGGAAATTGTTTTTTTAATGATTATAGCTTGTGGAGGTTGATATAGATTCATATCTGTCAAATATTTTAAAAGTTTATATTCTGAACAAAATTCGGAAAAAGGGTCCTTGGTTAAACTTAAAAGAACATAAAAATCTCTTTTTATATCGGAGTCTTCATGTCCGTCCAATATATTCTTAATTGCTGAAGACATATCAGATATTAATGCCGACATAATATTTTGAATTTCAGTTACTTGTTTTCTCGACATAGAATTTTTTGCATGTAAGCTTAACAATGTTCGCAATATCTTTAATTTAAAACTTTTAAATGAATTGGTATTTTCATTTGTAGAACTTGAATTTATGCGTAGAATACTTTCGGAATTTTTAATAATTTTATTTAAAACTGTCGGAGAACAAGACGCTTCATTAGATTGATTAAACTTATCATTTGATACATCTGTAAGTTCAGATGATCTGCCACTTGAATGTTGGGTTTTTAAATGTTTTCGAAAGGCGGTATAATTTGAAAATGTTTGGCTACACTTTTTTTGCCTACAAGTAAGTTTAACTAACATTCCTGAAATGAAATGATCAATTTTTAGATGTAGTATTAATAGGTCCACTTCAGCAAACTCACCAAAGCATTTGAACCATATCAACATATTTAATATTAGTCTATTTGTGTATTCATAAATGTTAAAAGAGAAGTTATTTTAGAAGACTTCAAATCATGAATTGTAGATATTTCAAAAAAGAATTTTTGTATGAAAACCCAAGAAGCTTCACATGCTTGGGGGTACTTAAGTGAAAAAACATGAAAGATTTTAAAACATAAGTCTAAACTTTCAATAAAAGAGATAAATTTGTAAATAGTTCTATCAAAATACACGTAAAATGATTTAACTGTATCATCAGAAGACCCTTCAGCAATTATAAATGGTTGAATTGTTAGACCAACAGAATAATACTTGCTTATACGATCTGCAATTTCGTTTTCGTAATTATTGAGTGATAACAGACGAAGCATACAATTTTCCTGTGCATCAATAATAGTGATTTTCTTCTTAAATTTGCCTTCTTCATCTTTAAAACGTGTTGATGGCAAAATTACCCCAGCTAGAAGTGTTGCGAGTATGTAATCTTCAGCATCTAGAAATGAATTTCCGCTTAAATATTCAACTAAGTAATAAAATTAAAAATGTTGAATACCTTTGTTTTTGTAGAGTTGGCAATGGAAAGCATCTGCTTGCAATAATTGTTATGAATATTATCATTGAAGTATATCTTGATTTTTTCTTTAAACTTGTCCCACTTTGTATATAACACATACTCTTTACCTGCGTACATGATATTAAAGTCGATTTTTATCTATTAAAAAAGTATTAAAAAAGATGTTATAATTTAGTATTTAAAATTAAACATACAAGTTCAGGAGCTCTGGAATCTGAATATTTAGACCACGCTGACAAAAACTCGACATTACTTAAACGTTTTAAGTCTTATTGCCGTAAAAGATATGTTTTTTCCATTTTTCGCAGACATCTTGCCAGTCAGAGCTATTTCTATTAAGTGATGTCTTTAAGGCCACTGCAATAGGCTCGTCTACATCTTCAATTTTATCAGTTCCATCGTCATTCTGGAGTAATGCAGGAGAATTTCAGTTCTTTTTATACGTTTGCATCGAGCATTTACATATTTAGAATATAACTTTCCGCTGGGATTCTTTTTACATTGGCGTGGGATATAATAATATTCCTTTTAAAGTAAATTTAGTTTAATAACCACTAATGATTTGTTTGAAAAGAAAATCAGTTTACCTTTGCAGCCACCTCACTGGGAAAGATCTCACAAATGACATCAACAATGCCATGGAAATCATTTGGCTTAACCGATTTTTTACTGCATACAATCTCTTCGATTATAATGTTTATAATGTCGTCTTTATAAAAATCTAAACAGGATTGACCTTTGGAGCTTTGCCTTAATATATCTTGCAAATCCTTTTAAAATTAATAAAATAAATTTTAATACACATTTACTATACATCTGATATTCAAGTACATATGTATGTATGCTATTGCAATAACAAAAGAAACCTTATTTAAAACACGTCGTATTGAAGACAATGATGAAGATGGTGAAGGGACATTAGAACTGTCCCTATTGATCCAGTCCTGAACTTTAGTTGGATTTGAAATTGTTTCATCGTCAATTCCAACTGCAAAAAGAAATTATATATATAATTTTCAAATGAGTAGTGATTTTACTTACTCCTTTTTTACGCCACATGAAAAATTTTTCCCTAAACTCAATTCGAAGGCCGAGGTGTGGAATCGCTTCGACGAGGTCTTCTTTCCTAATAAACTGCAAGCATCGGCACGTCACGTTAGATGCTTAAATTATTAATATATTATACCATGTGCGGCTACAAAATTGTGTGTTTCAAACTTATATACATACTTACTTTGCAATACTGGTAATAATTGTAATAACTCGAAGTCCTTTAAAAGCGTTTTTAATTTGTCCAAATCATCATTAGCCTCACAATCTTCCACAAATGGTTCAATGACAATTTCATTCATGGATTGTGAGCCAACTAAATCATCAATGATAATTTGGCGCCCACTTATTCATAAATCATCTGTTATTTGAAAGTTTTCCATTTCGTTTTTATCTGCGTCACAAATAAGACTGAAAATTTTACACTTTTTCTGCTCAAAAATTAATTTTAGGTCTATTTTCACTGACTCTCAATAACAAATGACAAATGAATGTACAATTACAAATTACTATGTTGATTGTAAAATGTTTCAACTTATTTCAAAGGCGTCCAACATGAATTCAACAATGCGTTGTTTTTTTAAGCATGTAAGCGCATTAATTTCATAATGCTTCGAATTAAAAGAAATTTTAACAACGCGCGTCATTATAACAAAGCTGCCACTTTCTTGAATTCATCATTTTATTAATAAATTCCAAGGCGCACGTTTTAAATGCAAACGCATGCGTTTTAAAATTAAAGTTTCGGCTTATTTAAAAGATGTTGATATATTTATGAATCAAAGTTTACTTTGTTAAAATAGAATGTCACATAATTTCATGTTGTTCTATCTTAATTCAATGTTGAATGTTTTAAAATTAAGAAAGTACTTTGTTGTTTTTTTAGTCAAATGTTAATTTTATCATTTACTACGTTAATTTCATGTGGTTTTTCTTAATTTTAAAGTTGCTCTGCTTCAATTTAAAGTTGAAATGTTCAAAGTTGAACAATTTTATTTGCAACAACGATATGGTTCGATTTTAAGTTGCGATAGTGTAGTTGGCAGCACTACGTTTTTATTTGCAAATAAATAGTGCGAATAAACGTACTAATATATATATCAATATTTAGAAGGCATTAAATATACAAAACACAATAAAAATTAAATGTATCTGCCAAGGATTGAACTCATGCCGTTTTCAGTTATTGTGTTATTTTATGTCAAGTGTTTTACTCACTATGGCTACTGTACAACTATTTTGTTACAGGCTTAACACAAACATGAACACAAATAAAAAAAATCTAGTTTGCTTCCCCAGCGCTTGAACTATTTACCGTCTGTTAGTACGTTTATACGCACGACTTATTTGCAAATAAAAGCGTAGTGCGTCCAAGTACGTAGTTTTATTGTTACTTACTAACTCAGGAAAACAATTGCTGATAAGAAGTTTGAGATGCCACCTTTACACATGTTTGTTAATAGAAAAATAATAAATAGATAAATATATTAATAAATAGATAAATATTCAGTGATTTAATAAATGAAAATAAAAAAGTATTTGGCAGCATTTTACGTTCTTATTTGCTAATAAGCTCTGCGTATAAACGTAGTATGTATCATAGATTATGCGTAGATAGTCAACTGGGCTCCTGTCAAAAAAAATTTACAACTCTCTTCACACCTATGGGTATTTTGTTGGCCAACACACCGATGGAGGCAACTCAACACTCATCAGAGAGCGTAATTTTTGCACTTGAAAATGCACTAAAACTAATTTTTTTTTTGCACACACAAACACTATTTTATATTATTAAATTTTTGTATCTGCCATATAACAAATTTTATGTTTCTTCTTGCTGTAATTTTAAAATATTTGTTTAATTTTGTTGACATTTGTGTGTTGAAATTCATTAAAGCTTTCAACCGTTTTTTCATTCAACAGTATTGCATTTTTGATACTATTTGGGACAATTTTTTTAGTGCCAAATAGAAAATATCCAAAAAAATGTTTAGCGAATCAAAATTTTTTGAGCTTAATTGCATTAAAAATGATTCTAGATTCATATTTTCATTAATTAATGCAAAATTAATTGTATATAACAACTAAAAATTCGTGTTTGAAAAATATAAATTTTGTTAAATAGTTTTTGTACAACTAAGTATGGTTTTGTAGCTGTGGGGAATATTTTATTTTAAACCAATACTGAAACAAAATGTTCTACTAATACATTTTTAGACTTAGGTTTTTGACAGCAGACTTAGGTTTTTGAAGTTTTAGTTGACTATCTACGTATTACCTATGGTATGTATCATGATCCAATAATTAGGTCTATGCATCTCTACAACAAAAATGCCATAATCGTGAAGATGTCAAACAAACTCCATATATAAAAATTTTGTTTTTGAAGATTTTTAGAGCTATGCTCTTTATGGCGGTCTAGGAGCTAGAAATTTTGTTTCGTAACATAAATAATCGACACTTTTACAGTTATAAATTTTTGTTTGTTTTGATATGCTTGTACGTAAATACATTTATTTTTGTTGTTTATTACCATTAGGAAACGAGGCGAAGCATATTGTGTGCTACACGTACCGTATTTGTTTTTTGGTTTGTTGGCTTTTCCCTTTTTCGTTTCATAACACAGCGTCTTCACGAGACATTAACTTTGAGATAACATGAGAAAAGATTTCATTTTATGCAAATGCTCATCGAGCTAACATGTACTACTTTTGCATAACTAGTTACTTTATTTTTAATTTTTCACAAAAATTTTAATTTATAAATCAATTAAACAGATTTATTCATTTATTTAACACAGAAATTTTATAAAAAACATCGCTTTTCATTTATTTTAATAAACACTCACACATGCACAATTTTATTTTCATATACATGTGTTTTTTGACAGTTCATCTCATAAGATTGTTGTTATAAGAATTCTTATAACAACTCTCTCATAAAAATTCTTATAACATTGAGATAACACTAATTTGCTTTTTTGGATAAATCTTTGTGTTTTGGACAAATTTTTGTATTTGTTCGTATGATGTTTTAAATACTTTAAAATAACAAATAAATAACAAGATAGAAGCATTTTATATTAATAACTTAATGTGTTGTAGTTAGCTAAATTTAAATTTTAAAATCATCCCAAAAGTATAAAAAACCATTTTTATGGTAATTTACTACGAAGAATTTAAGTCGCGAATATACCGAATACGATCATTAATTTTGAATAAGAAAATAAATTTAGAAAATCAAAAAAACCCGACTGCGTAAAAAAATATAAGAATACAACTTTAAACCGTCACAGATCCTAAATGGTTATTTGAAATTAAAAATTATAAGAGAAACCTAAAGATGATTTTTAAATACCTGTCGATTGATACCAATTTTGATATAGTTCGCCGAATTTTTATTTCTTTCGTATAAACAAAATGGCGTCTGATGGTCGCCATATTGAATTTTGACTATTGTCATATCCTTAGTGACACTCCCCGGATTAAGACGAATCGATTGACGTAAGAATTGTCAAAATCGGTCTACGCGTTCGGTTTATATAGTGCCGCAAAGGAACACACATTCATACATACATAGGCTGATAAACATAATACCCTTCTTTGTGTCGCGCAGTCGGGTAAAAATGGCTAACGCCATTGAATTCAGGATAGTTGAATTAACTTTACCAGTAGCGAGCCCAACTTGTTAAATTTTGCGACTTGCATTGTGTAATTTATTAAAAAACTTAAAAATTTTCAGCCATATGTAAACTTTCGTAACAATTTATAAGTGATGAAAATTATCTCATAATACATACATCGACTGTCGACATCGTGGGTCAGGCTCTAAAAGTTCGTGAATAATATAGACCAAATTTACATGTTGGAATATATCATGAAACATTTTTATTTACTTCTTGCAACTGTCGAGATGCTAAAGAAAGTTGACAATAATCATCTAAAGATTAATTTCAACAATTTTTTCTACCCAAATTTCTTCGCTGACCATGCAGCAAATTTCATGAAATATTTCATCGTGTAAACTTAAAATTTTTTTAAAAAATACGTTTTTTTTCACGAGGATTTTCTTTTAACAGGGGATTTTTTGGAGAAATATTTTTTCAAATTTGGGGAGTGCGATAAAAAGGACCTGGCGGCCCTGATCTTATCCCGTCTCGACTAGCAATAAACATGTTGACATATATTGCAGCAATTGTCAAAATTATGTTATTGTTAATGGAGACAGCTCATTGCAGGTGTTTGCAATATATGTTGCAATAATTTTCAACGAATCTTCGCTAACAATTATTGCAGACATTGTTAACACATACAATAACCCTTTTTGTTTTTGCATTAATAATTTAATAAATAATTATCTTTAGTTTTTACTTAATAATAACAACAGTAAACAACTCACTGAACTTAAAGGTGTAATTTAATACACCTTTTCATTGCCAGCCAAATTCGTTCAACTCAAAATAATTATTTAATAATTATCTTTAGTTTTTGCTTAGTAATTATAACAGTAAAAAATTCACTGAACGTAAAGTTGTAATTCAATACACCTTTTCATGGCCAACCAAAATTTCATTCAACTCAGAATAATTGTTTAATAAATAATTTTAGAATTATCTTTGGTTTTTGCTAAGTTGTAAAAAATGGTAAATTTATTCACTCCAAGTTATTTTGCATACACGCTTTTTTTCCTCTAAAAACATTACTCAACTTTAAGGTGCAATTTTATTGAACTCAGAATGACTGCTGACTGCCAATTTAATTTATTTTTGTTGTTTTATTACCATTTCTATTTTTATATATAAGCAGTGAAATATTAATTGATAAGTCAGAATAAAGTTTAACAATAAGAATCACGGTTCAAGTGCCGGCGATTCACTAAATTGTATTGTTTTATTCAACAGGAATATCGGTTCAAGTGCCGACGATTCACACACAACACATTTTGGAACCTTTATTCTCGACACGAGTCACGGTTTAAGTGCCGTCGACTCACACTCTGTTATATACATTCAAGTATTAACAGACATAAAACGTCATATTGAACATTAATTGGTGCTGCACATTTTTATACCGAGTTTGACGTTTTATAAAACGAATGAAACTAACAAATATGTATATTGAAATAATATATAATATAGTAGTTTTGACTTAGCTGCACAATCAGTTTTTCACGATTTTTTGTGCAGATAATTTAAAAATGCTGTTAGCTTAAATGTACCTATCTGCCTAAATGTGCACGTACACAGAATTATTTAATGTGTGTAGCTAACCATAATTTTTTATATGAAAATAATTAAAAACTGGCAAAAAATAAATGTGCAGTTATACAAAGTGCACTTAAAATAGGATTTTGAAGAATTAGAAAACAATCAGGAAACAAATATTTTGTGCAGTTAAGTCAAAATGCGGCTACGATTGATTTTTTGTATGAAAATAATATTAAAATGTCAAAAATTTAAGGTATTTATCTTAAAAGTGCAGGTATAGAAAGTGCACTTAAAAAACGAATTTCTATGGGATGTTAAAGAATAGTGAGCATATGACCAAATATTTATTTGACGATCCTAACAGTATGCACTTTTTTAAGTATTTAAATGAAGTTAACAGAAAAGTGATTGTCAATTCCCCTTTGAAATTACAAGTTTAGTTTACCGTTTTTTGAAGAAGCAACTTACGGAATTGAACCCACTTCCGATCGGAATGATATTCTGTGACATGGCTGAATAAGTCATTGTTTTTTTTGTAATTTTCTAACAAGAATTAGATCAGGGAGGCATTTTCTTCAAAAGTATTAATACTTGTTTTATAGTCTGAAACGGCTGTAAGCAGCATAGCTCTAACCTGGTGTCCTAAGACACCTCTCTTCTTTTTTTGTATTTTTCTTCCATTTGATTAGAATTTTCTCTCCCTTATTTGATTGTGTTAGGGTTTTGTTGTTATGAACGAGCAAATAAACCAAATTTTGAGAGTAATACATAAAAACGACATGAAACTAAAAATCACCATATGAATGCAAAAGGTTTTTGAAAGAGAATTAACAAACAAACGACGTCGTAAAATTCATCGTATGAATTGGGTGTTTCTGATAGAAACAGAAACTTTCTGTACCGGACATTTTTTGTTTCTTTTTATTAGTTTTCGCTATTTTCTCCTTGTTGCTTCATGTGATTTTTCTCATTTCAGCCACTAAATGCATACTTAATGTGCATGCATGTAGCAAGCGCGAATATGAAGTAAACAAACTAAAAAATTTTTGTCTGACTATTGAATTAAACACATTCGCCACAGCAGGCTACCGACTACAACCTGCCAAAAATAGAATACATGTGCGTATAAGAAAATGTTTATTTTCACGACTGCACGGCTACACGACTGCAGGTTGTTGTTCATGCTACTTCGGTCGTGTAGTCAAATTAAACTAATTTCTATTTTTGTTGGCTACAAAACAAAAACAGTGTTGACAATATAACAATATATGTTAAGCAAATTAGTGATTAGAAATATTTTTTATTGTAAAATAAAAAAGAAAATTACACAATTTAAATGTTATAATATATATGCATCAAGAATTTTTAAACAAATAAATTTATTTGTTTTATTGTTATATACCTGCCTGTTGTGTAAATCGATTCGTTTTAAAAACGCTCGATTTAGAAAAATTAAATCCACTAATAGCAAACTTTTCTGCAATTTCATATTTTTAGAGCTTAAAATATCATATCTGAAATTAATTTACTATATACGATTTAAAATACATCAATGGGGGCATTATTTATTTTTCGAAACCAAGAAATTTACTCGGATTCGGTTTACCGAACAGAGCCGATAGCATAAGTCAAAAATACCAACATTATTGAAAATTAAAAAAAATCACAGGGTAATAGCCCTTTTTAACCTACAAATTTTAGTGTAATTAATTTCGGCGCTCTCTCCTAATTCCGGAGTTACGGAGTTCAAAACTTTAATATATTATATCATAAGTCCTGCAATATAGAACGGATATAAACGATATATACTACGTTTATACGCACGGGTTATTTGCATATAAAACTGCAAATTGTTGTCATATAATTGTTTTATTGCGACTTATTAACTGACGAAAACTATTCACGATTAACGCACTATTTGCAAATAAAATGTTTGGTGCTGGCTGCCCCCCGCTTTGTTAATAAAAAGCAATAAATAGAAAAATATTTCGCGTACGCGTACGGTCTTTGAAAAGAAAATTTTAATCAGAGTGAGAAGATAAATAAGTACCACTCCTTACTTTGTAACCCATTAACAAAGTACTACCGATTACAAAAATGAGAAAAAATGTTGCTGGGTACCTATCCTAGATATTCCATTTAGGTGTCATATTAAAGGCCCAAAATGGCCCTTAACCCGCCAATGGTGACCTATTGGTCTGTGAGACCGGGTGTGTTACAAAATTCGTATAACCTTATGCTCCGTTATTGTTTTTCGTTGCGATTTCGAATAGCTGCCGCATTGCACGTCCTTCACCATCAGTTTACGACGAAACTGCTTAGTGAGCACAATTTCTGTATTTTTTTTACTAACCTGTTGTGTGAGACCGTGAGTCACCGTGTATGCACGTAAAATAAGCAAGGACTAATTTTGGATACCAATTTCTGTTCGTTGCAAATGTCGAAAGACTAATTGACGTTATTTTGCTTAATGAATATGTGATTTTTTTCTTAATTTTAAAAAATGTATTGCTAAAACGTTGTTATTTTTAATGCTCTAAATAAAAACATTTGTGAATTTTAATATTGAAATAAAAGAGCTTAAATTGATTAAAAATCTTTGTTTTATTGTCAAAGTGCATAAATAAAAAACACAAGAACTATTAGTAACACGTTTCGAAAAATGAGACCGGCGTCACCATTAATTAAAGTCAAATTTTCGTGCCCATTGGCGAGTTAAAATGACGTATTTATTTATTATTTTGCAATATTGAGAGGTAAAATTTTACGAACCTTCTCTTAGCAGGCGATTTTCTCAAAAAATTTTATTTTTAAAGTTCTTAAAAAATGTGATGAAATTACATTTCTTAACTTTCAGCAAGTATAAATCTGGGACTCGAAATAGGGCATGAGTTATTAAGAAAAAACTTACACAATATAAAATATATTGTTTTAAATTTTGACAACGTATTGGGTCTTAATATTTCGATATTGATAAAATTTTGTACGAATGATGTCTATGTCAAAACTAGCAGTTGTGAAAATTCTTGGGTCACTAATTTTTATTGTTCGCGAAATATAGCAATTTGAAAATGGTAAAATTTATCAAAAATTTACTGCACACAATTATGTATATATGTTAAAATATTTATCGTATATATTCCATTGATGTATCATATTAACGGGTACAAAATGGCTTTTAAAGTGACATCTGTCATGATATTATTTTCCAATATCCAAAGGTGTATTTATGCTAATCTTCTTTTTAAAATTCTTAAAAAAATGAATGTGATGGACTTTTTCTCTTTTACTCCACCAAGTATAACAGCATGTTTTTAGAAAATGAATTATTTTGTTCATTCGTAAAAAAAAGGAACGAAAGTAGTTTTACGTTTTTGTAACATAAAATATTTAAAAGAGTGAGAATATATGGCAGAGAACAAAATAGCTTTTAATTTTTTTATATATGTATATTTGGTTATTATAAAATGAATTCTTTCGTAATAAACGAATGAAGACATATAAAATGGTCGATAACCAATAGCCAGTCGTTTGTTTAGAAATTGCAACAGTAAAGTAACAAACAGCCAACAAAAACTTTGCAAAAAATTACAACTTGCTTTAACAAACTAAAAATGTAAATAAGAAATCAAAATTTTTGCAAAAAAAAAAGATATTCAGAAAGAACTCCAATTTGCAAAAAAAAATCAATTAATTTACGCTCATGTGTGTAAAAAAACACAGCTAAAATCTCTTACAGCCTGTTTTTAGAAAACATAACCAAATCATCGCACACTAATGTTTTGTTATATTACGCTAATGTTTTAAATTTAATTCTTATAAAACATTTAAAAGCTTTCGTATATTAAATTTTGAAGTAAAAAAAGCTTTTTTATTTCGTGAGAGAATAGTATTGCCAATATGTTTGTTTTCATATATTTTCCTTTTTTTCTCATATAAGCGTATGGTATATGGTGGTAACTCTACTAAAAACTGACGTGTGTTTATAAAACTAAAAATTTATCAAAAAATTCAAAATTTTTTTTAAATATTTAAAATTTTTAATTAAAAAAAGGTCGAAACATGCATACATACATATATACATACTGTTACAATGAATCCTCAAAGGCAGTTTTGTAAAGATTGCTTGCATATCTTGCCTTCGCTCCGGCTTAATCGGTTTCTCCTCTACGTACGTATGTATGTACGTTCATATGTATGTATGTATGTATGTAAGTATATCACACAGTAGTTTCGATAAATAAAGAGTTTCTGCCTTGCTGGCTGTGCTTCTACATTATCGCCTCTGGGTATATCTAATGGTGACCTCGCTTTGTAACGATTTTCTGCATAGCTGGCCTATGGCCAGTCTGAGCAAATCTCTTCTCAGCTTGGCATAAGGATTTTCATTATTAGAAGCTAAAGGCAAGCTAGGCATCAAATTTGTACTCATAGGAGACTAGCTATAAATCAGCCAGAACAAGCCAGGAAACCTTTCCTCAGCGAAACCACTGTCGACATACCCCAGGAGAAAGTCCTCAAGCAAAAAATATTTAATTAGCGAAGCCACTATTTTATATGCCCGGAGGAGAAAGCAATGGATACTATTTTAAAGTGGAAATAAAGTTCATAGACGTTATTTCTCAATTCCGATGGGCATTATTTACACTCTGAAAAGGAAATAATATCCATCGACGCTATTTCCCTTTCCATGTGGAAGTAATGTTCATGGACATTATTTCCTTTTCAACTTGGACATAATGTCCATCAACATTATTACTTTGGACGTAATTCCATACCACCTTATTTTCCCAGTGCGACTAGGAATTTCTTTATATTCTAGGAGACTTTAGCTGTGTTTTTTTACGATTTTTTTTTGCAAATTGTAGTTCTTTCTGAATATCGTTTTTTGTTTGCAAAAACTTTGATTTCTTATTTCAATTTTCAGTTTGTTGAAGCAAATAGTAATTTTTTGCAAAGTTTTTGCTGGCTGTTTGTTACTTTACTGTTGCAATTTATAAACAAACGAGTGCCTATTGGTTATCGACTATTTTATATGTTTTCATTCGTTTATTACGAAAGAATTCATTTTATAATAACCAAATATACATGAAAAATTAAAAGCTCTTTTGTTCTCTCTCATATATTCTCACTCACTTTTTATGTTACAAAAACGTAAAACTACTTTCGTTCGTTTTTTTACGAATGAACAAAATAATTCATTTTCGAAAAACAGGCTGTTAAACTTTAAAGAAAATCTTAGTCGCACTGGGAAAATAAGGTGGTATAGAATTACGTCCAAAGTAAATAATTTTGATGGACATTATTTCCAAGTTGAAAAGGATATAATGTCCATGAACATAATTTCCAAATGGAAAGGGAAATAACGTTCATGGACATTATTCCTTTCCTCTTTTCTTACCCCGCTAGCTTCTCACCACCTCTCTCTCTCTCAAACTGAAAAGGCCTGCCTTTAAAGCCAGGCGAGAAAGGCATAATGTAAATTGCGTGTAAGTAAAAATTTTTTGCTTGCGGACTTTCTCCTCGGGTATGTCGAACAGTGGTTTCGCTGACTTGCCAGCTTCTGGCTGATTTATAGCTAGTCTCCTATGAGTAAAAATTTGATACCTAGCTTTCCTTTAGCTAATAATAACGAAAATCCTTATGCTAGGCTGAGAAGAGACTTGTTCAGAATTGCCGTAGGCCAGCTATGCAGGAAAGCTTTACAAAGAGAAGTCGCCATTAGATATACCCAGAGGCGATAATGTAGAAGTTCAGCCAGCAAGGCAGAAACTCTTTACTTATCGAAAATACTTTGTGATATACTTACATACATACATACATAGATACATATGAACATACATACATACATACATACGTAGAGGAAAAACCCATTAAGCCCGGGCGAAGGCAAGATATGTAATCAATCTTTACAAAACTGCCTTTGAGGATTCATTGTAACAGTATGTATGCACGTTTCGACCTTTTTTAACTACAAATTTTAGATATTTAAAATAAAATTTGGAATTTTTTAATTAGTTTTTTATTTTTATAAGCAAACGTCAGTTTTTAGTAGAGTTATCACTAAATACCATACGCTTATATGAGAAAAAAAGCAAAATATATGAAAACAAATATATTGGCAATACTATTCTCTCACGAAATAAAAAAGCTTTTTTACTTCAAAATTGAATATACGAAAGCTTTTAAATGTTTTATAAGAATTAAATTTAAAACTTTATCGTAATATAACAAAACATGAGTGTGAGAAGGTTTATGTTTTCTAAAAACAGGCTATAAATCTGGGAATCGAAACAGTTCACCAGTTATTGAGAAAAAAATTTACACAATAACATAATGAATTATGCCTTTAAAAAATTTATTATTTGACATATTGTCATAATTTTATTTTAAATGAAGTCTATTTGCTGATAGTTAAGCATTGTCTATATGCATTTCATTTGTAACTTTTCAAAGTTGTGGCTGAAATCTACTGACGATTTGGTAAAGCATGCAGACAATGCTTAACTATCAGCAATTAGATTTCATTTATAATGAATTATGCTAAAAATAAATATAAAAAAATATTATTGTGCAAAATTTTTCTCATTATTTCGAGTCCCAAATTCATACTAGGTGGAAATTAACAGGAGAACTTCATCAACATATATTTTTTTAACAAGTTCAAAAATACAATTTTTTATCCTTTAATATGACACCTCAACGGAATATCTATAACAAATGATTTAAAATATATATGTATTTACATAATTGTGTGCATCTATTTTTTAGTAAATTTTTGATGAATTTTACCATTTTCAAGTCTATATTTCGCGAACCATAAAAGTTAGTCAGCTAAGATTTTGCAATACTGCTAGTTACTAGAGTCCGACCGAATATTCGGTTTATGTTTCGGACTCGGCCAAAATAGTGGTTTCGGCCTGATATGCGGTTTGGGCCAACTTTTTCGCCGAATACCGAAACCGAAACATTTTATTCTCTATAAATAAGGAAGTTAATCGAAATACAGTATAATTCGTTTATAAGCCACACCGCTGATAGTAGAATTTGCGATATATTCCAAAATATTAATTTTTCTGTCATCTGTAAGTAAAATACTAGCAAAATATTTTTTATAAAGTCCATTAGCTCTATGGTCCATTTTCGCTTATACGCCACAAAGATGTGGTTTGAAATATCTTAAATATATGCAAGTTATGGCAGATATAATCCAAAATGCAAAAGTCAAACATAATAGATTTTTTAATGATAATTTTATAAAAATATTACTTACATTGAAGTAGAAATTATTTTTATTTTAGCAATCTTAATTGCAATATTTATGAATTAAGTAGATAAGGAAGTCATTTCTAAGCTTTAGCTTTATTTTTCTACTGTTAAAAGAAATAATTATATAGAGATTCGCATATAACCCAAAAATTGGCTTATATAAAATTCAAGATATAGTCCAATTCGCGTTATAGTTCACAAATAGCGTGCAAAAGAAGCAGTGGACTTTACTGTAGTATTTTCCAAATTTTAGAGTTCCACCGATTATTCGGTTTCGGATTCGGCCAAAATTGTGGTTTCGGCTGATATTCGGTTTAGGCCAACTTTTTGGCCAAATACCGAAACCGAAACTTTGTATTCTGTATAAATAAGAAAGTTAATCGAAACAGTATTTTCCAAATTTAAAATATGTCACCGTTATGAATCGGGGTTTCCCGTCCCATATCTTTGCAAATTGAATGAAAATGTTACTTTTTATAAAGCTAACCAAAAGATATACATAGTACCATAAATTATTCAACATTTTGTTGCCAAAATAAATAGCATAAACTAGGGAATGGTAAACCGATATCGATTCCAATCGAAAATCTATTTTATGTTATAATAAACATATTTTTCGCAATCGAATTTACTTCTGCAATTTTACTTTTTTTTAGTATTATATAATTTGAGGCATTGTTTGTTTATTTCTGTTTCTAGTTATTGCCAAAGTTTGCAAGCCTCAAATCAAATAATTCCTTAAATAAAGTAACATTTATTTTCATACAAGTAGCACCTGCAACAAAAACGCTTAAAAATCGTGTTTTTTATGAAATACTGTATTGCTGATGGTATGAATGATAAAGTTTAATGAACCATTGGATTGGAAAAGATCTTTCAAGCGATGTAATTTTTTTATATGTTGTCTTGGGATAAAATACGAAAATATGTAAAAAAATACAAAACAGATTTTTTAGACACGGTCCAGCTATGATTTAATATGTACATTGTACATCTATATGTAGCCAGAAATATCCTTGTAAGAAATCTCAATAGTGAAGCAGTACTGACTCACTACTGACATTGTCACCAGTACTACTGACTTATTATACCCTTTATAATGCTATGCACTAGACATGTTTAACAAGTGCGTGTCATTGAGAATGCACTAGTACTATAAGTACTACTGACTAGGTACTTCTTTCGGTGACATTGTAGACAATGTAGCGACATTTGAACTACTGACTTGCTGTACCCTTTGCAATATTCTGTGCTATAGAAATTTAATACGTGCGTGTTATTGAGAATGCTCTAGTACCATAGGTACTTCTGACTAGGTACTCCACTTCGGGACATATGGGAATTTCCATGCCAGCGTACGTGACATTTGTACGCCTACAAAGTGGAATAGATTTTGCAAAAATAGGAGTAGCTGATTTTTGTCGTTATATTCCATTCAGAGGGTACTATGTGTGAAAAAAGTTGCAGTACTTTTCGTTTATAGTCCCTACCGTTTATAGTCACATTATCGATATAGTCCATTCTATCTGTATTTATTGCTTCCATTACCAAATTTCATAGAAAATATTCACGTTATAGTCCAATTAGCGATATAAGCACATTTGGCATATATGCCATCTATCTTCGGTTCACAAATACAGAAATTCTTGCATAAAATTTTCGTATAGTCACAATCGAAAAATTTACTAAATTGTTTAGCTATTGAAGCCACAAACCATTGAAAAAATTACTATGAAAGCATTGAATCGTTTAGTATTCCTGTCACCAACTCTCCACTAAAAGAAAATATTACTTTTAGTATTTTGTACCAGGGATGAAATACCTTGTTATTAACTTCTGTATGCGAATTTGGTTAAATGCCTCCGAATGGCATATATGAAAATTAGGCTTATAGTCACATTAGCGATATAGTCCACAATTTGCGTGCAACTAAAGGTTGTCCAAAATATCGAGGGAAATAAGGACATAGCGTACGTGACATAAAACAGAAGTGATGTTAAGGTGCATGTAAACAAATGAAAAATCTGCGAATTGCGAAGTTTTTTTTTCTTTTTTAGTTTCTTGAACGAAGCCAACTATTTTTCCTTTATTATTCGTAAATTTGAAATAAAAAAAAAACTTTTGGATGATTTTATAATAAACAAAACTTAATAGCGTGAGTAACAGATTTTTCTCTTATAGTATTCTTGAGTAATGAAATATATGTTTTGTAAGTATATGTAAAAAACCTTAAAAGCAAATAAAAAATATGTATTTAGTGATAACAGCTATAAAAACAATCAAGATTCAAATTCATTTCATAGTGCATATTATGTACTTGGGCGCTGTGTTTACGGCGCCACTACAGAGTAGTACATACTAATTAACAGGGCTTGGACTTTCATGCAACTAAAAATTGATTTTAAGCGCTTAACGAATGCACATAAAAATTAAAAATATGCGCAAAAATATGCACTTACATACGAACAAAGTACCAACACTAAAATAATATGATGTTATTACTTAATTTTTTATCATTATCAAGGAAAAAACATAAAACAAGCATAATTGGGTATATTATTTAATGCAATCGAAGTTTAGTTGCGTTGCCAGTCGGCAACTGAAAATTAATAGTTGCCAGAAAGGCACTAAATGGCAACTGAAATTGACAGCTCTCAGTTGCTAGTTGCCATCAGTAGCATCATTTTTATCAACTGGCAATGCAACTGAGGCTCGGTTGCCATCAATAATTGGCGTATAATTATTTTTTGCAAAAATTGAGAAATATACATTAACAAAATTTTATAACTCCAAAAATATGCATTTATTGCCAAAATATGCACTTTCCACCAATATATGCAACTACAAATCGATGCCAAACTACTTAAAATTTGATCCAAAGAAAAAAAATATACAGCTAATCGAACTCTATATTTTATCTTTCCTCACGAACCTTGTTCTTTTATGTTGGAACATTAATTTTAAAGTATAACTGCAATGTTAAAATTATCTGAATTTAGTCGCTAGAAAAGCGAAATTAGTTTATTGTAATGTCTTAAGATTAGTCAAAGAAACACTCAGTTTAAGCTGCTATTTTTGATATTCAAAAATTGTAGTAAGGTATAAATACTATTGTACAGTAAAATTTGATTATTGTTTTCCTCTTTACCATATCTTAAAGCAAGTTTTAAGGGCTTTAATTTTTTCAGTCGTGGTTGTCATTTTCATGGAAATGCCCATACACTAATGCTTTCAAGATTATTTTGCTACTTTACACCGCTTTCGCACTAGCAACGTTTACTTTCCCACCGTACTCCCCGTTCACACATGAAAATTTTTTAATTTTGGGGAGAGTATTGAAATAGAAATATATACCATCCCAGCAAAAAATAATCGAGATTTTTACACACACAAAGTTTACTTTGCAAAGTTTTAATTCAACCGGTAGAAAGACATAAAGATGAAGTATTCCTCTCTTTATCTTTCTACCGGCTGAATTAAAACTTTGCAAAGAAAACTGTGTGTGTGTAAAAGGGCACAAGCAGCGCTTTCGCACTAGCAAAGTTTTCTTTCTCCCGGTTCACACACTTCAACCTTTGTTGCGCAGCTTTTAATTCAGCCGCGAGAAAGATAGAGAAAAACTGTGTTGCTTTCTCTGTGTTTCTCGCGGCTGAATTAAAAGCTACGCAACAAAAGTTGAAGTGTGTAAAATAATTATTGTGCAAAATTGAAACAAAAAAAAAAATAAAGCTTAGACCAATAGAAACTGAATACAATTCAATTTCACAGTTTTGCGTGTTACTCCACGTATTTGAGCAACAAATTTTTGCTCTTTTGCGTGAATAATTTCGCTTGATCTGTGCACCAAAACTTTTCCTTCGAAATTGACTTTGAATTTATGTATCGTACACTCGAGAAAATTACAGTATGCATAGTAGGTTGATCGACTCGGCTTTTCAACCGGCTTTTAAACCCGTTATTTCCGCAATACGGTTGTCGGTTTTTTCAAAATGTTTATTTTTCGAATGTCGAATAGTCCGGTTTTGTTTTTATTAAAAAAACGGGC
Source organism: Panzeria rudis (assembly GCA_956483635.1). Taxonomy (NCBI): domain Eukaryota; kingdom Metazoa; phylum Arthropoda; class Insecta; order Diptera; family Tachinidae; genus Panzeria; species Panzeria rudis. The sequence continues at coordinate 55,922,160 of OY101450.1, forward strand.
CAGTCGAATACTTTGCTATTCGTATATTTTATTGGTTTTTACTATATTAAATCTTGACGAACTTTTACTGTTGATTTTCCTAAGTATTCTTGTTCAAGAGCATTTACTGAAGCATACAATTAAGGTGAACTAATTTTATAAGATGGTAGCAGGGGCGAATCAAATTGGCCTTGTGATATAGAATTTATATCAAGCTTCATATTTTATATGGAGTTCGACATCCATCATAGAGAAGAAATGCTTTTTGCGTGAATGTCAAGAAAAAATGTAAATCTGGGCACTAAGGCTCCACCTATATGTGTGGAAGAATTTCTTTTTCGGATTTTGATTGTAAATCCTCCTGGAAAGTCTTTTTAGTAAAAAAACTGTGCTGATCACGTAATGGGAAGGCGTGCCACATATAAGTGGCACTATAATGCGCAATTTAGAAATTATGGGAAATTATACCGATGGAAATTATAGTGTTGTACCACACAAAAACATTAATGAGAAAATATGGCGAAGTACCTATCCAAAAGTTTTGGCCGTTAAAAGTACTGAGATCAAAATGAAGACCAAGTTCTTGATAGATACAATACCATCTCAACCTGCAATTTGTTAATATTTTTTTTTACATTTCTAACATTGGGAAGAATTATGGGGAAAATGTTTCTAAGTTTGCTTAGAAATTAGATGGTATCATACTTATCAAGAACTTGACCCTCATTTCGATCTCAGTACTTTTAACGGCCGAAATTTTTGGATAGGAACTTGGTCTTATTTTCAAAGTTACGTTTTTATGCGGATAGTAATTACATGAACAGCTAACTCTTTTTTTAAAGCAAATTAAAATCAAAACTTTTGCATTATAATTTTCTCAAAAAAAACCTATCGACCGGTTTCTTCTGAATTTTAAATACCGCAACCAGTTTTTCTAAAATTTCAAGTAGTCGAACTATTCGAAAACCGGGTTCTGGAAAATGTCGAATGATTGATCACCCTAATGCATAAGCAAGTAAAGAAGGAAAGTATGGAAGTGTTGTTAACTTTTAAATATTCTTCTCTAAGGGCGTCAATTATAATTTTTTTTTTTAATTTAAGTCGTCCTTCGCACCAAAATTTTATTTTGGGTTTATACGAACGAAATTCACTATCAAAAATTTTTGATCGAAATGTATAGGAAATTTTTTAAACTTTTACTTATAAGTTTTTCATTTGGATTTGGACTCTTTCTATATATCTCAAACTTTGAGACCTTTAAACTTGACTTAGAGGTCTCGAAAGGTTCAAGTGGGATATTTGTATTGCTTGAGTTACATTTTAATATGTTATTAGAACTTTCACTTTCAGAAGATCCTATTTTTCTCCTTTCAGAATAGAGTCATAATTATGTAGCTCTGAATGGCTTGTTAATTGCTGTCCTTTATTACCGCTATTAATTTCTAAATCATTATTAATAATATTTTATTCGCATTTTTCAGCATAAGTAGCCTTTTCGTTAAATAACTTACCATATCTTGATAGCCTTTTCTGAATTCATCTAAAACTTCTCTAGTACCTGATGGGATTTTGTCTTCATTGGTCGAAATTTTTTCTAAAAGAAGATATATAAAAAATTACCATTTCAATACATTCCAATTAGAGTTTTGGACTGAATTGCGATTGGCAAATTTTGCCTACGGTATTTTGTACTAGATTTTATAGCCTGTTTCATTACACAAAATGTTGATATGTGGTCGAAATTCATCAACCCGGCCTTATTTCGAATTATTAATACTATATTTGGTTTTTAACCTACCTGTGCTATTTCCAGTTTTCAAACTATGACCCTCATTTATCTGCAAGGAAATGGCTACATATTAAGAAGTAATTAGATTATTTGTTTTTATATTTTTGCCATTGCATTGCTTACATCAAAACTGTCATTTGAATTGTTCTGAAAGTAAAAAATAAAGCAATGGATATACAAGGTGGCGCAAAATTAATCATTAAATTTTTTTTCTTTAACTTTTTTACTAAATAAAAAAAAATATTTTGAATGATGGAAATCTTTATTTGCACCTTTAGAATTTTTTCTCTTAAGTGCAATAGATGTCACTTGGAGGACTGCCACCATTGTTGATACACATTTGTGCCCGTTTTATCGCATTTTCCAAAACTTTCGGTGATAACAGTTCGCATTCCTGTCGAATATTCTCCTTAAGGGCTGCGATTGTCTGGGGGCTGTTGGCATAAGCCCGCGACTTCAAGTAGCCCCAAAGAAAGAAGTCTTGGATGGTTGAATCGGGCGATCTTGCTGACAATGCCAAATCGACAAAACGGGAGATCATGGGACCAGGAAATGCTTCCTTTACAATATCCGTTGTGGCTTGTGCTATGTGTGCGGTTGTAACGTCTTGCTTAAACCACATGTTCACCAAGCCCCGCTCATTCAGTTCCGGCAGTAAGAAGTCGTTTCTAATGGCCCTGTAGCGTTTGTCATAATGGGAACCGTATTGCCGACGGCGTCCTCAAAAAAATACGGTCCAATCACTCCTCCCACGCGAACGCTGCACCACACAATGGCTTTGAGTGTATTTAACGGTTTTTTGTGCACCCACGTTGATTTCTGTGCATCGACGCTGACTTTCGTGCATCACACGGGGAATTTCATGGAAAAGTATGACATGCGAAAAGGCGATAAAACAGACACAAATGTGTATCAACAATGGCGGCAGCCACTTGGAGGATATCATCTATTCCACTTAACAGAAAAAAATCTACAGGTCCAAATAAGGATTACCATCAAAATAATTTTTTTTATTTAGGAAAAAATTATTGATAAACCATGTCGTCTGAGGTATCACTCGCCGGTATTCAGCGTTTGTCACAAAAATTTATTTGATTTTGAGACCCAAGAGACACGTGTTTTATAAAAAGTTATAAAACTTATACTTCGTGTTTATTTACCATCTCTAAAATAACAACTAACTTATCGCACGCCCTACGTAGAAATTCTTGTATCTGCCGGCCTAAGCAACGTGTGTTAGGGAACAAAAGCGTGACTGAGCGTAGCAGCACCACTCCCTGCTTAATTTGCCCTATATTGATATACACGGCGCGTACCTATTAAAATTGATGGCTAGAACATTATGGTGGCGGTACATTATAAACGTAGCCGCACCACATCATTCCCCGCTTTATGTGCCCTATACTGATATTCACGGCGCGTACCTATTAACAATGATAACCTCACCACACCATTCCCCGCTTAGTGTGCCCTATGCTAAGGTGAGCCGTCGCTTGTTGATGAAATTGCAAGTCTTAGTTGAATTTGAGCAAATAACTTCCGAACATTATAAACGTAGCGCAAGTATTTGTCTTAAGGTGAAGGTACATAGCATGCGTTAAAGACGCTAATGCGTTACAGACTTCTGTCAAAAAATTTGAAATAGTGTGTTTCCATAAGGCAAGATACAAATCGAAGTTTGCGACGCGCGTAACTCGCAAAAAGTTGAACATTCTTCAACTTTCACGCGTCGTATACAAAATGACAGGTAGTGCTGCCAGATTCATATGCTAAAATGTTTGTTTAATGGAAATAAATTATTAGAAATTAATTTTTTTATTAAAAAATTGATGAAAACTGCATTAAATATATAAAGAAAAATAAAACTTAAAATGAAGACAAAATATAGCCTGCAAAGGCTTGAAAATGTATAAGCAGAAGAGCATCAAAAGCGTGGTGTGTAACTTGCCATTCTTAAAGCGTTAAAAGTTCAAAAAGTAAGAAAAGCGTTGCCGCGTAACGCGTGGTAGGAACCTCCACCTTAACCCTTACAATAGCCAGGGGAAGACTGACTTTTTCCTCGTTGTGTGCTGCTCAGTGATGCCATTAGGATACGAAAGATACATTTTTCGTATCTTTTGATGACTTTAGGTACCATGTATCAGACATTTTTCGTATCTTTTGAATCTGTGCGCAAAATGTACAGAAATAAAATATTAAACTTTCCGTCTCTCAAAAAGTTTTTTAAAGTTATCATTTCGTTATAGTGCGTTTCCATATACGTAATTTTGGTCAAAATATGAGTTTTGCCCAAAATACGTGTTTTCCTACATGTTTTCCCATACAATTGTCATGTGAGCAAAACACCTCAAACAACGTATTTTGCTCCAAATTATGTCGAAATTTGTCTATGCAAAACTGCGTTGCCTCTATGATTACAAATGCAACTTTGGGTCATCCATTTACTGTGACTGACAAATGCGAAAAAAGTGACACTGTTCTGCGGCCACATAACACAGCGTCTTCACGAGACATTAACTTTGAGATAACATGAGAAAAAACGTCGGCAGAATACTAAAAACAAAATGTCGAATTTTCTCTTAATCTCACACTAGGGGAAGACGTAATTTAACTTTTCCGATGAGATTTCATTTTATGCAAATGCTCATCTGGTTTACATGTACTACTTTTGCATAATTAGCTATTTTATTTTTAATTTTTCATACAAATTTAAATTTATGAATCAATTAAACACATTTATTCATTTATTTAACACAGAAATTTTATCAAAAACATCGCTTTTCATTTATTTTAATAAACACTCACACATGCACACTATTTTATATTCATGTACATGTGTTTTTTGACAGTTCATCTCATAAGATTGTTGTTATAAGAATTCTTATAACAACGCTCTCATAAAAATTCGTATAACATTGAGATAACACTAATTTGAAGTCTACACGTAACATAATTCTCTCTGTGATTGAATTTGACAATCTCATCTTACATATTATGTTACGTGTAGACCTCAAGTAAGGAAAGAAAAATGGCGCGCATTTTATTTTCGAAGAATGTAAACAAAACAATAAAAATGTCAAAATTATTACGAAAAAACGAACTTAAGAACACTTACAGCATATTGGAAACGTTTCGACATATATTGCTCAAAACGGCCTGTTTTGCTCGTAATGGAAACGTACTATTACCCTACGTCTACATTAAGGGCCGTGGTAATTTATCAAACTGTTTGATCAAATTCATGTATGTATTGGTAATATTTTGTTTTGCTTAGCACAGCAACTTATCAAATTCATATCATCAAACTTCATTTGAAAGTGTTGTGAAAAAGAAAGAACATGTGATTTTTTGGGCGGAAATGTTTCATTATTTATTAAAAAACTTTTTGTTTGTTGAAAATTAGTTTTTTTACTCTCTTTTTTTTATTTTTTTTTATTCCTTTTATTTTAATTCCTTTTAAATCCTTTCCATATGCAGTTCAAAGAGAGTTAAAATTTTGTGCGACATCCTTTTTTTAGCACTTGGGTTTTTTTCTGTATATGTTTCAAGCAATATGTCGTACTAAGCATTTTTTTTAATTTCTTTATTGCTATAGAAATGATGTGGTCGCTGCGAAAACTAAACAAAAATGACATTTGAAGTAATTACACAGCCACTCATCAAACAAGCTTAAAATTTCGTCATCGGCGGTAGTGAAAATCAAAAGTGTTTTGTTTTTCATCAAACTCACAAAAATCTCTGTTTGATCAAACAGTTTAATAAGTTGCCATGCCGCTTTAGACATGAAATGACTAACATTAACACCTAACATCATGTTCATGTTAAGTGTAGACCGCTCATGTTAATGATTTCTTCATGTTTTAACATGGTTGTTGGAACATTTGTTTTAACAACGCTTTCATAACATCATGTCTTAACAGCATTTCATGTCTAATGTAGACGGCATGTTATGAATACTAAAAAACGCCTTTACTCGAATATTAATTTGTACAAAAATTAATTTGTTTTGACAACATCCAAACATAGTTACGTACATATAATTAATTTTAAAGTTTGCTTACTGTATTTTTAAAAATTACATACCTAATATTTATGACTTAAATAAATATAAAAATGAATTTATATGATATCATTTTCTTTACAATATTCATTAAATATGAAATTAAAATGTGATGTTAAATTAAAATTATTAATATATCAACCCCTTTGCGCGAAATGATCGTAAGCGACATTTTGCAAAAAAACTATTTTTTTATTGAAATCAAAATTTTATGAGGATACCCGTAGTGTAAAATCGTAAAAATATCCAAATTTTTGATAACTTTTGAAATACAGGCTATAAAATTTTATCGTAAGCGACGGTTTATGAATATAAATCATGTTTAAATACAATAAAAAATCCTCCTCCTGAAAAATTAAATTTTTGTCGCTTACGATCATTTGGCGCTAAAGGAGGGCACAGACGTTGCGGCCGTTGGTACAACATGAGTAGGTTGTACACGAAATTGCAACGTTTGCGGGCTCGTTGTATTAAGTTGTGTCTTGGTTGTACGAAAGATTAAAAAGTTTTGATTTTTTGCCATGTTGTACAACACTGTCGCAACGTTTGTGTGCCTGTCGTATACAATTTTATGTATTATACGTGCGTATTCTTTTTGTCACCACCTTGCAGTAAACATTGAATGTGAGTATTATTTGCGGACAACATAAAATGAGAGATATTTACTTGCTCACAAGTTGATTGCAAAATGAAGTTGTGCATCGTTTGTGCGACAAGCATACAACTTGATTAGTAGCTGAGTTGTACCAACGGTCGCAAAGTCTGTGGCCTGCATAAGGGGTCGATGTGTTAAACGTTAAAAACGGATTTTCAAACTTTTTTCAAAATGTATCTTTTTGGAAGAAAAATGTATCTTTTTGGAAACTAAAATGTATCTTTCTCGAAATTTCACTGGCAACACTGGTGCTGCCTTTTATACCCGCTTGATCATCGTGAAATAAGTATACAGGTGATCGCATAAGGGAAACAAATACAACAATACAACAAAAATATATACGACGCTTGTCAAAAATTTATACGTGCTGGACGTTGATTATGCACAAAAGCAGCAGAGCAAAAAATAATCAGCTGACGTTATGCTGCCACCTGTATATTTATTTCACCATGCGCTTGAAGACACACAAAAGATACACACACCTTCGCTTGTCTATATGTGGGGATCGTACAACACGAACAGCTGTGTGTATTTCATGGTAACATCTCTTGTCATAGTTACGTGTTATTTTGACATCCAGGGGCTTTTACCTTTGGCGGCCGTTACATTCAAACTTAGAATTTAAAATATTATATACTAGTATGAACTGAATTTAGTTAAATTAACTCACTTACTTGTTGCGAAACTTCCTCTTAGCGTTGTCTGTGGTGTCCCGAACTAGCTCATTTGCTCTATCTCATTAAACGGGAGGTTCCCTAACCCTTCACCACGACACAGTTTCGAGCAGCAAAAAATAAACATAACTGATTATAATCTTTAAACAAAATAATGTTTTAATAATAAAAAAAAATGCTAACAAACAAAAAAATCACTATCACCTCACAGTACACTATTAGAGAACACCCATACATATATGTAACTGGGACAGATGTCATACCCATTTCTGCCGTCGCCCTTACCCTACCTATGTCATTTATTCTAAAATATTTATAAATGACCCCATATATTAAAATTCTCATCAACAACTTACTTTTCTTTACTATGGCGGGTCGTCCATCTCGAACTCAGGTACCTGAAGTCCTTGAAATAGAAAATTACCAACACAAAGACATCTCGTTCTTTCAGCACATAATTTATTTAAACTATTAGTTACATAAACTTAAACTAAAGTGGCTCAAATATATATCTATATAAATTTTTTCTTAGGTTCTTTCTTTCTCAAATTTTAGTTTTCTGTTTTCTTTATAAAATTTTAAAATAGCATTTCTAACTTAGGTCCTATAAGCAAAAATCTAAACAAATATGATTAATACAAAAAAAATTATCCTATATACTAAATTTCACATTAAATTTTTGGACGTACCTAACTAAGGGTCGCACTAGATTAACAAAATGGCCTTCCACAAAATTTTAGCCTAATCTAATTTTACGTTTCTTTTTTTTTTTTATCCTCCCTAAAAGAGCTCTCTGAGGGCTCTTCGGCGCTTATCAATAAAAAACATGCCGCTAAAAAAAACTTGATTTTAATTTTCACACTACCCTAGTACGAACCTTTTACACATATAACATATAAAACCTTAACCTACAATTATCCTAGCCTATCAACTAAATATGTATATTTTCTTTGTTTTTTTTTTTTTTGGATAATTTCAATCTGTATTGCTTTTCTATAAATGATCTGTATATTTTCACTACTGGGTCTTCTGTTTCCTTTAGTTAAAGTTGTGGGACATAAATGAAGTGGTTTAGGTATCTACTAATTATCTAGACCGTCTTGGAGACTTATTTAGCTTCCGCAAACATGCACCTGGCTTTTAACAGAAAGCTTGCCGTATTTTCCAGCCTGTTAACTTTAATGGTTGGTGCGACATTTAGGATGCCACTCGTTTAATACACGAAAAGTTTAAATAAAAAGAAATCGTTTACCTTGTTGAAACTTTACTGGTGTTTTTCTACCGGAAACACAAGAATTCTTCTTCCTGCTTATTCTTTTCTGCAGAATATCCTAGGCTTCGGTATTCCTTGGCGCAACCAAATTGTAGCTCCTGTCTCCTCAGTCTATTTGTTTCCTTTACAATTCCTTCGGAATTTATTTTACGATGTCTTTATAAAAAAAACAAATCTTACTAACACATAACTACATTTACTTAAACCCATTTGACTTACTTTAAGATGAAATTTTTTCTTTTTCACAATAATTAAAAACTTACAATCATTAAAAATGATTAAAAATAGCAAATATATTTTCTTTGCACTACCACTTCACGATCTTAATCTTATGTCGGCCACTTTACTAATGATTTCTACTTTTTTGTTTGTTTTGTGCACAAGTAAAACCTGACACCAAAACCATCACGAACATTCTATAACAACAAAGACTATTTATAAAAACAAGTACCGATATAACCGCACATAATGATCACTATTTCCTTGCATATACATATGGGTCATTGGCCACTCTCCTCTGACCTTGAAATTCATATCTTGTTTGATATCCCTTTAAAGGGTTTGCAAGAGCAACAATTTCTCTTTTTTTTTTAGTACTAATAAGGTTCTTAAGGATCTGGTTACTCTATTCCTACTATTTAACACAACTGTCAATACGAAAGAATACAACATGGACTTCCAGTCTGCACATAAAATTAAATGTCAAATACCAGCTGACAGATCACGACACGACATCCAATAGCTTTATTCACTCCACAGATATAAATTCAGCCGACGAGATAATTAAAACTAATAATAATTAAAAAAATAAAAAAAAAATATAAAAAATACACACAACATTTTATCCACCCTCACGTACACACTCTCCTGCATTCAATCGAACAAACAAGCATGCCTACATTCAGCCATCCAATCTCCTGCATCACATCAAAATCTAGTACATGGATCACATACATACATACATACGCTACAATACATTATTTATTAAATAAAAGTACATGGAGAATCACAGTACGCCAAGATTTTTTTTTTTTTTACAGCACATCAGCCACTCCCCCACCAATCCCAGGTAGCCACCCTCAACAAAACTCTGTTGTTTCCCGATTTCATCTAGAAACGACAGTGTGACGGGTGCTAAACCCTACAAGACTTCAACCAGCATACATTTTTCATTATACCTTAGAGTCTGCTTAGCTAAGAGGCGCTCAACGTAGGCTACACCCACATTATCTAGTTAGGAGTTAGCCGGGCATTCAATTCGTCTGAAGAATTTGGATTCTAGCTATACTAGCAAACCTAAGCTCCTCTAGGAAATACATATTTATATTGTTGACTGAAATTATCAACTTCAGCATTCCCAAAGACCCCATTTTTTCTTGTTTTTTTTTTTTTTTTTTTTTTTTATTTAATTTATATCTATTTATTTCAGATATTAAAAAAAATTTCAGTAGACAATTTATCACCGCAAAAACAAATATCACAGCAGACACAAAGTGGACAAAGTACAAAAGTATATAATTAGGCGGATAATTGGCAACAATAGACGTACACATCCCACTCACTAATACTATAACTAAATATTGCACCAGTAAGTAAAATTAAGAATTCTAATATTGCACACTCCCCCTAGCTACCCAGCTTATTGCACCGACCTTACCCCCAGTCTACTGTCTGATATCTTTTGCATGATAGACACCTACTGGTGAACCATTTAGTGTCTCTACCTCATACAAGTTATTGCCCAGTACCCTTAATATCCTACACTTCGAAAATTTCCTGCAGAATTTAGCATTTATGCCCTTGCTAAAACTACTCAATACAAAATTTCTTTTGTATACCTCTTGGCCGGGAACAAAACGAGTTATTCTCGCGCCCCTATCGTATCTAATAGAGCTTTTCTCATATTGTTTATGCATGTTCTCTTTTAATGTTTCCCGTATTAACCGCAATCTATCCCTATCTTCTAAGAAATTCATTTCACTGTCATCTAAAGCTTTTAACTTCTTCGCCAATTTGTAATCGGTCCCTGAGGTGAACATGTTATGTCCAAATAATGCCATAAATGGACTAACTCCTGTCGCTGAATGAACTGAATTTCTCAAGGCCAATTCTATTGCTGGTAGATTCAAGTCCCATTCCCTTTGGTCATTCTCCAGATAAATTCTAATCGTTGATAAAATACTTTGATTCACACGTTCCGCTGCATTCGATTGTGGAGAATGCACTGCAGTTCGCATGTGGTTTATTTTATAATCTTTCACCATTTTTCCAAATTCTTTAGATAAAAACTGTTGACCATTGTCCGAATGAATTGTTTCTGGTACACCAAAGTTGTGGAATACTTGTTCTACCAAAAATTTAACTACGTTGTGAGCTGTGGCTTCTCGCATTGCCTTAAGAAAAACGAACTTCGTAAAATGATCTACTACGAGAAATATGTACGCATTTCCGGTTTTCGATCGCGGATACTTGCCAAGGAAATCAATGTATATTTTCTGGAAAGGGCGGTCTGTTATTACCTCGTCTCCTATCGTTGGGGCTAGCCTAACATTAACCGATTTACATTCTTTGCATTTGTCGCAATTATTAATAAAGTTTTTGACTTGCACTATCATGTTGGGCCAATAATATTTTGCTCGTAGGAATTGCAGAGTTTTTCTTATACCACCATGAGCTTTCTGTACCGGTTCATGAGCGAGCCTTATCAATTCATGGGTTAATGAGCTAGGAACCCATAATTTCCATCTGAATTCCTCTATCACATCAGAATTCGGTATATAGCTTTGTTTTTTAAATACTAGACCATTTTCTATTTTCAAATCTGGAAGTTTGTTTGAATTTTGTTCAATCGTTTCTCTTAAGTCCCTGTATTCCACCGATTCAAACTCTGTTGTTTCAAACCCTACTAATTCTTCTGGCGTAAGACAGATTTCTTCGACCACTCGTGATAAAGTATCGGCTACGACATTTTCTGAGCCTTTGCGGTGTTCTATATCAAACGCATAACCCTGTAATTGCAGCGACCATCTAGCTAGTCTTCCACTTAATTCTTTTAACGACATCAGCCATTTTAAACTGGCATGGTCGGTTATAACGGTGAAAGTCATCAATTCGATGTACGGACGAAATCTTTGGATAGCAAGTACAGCAGCTAGACATTCTTTCTCCGTTACACTATAGTTCTTTTGTGCTGGATTTAGTTTCATGGAGAAGAATGATATGGGTCTTTCATTATTACACTGATCTTTTTGAAAGAGCACCGCTCCTACCCCATAACTAGATGCGTCACACTGGATATAAAATCGCCTTTTGAAGTCAGGATGAGCCAATACCGGAGCTGACGTCAAGGCTTGTTTCAGTTTGTTGAAGCTATTTGTTGCTTCCTCTGTAATTTTGAACTTCACTCCTTTTTTAATGAGATCCGTGAGTGGAGAGGTTATTGACGAAAAATTTTGTATAAAACGCCGGTACCATCCTGCGGTACCGAGAAAACTGCGAACTTCTCTCACTGATTTTGGAATTGGAATTAGTTTTATCGCTTCAATTTTCTTCGGATCGGTACGCATAACACCTCCGCCTACAATGAAGCCTAAATACCGCAATTCTTTAAAGCAAAATTTTGATTTCTTGAGACCTATAGTTAAATTGGCTTTCGTGAGACATTCCGCTACTTTTTTTAACAAAGCTATATGGTTTTCAAAATCAGCTGAGATAATCAACAAGTCATCTAAGTAGACAAACACGTTGGACTTAAGCTCTTGTGGAATGACTTTATCCATGAGTCTACACAGCCTTTGGGCCGCATTACACAAACCGAATGGCATTACGGCATATTGGTATAATGGGCGCCCTGGTATGGTGAAGGCTGTGTAAACTCTAGATTGTTCCTCCAGTGGGATTTGCCAAAATGCAAACTTTAAATCCACACTGCTTATATAATAGGTCTCGTCCAACCTGCTCAGTATAGCCTCAATATTTTGAATGGGGTAGGCGTCTTTTATAGTTCTGTCGTTGAGCTTCCTTGCGTCTAGACAGAGCCGATTTTTGCCGGGTTTTCGTACCAGTGTGCTTCTATTACTCCAGGGGCTCAGGCTCTCCTCGATCACACCTAGCTTAAGCATTTCGTCTACTTCCGCATAGATCAGCTCTTGTACCGCAGGTGATACCGGGTAATACCTATCTTTTACCGCTATCGCCCCCTCAATAAGGTCAATTTTATGGCACTCTATATCCGTCCTACCTAATCCATATTTTTCAAATGATCTAAACATTTGTTTGGCTTCCTCCAGTTGTTTCATCTCTAATTCTGACAACTCATGCTGCTCAACTTCCTCCGTATCTAAGGGAACATCTTCTGATAGTTTTTGTATATCGATTTCATCATTTTGGAATATTTCCGGAGCCAAATCAAACGCCCTCCAGAAATCTATGCCTAAATAAGCATCCTGTATTAAATCAGGACACAGGTAAAACTCGATCATCTTAGCAAGCTCCTTAAAACATACGGGAATTTTTATTTTACCTAACACATTATACTCCTTACCTCCTGCTGTCTTAATGCTAACGAAAACTGGATCTATTTCTAAACCTAGTCTACCAATAATCTCATTGCAATTATTTCCTAATATACTTATTGACGCACCGGAGTCTAGTAACCCATTTACTTCTATATCACCTAACTTAATCCTTGCAAAAGGTCTTGGATCCTTATCCGCTTGACTGCTTAATGCACAACACTTTCTGACCGACGTTTTTATTTCCCTACATATTTTCATTTTGTTTCTAAACTTACTTCTAACTTTTCTTATTCTATTAAGTCGAATTTTGCTTATTTCCTCATTAAAAATTCTATTTCTTACCACATTATAATTTCTCAGTCTATCTTCATATGAAGATTCTAATTTGTTTATCTTATGAAATGATTTTCTTCTATCTGTAGCTTCTAAATTTTTATTTATTCCGTTTTTTAGTATCCTATATCTATTTTTTTCAAAACTCTTTTTGTTTGGATTCACTAAGTCTACCTGTATCTCACAGTCTTTTACATTCCTTCGGGAGTTTGAGTAGAGCGTGTCTCTCCCGCCCTCGACACACTCCTCATTGTGTTTTCCGTACACTTTGGACATCTAGGAGTAATAACCCCTACCATACCGCATTTGTAGCAAAATAGATTTCGCTGCACAGACGGACAGTCTATAAACGAATGGCCAGGTAGGCGACAGTTCCAACAAGTCAAAGAATTTGAATTACTTTGATGTTTTATGTTGTTGTCTCGGTGGCTGCGAACTTCTTCTACCTGTAAGTAATCGTTTATTTCAGGTTCAACCTCACCTATTTCGTCCACGGTTCGCCTTGAAGGGGCGTATCGCGACTGGGGCCTTGTTACCACGGTTTCCTTTTTAAAATAATTTCGCTCAATCTCTTTGCATTCATCGCGTAATTGTTCAACTGTATAAATTCTCATTGAATATAATATTTGGGATAAATTTGGTCTTAAATTTCTTTTCATAATTCGAATTATCTCTGTTTCGGGTAGTGGTGTTCTAAGCCGGGCTCTTAACTTTCTCATAGCCGAAAAATATGTATCTATTGACTCTCCTGGTTGTTGCCTATGCTCTTCGAAATCTCGCATGAATTCGTACTCACTACGATTTGACCTATATTGTTGCAATAAAGTTTCTTTTAACTCGGACCAACTTCTGATATCCTTTTCCCGTATAACCGACCAATACCAATCTTTGGCTTCTCCCTTCAACAATTTATGGAAATCTCCCATCAATTCTAACCAAGAGCAGCCGTGGTGTTGTTGTAGGTACTCAACTCTAAAAATAAAGTCTTCGATGTTTAGGTTATCCGTGTTTCCGTCGAAAATCACATCCCATTTATCGACTTTTACGGACGATATCGGTCTATTCATATTGACTACACGACTATTCTCATTCGAAGCGGCCTCACTATTTGGTGGCATACGTAGGAAGTCTAACCTTCTTGGCAACCGATTGTGGATTCCTACCTCATCCTGTACCATTTCCATCTCAAAATTTCTAGAATTTGCATTCCCCCCTGTACTGGCCTCAGATGGTGCTTCTGACGATCTGTTTACGTTTGTTATCTTTTGAATTTCTCTTAGCATTTCCGAAAAACCTGCTTTCAAACTATTTTCTATTTTCAGTTCAATGTTCTTCTCTAAATCTTTACGGTATTTGGTATTCGACTCGCGGACTGACTCTTGAGTCACCCTGGCAGATTCCTTGGCGTTACCATATGCTGGCTGGTCCTTAGGCTTCCCTATCAATGGTGGAGGAATAGAAAATTGCTGTAGTGGGTTTATATTTTTGGGGATGGCTCCTAAAGACTGCATGGTGACAGTTCCTCGGACCCCTGATCTCATGTTCGCGTTTGGATTGGTTACCGGAGTATTACTTGCGCTATTCATATCTATAAAATTACTTGCCTGATCTTCTCTATCAATTTCCTTATTCTGGGATTTTTTAGTAGAATGGGCTATAAACATGTTGGTAATACTGGACCAAAAAAAACTTGAGTACAAATCAAAATCTCAGCTGATCAAATAAATTATCAGTTAGAGAAAATTATTTGAATTCTTGTTAGGCGCTAGAATCAAGTTAATAGCTTCCTATTATAATAATGTATGACTAAATAATTATAAAACAAAACTACATAACCATAAATATACCACAATACAAACGAAATCACACTTAGTTTTAAATCAGCAATATAAAAATATGTTAGTTATAGTCAGGATTTCAGCTCCCATTTCGTTCTATTTATATGGACGGATTTTTTTTTCGCACATAGTTGGTTGTTGATGAGTTAGTGGACGGATTCCTAATTATGTGTTGTTCTCTTACATTATACCATACTAGTACAAAAAAACATGAACTAACTATTACACAACTTATAGGATTCAATTACTCTTCAATTATGCAAACTGATTGTTAAATACAGGACATAATTGTAATTAGTTCAACAAAGCAAACAAACCTTATTAGTTTGGTCATTATTAGAACCTAATTCTTTTACTTATGTATTTTATTTTTTTATATACATATATTTATTTATTTTTTTATTATTATTATTATTATTATTTTTTTTTTTACTGCAAAAATTATCTAAGTTTTCATTATGAATCTGTAATATTTGTACCGACTTGCCTAGCAATTCGTTCTAGAATAATATTTAAATTCACAATTAGACTGTTATCATTTATCTAAGATGAACTCTAATATATCCCTTACATCCTTGCTACACAACTAACTATTTTCATGGATTTTTCTTGGTTTTTGTTTTTTTAAAAATTGGGCGCCATTTACTTTTGCGAAACTTCCTCTTAGCGTTGTCTGTGGTGTCCCGAACTAGCTCATTTGCTCTATCTCATTAAACGGGAGGTTCCCTAACCCTTCACCACGACACAGTTTCGAGCAGCAAAAAATAAACATAACTGATTATAATCTTTAAACAAAATAATGTTTTAATAATAAAAAAAAATGCTAACAAACAAAAAAATCACTATCACCTCACAGTACACTATTAGAGAACACCCATACATATATGTAACTGGGACAGATGTCATACCCATTTCTGCCGTCGCCCTTACCCTACCTATGTCATTTATTCTAAAATATTTATAAATGACCCCATATATTAAAATTCTCATCAACAACTTACTTTTCTTTACTATGGCGGGTCGTCCATCTCGAACTCAGGTACCTGAAGTCCTTGAAATAGAAAATTACCAACACAAAGACATCTCGTTCTTTCAGCACATAATTTATTTAAACTATTAGTTACATAAACTTAAACTAAAGTGGCTCAAATATATATCTATATAAATTTTTTCTTAGGTTCTTTCTTTCTCAAATTTTAGTTTTCTGTTTTCTTTATAAAATTTTAAAATAGCATTTCTAACTTAGGTCCTATAAGCAAAAATCTAAACAAATATGATTAATACAAAAAAAATTATCCTATATACTAAATTTCACATTAAATTTTTGGACGTACCTAACTAAGGGTCGCACTAGATTAACAAAATGGCCTTCCACAAAATTTTAGCCTAATCTAATTTTACGTTTCTTTTTTTTTTTTATCCTCCCTAAAAGAGCTCTCTGAGGGCTTTTCGGCGCTTATCAATAAAAAACATGCCGCTAAAAAAAACTTGATTTTAATTTTCACACTACCCTAGTACGAACCTTTTACACATATAACATATAAAACCTTAACCTACAATTATCCTAGCCTATCAACTAAATATGTATATTTTCTTTGTTTTTTTTTTTTTGGATAATTTCAATCTGTATTGCTTTTCTATAAATGATCTGTATATTTTCACTACTGGGTCTTCTGTTTCCTTTAGTTAAAGTTGTGGGACATAAATGAAGTGGTTTAGGTATCTACTAATTATCTAGACCGTCTTGGAGACTTATTTAGCTTCCGCAAACATGCACCTGGCTTTTAACAGAAAGCTTGCCGTATTTTCCAGCCTGTTAACTTTAATGGTTGGTGCGACATTTAGGATGCCACTCGTTTAATACACGAAAAGTTTAAATAAAAAGAAATCGTTTACCTTGTTGAAACTTTACTGGTGTTTTCTACCGGAAACACAAGAATTCTTCTTCCTGCTTATTCTTTTCTGCAGGATATCCTAGGCTTCGGTATTCCTTGGCGCAACCAAATTGTAGCTCCTGTCTCCTCAGTCTATTTGTTTCCTTTACAATTCCTTCGGAATTTATTTTACGATGTCTTTATAAAAAAAACAAATCTTACTAACACATAACTACATTTACTTAAACCCATTTGACTTACTTTAAGATGAAATTTTTTCTTTTTCACAATAATTAAAAACTTACAATCATTAAAAATGATTAAAAATAGCAAATATATTTTCTTTGCACTACCACTTCACGATCTTAATCTTATGTCGGCCACTTTACTAATGATTTCTACTTTTTTGTTTGTTTTGTGCACAAGTAAAACCTGACACCAAAACCATCACGAACATTCTATAACAACAAAGACTATTTATAAAAACAAGTACCGATATAACCGCACATAATGATCACTATTTCCTTGCATATACATATGGGTCATTGGCCACTCTCCTCTGACCTTGAAATTCATATCTTGTTTGATATCCCTTTAAAGGGTTTGCAAGAGCAACAATTTCTCTTTTTTTTTTAGTACTAATAAGGTTCTTAAGGATCTGGTTACTCTATTCCTACTATTTAACACAACTGTCAATACGAAAGAATACAACATGGACTTCCAGTCTGCACATAAAATTAAATGTCAAATACCAGCTGACAGATCACGACACGACATCCAATAGCTTTATTCACTCCACAGATATAAATTCAGCCGACGAGATAATTAAAACTAATAATAATTAAAAAAATAAAAAAAAAATATAAAAAATACACACAACATTTTATCCACCCTCACGTACACACTCTCCTGCATTCAATCGAACAAACAAGCATGCCTACATTCAGCCATCCAATCTCCTGCATCACATCAAAATCTAATACATGGATCACATACATACATACATACGCTACAATACATTATTTATTAAATAAAAGTACATGGAGAATCACAGTACGCCAAGATTTTTTTTTTTTTTACAGCACATCAGCCACTCCCCCACCAATCCCAGGTAGCCACCCTCAACATACTAACTATTATAATTTGATTGATAGTTATGAAGATACACAAGTAACATACTATTTATGTTATAAAGTACAATATAAATTTTGTTGGAATTCACTTTGTTACAGCACAACCTAAATCAGCGCGTTAAGCGTCGCGTAAGCAACAGGGTACGTATTTACAGTACATTCAGAGTATATTATATATGGTAAAATGTACTGTAAATACGTAGCCTGTTGCTTATGCGACGCTCAACGCTCTGATTTAGGTTGAGCTGTTAGGTTAATGTTTTAAACTGTGTTCTCACTATGTGTATTTGCCATATGGAATGTCACATTTTCACATGGTAAATTTGTACATATAGTCTGAACCCCTTCAAACAATAGCCTGTGTTATTTAGAACGAGTTCTATTTTGAAGTGACAAAGCATCTGACATCAGCTGGTTTTTAATAAAGTAATTGTTTGCGGACGGGAAAATGAAATAAAACAATTATTAAATTAATAAAGTATTAAATTAAATAAAATAAGTGTAAAATTAAATAAAAGAAGTATATATAACAGTAAAATATGTATAAGCACTCGGCCGTTTTATGATTGTTTTGCTTTATAGGTTATGCCAAATGTACGTAACATACCAACAGGTGAACACAAAAGTTATGAACCTTATGTAAACCGAAAATGTTGACATACACATGAAATCACATGTGTATAAAAAAGTGACATTCCATAAGACAAATACACATAGTGAGAACACAGCTTTAATAATTATAATGCATAATATAACGCAACTACACATGATGCCAATAATAAATTTATGTTTAAGTTTATGCTTTGATATGATTCTACAGAAAATAAATCATTATCACAAGAGAATTTCAATAATAAATTTAGGTTTTGATATGTTTCCAAAGCAAATAATAATAACCTTATTTTTTAATTTAATGTTTTGATAATTTAAAGACAATAATTCATTTATGGTTTGATAATTTACAGAAAATAGTTCGTTTGTCACGATTATAAAGCAAATAATACACTTTTACCGACAGTCTCATCAAGTTTTGTGTTGGTGAAAACGAGTTGACGACTTTCGCCGTTACATCCAACTCGTATTCTATTGACACTGTTCTCCAAAGCTTAAAAAATGAAGAAATATAGTGTCATAAGGCCTTTTATTAAGGGCTAGGCCACACTGGCGTTTTTAAAACATACACTTCTGCTTTTTTGTATTAAATTTTAAAGTTTTAAATTTTGTAACATAAAAATTTCATAAAAAAAATCAGAAGCGCGTGTTTTAAAAACGCCAGTGTGGGGCCTGGCCATTAATCTCACTTATGTTCGTCGACGTAATTGGTATTATGCATCTTTGCTAGAATCTCATTCTTACATTATTTTTTCCTGAAATTTTTACACAAACATTACACGAACATAATTTCATAGATATTTTGCTTTGGCTGCACAAATTGTAACACATACGTCGTTATTAGAGAAAACCACAGATTTAACAGCAGGTGCTCATTTAAAGTAGTTTGAAGATTCTGTTCAAAACGTTGACAAAGCGAAAACATAATCGCGATGAATTGCACCGTTTTGTCGTAGTCGAACTCATTAATTGCTCAATTACAATTAAAATGTTTACCCTGTTCCAAGCACAAAATTTATGTAATGACTTTTTATCAATGACTTTTTTCTAAACTGGAAATAGCTGAACTACCCCAGTTTGCGTACATTTCTTTACTCATTTTAAAAAACAAAATTAGGAACTGATGCAAGTACAAAAGAAAAAATAAGCCTTTTTATACTAAAACTAGTTTTTAAATTACATTTTTTGGATCATTTTTGTGTACGAATATAAACTTTGTTTCTTAACAATATCTAGTGAATTCCGCTATTTTCTATAAAATTATTGAACGTAATGTCGTTTTTAATTATTTGATTTGTTTAATAGAGCCTCTATAAATAAAATTGAACAAGAAATATAATAATATTATAGTTATTTACTTTATTACAGGAATTTTTCTTATTTTAAGTTTGAGGGTGTACGAATATGAACTTTGTATACTGTATAATATTGGTCAAAACTGCTAAAACTGTAAGGAATGACAAAAGTTCGGAAAAACATGAAAATGGCATTTTTTTCTTATAAACAAACACAACCCGCGAAGCGATCAGCTTGTCTGTGGAAAACACCCAGGGTCTATGGCGGGAAACGAACCCACGACCTCTGGACTGACAGGCTAGCGTCGCTACCACCCAGCCACAGGGGCACCCATTTTTAAAATTTTTTTTATAAACAATTTCGCAAAATCTTGCTAACAGCGGGTTGATAGTAAAATCTAATATTGATGAAAACAAGCAATGAAAAATGGAGCGACAGAGAAGTTCTTTCGTTCGTCGTTCATAGTGAAAAACAGGAACGATGAACGAAAGGAACGCCATAGTTCCTTTAATCTTCTACATCGGTCGGAACGATTCCACAAAGGGAACGATTTTGCCAAACTCTAGTGTGTAGCATCGATGAAACGCGGAAACAAATCAAAAAAATTCACTTTAGTAGAGATGAAATCGTATAAATATAGTATCAATAATAGGTAAATATACCATTTTATTATATCTTTTAAATTTTTCCGGCTCAACTTTTTGATTGGTGTTCTTGTTTAGCAGAAAGTGACGTCATCAATAGAGTGATAAAGCACTACTAAATATATGCACCGAGCCTAGTTCTATTCATCATTTATGCTAATTTCATTCCTCGGATCAAGTTGTTCTCCAAACCTTTGAACGACCATCGCTTCCGAAAATATTGTATTTACTCTCATCGGTAAATATGACAGTGCTCCAGAAATCCATACCTTTGTTCAAATGAGCCTTTGCGAATTCAAGTCGTAGTTGACGATTCTTCGCCGAAATTAATGGTTTCTTTCGTGCTGTTCTACTTCTAAATCCATTTTCGCGTAACACATTTGTTATTGTTCTGGGAGTAACAGTAATAGTTTTGCCAATTTTAGAGCACTTACTCTCGGATTCTGGTTCACCTCCTTCAAAATACTGCTCACATCACGTTTTGTAAGTTTCATAGGTGTACCAGATCGTGGCTTACTTTCGGTACTGTTTGTATTTTCATAATTTTTAGCCCATTACCGGGCAAGAGTGCCATATGACACTTAAATTAGTGTTGCATTTAAAGTTCAATAACAATTAAATGGGAAGGAATATTTTTATAATCCTTGTGTTCCTTTATTCTTGTATTTGTTGACTACTAAATGCTGCCCCAAAGAATTCAGTATGCTAAAATGTTTTCAAATAGTAGCACTTTTCGTAAGAGGCTGCCGTTTTTTGTCCTAAAATTTGCCATTATCAAAGAAAAAATCTAAATATAATTTTTCTATGTGAGAAACCCACAAAATATTATATATTTTTAGTTAGTTTACAAAACAAACTTTTAAATAAAATAATAGCGATATAATATTTTCACATATATTTAGTTCAAAAATTGTCTCAAAAATTCCAAGTGCCATATGGCACTCTTGGCCAGTTCTCAGCAGAACTAAGTGTTCATGCTTTTAGGATCAATATGCAATATATAGAAGATTATTTCATAGATTTAGAAACAAAAAATTGAAATGAAATTATATTAGAACCACTATTGGCGAATTATGCATCGGGCGAAGATGTTGGAGAGCAGAAAAATGATGTAGACACTTAAGGCGAAGATCTGTATGACAAACGAAATAATATCAATAATTGCAATAACGTAAATTTTTATTAGGGTTATGGACTGGATTTACCAGATATTAGTATTATTATCGGGAAGCAAAATTGAGAGTTAATATACAAATATATGTACATATATATATTATTTTACTTCTAGGTGTAGTAGCACCGCACGTTACGCACATACATTGTAACTGTTGATGTTATCAACATTCGTTATGTCAATATTCGTTTTTTAAATAAATGTAGCTAATAATGATTGGCTGCATCTCCCAATTAAATTTTCTATCAGCCTTATCTCGAAAACTAAGAAAACTTTCTGTGATAACGCTTAAGATCATTTCACATTGTAATACAGGCTTTGAGATTTTTATTAGACTTTGTAAAACGAAAATCAAATCAAAACCAGTCTGACTGTCAAAAAATCTTAAAGAAAATTTTCTCATTAAAATTTGTTTCTACACTATCACATTCCAAATAAAACGTTATATAAATAATTTGCAATTTAGCAAATTTTTTCGCTCTTCCTTTTCTTTATTTATGCCGGCAAACAAATACACAACTGTTTTTGTTTATTCCTATGTTTATTTGTGCAAAAGTCGACCCTAATAAAATGAAAAATGTGATTGTTTAGAAAATTTCCTAAAAAATACGAATACCATAATACTGTCAAATTTCTTTACGTATTATTTGACAAATCATAACAATTTGTTTTCACACTGTTGGATTTTTACTTAAGGTTTGAGTTTTTGACAAGTATTAATACTAAATCTTATAGTCTGAAGGCCGCTTTATAAAAACCACTATATTTTGATTAGTTATTATAGAAAAATGTTAATATATGCTATGGTGGTATTATTTACAATGTGCAGTCATGTAACCGACGTAGTTCGCCGCTACAAGTCGAACCAGAGTCGAATGTACATATTTATGGTTTATGCATAAAATTATTTGCATCGTATTAAATTAGTGGACAAGAGTGCCATATGGCACTCGCTCCTGGAGAGGTCCTGGTGAATCTCACAGGTCAGGCGATGTAAAATGCGGATAGGAATTAGCTAATACCCCATAGTAATCAATGTCAATGTGTTTTTATAAACAATTAATATTCCACTGAATAAGTAAAATATTAATTTTGGGAAATAGTGCGATTATAAATTTAAAAAACATATATAACATTTTTATTTTTAAAACATTAATAAAAAAAATCTAATTAAAATCCGTTATTTTTTCCATTAATATATAGAAAAGTATATTTCAAACAAAACAAGCCATATTTTTTAAAACCAAAAATTTTTATAAAACATTTTGTTTTTTTTTTTTGCATAAATTTCACGATATCTCTATAACTACTGAGCAGATAAAAAACGGTACTGGTGCGACTGAAAGATAATATTGTTGTCGACTTTTGGTTTTTTGTTTTAAATGCATAGGACAACCCGTTCTCCAGTTATATTAGCATTTCTTGTAACTGTAAATTAATTAACACATTTTTTGGTCGCTTCTAATTTTCTGCATATTTAATTGTGAATAAAATCTAAAGTTGTGGATCGATTTTGATGAAATATGGCTTGTTTTGTTTGAAATATAGTTTGATATATTTTAAACAAAAAATATACATGAATTTTCAATTATATTTTTAAATTATATATGAATGTTTTAAAAATAACAATTTCGATAAAAAAAATTATTTTTTTTCGATAAGTTCTACGATATCTCTAAAACTAATGAGCAGATTAAAAAACAATATTCGTGTAACTATAATATTGTTGTCGAATTAGGTTTTTTGTTTTGAAGCAGTAGGGCAACCATTATCCAGTGTTGTTAACTTTTGCTGTGTAACGGCTTCATTTTTGAAAAAGCGTATATCTCGAAAACTAGAACCAAGAAAATATATACTTAATGCAGATTCGGATTCAGGAGCTGAAATTACATAAGAAACCATGTTTAGTTGTTCCATTTTAAAACCTTGTAAATTTGTGTTCGTGTAACGATAATATTGTTGTCGAATTAGGTTTTTTGTTTTGAAGGAATAGGGCAACCCATTATCCAGTGCTATTAACTTTTGCTGTGTAACTGCTTCATTTTTGAAAAAGCGTATATCTCGAAAACTAGAACCAAGAAAATATATACTGAATGCAGATTCGGATTCAGGAGCTGAAATTACATAAGAAACCATGTTTAGTTGTTCCATTTTAAAACCTTGTAAATTTGTGTTTTAGTTGCCATGAGCTAGGAGGATGAATGAAACATTAAAATAAGCTAATGTTGCTTGAAATTTTTATATTTATTTCATTAAGCATTAGATCGACAGAAAAGTTGTTAGGAAATGAAATATTGAAAACTTCACAAGCAACATTTTTCTTCTGTAAAACTTTTTTGTGAAAGTTATATTTTGGAAGTTAGGAAGCAAAAAAGCAAAATTTTTTGGTTTTTCCGTCTTACCTTCAACCGATTTACCTGAAATTTTTTCTGGATGAATTTTTTTTATCAAAATTCACCAAACTGGGGGGTGAGACTGGGTAAAATCAAACTTTTTTTTGTTAACGGCCACTCTAATGTAGATATATGTACGTGGATTATTTCTTTAAATGCTTAATAGCATCAGAGCATTTACCATTTCAGATTGCTGTTGGAGAGCGCGTTCTTCTAACAGTTCACGTTTTTTTAAATGTTCCGTAACTATTGTGACTGTTTGCTGAGATGCAGTTTTCCGTTTTTTAGGTAGATGTTCAAAGCAAATGTTTACAGAGGGTTTTACTTCATTTACAGGGTTGCTGTTAATATTAGGATCCACATTTTCTGCAGTGCCATCATTACTGATGGAAACATCAGAAATATTTTCAGAACTACAACTTTCACTATCATTTGATATCTGTTGGTTGTTACTACAACTGGGTTCATTTGCTAACCCAAAAACTTCAAGCGCTTGGCTTTCAAAATCTGTCAAATCACTGATTTTTGGTCCACCACCTGTACGCATTTGCTCAAATCTTGAGTTTCTTGCACGGCACCGAATCTGCTTCTTCCAATTCGCCAATAACTATATAAAATACATACATAGTCTCGGTTCGCACTATGAAATTTTATTTCATGAAAGTGGCAGTTTGTTGGTGAGAGGGGAGAGAAGAATGGTGTCGGGTACACACTTTCATGTTCGCTGAAATTCTGTTTTGTATTGTAATTCGTAATTGTCAACATGAAGTTGGCTGTACCATTATTTTTGATTTTACTTTATTTTTATATTCTTTTAATGGTAGTGACAGCAAAAATTTGTTTTAGAGAGCAAAATAGAAATTTTTGAATTAAAAAAGTTAAAAATAATAATAATATATAAAAAAGGCCCAAAAATGGAACCAGGAAACTGTGGAGAATCTTATTATTAGCTTAGAGCAATATCCTTGCTTGTTTAATGTTAAAAGTAAGGAATATTTAGACAGAGTAAAAAAAGCTGAAGCATGGAATAAAATACTGGAAGATGTAAAAAAAGCTGACAGTAAGCTTGATTTTATAGATGTTAAAAAAATAAAACGTAAGTGGAGGAATTTGCGTGTGCAATTTGTGCAGGAGCAAAGGCTGGAGAACAGTTCAAAAAAAAAGTGGGGCTGGAGTGACGGATAGTTATGTTCCAAGGCTATGGTGCTATGACCAACTGTGTTTCCTAAAAAACCACACTGAAGTTAGACCTAGCAAAGACAACGTAGAGGTATGTATGCTTTAAATTCAAGTGTATAAAAAAATAATGATATACTTTGTTGTTTTTATTTGTTTTAGACCTCAAGCACAGAAAACACCACATCTGACTTTGGCGAAGATGACAATTTGAGCCAACAGCCTGTTAAGAAAAAGCAAAAGGTAATTTCCATAATAAAAAAATGTATGTATGTATATATGTATGTATGTATAAAATTGTTATTGCAATTTAAAAATGGATTTAATTATAACATTACATAAATTTTTTGTTTAGACTACAATCAATTCATTCCGAAGTGACCTGAATAATTTAAAAATAATCATATCAGCAAAAAGAGAAAAAAAAAATTCGCCTGGCTAGGAAACTTAGTCACAAATCAGATGGACGAAGTCCCAATTGAAAACCAACCTCAAGCGGATTGGCAAGTGCAATGCCTAATGAGAAAATTGACTAGTAATTCTTCGACAAGTACCATTTCTACTCCATCGTCAAGAAATATTTTGGAGCTGTCCATGGAAGGACTGTTCGATGACGAGGACTTCGAGACTTCAGAATAAGTAAAACTCTTTTTTTTTATTTCCATTCCTCATTGCATACTAAAATTTAAAACTTCTTTCAGATATATAGAAATAACTTAAATTTTCCTGAAATGTACAAAGTGGCAGTGAATTATTTTTATTTTGTAAGTGAATCAAACCACGGAAATTAGTGGCTGTGAATTATTTTTAGTTTTCATTATAAAATTAATATTTTTGTTTTGTTGTACCTATTTAATGAAATTAACTGCCTGGCCCACGATGTCGAACGAATTTTTTCTTTCGTAAAAATTACATTTAAAACAAAAACAATTTTAAACATTTTGTTTTTGTTTTAAACGTAATTTGTTGA
>OY101450.1:55951049-56006203 GCA_956483635.1 Panzeria rudis
ATGAAATTAACTTTCAGTGTGCAGTATATAATGAAATATTGCATAATCTTACTTTTTTGGCTCCAAAAAATCCATTTGTTATTTAAAAATAATTATTTAAATAATTAAATTTTATTACGACCAAATGTCAATCTTTTCACAACATTTGTTGAACTTTTTTTTTATTACATACATACATAGTTGCCAGAATACCGGTACAAACATGGTGAAATAAGTATACACGTGGCAGCATAACGTCAGCTGGTTATTTTTTGCTCTGCTAGTTTTGTACATAATCCACGTCCAGCTCGTATATATTTTTGACAAGTATCATCTATTTTTTTGTTGTATTGTTGTATTTGTTTCCCTTATGCGGTCACCTGTATACTTATTTCACCATGGGTACAAATAAAAGTTACAATAAGGTAACAAAAATTCGGTTATAAATTTATAATTACCAAAGTGCCAGAATAAGGCTGTTAAAGTGGTTGGCAATGAAGTTTGATGGCATTTGTGCATCATCTCTAATTTGATTTGAACTTTCTACATTTATTCTTGCTTGGTAAATTTCATCTCGTACTATCTGCTAATCCTGCGTTTTGACAAATTTTGAACTAGTTTTGACATATTAAACCGTATTAAAAATTACAAATTCTATAAATAAAAATCACACTTTTATTAAATATTTGTATATTTATTCTGAGATGTCAACTATTTTGAAATAAAAAAATATGTACATATTTTATTTATCGAAATAAAAAACAACCTGGGTCATATTTTGATCAGTGACTTCAGCCACCTTTTCATTAAGTGTCATTGTGTCATAAAGTTTTTTTTTAACAATATATCGAGTCTTTGCTGCAATAGAGTCGTAACTAAAAAAAAGGTGATTTTTGAGTTAATAATGCAGAATTAATCATCATATCGTTCTTCATATTGTGCAAAAGTTTCATACAAAATATCTTGTATACTCAACTCTTGACCATTAAGTTGTTAGTAAATTCAAAACTTTAATCTCGTTTTCTATAAAACAAGTTTTTTTGAGTTATGACTGTTGTTGCCGCAGATATTAACTAAATTACATTACTTTAAAGTTCTGTTTTACTTTACTTTGTAACTCTTAAATCAGTTAACTTATCTCTTTTATATACCTATATATAAGGCATACATACATACGTATGTACATATGTATGTACATATATTATAACTTTAATAAATACATATGTATGTTCTATGTAAAATGGATAACGGTCAACAATTTAAAGACACGTCATATGATTCTTTATATATTTTATTATTTTATGCATACGTGCATATGTATGAATATTAATGTTACAAGCATTGTAGAATTTGGCAGTCTATTAAAAAGCGACTAAGTGTTCGGTCAAAAACAAATATTTTTAAAGCGACTTTAGTTTAAAGTGAATATTTTTAATAAACTTAAACTCAAGCTAAACGCTATTAAAAGTTGTTTTTAAATAATAGTTATATTGCGCTAAATAGAAGCAACAACTCTATTGCAGCAAAGGCTCGACATGTACATACAATGGATTTTGCAGTAGTTAAATTTATCGAAAAAAATTAATTTTCGGAAATTCCAAGCAACTGGCTTGTTCAAGGTGGTGAGTTTGAAGAATCATGCGAGTGGCCCCACCGATTATAACTACTTCCTAAGAAGTAGATATCTGCTGAAAGATGATTGACCGCCTTATGAAGTTGATACTGCGGTAAGTAAAAAACACTTACAGTGTTCAATATTTGGAAAGCATACAACTAATTTGTATATTTTCAGAAACTTTGTAAAAGCAAGGAAAGCGGCGATAGATGGAGACTATACGTCTTCGGAAGAAGTTCACAGAGGTCGTGGACGTCGGATAAAAAGCCCTTACTCTACGTCTATACCTGATATATTTTAATCATGACAAAAGTCAAAGTTTATATTGAAAAATAATCTGTTTTATGTTAGCTGTTTTTCCTATATGATAAAAATATATCAGGTATAGACGTAGGGTTATGACATTAGATTTTTTCATTTTTTAAGTTTTGGAGAAGAGTGCAAATGTAATATGATAGGAAATTTTACCAGGTGCAAAGAGTTCAGCTATATTAAGATAAATACTAGTCGTGAATTTTTCGTGTCAGGCGTGATTCACGCCGACATCTCTATGTTTGTAAGCTGGAGACAACTCACCACACAAAAAGTCAAAACGTTTGAAATCGCTTATTTACTGAAACAGCGGACACAACGATTTTGTCGCCTATGAAATTTCGCACCACAGTGTCACTTACT
Source organism: Panzeria rudis (assembly GCA_956483635.1). Classification (NCBI taxonomy): domain Eukaryota; kingdom Metazoa; phylum Arthropoda; class Insecta; order Diptera; family Tachinidae; genus Panzeria; species Panzeria rudis. The sequence continues at coordinate 55,953,319 of OY101450.1, forward strand.
AAAGATTCTGTGTAATACGAATTTTTAGAAAATATTTTGCAAATCTGGTACATAAACTAATATTAGAAGTTACATAACTTTCATATTTAATAAATGAAAGCTTACAAATATACACCAAATGAAAGCTTGGAAGGTTCCCTATAAAAAAAAAATTGAGTACCGCTATATTGTCCAGTCTTTAAGATACCGGTGTTTTTACGTAAAAACCCAGGCGAAAAATGCTTAAAATTCCATTTCACTCATAATGGGTTAATGGCTTTGAAAATATTGAAAGTATTTCATACAATAAACGCATACATTTTAAAATGAAATCTACTCCAGCATGATTTAATATATTATTTAATATATAAATAAAGGTACATAAGCTTTTTTAATGTAACACTGACGATAGTGGGTTCTAAAAAATATTAAATTCGTAAGAATATATATTGAGCATTACGTTAACAAAATTCTTAAATATAATCTATAAATTTTAGGGTGGTAAAAAAGTTAACAGCTGCGGAAGGGCAGAAACGATATGGAGAGCATTATCCGTTCAGAAATTTCTGATTTGCTTTCGCAACGTCATCCCCAGAACAACCGTGAAAGCAAATGTAACGGTCAATCCACAAAAATTAAAAAAAATCGAAAAATATTATTTTATATTAAGATCCATTGAATGAGGCGAAAACTATATTTCTATTAATTAAATTGGTAAAGTTAAAAAAAGAAGATGAAAAACTCAAAATGTACACTCACAATGAGAATCCCTATGGTTAATATTAAAAAACTCGTTTTCATATGAACACTAAAAAAATATCGTGAAAGCTTAAGCCTTTGTCGTGCGTGAGCGCGCGTGATAAAATCAAATCAAATCACGCGCACATCTCTAATAAATACCAAATTGTCAAAGCTTTTACTAATGTTATCGATAAAATATGAGGTCCTGTCAAAAAATATTTAAAATGTTCAACTTAAAATTGACGTTTCAAGCTTGAAGCATTAAAGCGTTGCTAAGTTAGTGGTTTATTCACGAATTCAACTATTAGCGCCTCTTTTTTCAACTTTTTCTTCTGTTGGCGTTTTATTATAAATAAAAAGTAGGCAGCACTTAAAGAAATCTTTACGTTTTGTTTACATTTTGTATAGTTGTTTCTTTCTATCATTTGCTGTTTCTTTCTTTCAAGCCTATAGCAAAACAATGCAAGAAAAATGTAGTGTCATAAGGCTGAGGCCACATGGGCGTTTTTAAAACGCAGCGTTTCTGCTTTTTATATTAAATTTGAAGTTTTGAAAAATTGAAAACTTTCAAATTTAATATAAAAGCAGAAACGCCGCGTTTTAAAAACGCCCGTGTGGCCTCAGCCTGAGGGCTGTAGTCCCAGTCCACACGTGCAATTTTTGTTGCAACAATTTCTTAATTTGTGCGAAAGTGTTGAAATAGAAATATATACCATATCTATTCCTCTCCCGTTGTTTCTCACTTAAAAATGAAGAATGCTGCAACAAAAATTGCACGTGTAGACCGGGCTTTAGCAAAAAATGTATTGTTTTGCGAATAAACGAGCAATGTGGCAATTGTAGCGTTAAATTACTGATAAACCTTATAACTTTATAAGAAAACATAATTATGTACATATAACATGACTACATCTACATTTATTCGTTTAAACATTCGCCTAAAATTCAATTATCGATTTCTAGATATTTAAAAAAAACTTGAGAATAAATACAATATAGTTATTTAAAACGCTTAGTTATGAGTCGGTAGTAATGTGCAAGGTAAATTTTATTCGCAAAGTTAGTATGGTAGCATTATTTATTAATTCTGGTGGCATTATTATTAATTCGGCACCATTTCTTGTACATTTTGTTACAAAATATAATTTTGTGTGGTCTGCATTAAATACAAAATTGTGTGATGGTAAAAATATGGAATCGAGGATAATAACGTTGTGTACAATTTATTCCCATCCATAAGGAAGGTGTTTGGAATCTGCTAATGACGGAAATTTTTCAGTACGTTATATCGGGTAGTCGAGATCGCAATATTTGTAGGAAAGGAAAGTCAGTATTAAGATTCTGTTTCAATATTGACAAATTTGCTGTTTGCGCTGCGACTTGGAATTCGGATAAACGATGTTGGAGACTGCCGCTGATTGATAAATGTACCTTGAATTCAAGCGGTGGCTAAGATACTGAATGGAATAATAGAGGAACAGGTTTGGCATGTATAAAAGGTAGCAATTTAAAAACACAACTGACAATGGCAAACTACTGACTTCTTTTAAAAATGAGATGTTATAATTGAACTAAACGGGTTCGAGTTCACTTAAAGACTATTTTATTTAACATACATGAATTAATTATATAGATGCTAATTGTACTTATGTATAACTATGAGCACTTAAATAATAAAGAGAGATTACAATTGAGAACTTAATGGTAAATACCTATCATTCCTCCCAAATTAAATCAAGACTCATCCCCACCAATTCCATACTTAAAATAAACTTTTTTCTCAGGCTTCACTTTCAGATGCTCTACTTTCACAGCTTGTTTTGTCTGTTTCTGAAGTTTACTAAATTCTGAATCCGATTTACTAGAAGTTAATAGGGTAAGTAATGTTCGTGGTTTGTGTTGAAAAATTCTATCAGCCGGTATTACACCAGTTGACAAGGTTGGTGTTGTTCTATATTTCAATAAAAATCTATCAATTTGTATTTGTAAGGGAACCTGATTATGTTTGCAATCCAAGAATGATTTTCTCAACGCCGTTTTAAAAGCTTGTACAGCCCTTTCAGCGCTTCCGTTGGATTGTGGATGGTAAGGTGTAGACTTAAGAAGGGTTATGCTATTTGATTTGCAAAAATTGTACAAGTTCCTTGGAGCTAAATGGAGGACCGTTCTCACTAACTACGTATGTTGGCAGACCAAAAGTCGAGAATATCGACCTCAATTTCGTAATTACCATAGTGGCTGTCGTTGTTGTTAATATAAGGCATCCATCCATTTTGAATAAGCATCGTAGATAATCAAAATCTGTTGACCATTTAACGAAGAAAAATCCATATGTACACTTTCGAACGGAAATGTTACTTCTGTCCATTGTGATAAACTAGTTGACTTTGCTATTTGTGTAGATTGACATTGATGACACTGGCCAATATATCTTTCAATGTGCTGGTCTATTCCTGGCCACCATACTATGGTTCTTGCCAATGCTTTAGTTCTTACTATTCCTATATGTGTATCATGTAAAAATTTTAAAACTTCATTGCGGATTCCACTCGGGATTACTATCCGATCATTATAAAATAGGCAGCCGTTCTGAGTAGCCAAAGAATTTCTTTTTTCATAATATTTTTCAAATCATCCGTCATTTCTGTTGGCCACTTCCCTGTAATAACGTAATTATATGACTGTGTTATATCGACGTCGTCTTTCATTGGCAGCATAACGTCAGCTGGTTATTTTTTGCTCTGCTAGTTTTGTACATAATCCACGTCCAGCTCGTATATATTTTTGACAAGTATCATCTATTTTTTTGTTGTATTGTTGTATTTGTTTCCCTTATGCGGTCACCTGTATACTTATTTCACCATGGGTACAAATAAAAGTTACAATAAGGTAACAAAAATTCGGTTATAAATTTATAATTACCAAAGTGCCAGAATAAGGCTGTTAAAGTGGTTGGCAATGAAGTTTGATGGCATTTGTGCATCATCTCTAATTTGATTTGAACTTTCTACATTTATTCTTGCTTGGTAAATTTCATCTCGTACTATCTGCTAATCCTGCGTTTTGACAAATTTTGAACTAGTTTTGACATATTAAACCGTATTAAAAATTACAAATTCTATAAATAAAAATCACACTTTTATTAAATATTTGTATATTTATTCTGAGATGTCAACTATTTTGAAATAAAAAAATATGTACATATTTTATTTATCGAAATAAAAAACAACCTGGGTCATATTTTGATCAGTGACTTCAGCCACCTTTTCATTAAGTGTCATTGTGTCATAAAGTTTTTTTTTAACAATATATCGAGTCTTTGCTGCAATAGAGTCGTAACTAAAAAAAAGGTGATTTTTGAGTTAATAATGCAGAATTAATCATCATATCGTTCTTCATATTGTGCAAAAGTTTCATACAAAATATCTTGTATACTCAACTCTTGACCATTAAGTTGTTAGTAAATTCAAAACTTTAATCTCGTTTTCTATAAAACAAGTTTTTTTGAGTTATGACTGTTGTTGCCGCAGATATTAACTAAATTACATTACTTTAAAGTTCTGTTTTACTTTACTTTGTAACTCTTAAATCAGTTAACTTATCTCTTTTATATACCTATATATAAGGCATACATACATACGTATGTACATATGTATGTACATATATTATAACTTTAATAAATACATATGTATGTTCTATGTAAAATGGATAACGGTCAACAATTTAAAGACACGTCATATGATTCTTTATATATTTTATTATTTTATGCATACGTGCATATGTATGAATATTAATGTTACAAGCATTGTAGAATTTGGCAGTCTATTAAAAAGCGACTAAGTGTTCGGTCAAAAACAAATATTTTTAAAGCGACTTTAGTTTAAAGTGAATATTTTTAATAAACTTAAACTCAAGCTAAACGCTATTAAAAGTTGTTTTTAAATAATAGTTATATTGCGCTAAATAGAAGCAACAACTCTATTGCAGCAAAGGCTCGACATGTACATACAATGGATTTTGCAGTAGTTAAATTTATCGAAAAAAATTAATTTTCGGAAATTCCAAGCAACTGGCTTGTTCAAGGTGGTGAGTTTGAAGAATCATGCGAGTGGCCCCACCGATTATAACTACTTCCTAAGAAGTAGATATCTGCTGAAAGATGATTGACCGCCTTATGAAGTTGATACTGCGGTAAGTAAAAAACACTTACAGTGTTCAATATTTGGAAAGCATACAACTAATTTGTATATTTTCAGAAACTTTGTAAAAGCAAGGAAAGCGGCGATAGATGGAGACTATACGTCTTCGGAAGAAGTTCACAGAGGTCGTGGACGTCGGATAAAAAGCCCTTACTCTACGTCTATACCTGATATATTTTAATCATGACAAAAGTCAAAGTTTATATTGAAAAATAATCTGTTTTATGTTAGCTGTTTTTCCTATATGATAAAAATATATCAGGTATAGACGTAGGGTTATGACATTAGATTTTTTCATTTTTTAAGTTTTGGAGAAGAGTGCAAATGTAATATGATAGGAAATTTTACCAGGTGCAAAGAGTTCAGCTATATTAAGATAAATACTAGTCGTGAATTTTTCGTGTCAGGCGTGATTCACGCCGACATCTCTATGTTTGTAAGCTGGAGACAACTCACCACACAAAAAGTCAAAACGTTTGAAATCGCTTATTTACTGAAACAGCGGACACAACGATTTTGTCGCCTATGAAATTTCGCACCACAGTGTCACTTACTAAAGATTCTGTGTAATACGAATTTTTAGAAAATATTTTGCAAATCTGGTACATAAACTAATATTAGAAGTTACATAACTTTCATATTTAATAAATGAAAGCTTACAAATATACACCAAATGAAAGCTTGGAAGGTTCCCTATAAAAAAAAAATTGAGTACCGCTATATTGTCCAGTCTTTAAGATACCGGTGTTTTTACGTAAAAACCCAGGCGAAAAATGCTTAAAATTCCATTTCACTCATAATGGGTTAATGGCTTTGAAAATATTGAAAGTATTTCATACAATAAACGCATACATTTTAAAATGAAATCTACTCCAGCATGATTTAATATATTATTTAATATATAAATAAAGGTACATAAGCTTTTTTAATGTAACACTGACGATAGTGGGTTCTAAAAAATATTAAATTCGTAAGAATATATATTGAGCATTACGTTAACAAAATTCTTAAATATAATCTATAAATTTTAGGGTGGTAAAAAAGTTAACAGCTGCGGAAGGGCAGAAACGATATGGAGAGCATTATCCGTTCAGAAATTTCTGATTTGCTTTCGCAACGTCATCCCCAGAACAACCGTGAAAGCAAATGTAACGGTCAATCCACAAAAATTAAAAAAAATCGAAAAATATTATTTTATATTAAGATCCATTGAATGAGGCGAAAACTATATTTCTATTAATTAAATTGGTAAAGTTAAAAAAAGAAGATGAAAAACTCAAAATGTACACTCACAATGAGAATCCCTATGGTTAATATTAAAAAACTCGTTTTCATATGAACACTAAAAAAATATCGTGAAAGCTTAAGCCTTTGTCGTGCGTGAGCGCGCGTGATAAAATCAAATCAAATCACGCGCACATCTCTAATAAATACCAAATTGTCAAAGCTTTTACTAATGTTATCGATAAAATATGAGGTCCTGTCAAAAAATATTTAAAATGTTCAACTTAAAATTGACGTTTCAAGCTTGAAGCATTAAAGCGTTGCTAAGTTAGTGGTTTATTCACGAATTCAACTATTAGCGCCTCTTTTTTCAACTTTTTCTTCTGTTGGCGTTTTATTATAAATAAAAAGTAGGCAGCACTTAAAGAAATCTTTACGTTTTGTTTACATTTTGTATAGTTGTTTCTTTCTATCATTTGCTGTTTCTTTCTTTCAAGCCTATAGCAAAACAATGCAAGAAAAATGTAGTGTCATAAGGCTGAGGCCACATGGGCGTTTTTAAAACGCAGCGTTTCTGCTTTTTATATTAAATTTGAAGTTTTGAAAAATTGAAAACTTTCAAATTTAATATAAAAGCAGAAACGCCGCGTTTTAAAAACGCCCGTGTGGCCTCAGCCTGAGGGCTGTAGTCCCAGTCCACACGTGCAATTTTTGTTGCAACAATTTCTTAATTTGTGCGAAAGTGTTGAAATAGAAATATATACCATATCTATTCCTCTCCCGTTGTTTCTCACTTAAAAATGAAGAATGCTGCAACAAAAATTGCACGTGTAGACCGGGCTTTAGCAAAAAATGTATTGTTTTGCGAATAAACGAGCAATGTGGCAATTGTAGCGTTAAATTACTGATAAACCTTATAACTTTATAAGAAAACATAATTATGTACATATAACATGACTACATCTACATTTATTCGTTTAAACATTCGCCTAAAATTCAATTATCGATTTCTAGATATTTAAAAAAAACTTGAGAATAAATACAATATAGTTATTTAAAACGCTTAGTTATGAGTCGGTAGTAATGTGCAAGGTAAATTTTATTCGCAAAGTTAGTATGGTAGCATTATTTATTAATTCTGGTGGCATTATTATTAATTCGGCACCATTTCTTGTACATTTTGTTACAAAATATAATTTTGTGTGGTCTGCATTAAATACAAAATTGTGTGATGGTAAAAATATGGAATCGAGGATAATAACGTTGTGTACAATTTATTCCCATCCATAAGGAAGGTGTTTGGAATCTGCTAATGACGGAAATTTTTCAGTACGTTATATCGGGTAGTCGAGATCGCAATATTTGTAGGAAAGGAAAGTCAGTATTAAGATTCTGTTTCAATATTGACAAATTTGCTGTTTGCGCTGCGACTTGGAATTCGGATAAACGATGTTGGAGACTGCCGCTGATTGATAAATGTACCTTGAATTCAAGCGGTGGCTAAGATACTGAATGGAATAATAGAGGAACAGGTTTGGCATGTATAAAAGGTAGCAATTTAAAAACACAACTGACAATGGCAAACTACTGACTTCTTTTAAAAATGAGATGTTATAATTGAACTAAACGGGTTCGAGTTCACTTAAAGACTATTTTATTTAACATACATGAATTAATTATATAGATGCTAATTGTACTTATGTATAACTATGAGCACTTAAATAATAAAGAGAGATTACAATTGAGAACTTAATGGTAAATACCTATCATTCCTCCCAAATTAAATCAAGACTCATCCCCACCAATTCCATACTTAAAATAAACTTTTTTCTCAGGCTTCACTTTCAGATGCTCTACTTTCACAGCTTGTTTTGTCTGTTTCTGAAGTTTACTAAATTCTGAATCCGATTTACTAGAAGTTAATAGGGTAAGTAATGTTCGTGGTTTGTGTTGAAAAATTCTATCAGCCGGTATTACACCAGTTGACAAGGTTGGTGTTGTTCTATATTTCAATAAAAATCTATCAATTTGTATTTGTAAGGGAACCTGATTATGTTTGCAATCCAAGAATGATTTTCTCAACGCCGTTTTAAAAGCTTGTACAGCCCTTTCAGCGCTTCCGTTGGATTGTGGATGGTAAGGTGTAGACTTAAGAAGGGTTATGCTATTTGATTTGCAAAAATTGTACAAGTTCCTTGGAGCTAAATGGAGGACCGTTCTCACTAACTACGTATGTTGGCAGACCAAAAGTCGAGAATATCGACCTCAATTTCGTAATTACCATAGTGGCTGTCGTTGTTGTTAATATAAGGCATCCATCCATTTTGAATAAGCATCGTAGATAATCAAAATCTGTTGACCATTTAACGAAGAAAAATCCATATGTACACTTTCGAACGGAAATGTTACTTCTGTCCATTGTGATAAACTAGTTGACTTTGCTATTTGTGTAGATTGACATTGATGACACTGGCCAATATATCTTTCAATGTGCTGGTCTATTCCTGGCCACCATACTATGGTTCTTGCCAATGCTTTAGTTCTTACTATTCCTATATGTGTATCATGTAAAAATTTTAAAACTTCATTGCGGATTCCACTCGGGATTACTATCCGATCATTATAAAATAGGCAGCCGTTCTGAGTAGCCAAAGAATTTCTTTTTTCATAATATTTTTCAAATCATCCGTCATTTCTGTTGGCCACTTCCCTGTAATAACGTAATTATATGACTGTGTTATATCGACGTCGTCTTTCATTGCACTCCTGGCATCCTCAATACCCAGTGGAAACGATACAACGTTCAAATTATTTATACTGTCATCCTCAATGTTTGTTTCATTACCCAATGGCAATCTCGATAAAGCATCGGCATTGGGCATATCTTTTTGCCTTCTTATATTTTATGTTATAAGAATACATGGACAAAAAATTAGCCCAGATTTGCCAGCGATTCGCAAGAAAAGTCTTTATTTTCACCAAAAATTGTTCGTAGGGGCTGATGGTCACTGTGTATGGTGAAGTTAAGTCCGAATAAATATTTATGAAAATTTTTCATAGCAAATATTATAGCAAGTGCTTCTCTGTGAAGTTGTGAATAATTGCGTTCGGCTGCACTCAATGTACTGGAGACGAACATTACTGGACGCTCTACCCCCTCGATAATATGGGATAACACTCCACCCACTCCGTAGTGGATAGCATCAGCAGATACAATAATCGGTTTGTTTGGATCATAATGTGTTAGTATGTGTATATTATTCACTAATCTTTTGCTGTGTTGAAAATATTTAGTTTCCCACGTCCATTTTATATTTTCTTTGGTTAACTCATATAGACACTGAAGTTCACCCGATAAATTTGGAATACATTTATTGTAATAATTAATCATGCCTAAATATGATTTTAATTGAGTTTTGTTGGTATTATACCAGATTCATTAATTCGGTAGCACAAATAATCAATTTGAGATTTAAAAAATTCACACTTCTCCAAATTTACTTTAACGTTATATTCCAATCTATCCAATACTTTAATCAAATTATTCTTACAATCATCTTTTGACTTCCCGCCAATAAAAATGTCGTCGAAATGAACATGAACGCCATCAATGCCACGTAACACTCTGTCTATCAGGGAGCAAAAAATTTGTGGTGCTGTTTTAAGGCCAAAAACAAGCCTTGTAAATTGAAACAACCCGACATGTGTATTTATGGTAAGTAACTCTCTTGAACACTCTGAAACGGCCACTTGTAAGTAGGCTCCTGTTAAGTCAAGTTTAGTAAAAACTTTCCAGCCTGCCATTGATGCCAGTATGTCATCTATACGTGGTATTGCAGCGTGTTCCATTTCCACAAACTTATTAACCGTTCTCTTACAATTAACGCATAACCTGATTGAACCATCACCTTTATTTACAATAGCAAGTGGACTAGCCCACTTGCTTCTTGTTACTCCGACTAATACACCTTCGTCACATAACCGACGAATTTCATTTTCCACTTTGGATTTTAATCCATATGGGACAGTGCTCGCTTTACAAAAAATTGGATATGACTCATCTTTCAACACTATTTCCGCTTTAAAATTTCTGATTACAGAGTCATTTGATTTACTAAAAATTTCATTATAATTTTCCTAAAATTTCCTATTTATTAGATTTGAGTTCAGAATTAATAGTTTTTACATTAACTTCATCATTCATAATATTTAGATTTACTTCAGAATCAGACATTGTTTTGTTCATTTTACAATATTCATAATCAATAACAAAAAATTTGCCATCCACATTTAACCAACTCCTGCCCAATAGTGGATACAAATATCATTCTGTATTCAAACTATTAACTTCAGATACAAATTTTGTTTCCTAAACTTAACATTAACCATGAATTCACCAAAGGTTCCAACTGTTTCTCCAGAAATTAATCTGTACGATTTTGCCTCATTTAACACTTTAAATTTAGAAAAGTATTTATAATAATCCTTCTTATGGACAGTAAAGGTAGAAATAGCGAGCCGTACCGTACTGTTTCTTTAAGAAAACGTGTCAGCTGTTCGTGTGTGGCATTGGAAAACCAATGCAAAAGCTTACTTAATTTAAAAGTCACTTTGCCGTAACGTCCCAATCAGTATAAAATAGAAAACCTAACGTTGTTAAGTGACATTTGTAAACCAGTGATGGGTTGCTTGTATGCTAAATGGAATGAGGGTATTTTTGCTCTGTTTTATGGTACTTTTGGTAATAATAATATCTGTGTGGGAAACAACTTAAAGTAATACATATATATCCAAGGTGAATTAATTTTATCAGGTGGTGTTGATTCTAAAACAACTACAACATTACAATAACATTTGAGATCTCAGCCGCTATGTCAACGTATACATATTTTGACATACGAGCATCTAATTTGCGGAAAAAACGTAGAACAGCTGTGCTTATAATATCACCTGAATAAATCCACCTTGTATATATCCAAAGTATATTAATTTAGTATTTAGTAGGATTTAGTATTCAATAGAACACTGAAGATGGCACATAGCCGAAACCGGTCTGTTTACAAACCAAATTTGACGTGGGATGACGGAAAATCGTTCCAAATTTATATTAATACAAGTACGCTCACTTCGTCTGGTTAACATCAGCTGATTTCTACTAAATTGTCATATTATTTTTAATTTCTTTTTCCTTTTTATACCCAGCAAACATTAAAATACATTGTTTGAAACAAAGTTTCTTAAAATAAATTTTTATTTTATTTGAGTATAAATTCGGATAATATCGAATTAATTTACAATATCCTCGCCATTTGGTAATTGTTCTCATTTTATATTTAGTAAAATTAAATGCAAACGGACGTAACTACACTCATATTTTTTTTACAACAGATGCAAAAAATAAAAATTACATATATCTTATTTCAAAAGCACCGTTAACACCGTTGAGAATACATGCGTTTGTATGTTTTTTACGTCGTTTTGCATTACAAAAATACATGAACGTCTGTTTGAATTACTTTAATAAATAAAGTCGGCGGTTTTGATCGCAGGAATTTAAAATTTTTCGTGAACGTCCGTTTACATATAAGGTGACGATATGTACCTCTTCATTAAATCTAAACTATATTTAGAATGTTACGAAATGGGTTTTTCTGATGTTTTAATTCGTTCTTGAACTGCTTTGAAAGAAGTGAATTTGTTGTTCTTTAAAAAGTACTTATACCTTTTTAGTTCCACATTTGAAACATTTTTTAAAAATTTAAAAATAAATAGGTATATGGGCATTTCCAGAAAAATTCAACTTTTGTCGCCTCCGTAGCTAAGGACTTAAGCTGGTTTTTTCAATGAAAAACTTTTTTTATTTATTTATATTTTTGCGTAGAACATAATTAGATCTAAATTAAGTAAAAGAAAAGGGAAACAAAGCTTGAGTTTTTCTTCAACAAAAAAACCTTTAGTGCTTAGCGACGGACGTGACACAGAATATGGAACAGAGTACTCTCTTTTGACAGATAAAAATACAGTTTTACATGCAAAATGTTGTTGTTACTAAGATTGTATGAAAGAGATAGTTAAATTAGAAACACGTTCAAAAAATAAGATTTGCTTTCTCTTTCATACAATCTTCGTAATGTTGTTGTATAGTGACAGGTCTAGTTAGTTGTCTATGGGACGTGAAAAAAGTGGACATTTTCTGGAATTACCCATATGTATACCCAATTTGAGAAATCATTTGCTATTCTTCTTCACAAAGGTATGTATATTTGCTAAGGTATTCACTCGAATAATGTTTGCTCGATTAATCGAATAATTAAAGTCAAATAATGTTCGATCAAACAAAAAATTTAAACTTCGTGTAAAAATTTATTGGAGTAATTTAGGTCGATTAATCGAAAAACTCGATTAAAAATTTTATGTAAATTTTATTTTTTTTAATGAGTTTTTGTAGATTTCTTAATTAAAAAGTGGAAAATTTTTTAATTTATATGAAATTTGTCATTCAATTCGAACGTTATTTAATACTAATAGTCCGCATGATCAAAAAATTAAGTAAATAATGTAGTAACAATAATAGGGAGAAAGAAACCAACTTCAAATGTCTTTTAAAAAATTCGGAAATATAAACATCAAACAAAAATTATTTGAAATAAAGAAGATATTTCGAGAGCAACTAGTTAACAAGTTGTTTCGTAAAATATCGAATGTAATGTTCGGAATTATAAAAGCCTTAAGGTACGGTCACACTTGGCAAATATTTGCCGAAAAAAACGTAACCCACAGACAAGCTAAAATTGTATTTCCTTTAATTACAATATTTTTTTTAGGGTTTACATTTATTAAAAATAATATAAAAATAGCTTTTTGCAGCATAACTTATTTTGTGATATAAAAAACAAGTTAAATCAAACTAACTCTGAGCAAAAGTAGTGGTTACGTTTTTTTGGGCAAATATTTCCAAAGTGTAACCGTATTTATATTTATAACAACAATAATGTCATGCCAATTCCGATTATTTTTATTCTACATTGAATACAGGACAGGTCGGAATGGTACGAGTATTAAATATTTCCTGGCGCTAAATTTTCTCAAAGCGCTACAATCGAATAGTGAATAAAACTATTTTAAAGGATCAGTTTATGATCTAATTTATGAAGAAATGTTGTGTTTACTTTTGTTTTATTATTAAAATATTGTTTTGTGTTATTTTTGTCCACAAAAATGTACTAAAAACCGATTAAATTCAAAATTTTTTCGATTAACTCGAATATTTTGAGCAGTAAAGCTTACTCGAACAACTCGAACGAAATAAAAGTTTTATTTGATTGCTCGAGTAATTTAAAAACCTCAATTTCGATTAATTGATTAATCGAACAATTGAAAAGTCGATTAAAATGAATAACCTAATATTTGCACACAATTCGCAAGTCATCCTCTTAAACTATTCTAATCTAAATATGAAACCCGCATGTTTGTTGGGTATATGGTGCTACAGAGTGTGTGTGAGTTTTTAGCAATTTAAATTGCTTATAACTCCCAAGATATTCAGCGGATTTTTCTAGTTCTTGTGTAGTTCAGTTCTCTGTTTTAATCCTATCCAACGGTATACTTTCAGTGAATATCTGTAGCATATTTTGCGCGTACAAAATTTACAAAAATTGTACTTAAATATTAATATTACATTTACAAATGTAAACATTTTATTTATTTTCTTTTGTTTGCTTTTGTTAACCCTTTTATGCCGACTTCTTGTTAAATACAAACCCCCATATTCATAAAATTTAAAATGAGTTGGATATGTATTTTATTGAAAAATTTTCATAGAAAGTTTTCTTTAAATGCATTTTATTTTTTATGAATATGGGGGAAATATTTTAATTTCAACATTAGCCCTCTACCATCTTCAACAGCAAGAAATCTACATATATTAAGAGCATCGCAAATATATGCACATACATATGATTATATATTAGCATTATTTTGGTCAGCCATTATATGGTAACAAACACACGGCATTATTTATAATGAAAAATTAGCATAAGAGACGAAATTGAACTTGGTCTTAATGAGTTCCTCCATACAATTTGGCATTAAAAATCGGCGCATAATGTAGTTTTAACTCACTATTACATTCTAGCGCTATTTTTACTGTAAAATTGTATGAAAAAACTCGTTAAGAACATTTTCAATTTTGACACTTATGCTAACTTCATGCAAAATTTTTCATTATACATAATGCTGATAGCAATTAAATTTAAATTGTATGCTTGTCTTCTTTAGAAGCCCTTAAGTATTGGCAATTTTGGGTAATTATATAAAATATAATCGCGCGGATTATGTATAAAGAAGTTGAAGTTGTGACTACGACAAATTGTCCTAGAATAAAGAAAATTTTGACCAGCTTTCTTTATTCTACGACAATTTGTCGAAGTCACAAACTCGACTACAAGATACATAATCCGGTCTTTCTACAATTTCTATTTTCGTGCTGTTTGATTTATTTGGCCAAGTATATATGTATTTAATTTGAGTATCTGAAGAATTATTCAAGAATTAAGGCCGTGTCAGATAAAACTTTGTCGCTTTGCGTGACGTTTCTAACTTTGATAGAAAAGTGTAAAGCAAAAGGAGTATGACACAATGAAAACTTTGACAGCACTCGCGCACAGAGCACGAAGCCGGTCGGCTATTAGCCGCCGCCGGTGATTTTCACAATCACTTAGCCGCCGCCGATTATTGCGGCTAATATCGGCTAGCGGCTAAGCCGATTTTTTATAATAAAAAGTGGATATTTACTAACATGCGCATTTAAAAATATTTAATTCGGTTTTGGAACATATGAAAAAAATTTCTTATGAAAATTATTTTTATAAATAAGGCAGTAAATCGTCTAGAAAGGCAAGTTTATTTATAATTGGGCCGAGTATACCTATTGTAAATATAGCTTGTATGTAAGTAAGCAAGAAATACTCTGTTAGCCGACCGTTAGCCGATAAATTTGGGTAGCCGCCGCCGGCGAAAAATTTTCGGCTCTTAGCCGGCTAATAGCAGCCGCCGACTATATTTGTTCTTAGCCGGCGCCGATCACCATTTTACATCGGCTTCGCCCTCTGCTCGCACATTGATCGTTTACCAAAAAAGTAGTTGATAATTTTGCTATTTATATATATATTTTTTATAAAAATAAAAGTCAATTATGTTATTTTACGATTTATTATAAATAAATAAATGCCACATACATATTTACCTCTTATTAAAACAGATTCAAACGCGCAATATGTTTCGTTTGGCAATATAATAAAAGAAAATTATTCCAGCTGATTGTCAAAGCAAGCAAAAAGATGAGAGTTGCCGAACTTTTCGCTTCACGCTGCGTTAAAAGTGCTTTATGTGACATGTTTCGTATAAGTATGTACATTTCATCTTAGATGTCAAAGCGAATCTGTAACGCAACGCGAAGCAAAAGTTTTATCTGACATGGCCTTTAATCAGGCCTAACGTATTTAATGTTAATAAAACAAATTTATTACATTTTGTACCCAACGTTTCGTCAATTGTTTGTTGACTTCGTCAGGGACTTTCGTCTATTTAAATTTCAAAACATTACATTCAGCCATGTCGCAGAATACCATTCCGATCGGAAGTGGTTTCAATTCTGTAACTTTCTTCTTCTGAAAACGAAAAACGAAAATTTTCTTCCTAATGAAACCACTTTTACATTTCAAAGTGGAATTCAAAAACACTTTTCTACTAACTTTATTTGCAGTAAATACTAAAAAACGTGCATACTTTTAGGAGTGTCATGAGCTTTCTATGTTAATAAAAAGCTCAATGTGAGCTTTGCTTCTAAAAACAAGAGTAAACAAGCGCCTCAAGGTATGAAAACTTTAACATTGTAAAAACGAAATACAAAATAAACGGAATCTAAAGCACCAAAAATGCACTTTTCGGAATGACAACTGCGGAATCAAAACCATTCCGAACGGAATCTGTGACACGGCTGATTATTACAAAGTTAGTCAGATATTACACAATTTTACTTACAATATAATGGTTTTAAGTTACATAAATATTACAATAAATAATTGCATTTTAATATCAATTTATTACAATTATTAAACCACTAAGATATTTTAAGCAAATTATATTTTCGTTGGTATATTAAGATGTGTATACTATGGTGTACTGGGGTGGTGAAAGGGTTAATCAATATTTTTCATTTTTCATTATATAGTTTTTGACAATTCAGTAGAAAATACAAAAACAAAATGCCTGCTGTTTTTGTTGTTGTAGATGTGAGCGTACTTGTATTAATATACTTTGTATATAACTAAGTATGTATGTTTGTACATAAATATACTTATATTAGATGTATGCATATAATATAGAAATACATATCGTCATATAAAATGCAAAAGGGCATATCATCGTTTTTAAACATTTTTCAGGAGAGATAAAAAACTTAATAAAAATGAAACTATTGTGATTAAAAAAAAATGTCAGCATAGTATCATTAATTCAGACAATAGTTTTTTTTTATTAAGTTTTTTATATATCCTGAAAAATTATTTAAGAGGACGATATGCCCTTTTGCATTTCATATGACTATATATGCAAGTTAAATATAAATGTGATATACATAGATAAAAGGATTAAAATGGTTTCAAACCATTTTTTGTGTATGCACATATAAAAAATAATTTTATTTCTTACATATGTACTTAGCTACAATTAAATGCAAACGGACGTAACTACACTTTTATTTTTTACAGGAGAAGCAAACAACTAAAACTTTAAGCTTAAGACCCATCACACTTGCAATAAAATTGTTAAATTTTTCATATAGTACAAGAATATTGCCAATGTGTATTTCATATTAGAAGGTGGCACAATATATTGGCCAAAATGAAGTCTTTTGATTTTTGTTGCATAATCAAGAAAATTGTGTAGTGCTGGTAGCATTGTTAAGTTTCGTTTTTCACTGTCAGAAAAATTGGACAATATTTTTTTATATTATTGTGCCATTTATTGCATAGTATAGAGGTCAAAACGACAATAATATGTTTAATAATATTGTATAATGGATGTATTCTTTGATTTATCACATACGACAAGATATATGTACTTATTTTTAATTACAGTATGTGAACTAATAATGAAGAACATAAAGTGTTTATAGTAATAAAAATAGAGAGAAAAAACAATAATTATAAAAAATAAAAAAGTTTTAATTGAAGTTGTGTGTATTTAGTCGAACTATATGGGTTTTATCCAAAGAAATTTATTATTCAGGCTTAAGTTCGTTCAATTTATTTTTTTACAATTAAATAATTTTTTATTGAGAAATAATTTTTCAAAGCATGTGGCAATTGAAAAGTACAAATACCAATTTCTTGACTTTTGTAAAGGTTGAACTGAACATCGATGTTTTCGGGATTAACCACAATCCCATCGTCAGAGCTCTCTATACTCTAGGCTACTCAGCCCCCAAAGTCAAGCGGTAAATATCTGGCATTAAACCAATTGCATTAAAGCTGTATGTTTCCTGGCTTTAAGCTTATTTTATGGTGGCTTAGAAATTTACCATATATATATTTCCTTATTTATAAAACAAACAAATTACATATTGAAAGTTTTAGTAAATGTTCATGAAGAACAAAGGGCGTCAACGAATTCTCTCCACTTTGCTCGATCGTTAGCTAGGATCTTTACTTGGTTCCAGTCCATATTACGAGATGCACATTCATTCTTTACCATCCTGATCCATGTATTTCGAGGCCTGCCAGGATTTCATATTCAATTGGCTTACAGTTGGCTATCAAGAGCAGTTGATTATTTGTGACCCAATTCGGCCAGAAAATGCGAAGGATTTGTTTCAAGCATTTGTTGTAGAACGTTTGTAGTCTCCTTCGTGAAGTTTGAGTAGAGCTCCATGTGGTACAACCATACAGAAGTATAGATTTGACGCTGCAGTTAAAGATTCTCAGTTTTGTATTGGTAGAGATGTTGCTTGCGCTCCATATTCTGTGCAGCGAACGAAATGCAATCCGCGCTTTGTTTATTCTGTCCGTTATATCGGCAAAGGAACCACCATCTTTATTTATGGTGCTTCCGAGATATGAAAAGGTCTCTACATCCTCGATTATCTGACCTTGGAAAGCTAGTGGTGATGTGTTTCTAGTGCCAATACGCATTAATTTAGTTTTCCTTGCGTTAATTTTTAGCCCAACTTTATTAGCGTTTTCTGAGAGGACGAGGAGTTTTTGGTGAATATCCTCAAATCGGTGTGCGAAAAGACAAATTTCGTCAGCATAATCGATGTCGTGTAGGAGCTCGCTCATGTTCCACCGGACGCCATAAGGTGCTTCGGAGTTTGATTGCTGAATTACGCAATCTAGCAGGAGTAGGAGAAGTGTGGGGGATAGAACACAACCCTGCTTCAGGCCTGCGCTGGTCTTGAAGGGTGGACTTTCTTCGCCTTTGTAGCGTACTCTGCATTCGGCATCAGCATATAGTTCACGAATTAGATTAATTATTTTCTGCGGTATACCCTTGACGCTAAGCGCATCCCAAAGAGCCGGTCTGGATACCGTATTGAGAAATTTACCATACTTGGCACTTATCCTAATCAACAAACACTTGTGCTTTTTGTTTATATTTCTCACCCAAGATTGAGAAAGCTCCTTTCTCTAGTTCTTAGGGTTTACATATGTTTTGTTTTATCCGTATTACACGGGAAACTATCTAACATATTTTGTACTATGTGCCTCTAGTGTTAAAAATTGTAGTTGTGTGTATTTAGTCGAACTATATGTGTTTTATCCAAAGAAATTTATTATTCAGGTTTAAGTTCGTTCAATTTAATTTTTTACAATTAAATCATTTTTTATTGAGAAATAATTTTTCAAAGCATGTGGGAATTGAAAAGTACAAATACCAATTTCTTGACTTTTGTAAAGGTCGAACTGAACATCGATGTTTTCGGGATTAACCACAAAAAGTTTTATGAAATAATTATAAGGGTAGTATAAGGGTAATTATAAGGGTATACAAAAATAAATAAAGCTTAGTTTTACAATAAAAAATTTATTTTAGAAAAACAAAATGAGCGAACATCAAAAGATTGTAAAAAGTTTATTTTTAAACTGCATTGCACTGCCTATAAGTTGGATGCTAGGAATAAGTTCCAATGACGTTCAGCGCTAATAATGAAATGCCAGTCTGAATGTAGAGTCCGATGCCGTGTATAGATAAGTTTTCTTCCACGCGTGGAGTTTGCAAAACGAAGTGGGCTGTAAAGGTACTCTGGTTCTTTAGTATATATTATCTTATGTAAAAGAATAAGTTTCTTTATTATTATGAAGTTGTAAAAGCTTACTCCAAACAAGGATTTTGAGTATGAGGAGACTCCCTCATGTCTTTTAATTCCGTAAACATAGCGTATTACTGCATTGTAGGCCACATGTAGTCTTTTTTTGCTTAAGGTATCGCAGCTTCCATAGATTTCGCGAGGAGTTCGCGTACATAAACTGGTGTTAGGTGATGTGTTGGGTAAAGCATTCTGAGCATAGCAAAGATGCTACCTGTAGCACAATTTATGTGCGTGTTCTGTGTGAGCTCATTGTTAAATATTACACCTAAGTTTTTTGCTGAGCTTACAATCTCAATCCTTTCGTTACCCAGTATAACTGATATTTCAGAGGGAATTTTTTGCCTAGTTTTTGATATAACGATGCATTTCGATTTCTTTGGATTTAGGTGAAGCCCATTTGTTAAAGCTCATGCATAAATATTATTTAGGTCCTCATTTATAGTATCGATGCACTCTTTAATGTCGTTAATGTTGCAACTTATATAGACGTCATCAGCATATATGTGTATGTTGCTATGAGAAATTTGACTAGGAAGTTCATTAATGTAAAAAGAAAATAGAAGGGGCCCTAAAATGGATCCTTGAGGTACTCCATACTTCACAGGTAGTGGGAGAGAAGATATAGTGCCCACCGTTACTGTTTGAGTGTGACCAGTCAGACAAGATTTAATCATGACAATCGAAGAGTGGGAGAAATTAAACTTGTATACCAACTTTTTACAAAGTATTTCGTGGTTTACACAATCAAACGCCTTTGAGTGATAAAGCAGCACTTAAATTGTTACGTGGTCATTGTCCAGATTGTGCCTTATATCATCGGAGACGTTGATATGAGCTGTACACAGCTATGCTTTTGTCTGAAGCCAGATTGATGTTTTGTAATGATTTGATTTTCTGCGATGTACTTATTCATCTGTTGATGCAGTATACGTTCAAATACCTTAGATAAATAGGGCAGTATTGAGATCGGACGATATTCTGACCTACCCTTGGGTATAGGTATAACCTTAGCATGCTTCCAACAGTTAGGAAAACTGCTAGTAGTGATTAGAATTTGTAGCATAGTTTAAGGGCTACTTAATATTGGGTATATGTAAAACTTTTCGTACGAAATAATCAATAATATGCTCGACATCTTTCACAAATTTGAAGCCTAGTACGGCTTTATGTATACAGTCGTTAGCCTTTAATTAAATGTGTGGATAGTGTTGTGCTTTGAAAGAAGTGAAGGTGTAGCTCTTTAAAACTCCTTACACTTTTTAAGTTCCACAATTGAAAAATGTTAAAAAAAATTATAATATTCGTTCCCAACTTGAGAAAACATTTGCTCTTCTTTTTCAGAAAGGTACAGAAGTATATTCGCAACTATTCTCAAGTCATCCTCACACGTTTCAAACTTGATAAAGAGTTTGACTTTAAATTATTCTAAGTTTAATATGAAGCCCTCATGTTTGTTGGGCATTGGTGCTTATATGTGTGTGTATTTCTTAGCAATTTAAATTGCTTATCAATTTTTGCATTTCTTGCGTAGTCCAATTCCGTCAATTAACATTATCCATCAGTATACTTTTAATACAAATCTGCACCATGTTTTACGCGTAAAAATTGTCCATAAAATATAATTATAAAATTTTAAAATGTAAACATTTTATTTATTTTCTTTTGTTTGCTATTGTTAACCCTTTTATAACGACTTCTTGTTAAATACAAATATTTTGATTTCGGCATTTGCCCTTTACCATCTTCAACATCAAGAAAATTACTTTAACAGCATCGCAAATATACATATTATATATTAGCACTACTTTGGTCAACCATTTATCTTCTATGGTCACAAAGTTTGTTAAACAAACATAGAAACTACATTTAAATTATATGCTTCTCTTCTTAAGAAACCCTCAAGTACGTATTGGTACTTTTTGGTAATTATATAATATATAATAGCGGAAATCACTCTTGGTGGCATATTTGCACCTCTAGGATATAAACTATCTGAATAATTTTGATGCAATTATTTATAATTTCCAGATAGTTGGGAGTAAAATGATAGTGTAATACACGAGGGCCAACCTTAAAGGAAATGCCAATTTTAACCATTCGAGAAATGGTTAGAATTGTTGGGGTTAAGAGGATAAAAGAAGAAAGAGAGAATTAGTCTTAATTCTTTTATCTGGGTATGGTAATTGGGTGCTTACCAGATATAGGGTATTCCTTGAGAATAAACTTAAGAAATGTGTGTATGCTTTTCTTCAATGTGTATAAAATCCAGGTTTTATTTTAGCTCATTAATTTTTTAGTTACAATATTTTAATTGAAAGTTGGTTTAGTGATATTTTAGTTACAATTTTTTAGTTTAAATACGTATTTCCAATTCTTCTTAAATGTAAGTAATGTAGGTTTAGTAGTAGAATTGTTGTAATTTAAATTGTAGATTTAGCTTAGATGTTTCTACGGATGCGATCTGAATTGCTTGCCAGCTAAAACGGAAGTGATCGTTACACATTCATCTCGCTTTTTTACTTCGGTTTTCTTAAAGCGACCGATTAAAAAAAAAGATGGATTTTCCCGCGAACCCTTTCGCGTTAACAACTTTAATTATAATTTACGAGATGCATGGCTGGATAATTCAATTTTGTATGATGTGAATCTAAAAATTTACGTTGTAATGTTATGTGTCCAAATGAACTTGGACAAGACGTTTATTTTTATTTTTCAAATGCACAAATACTCTGCAAGCTTACGAGCCTGAGCTGTCTCGTATATTTTCATTAGTTGTGCAAAAGAATTTTCAAACATTTTTTGACAATTCATTTACGAAAATGGAGACATGCATAGTTTGCGCAGCTTGCGAGGGTTTTAAAAGTTTTCATGAGGGCCCTTATTGATTTTTTTGTTTAAATATTTAATTTTTTTAATTAAAAAACATAAAAGTACTTATATCAATGAGAACGCTGGGCTTGCTTATTTTTAATGAAATGCGAAAAACGTGGTTGCAATTGTGGCACGCAAACAATCAAATCATATTCTAAATTTAGTTTATTCCTTTTTTATGTCTTAATGTTCACCATTTGTGAAAATATCATTTCGCACAGATAAGATGTTGAAAATTGAATCAATATTTAAGTGCTTTTTTTAGCTAGCTTTGTAATGTTATGTGTCCAAGTGAACTTGGACATGCCGCCGGCCTTGGCGTCAGGCAAGAAAACGCTACTTTTCATTAGCACAAAGCACCTGGGCCAGAGATCTAATGGCTTCCACAATGACTTTTTGATCTAATGTTGTTGATGATATTGCTGAATTTGTGATTCTTGCTGCATGTTGTATTGGTTGGCTCTTCTGTGTAGGGATTTATTGTGACTCCTTGGATTTGGTCTTCTGGTTTTATCGTTGACGTAGCTCCTTTGTTTTGATACCCTTTGGTTTCATAGTTTTTGGGTGCAACAAGGTGTGGTGAAATTTATCGCACCTTCTGCAAGTATCCATGGACGTGCAGGATCGTAACACGTGGGTACGTGCCAAACAATTCACACAATATTTGTTTCGCCTGATGACTTCTTCCCTTTCTGTTACAGACATGTTGAGAAACCTACGGCAAAATCGCAACGCATGGAATGTGTTGCACAGAACACACTTATAAACTTCAGGCTCTTGATATTTTCGATGGGGATTTTTTATTTTGGCCCGTTCGCTTGGGTGTTGTGATTCACGTTCATAATTTCTAGAAAAAATTTGCAATTATTAATAGAAATTGGTAATTATGATTATGTAGATAAGATACTGAAATGAGAAATTTGTATAGCAAATATGAATTCATAAAAAGAGTAGTGTTTAATGTATGTGTGAATTTAGTGAATAATCTTTGGGAGATGGGTTTGAAGAAGACGTTTCATCGTTCATGAGAGCTAGGTAGCACAATTTAACAATTGGGCGAGTTATGATTCCGGTGGAAATGCGTACGTCCGCTGTGCGTACGTTCTGGTCGGGACCCGTAAGCGTCTTTTCAATCCTTCCTAAGCGCCACTCATGAGGTGGTTGTGGGGAGCATGTGGTGGTATAAACTTCCACTCAAACCCATGTGTGATATACTTTTGAGAGATATCTTGTGAGCATTCCTTAACAAACGTGGCAATTCGCGCTCAAGGGTTCTGTTAGAACCGACGAAATTTGTGCCGTTGTCGGTTACTACCCTTTGGGGAGCCCCCGCCTACCAACAAAACGAGTAAATGCGGCCTCAAATGCCGCCGAGGATAGGTCAGAGCAGGGCTCTAAGTGTACCGCTTTTGTACTGAAACAAACGAATACACTGGCGTATCCTTTTACGTAGGGTGACTTTCGCAAAGATGACGTTTTGAGCTCGAATGGGCCTGCGAAATCTATACCTGTTATTTGGAAGGGTAAGGATAAATTGCACCTTTCAGGTGGTAACGGTGCCATGATCTGGTGATTGGGTTGCTGCTTGTATATTATACAAGTTTTGCAATGGCGTATGATATTCCTTACTCGCGGCTTGAGTCTGGAAATATAAAATTCCGTTTTCGCCATTCTATACATTAATCCGCAATCTGCATGAGAAAGAAACGTATGTAGATGAGTTAGATATAGTTAGCAGAGTCTTGAGTTACCAGGTAGTATTACTGGGTAACGTTCATTATACGGAAGAGATGACTGAGATAATCTGCCATTGACACGTAATATTGATTTCGAATCGATAAACGAGTTGAGAGGTTTTAATGCACTTTTATTGGGTAGCGGTTTTGAGTCTATTAAGGCGTTATATTCTTCGCAATAATACGATTTTTGAGCCAGAATAATAAATCTAGTCTTTACGGACTTTATTTCGTCTTGGGTTAAGTCAACTTGAGTGGTTTGAAAATTATTTGGCCTAATATTTCTTATAGTTCGGTTGAAAAATCGGAAGACGTAGCAAATAACACGTAGGGCTTTGCTGTATGATGAGAAGTTATGCAACAAATCATTTACTTCGACCTGAGCTTGTAGAGATATATTTTCTGTAGGGGATTCACCTGTTTTAAGGGGGTTTCGTTTTGACCATTCTGATTGGGGTTTAGTTAACCATGGTGGTCCATGCCACCAAAGAGCGTTTTGGGAAAGGTCTTGAGGACTGCAGCCCCGTGTTCCGAGGTCTACCGGGTTGTCGTGGGTTGGGACATGCCGCCAGGTAGCATTTGGTACAATACCATAAATTTGGGAAATTCTATTCGCGACATAGGTTTCCCATGTTTAAGGTGGTTTTGCGAGCCAACCCAACACTATGGAGGAGTCAGTCCATAGATTTACCTCCGTCACCTCAAGCTTAAGGGATGAGACAATATATTTAACGAGGTTTGCTAGGAGTACCGCGTCATTGAGTTCCAAACGGGGAAGAGAAACTGTTTGGATAGGAGCGACCTTGCTTTTTGCCATCAATAAGTTTGTGAATGTTTTGTAATTACTATTTTGGCATCGAATATATAGTGTGGCACAGTATGCTGCTTTAGAAGCATCGGAAAATCCATGAATTTGAATCGAATCAGACGGAAAGTATTGTATTCAACGAGGAATAGAAATTTGTTCTACCTGAGAGAGGTCTTGCACAAGCATATTCCATTTTTGTAGAGATTCTAGAGGAACGTCTTTATCCCAGCTTAACGCTTCTAGCTATAGTTGTTGCATGAGTATTTTAGCTCTTATAACTATGGGGGCTAACCATCCAGCTGGATCAAAAAGTTTTGCAACAGATGAGAGAATCTGTCGTTTTGTAACTTTTATGGCTGGATCTATTGGAGAAAAACTATATGAGAATGAGTCAGTGAGAGCATTCCACTTGACTCCTAGCGTTTTGGTGGAACTTGTGTCGTGGAATCTAAGAAAATCTGAGTCATATAGATCTTCTTTGTTTAAGTGATCGAGTAGTTGGGGATCGTTCGCTGTGATCTTTTTTAGAGGGAAACCGGCCGATTTTAGCACGTTGATAAGTTGGGTTTGAGCAGAAATTGTTTCCTCCAATGAATATCCTCCGGAAAGAATATCATCGACGTAAGTTTCAGAGCGCAGAATTGACGCAGCTCTTGGGTAAAATGTTTCAGAGTCTGAGGCTAGTTGGAGAAGTGTCCGAATTGCTAGATACGAAGCACAATTTACTCTGAAGGTTACCGTTTTCAACTGATAATCCTTCGTAGGGCCATCTGTTTCGGGTTTGAATAAAATCCTCTGAAAGGATCTGTCATCCGGGTGAATTTGGATTTGGCGGTACATTTTTTATATGTCGCCATTAAAAACGTATTTATATTTTCTCCAGTTGAGAACTATGGATATCAATTCATTTTGAAGAGTAGGACCAGTGAAAAGAACGTCATTGACCGAGAAGTTAGACTTCGTTTTCCTGGAGGCATTGAAAACTAGTCTTACTTTAGTTGTTTTGTGTTCTGGGCGAACAACTGCATGGTGCGGTAAATAAACTGAGGTATATTTACCTTGGGACAACACTCACGCAGGAGGGGGCAAGGGGAAACCTGAGCCTTCCAAGTGCGCACTGTCGGTATCTGCTAAGCAGAACCTCAAACACCCATCCAAAGGATGTAAAACTAACAGCAGTGGGGTGCCCCTGTATTCAAAACCAAGCCAAGGTCCTTGCTACCACCTCGGTAGCTAAAAAACCCTGTTTGGGTGCTGTCAAAAAACAAGCGGCAGTCACCTCAGTGCCTATTGTGAAAAAGGGAACTGCGACCTCGAAGTCGGGTTCCTCAGTACCACATCCCCCCTCCAGTAAGGAGACTGCGACCACGGGTCTCCGAGCTGTGACTCCAGCCTCTCAAGGCAACATTACGACCCAAAGGCACACAACACCAGCCAGAAGGGCCTTCGCGAGACGGCGCTCCGCCGAAAGAGTTCTGGGTAAGCTAGGCAAAAAGCCTGCTGAGTCCCTCACAGCGGATGAACTTTCATCCTTCACCTGGGCCAAAAGACACTTGGCTGAACTGCAAAAAACTCCCTCATCAGCGTCTGCGGGCGTGCCTAAACGGCAACGTTCAGATGAGGAGGTTCATTTGCAGGGCCAACAGCCCATCGAAAAGCGTCACAGATCGGTGCACAGAACCTTCAGCGAGGTGGCCAAAGGCCACCTTGTTCAAGCTGTCATTGATAGGGGTGACGCAGACTACTCCATGACCTACGCCAAGTGGGACATGGTATGAAAGAAGGTGATGGGGGTGTTCTGGAAAGTCCTTAAAGACAATCCGGGGCCTACCCCTAAAGCCGAAGATGCCGGATGGGCTCGTGGGAGGCGAATAAAGCTCATGGCCTTCTCGGATGAGCGATCGATTCTGCTATACAAGCAGGCGGTTGCTCTTGTGGAAGGTCTATGGGAAGGAGCTAGACTCAATGTGGTCCCTCTAGATGAGGTTCCACGTCGACCTAGAGCCACTGCTCGAATCCCCGATGAACCATCGAAACCAGAGGATATGCTGGCGCTTCTGCAGGCCTGCAACAGTGACATACCGAGCAAAAATTGGAAGGTTGTCTCTGTGTCAGAACCTGTAGGAACATACAGACGGGTTGTCATCTTTCTGAACAACGAGTCTATTTTGCCGCTCGAGCAGAAACAAGGGAAGATGTTCTATGGTTTTAAGGCCATCTTCCTTAGTATCTTCAAGGGCGACAAAAGGGACAAAGTTGCTCAGGAAGGTGATAAACCGGATCCAGACGCAATGTCGGTCAATGACACTGCTAGTCTAGCTTCTCAGGAGGACACCAACTCCAACTCAGGTTGGGTTGGAGAATTCTTTGACCAGCTAGACGAGGCAGTTGACGAGGATGATCTTCTGGACTCTGACCAGAAGGACATTAACGTCACCATCAAGTCGTTACACCATGGCGGTGAGGGTCACTCAGGTGAACCTTCACCACTCTAAAACAGCATCCGCCACAATGCTCCTCCGGCTCATAGAAAGAGGGTAGGAGATCGCATTAGTCCAAGAACCCTGGCTTCACAAAGGCAGGGTTTGCGGACTAGGTACGAAAGGCTTCAGGCTATTGCATGCGAATGAGACAGGTAGGATCAGAGCATGCATAGTAGACAGGGGCAACCTAAATATCTTTTTGTTATCTGATTTCAGTGACGAAGATACCACCACAGCAGCCTGGGAGACGACTATGGGCACGATAATAGTCGTCTCGAGCTGCATGGCGCACGAATGCGAATCCCCGCCCGCAAAGGTTCGCGATGCAATTAAAATGGCACACCAACGTAACTTGCCAGTCCTTCTCGGAGTAGACGCAAATGCACATCATGTCGTATGGGGAAGCTCTGACACAAATACAAGGGGTGAGTCTTTATTTGATTTCATTCTTTGTAACAACTTAGACATATCAAATGTCGGGTCAGAACCCACTTTTGTCATATCAAACAGGAAGGAGGTTCTAGATATCACGCTAGCTAGTTCTACGCATACTGATATGATTAGGGAATGGAGGGTATCAAATGTTCTTTCTCTGATCATCGCTATATTGAATTCTCTATAGGGATTCTGACTGATCGGGCTACGCCCATAATAAATAGGAAGAAAACAAATTTCGAAGAGCAAAAGCTTATTCTCTCTGACTTTCTTACACAATCGCCAATCATAAACGATAGGCACGACATTGACATCGCGGTTGACAATTTAACAAATGCTTTCAACTTAGCGACGGCCGAATCATGCAGACCTAGTATACTGCGTGGGAAGAAAAAGCCGCCATGGTGGAGTCTTGAAATAGCGAACGCTCGCAAGGAGAGTCGCAGACTATTCAATGAGGCAAAAAGACTGGGTAACTGGTCAGCCTACAAAGCCTCTGTAAACAGGTTCAAGAACCTCGTCAGGGATGCGAAACGAACGTCATGGAGGTCCTTCTGCAGCAATGTTGAGGGAGCCTCTGTTACTAGTCGCCTTCGCAAAATCTTAGCTACTCTTCCAACTGTCCCCAGTTTCATTAAGAAATCAGGTGGCGGATGGACCACCAGTAGTCAGGAGACCCTAGAGGTACTAATGAACGCGCACTTTCCCGGTTGCACTCCCTACAAGGGAGAGATTGCAGCCATACAATCAATACATTCTAATATGGCCACGATTACCCTAAATAGGGAAAAAATAATGTGGGCCATCAACAGCTTTGACCCGTTCAAATCACCGGGTCCCGATGGCATTATTCCAGCTGACCTACAGCGTAATGCAGACGTTATCACTCCATGGCTCATTCGGATATACTCGGCCTGTCTAACTTGGTCGTATATTCCGATAGCATGGACCAAATGTTCCGTGGTCTTTATTCCCAAAGGGGGTAAAACTACACACGTAAACCCGAAAGATTTTAGACCCATCAGCCTATCATCTTTTCTCCTTAAAACTCTGGAACGGATAATTGATCTACACCTTAGATCAACAATTTCTCCGAACCTCCTATCAACCTCCCAACATGCCTATACGAAGGGAAAATCAGTTGAGGCGGCACTTCACTCGCTTGTAGGATTCATTGAAATATCCCTGGCAAACAAAGAATATACATTCGTGGCCTTTCCTGATATAGAGGGTGCCTTTAACAATGTACGACCTGAATCCATCATTATGGAACTAGAAAGACTGAACATTGATCGGTCAATCGGTGGAACTAGACTCTATGAGGTTTAAATCAGTAGTCTACGCGGATGACGTAGCAATAGCAATATCTGGTAAATTTCTAGATACTCTATATCAACGTCTTCAATCGGCATTAGGTATCATAAGTAGACGGAGCGTTGAAAGTGGTCTTAATGCTAACCCTCAAAAGACGGATCTTGTTTTCTTTACGAGAAAATACAAGACACCGACTTTCACGTTACCGACTCTCAACGGAGTCACCCTTAGGTTATCAGACAGCGTGAAGTATCTCGATATTATACTGGACTCTAAGCTTTCATGGTACCCCGACGTTCAAGCTAGGGCAGCCAAGGCTGCTATTGCTCTATACACCTGCAAAAAGGCGATTGGCAACAGGTGGGGCGTAAGTCCAAAAAACGTCAATTGGCTTTTTGAAATGGTGGTTAAGCCCATACTAATGTATAGGTCTGTCGTCTGGTGGACTTCCTTAAATAAAGCCACATACTCTAAAATAATAGAAAAGGTTCTTCGAACATCTGCTTTGCTGATCACGGGTGCACCTCGCACTACTCCATCCAAAGCACTGTTCACCATGCTGCATTGGCTTCCTGCTGAACTCATGATCAAACAACTGGCCATGAACTCGGCGGTTAGACTAGATGCCTCAGGTGCATGGAAGGGGGGTAACGTAGGCCATGCGACGATATTAGGGCAAATCTCAGATCTTCCCGACCACACTGACTACTGCTCGCCTACTCTAATGCCCGACAAAAGATTCCTGGTGGACTTCTCGGGCACATCCTCTGAGGCAAACTACATACACCAATATGAGGATGTGCTCGAGATCTACACCGATGGGTCAAAGTCGGGCATCGGAGTGGGCGGGGGTTTCTACATCCCACAAATGCAACGTAGGATAAACTTTAGGCTACCAAACCAATGTAGCATCACTCAGGCTGAAATATCGGCAGTCAAAAGGGCAGCCAACTGGTTAAGGTACTACAGGATATTCGATCAGGACATCCGAATTTGTACCGACAGTAAGGCGTCACTACATGCTCTATCTGGTGTTTACACAACATCGGAATTGGTTAAAGAATGCCGGGCATCTCTGAATGAGATGGCGAGACATGCGAACCTAGGGCTCTTCTGGGTACCGGGCCACGCGGGGGTGCCCGGTAACATTATCGCGGACGGTCTAGCCAAGGCCGGTGCCCGCCTACATGAAAATGACATCGACTGGTTAGTAGGTGTCCCACTAAAAAGCTGTAAAATAATAATTCAGCACCAACTATTTAGAGAAGCGCAAACCAGATGGACAAATGAAATCACTTGTGAGGTTTCCAGATCCATCTGGCCCCAGTATAACTTCGCAAGATCTGCAACCATACTGGGGCTCCCTCGTCAACAGCTGCGTATACTCGTAGCGGTCATAACAGGGCACTGTCTTATTGGTGTCCATGCCAGAAGATTAAATCTTCCTTTTAACGATTTCTGTAGAAGTTGTCCGAATGAGGAGGAGGAAGAAACTGTCAAACACTTCCTCTATCGATGTCCAGCACTATATAGAATTAGGGCGTCATACTTGGGAAATCCGTCACTACCCGAACTAGCAGACGTGGGGGAATGCGACGTTAGGGGAATAAATTCATTCATAAGATACTCGGGTTGGTTTAACACCGACCCAACCTCTGGGATAGGAGGGACACCTCTCTGAACTTCCCTACTATCCATCCGAGGCATCACAAAGGGACCAAAGGACCCAAGTGGGCCGGTTGTTAGAAACCGGCAGCCTGTTCAACCTAACCTAACTTACCTTCGGATACACTTTCACATGATGGGGTTTCTTCCATGTGATCCAAAGTTATGTATTCATTAAGAACTTCGTCATAATGTTCTTTTAGGATGGGATCTTTGGATAGTGTTTTCTCCGTGATAGAGTATTGTGCTAAGGCCATAAATCGGGATGAGCCAAGGAAGATTTTGTCGGGGTATTCAACCTTGAACGGTAGTCGCACGATATATCTACCATTGACATTACGTGTTGTTTGAGTGTAAAATTTTTCACACATTTCGTCTTCTGAGGTTTTTTGCTGAATGACAGGAATTTCCTCCTGTTCCCAAAATTTCCTTAAGAGGTTATTGAGCTCAACAGTTTCGGATGGGATAACCGAAGTTGTATAGGCATTAATTGTCTGAGTTTTTATGGGGCCACTGAGAACTCACCCAAATATGGTGTTGTAAGCGGATGTCAGCCCACAAATATTCTTTTTAATGCCTTCGATATTGAGGAAATGTTCATAATCGTTGCCTAGTATAAGATCTATCTGGGACGACTTATTAAAGGTGCGATCTGCGAGGTCTAATTCTGCAAAATCAGGCGAAATGGGGATGTCAAAGGAATACGCAGGAAGATGTTTTGTTACTTTTGGTAGTATTATAGCTTTTATAGGAACTCTGAGGTCATATCTCCTTGCATACAAAACAAACTCCGCTTCTTTGCTTGCCGCTTACTTTTGCCCACCAATACCTATAATTTCGAAGTGGGACCTATTATAGGGTAACTGCAAACGATTTCGAACCCGTTCTGTTAAAAATGTTCGTTGAGAGCCTGGATCAATCAACGCTCTTACAGTAAACAGTTCGCCCCTATGCTCTATCTGCATCAGTGCCGTGCGCAACAAAATACTCTCATTACTAGTAGAGCAATTGGCTTGAAACTGCCTTGATGTGCTGGGAAGTTCATGTTGTGTACTATTCTTTATAGTTTGAACTGGGTTATGAAACTCTTTTTGATATACTTTATTGGGATTGTTTGAATTTTCTTTATATTGAGTATTTTCTGAGATTTGAGACGAGTTTTGCGAATTTTGTCTCATATGCAACAATGTATGATGTTGCTTTTTGCAATAGAGACAAGTATGCTTACTTTTACAGTTTGCGTTTAAGTGAGATATTGCTAAGCAGTTATTACAGAATTTATTCTCAAATACATAATCCACTCTTTGCTGTACCGCAAAGGCTTTAAATTTCGGGCATATTCTGAGCGAATGTTCCTCCTTACATAACTTGCAAGACGAACTTAGATTTTCTTGAGATACATACGTGTGTACGCTGGGTGATGTTTTTTTTTTGTAAGACTAAACCCATCTTTATAATTTCTAATACTACTGAGCCTTTCCACAGCTTCATATCTGTCCACGAGGAATTGGGACATTTGGGACCACTGCGGCAGATCACGGGGAGAAGTAAGGGATTGTTCCCACAGGGCTAGAGTCTTGTCAGGTAGTTTTGTTGAAATCAACCGAATGAGAATCGGGTCCCAACTCTCCACATGGATGCCTAGTGTTTTTAAGGTGGCTAGCGAATCATTTACAGAAGATTGTATCCTCCTTATTGATTCGCTGTCTTCGCCTTTCGCTGCAGGGATATCAAACAATATTTTTATCTGGTTGTCGACTAAGACACGTTTATTCTCGTAGCGGCTCTTAAGAGCTCCCCATGCGAGCTCAAAGGTATCGTCAGTGAGAGGGTATCTTTTAACTATAGCACTTGCTTCGCCCCTCGTTTTATTGCGGAGATGATACAGCTTTATGACATTATTGAGTTTAGAGTGGTTTACATACAAGGCCGTGAACATGTCACGAAATGATGGCCATTGTTCGTAGCTGCCGTGAAATACCTCTGTATCGCAAGGTGGGAGTTTAATGCAATCGTTCGAATTGCTTTGCACGACTGTTTGAGTTTCATCGTGCTGGGTTATAGAGTGCCGAGAGGTTGACTGAAATCTCGGGATACCTGGGGTTTCTGACCGTAAGGCTTTTAATAAGTCGAGTATTTGAGAAGAGCAACTATAATACTCATCCGTGCAGAGTTCATACTTCTCGTGGTCCTCTTTTCTTATTTGTTCTGTTAGGCTCTCTTCTGTGGTCAACATAATGTCTTCGTGGGCAACGTTTACCCTATCCCATCTTGCGTCCAAGTCTCTTAGCTTCACTTCAAGCATTGTTTCGGCTTGCTCACCTATTGGGGTTGCTTTGTATCGTTCACAAAATGCTAGCAGGTGATCACAATCGAAATTAAAGTGATCTTTGACACATGGGTTTGGAGCTCGGGATGTGGAAGTCATTTTATTTGTTTTTAGAGTGAGACTGGTGAAGTTTACTTTACTAATAATTTAACCTGATGGAGTATTTAGTGTTATATATAACACGGGGTATAACTAATAAACTTTAGAACAATTAGATTGCTATGTTTATTAAGTTTTTTAACAGAGCAGTGGTAATATGCTAGCGAGACTTTCTATATTACTCTATTAAATTAGGTTTGCTAAATTTATTTCCGGTGTAGTAAACTACGACTTTTTACAAGTTTAATGTGAGTTATTGCCTAAATCCTTTTTAATGGTTGTCAATTAGTTGAGAGATAAAATATATTAGGGACAACCTTCAAGACTTTTCTACAAATATTCAATAATGTTTTGTAAGTATGAGGAAAATAAGAAATAATTCGAATAGAATAGTATTCGGGGAACAAAGCCGGTAAGTATTTTGTTTTTCAATTCAGAAATTCCACTAATTATTTTTTATAGGGTTTTGGGTTTAATATTAGATGGCAGAGTAGGGGGATGACAAGTATAGGGCCAATCTTCTATACGAGATTTATTACTTATAATCACTCAGTAAAGTAATTATAATTAGGGCATAGGAGAATAAAATAAAATATGTATTAGTTATACGTTTCTTTTATAATACGGTCAAGGTAAGTATCTACATATATGAGATTCTCACCTTGATATAGGGTACCCAATTGGAATAAAAGTAGGTAGATTTCCCTTTTTTTAATAATCAATTCAGATCGAGTTTTATTTCTTTTAAGTGTAAGCTGGTGTTAGGTTATAAGTTACGTACTTGAGTTCACTGTGGTTGACAGACGATATCTTTCACTTTGTGAATGTAGTATGTTTTCGAATTAACCGTTGGCACGTCTCTTAGTAATCTTTAAGTACGTATGTATTCTGCGACTGTATCTATAGTCGTTCAACAATTTATGTTTACTTATGTGAACATTTTTTTTCAAATCCGAGAAATCGAGACAATATATATTTTTAAATATATATTTTAACTTTTTATCTTCGATTTATGTGAATAAAGGGAAAAGTTTGTACTTTTTCCTTTTTTGTGAAATTTTAGTTTAGAAAACTATTAAATTTTTGTATTTTTTGTAATTTATTATGAATAGTATAATTTGAATAATTTTGTTTTAATTCAATTTAATTTCATTTTGCTTCTATTTCTTTGTATTAATGTTAGCTTTAGGTTTACTTATTATTTTGGCCTCGACTATTTTAGTTAAATTATCAGCCAATGTTTTTTATTCTCTATTAGTGGACTGTGTTTTGCGAATTCTTTTTCGCTTTTCTGAACATAAAGTACACTTGTTATTTACATACATATGTACATAATCTTGTGTATCACCGAGAAATGAAATTAATATATGTATGTGAGTATAAGAGTTATTATTTTAAAAACAAATAAATGCAGTGAGCCGCTAATGATAATTTTATAAGAGAGCACAAATGTGGAATAAAGTTGAACTCCCTTTGGCAAAAGAGCTACTTATTTTTTCACCACACTTTATGCAATTTAAATTGAATTTTTTGACACTTTATCTTTTATTTATTTATTTTTTTGAAAGATCTATGTAGGTATGTATGTATGTAATTTTGTTGCTTCTGACTTACATAAAGCAATGTACCTACATATGTTTGCAGCTAATTATGTACATACTTATGTGTACGTTTTTGTTGTTGTTTTCTAACTGCTTTTTTTAATTTGCATGAACATGTTTAGTATACAGAAATTTAAAATTTTAACGGGAACTTATCACGTTTTTTTTGTGGTTTGGATACAGATATGTATGTATTTATCCGTATATACTCTGCTACATATGTATTTATATGAATTTTTTATTATGTAATTTTTGATTTTAAAATTTTTTTTTTCGACGAATTTACACGTACATAATATATATGTATATTGGGATACAATGTATGGAAGTGATTATGTATACATACACATTTTTATTTATTCACTTTTATTCTTTTTGTATGTGCATACAAATATACATATTTTTTATGTACAACCTTAAAATTATAGATCTTTTTAACTTTATATTTTATTAAGTAGTATTAACTTTTACTTGTGCGATTTTAGTGACACTGCGTTTATTTGTATTTTGTTTTTAGTTTTTGTGTGTACATACATATGTATGTATGGATGTAAAAATTTTTATTGTTTGCACTTGATGGTATTTTTTAGACTGATTTAAGGCCGGGACACATAGAATCCGTCGTACGTTATACGTCGCCTTTTTCAACTGACAACTAAGTTGAAATACATGTTTTCTTATGAGCTTAGTCACATTCGGTACGTTTCCGTCAACGCAAAGTACTAAAGTTGGCCAACTTTTAACTTTTAACGTACGTCGAGTACTTTGACAGCTATCAGTTGGTTTTTTGCTTTGTTTCGATTTAGTTTTTTCTGCTGTTTGGCACCAAAAATTAAATAAAACAATAAAAACAAATAAAATAAATAAATAAAATCAAATCAAATTTATCTGCAGAAACATGCGAAGAAAAAACAGTTGTTTTAATATCCGTCAACAAAGTACTCATTGTGTCAACCTCCTCCGTCGTT
This sequence comes from Panzeria rudis, assembly GCA_956483635.1. NCBI lineage: Eukaryota > Metazoa > Arthropoda > Insecta > Diptera > Tachinidae > Panzeria > Panzeria rudis. Next base: position 55,989,140 of record OY101450.1, read on the forward strand.
ACGTTAATGTCAGTTGAAAAAGGCGACGTATAACGTACGACGGATTCTATGTGCCCCGGCCTTTACTTTGTGTATAATATTAAAGAATTTACCTCATATTGCTAGTGGTGAGTTTTACATACGCTTTGTTCTGTTGAAGAGACACTCTGGTCGACTTAAAAGGACCATGAATAATTCACACAATATTGTTTCGCCTGATGACTTCTTCCCTTTCTGTTACAGACATGTTGAGAAACCTACGGCAAAATCGCAACGCATGGAATGTCTTGCACAGAACACACTTATAAACTTCAGGCTCTTGATATTTTCGATGGCGATTTTTTATTTTGGCCCGTTCGCTTGGGTGTTGTGACTCACGTTCATAATTTCTAGAAAAAATTTGCAATTATTAATAGAAATTGGTAATTATGATTATGTAGATAAGATACTGAAATGAGAAATTTGTATAGCAAATATGAATTCATAAAAAGAGTAGTGTTTAATGTATGTGTGAATTTAGTGAATAATCTTTGCGAGATGGGTTTGAAGAAGACGTTTCATCGTTCATGAGAGGTAGGTAGCACAATTTAACAATTGGGCGAGTTATGATTCCGGTGGAAATCCGTACGTCCGCTGTGCGTACGTTCTGGTCTTTTCAATCCTTCCTAAGCGCCACTCATGAGGTGGTTGTAAACTATCATTTCATGTTACAAAGAATGAGTGTCTTCTTCAAACATGTAGGAAATACATATATGTATTATGTATAACTATGTAATTTTTCAAATGTACCATAAAAAACTTTTAATTTTTTCTTAATTTATATTTGTAGATTAATTCTGAACTAAGAGTTATTAAAGATGCATATATTTGATATTTAAATACATAAAATAAATGAACAAATAATATAAACGTACACACACAAACCAACTTTGTTTACTTTTCTTGTTGAAGCCTACTATTAGTTTGTATTTTATTTTCATGTTTATGTTTTATACACTCTCAGAGGGTCTCTCTGAGTAGTTTTGCTAATTGCATATATGCTAGACAAGTTTCCTACAGTTTTTATTATTCATATCTGCTACTGTGTGGGAAATGTTAGTTTCTTATATTTTGTTCTTGTTGTGTTGCATATTGTAGCATATATCCTAGACTTGCATGACCTGCAAGGTCTGCAATAGCAGTTTCCTACGAAGAGTGATTTCCCCTAATGTGTTTCAACAATTTGTATTTAATTTTGTATTTTTATTGGTATATTAAGATGTGTGTACTATGGTACACCCCTGGTAATGAAAGGGTTAATCAATATATTTTTATTTTCTTCTTTATAGTTTTTGACAATTCCGCAGAAAATACAAAAACAAAATGCTTGTTGTTTTTGTTGTTGTAGATGTGAGCGTACACTGATAGAAAAAGCGTCATAACCCTGATGTAATCCGACATCAATGCAATGTCAAGTGTCTTCATATTTGACCCCATGACACTTAACATCATGGTGATGTCAACCTTTACATCAGCTGGTCATCAAAACCAATGATGACAAATCTATCATCAATACAATGACACACCGACATCAGAGAAAGGACTAATTGACATTTTTATGTCAAAATGTCATCAATATGATGTCGCCGATAAAAACCCCTTCATAACGCTGATGTAATTTGACATCGATACTATGTCAAGTGTCTTCATTTTTGACCCAATGACAGTTTACATCATTGTGATGTCAACTTTTACATCACCTGTCATTAATCATCTTTGATAATTCATATTATGGCGAAATAAATAAAGACTACAATATAATTATGTTTTTATTACAATAAAAATTTATTTTATTCATATAATATTTCTTATAAAAATTTTCACTTTTATTATATTACTTATTATTTATTCTATCCACTTTTGCTTTGCTATTTATTAAGTTGATATAATTACACTTTTTTCTTTTTCTCCACAAGTAGTAGGAAGGCAAAAGCAAATAACAACAAAAATAAAAATACAAAATAACTTTAAAAACAAACAAAAAGAAAAAAGGGTAATCAAATCAACTTGTAAGAAATAATTAAAAATATGTATGTATATATCTATACTTATAAATTTCACTCACAAGAACACCACCCGGTACTATTTAATTAACTTTAAAAACACAACTGATCTAGAACAAACAAACAGAATAGTTTTCTGCCACAACTTTTATTTCATTTGTGTCAAGAGTATGTTTTTGTTGTTTTTCCGCACTTTCCTCTCTTTGCGCTCATTCTATTTGATATTGATGACACATGTGATGACTATGTGACATCAATATGATGAAAAGGTGTCATACTATTGCTTGTTTCAACGTTTTTCTTGTGTGTGTATGCTGTACTGGCTTAGTTTTTAAACGGTCTTGCGTATTTTATCTGTCATAGTAATGATGATAAGTGTACATCAATGCAATGTCATGTTGTTTAACTTTTTAAAAATGTGTTTAAACACAAAAATAAAACAATAACATTTGTTTTAAAATACAAACTACAAACATTATAACATTGTTTACTTATTTCTCTTATACATATTTTACAATTTAATAATATATAATAAGTGACATCGTATTAATGTCATTCCAATCATAGCATTGATGACACTTAAACTATGACAAAATTCTATAATGACGTTTGTCATCAGATTGATGTCAGTTTTCGTTGTATTGATGACATTTGTCATAGCATTGATGTCAGAATTCTGATGATAGGGCGTTATCAATGCGATGATACATTTTTCTATGAGTGTACTTGTATTAATACACACAAAAAAATATAGGACGTAAAATTAACTAAGCTTGCATAGGTAATTTTTTTTATATGAAAATAAAAAACTTGAGTTCTTTTAACTATGCCATTAGGTGATTTGCACACAAAATTTTACCCAATATCCATATTAATTTAACTAACAGAACAAGGTATCTTCTTCGAAATTATTTTTCCTGTTTATTTTTTTCCTGTCAAACGAGAATATTTTGTGAAAAAAGTTGGAAGTATAAGTTAAACATGACGAGAAAGGTATGTAAATATTTTAATAATAAATAAATGTGTGTTTAAACAATAAATTAATTTGTAATTATATTACAGATATCCAAATTGTGTGGACCCACGCAAATCCACGGCCAATAGTGAAAAACACCCATGATCTATCGCGGGAATCCAACCCACGATCTCTGGACTGACAGGCTAGCATCGCTACCACTCAGTATGTACATACATACTTATGTATGTACATACATACTTATGTATGTACATACATACTTATGTATGTAAGTATATGCAGTTAAATTGTCCTGCTAATTGTTTTATTTTTAATTGTAGATAAGAGGTAATCGTTTGAAATGCATTTGAGAGTACCGGAAGAGAAATTATCATGCAAGTGTCTGCATCCATCTACATATCGATGACTTAATATGGGAAGGCGTATCTCTAGTTATCATTAATTTACTGGAGAACGACAAAATGCCCGATGTTAAGCAACAGATCTTGACAATCACTGGGCCTAATTGTGTAAGTTGTTGGCGTTAAAAGCTATATTCTTTAACTAAGACGTCTGCGCCAACGCCTTACACTATCAGACCCACTATCTCTCCATGGTATTTTGATAGATTTACTACTACAGTAAAATTCGCTTATAGTCCACTGCATCATTTGCACCCTTTTTGTGGACTATAAGGCGAATTGGACTATATCTTGATTTTTATATAAGCCAATTTGTGGCTTATATGCGAATCGCCATATAATTATTTCTTTTAACAAAGAAAAATAAAACTAATGTTAAGAAATTACTTCCTAATTTACTCAATTCACAAATATAGCAATTAAGATTGCTAAAATAAAAACAATTTTTACTTCAATATGAGTAATATTTTCATAAAATTATGATTACAAAATATATTATTTTTGACTTTTGCATTTTGGATTATATCTACCATAACTTGCATATATTTAAGATATTTCAAGCCAAATCTTGGTGGCGTATAAGCGAAAATGGACTATAGGACTAATGGACTAAATAAAAAATATTTTGCAGGTATTTTATTTATAGATGACAGAAAAACAAACTTTTTGGAATATATCGCTAATTCTACTATAAGCGGTGTGGCTTATAAACGAATTATACTGTAATTATGTACTGTTTTTCTTCTTTCCAGATATGGAGAAAATGAAAGGTCTAACAGCTACTAGTTTGCTTTAAACATTTTCCAGTATAATTTTTTATTACATACCTTTGTACATATCAGATCTCTTTCTTTGCGTGTCTGACGTTACACAAACTTGCCGTAAAGCTTTTCTTGGTACAAATTTTGTATTGAAAAAAGCTTTCGGTTACATTTGGGTACGTAAAGGAGCAAATCTATTCTGTTTTTTCCTATACGTGCCTGAAGATACCCAAACTTACCCAAAAGCTTTTTAAACACAAATTTTGTATTGAAAATAGCTTTTGGTTAAGTTTTTGTAACTTTGTTCGCGTGTATTAACAGACTGATTATTGCTATTATTATTATTATTATTATTTATGTACGTTATTTTGTAAATAAAATTAAAATATACATATTTTTATATGTACATATATAACAAAGTACATATATAACAAAGTGGATTTAAATAAATCACAATTTGAAAAATAAAAGTATAGTAAACTTAACAAAAATCTTTGATAATTTACCAAAAATTAAAGTAAGAATTTGCTTTATTAACATAGTTAATTTTCAAAAGTTTTGAAGTAGTTTTAACAAAATTTTTAATTGATTTTTCGAAGATAGAAATCAACAAAAAATTTTGTTAAATTACCTAAAAAGCTTTGTAAATGCCATTCTACCCTTTCACTTAGTTAAATTTATACCATAATTTTACGAAAACTAACCCATGTTTTTTTTGAGTGTATACTTTGATTTTATGTTGGCTGTTTTCTCCCCGCCCACAGATGCAATTTTTGTTGCAGCAATTTCTGAATTGAAATAGAAATATATACCATATCTATTCCCCTCTTGCTCTTTCTCACTGAAAAATGAAGAATTGCTTCAACAAAAACTGCACGTGTGGACCGGGACTTTCCATATATGTTATTTGACATTTGTCATGATAAAATTATATGTATCAGGTATAGACGTAGGGTAAGGACTTCAACATTTTTATTAAGGGTCTGTCCCACGATCACAAAGTAGGACAGAGGGGTCAATTTTGACGTTTCCAAAATTTAAAAATCAGCTTTTTTGCCTAGCGTAAATAATTGAAAAGGAACAGATATATCATGTACGAACAAGGGAAACAAGCAACAAGAAAAAACAAAAACTATAAAAATGTAATTCAATGTGAAAAAGTGTTTAATTATTAAAAAAACAGCGCAAATATAATTGTTTTTTGAAGTAAAAAATTAATAAAACATATAAAGTGTGTTTATGTGATATTTTAAACTTTAATTGCTAATAAAAGCGTAAATGAAGCGTGCGTGGGTTTGTGCATGGATATGCATATGTATGTGTATTTTGTTTGGTTGCAAAAGTGGTTGAAAGTTGCAGTAAAAGCTTGAAAATACATAAAAACCTAATAAAATATTTACAAAATGTGAAATTTTAATTTTCTTGTACATAAAATAATAAATGTATCTCTTATTATTTAAAAAATCAAAATTTTACTTTCATTTCGGCAGAAAATGAGTATGAAAGCTAATATACAAAAATTGTTGTTCCCTTTTGTTAACGTACTTCGTTAGAACTACATACAATATCTTCTCTCTCGTGTCTCGTCTGGTTAGACTGTGCCACGATGTCGACAAGTCGATGGCGTTCTATTTATAAGTCCGTTTGTTTACTTTTCCAGTAAAATACAGTAGTTGAGTAAACTCTGGTTTATTTGACAATTCTACTCTCAATAATGGCTCTTACACATAAAAGTACGCGAATGAAAACATTTAAAAAACTTGCATGTTAATCAAAAGAACTGACCATTATAAAGCGGAGGAAGCTTTTACACTTATTTATTTATGATTTTAAATTTCTTGTTATATGACATACCAAAATACATCAATTTTGATTTTTGATGGTCGGTACCCAAAATAATATGCAGTAACGTGTACTCAAATATCTATTAGCTTAACATCTTTAAAACATTAATGTAAATAAAACAATTAAAAGAAAAAAATTTTGCCATGGGTGCCAAGAAAAAAAAAAACTTGAATCTCTATGCTCTTCTGGAACATACAGAGTGATAAGAAACTTGCTTAGGATGTATGTAATATAATTATTTTCAGTTTTTGTTGCACTTTTAATTCAGCTTTTCATATTTTAAACGCTTTTATTAAAAATTGTATGTCTTTTGATTGCCTACTTTTTTTTTGTTGATTTTATTGCATCATATGTTTTTCTCTTCTACTGGATTTTACTGGCACAAATTTGTCCAGTAAAAAATTTCAGACTCTCAGTCAAACTTTAATCCAGTGGTGTCAGAAATAAAACTATTATTGTATTGGTGAGTAAACACTGTAAGAAAAGTTGTCTCATCTAAAAGAAGTACTATCAAGTACACAGAAAAAATAAATATCTTAAGACATGTATGTATGTTTGAAGTTAACTCAGGTCTTATTATAACTTTATGTATCTTCATAGTAAGGGAGTTCACGAAACATTTTGGTAACAATTTATTCGTTAAATTTGTAAAATTTTCCATATATTTTGTTGCTGTAAAATGTGTCTAAAAATATTTTGAAAACAAAATGTAAGGACGCAAAAAACATCCAAAAAATCACTAATATATTAATAAGCAATAGTTTTCCCACAGGATTAATTAAATCTTTAATTAAATCCTACAAACCTACAAAAAACAACGAACTTGGCAACCACAACCAAGATAAACGTTTTTATAGTGTAAAATATATTCCCGGCCTTACTGACAACAAAAACATTAAAACAACAATAGATAAAATGGATATACATTTTGCTTACAAACCAAATAAAACATTAAATTCAATATTTACAAAAACACCAGTACATAAACTACAACAAAACAACGTCGTGTATGAAATACCCTGTAAAGGCAAGGACATGAACAGCTGTAATCTTTTGTACATTGGTACAACAAAAAGAAGTTTGGAAATAAGAGTAGGTGAGCATAAAGCTGATATAAACAAAAACAAAGAAAGCACTGCTCTGTCACAACACATACTACAAACACAACATAAACCAGATTTTGACAATATAAAAATACTGGACAAAATAAACAACACTAGAAAAAGATACATAACAGAAAGCTTAAGAATTCAACAGAAGATAAACAAAACAATGAATATTAAAGAGGACACGGATAATTTAAGCGCCAGTTACAAAATTGCAATAACATAAACAGGCTGTGATACTAAAAAGAATTATTTTAAATTTGTGAGTTTAAAGTTAAAAAAGTATTTAAAAACTTTTAATGTAAAAAATTTTATATACATGTGAGTTAATAATTGTAAAAATTTCAATAATTTTTTAGAAATGAGTTGATGTTTTGTTTTTTATTAAATAGACGAAGATCCCTTGAAAAAGTGAACATAAAATTCACGAAACGTCGGGACAATATGAAATAAAACTTGCATTTTTATTTACATATAACACGGTAGGCCAGTAGCTTATATTACAAATCAAATAACAAAAATGTAAGGACAATTTTACTAATTTAACGAGCAAACAGTTACTGAATGTTGTTGTATTTGTTTGTATTTGCAGTAGGGCGTGGCGAACATTTGCATTCGCTTTTGCGAACTATTCGCTTGTTTTTGATATTCGCATTCGCTAAAATTGATGCGAAAAGTAAAATTAAAAATAAATCAAAACTTTTAAAGATGGCAAATTATTTTGGTGGAAAGGAAGGGCAAATTACGTTTTCTTGTAAAAAAATGTTTTCTATGTTAGTTATTAGCATTTTTTTAAATAAGGGAGTGATATGTAAACAGAAGAACGTAAGTACAGTTTCCAATTTATCATGTGTGTAAAAATACTATGTGCCAAGGCCTATTAATAAGGTCGTGTTGAAGGCACATTTGATTATTTCGATGATATGGCTTGTGGTTTGTGCTATATAAAATTTTTTTCTTGGCGCAACAATCAAGCTTTACAGCGATAGTCCTTTGATTCAATTTGCCGATGCGGGTACCATATTATTCTAACTTGTCTTATTCCTCAGAAAATAAACGTTATCTCTTGATTTTTAAAAAAATATTTTTTCCAGTATTATTTATTCCTCACGAAATAAAAATTATTTGTTGAGGGTTATTTTTTACTTTTGAAATAAAAATCACTTTCTGAGTTTTATTTTTTAATTAAACAATAACAGTTATTTTTGAGTTTTAGTTTTTGCTTAGAAAATAACAGATACTTTTTGAATTTTATTTTTTGCTCAAAAAATTAATTTAACAAATAAGATTTTTTCGCAAAAACTCTTGTATATTTATTTTTACAAAAACTCTTATTTGTTAAATTATTTTAAAAATTGCTTTGGTTTAAAAATTACTTTTTTTAAGCAAAAAACAAATAAAATTCAAAAAGTAACTGTTATTTTCTAAGCAAAAAATAAAACTCCAAAAATTATTTTTATTTACTGAGGAATAAATAAAACTCAGAAAAAGCTTTTATTTTCTAAGCCAAAAATAAAACTCAAGAAATAATGATTAAAAGGTAATTTTTAAAATAAAACTTGTAACCGTTACAGTCACTGGAATTTAACTAAACTTTGCGTTGAACTTTTTTCAACATCAAACAACCATCCTCTTTGTTTTTCTAAAAATATATTATTATTTTCCATTAAAAAGCATATCCCTTTCTTTTCCATTAAATTCATTATGAAAAGAATAAAATGCCGTTTTAATAAATACTCATTTGTTTCCTCTCATGCTTTGTAACATAAAACACATTGAATATTACTAAAAGCATTTATCAACATAAAATATTTTTCGCATACACATATTTCTTTTCTTTCAGTGGACTAATAAAAAATTATATCAAAATGTAATACGGTCCGCTATGCATGTGCTATCGTCGCTGTCTCATTGACGACTAAAGGAAACTGAGTAAGAATGTGTGTGAGTATGGCTACCACAATTGTGCTATGAATCTGACTTCACTGCTTTAATCTCTCAAGTGATGCTCTCTTTTGCAAATTTACATACATACATATGTGTAAACGAACGCATTTCAGTAAAATCCAGTACAAATTTTTTAAAATTATTACAAATTTTTGGGTAAACCAACACACTTTATATCACAGCTGTTAAATTTGTATTACGACTAGTAATCAATTACGATTATTTTCCAAAAGTAATCGTAATGATTATTTAATCCAATAGTAAGAATTTTGAATACTAATTGATTACGAATACAAATAATCAAAATATAATCGGGATTATTTGGGATTACTTTTAAATAATCAAAAGTAAACAAAATACATATAATCAGATTGCGTTTTACGATTATTATTGATGTCAACTTTGGCTCTTTTTTACGATATAAGAAACGATATGACACACTGTATTGTCATTTCGTAAGTTTTTTACGATATGACAACGCTGCTACATGACATTACCGTGTATGGCTATCTTAAGGTGAAGGTACATAGCATGCGTTAAATACGCTACTGCGTTACAGACTTCTGTCAAAAAAGTTGAAATAGTGTGTTTCTATAAGGCAAGATACAAAGAAAAGTTTGCGACGCGCATAACTCGCAAAAAGTTGAACATTCTTCAACTTTCACGCGTCGTATACAAAATGACAGGTAGTGCTGCCAGATTCATATGCTAAAATGTTTGTTTAATGGAAATAAATTATTCGAAACTAATTTTTTTATTAAAAAACTGATGAAAAATATATAAAGAAAAATAAAACTTAAAGGCAAGACAAAATATAGCCGGCAAAGGCTTGAAATTGTATAAACAGAAGAGCATCAAAAGCGTGGTGTGTAACTTGCTATTCTTAAAGCGTTAAAAGTGAGAAAAGCGTTGCCGCGTAACGCGTGGTATGTACCTCCACCTTTAAGGCCATGTCAGATAAAACTTTTGCTTCGCGTTGCGTTACAGATTCGCTTTGACATCTAAGATGAAATGTACATACTTATACGAAACATGCTACATAAAGCACTTTTAACGCAGCGTGAAGCGAAAAGTTCGGCAACTCTCATCTTTTTGCTTGCTTTGACAATCAGCTGGAATAATTTTCTTCTATTATATTGCCAAACGAAACATATTGCGCGTTTGAATCTGTTTTAATAAGAGGTAAATATGTATGTGGCATTTATTTATTTATAATAAATCGTAAAATAACATAATTGACTTTTATTTTTATAAAAAATATATATATAAATAGCAAAATTATCAACTACTTTTTTGGTAAACGATCAATGCGCGAGTGTTGTCAAAGTTTTCATTGTGTCATACACCTTTTGCTTTACACTTTTCTATCAAAGTTAGAAACGTCACGCAAAGCGACAAAGTTGTATCTGACACGGCCTTTAGTGTTGTTATATCGTAAAAAACTTACGATATGACAATACAGTATGTCATATCGTTTTTTGTCATATCGTAAAAAAGAGCCAAAATTGGCATCAGTGACGATTACTTTTGATTATTTATGATTATTTTCAGAGTACACACAAAAAAATCTATAGGTTATATTTCCTAAAAACTTGGTATAAATTCAACTAAGTGCATAGGTAGAATGGCAGTTACTAAGTTTCTTTGGTAATCCATAACCATATATTATATAAAAATGAGGTGTGTGTTTGTTTGCAGATTTTTGTTACGGCATCACGCCTAAGCGGCTGAACCGGTTTAAATGAAATTTAGTACACAGATAGATATGTGGCCCACAATTAATATAGGTTATACATGTTTCCCGGATTTTGGACCGGGAGGGGATAAATGGGTCAAAACATCCCCCTATACATAACCCTGGCATTTGTCATTTGTTACGGCATCACGCCTAAACGGCTGAACCGATTTAAATGAAATTAGGTACACAGATAGATATTTGGCTCATAATTAATATAGACTGCATCTGTTTCCCGAATTTCGGACCGGGAGGGTATAAAATGGATCAAAACTTCCCTCTACGCATAACTCTGTCATTTGTCAACCGATTTTGAAAATTCTTTATTGGTTTGAAAGGGTTTGCATTCCTTTAGGTCCTCTAATTTTTTTCAAAATTGGTGGGGATATTTAACCCCTCTCTCTCCCCCGCCCGAATGCTTAAATCTGTCATTTGTGAACACCACATTTTTTACGGCATCACGCTTAAACGGCTGAACCGATTTAAATGAGATTCGGTACACAGATAGATATTTGGCCCGTAATTATTATATTTGTTGTCCAGATTTTGGAGCGGCAGGGGATAAAATGGGTCGAAACCTCCACCTACGCATAACTCCATCATTTGTCGACTGATTTTCAAGATAATTTATATTTTAAAAAGATGTGCTTGCAGTTAGGTCCAATAATTTGTTTCCCAAAATCGGTGGGTATATTTGACCCCCGAACACCGTCCCTCCCCCTCCCCAATGCTTAACTCTGTCATTTGTGCACCGATTTTAGAATTGTCTTTTTTTTGTTTGCAAGGTTTTGCTTGCAGTTCGGTCCCATAAGTTTTTTTCTGAAAATGAGTGGGGTGGGGCGGAAGTTGGGGAATTCGGTCGCCGACGTATAACTCTGTCATTTGTCAACCGATTTTAATTTCTTTTTTATTTTGAAGGAGTTTGCTTGAAGTTATGTTCCATAATTTTTTCCAAAACGGTGGGGAAGTAACCCACCCCCCTCCCCCACCATTCCTTAACTCCATTTTCAAAATTCCGATTTTCAAATTTCTCTTTTTTAGGGTTTGCTTGTAGTTGGCTCCCATAATTTTTTTTAAATGGGTGTGGTGATGGTGGGGGAATTTGGCCTCCCACGCACAACTGTGCCATTTTTCAACCGATTTTAATTTTTTTTGTTTATTTTGAAGGGGTTTGTTTGCAGTTAGGTTTAATAATTGTTTCCAAAATCGGTGGAGGAATTACGCCTCCCCATTTTTTGACTCGATTATTTGTGAACCGATTTTCAAAATTATTTTTTTGCTTGAAAGGTTTTGCTTGCAGTTTGGTCCCATAATTTTTTCACTAAGTGGGGAGGGGTGATGGGGGAAAGTTTGATCTCCAACGCATTACTCTGTCATTTGTCAACCGATCTGTAAAATTATTTTTTTGTTTGAAATGGTTTGCTTGCGCCTTGCAGTTTGGTCCCATAATTTTTTCACTAAAGGGGGAGGGGTGATGGGGGAAAGTTTGGTCCCCAACGCATTACTCTGTCATTTGTCAACTGATTTTTTGAATTATTTTTTGGTTTGAAATGGTTTGCTTGCGGCTTAGTCCCATAATTTTTTTCGGAAATCGGTGGGTTAATGTGCTACCCCCCCCCCCCCCCGTGCTTAACTCTGTCATTTATGAACCGATTTTCAAGATTCTTTTTGCTTTTTAAAAGCCTGAAGTTTATTCCCATAATTTTCTTTCGAAAATCGGTGGGGAAATTTGCTACTCCATGATTAACGCTGTCATATGTGAACCGGATTTAAAAAAATTTGAAAGGGTTTCCTTGAAGTTTTATTCTGCAATATTTTTCCCAAAACCTGTGGGGAAATTTGCTCCCCCCGACGCATAGCCCTGTCATTTGTCAACTGATTTTAAAATTCTATTTTTGTTTGAAAGGTTTTGCTGGCAATTTGGTCTCACAATTTTTTTCCAAAACGCTAAATTGCGTCTGTTTTGTAATCTGTTCCATAAGATCTTTGCATTGAAGTCGGTTTTTTCAAGAATTATGTTTGAAATGGTATAATTGCAGTTTGTGAAAATTGGGTGGACAAAGTGGTACCCCAATATATTAACTATCGCATAACTCCCCCATTTCTCGACTGATTTTGAAAATATTTTATTTGAAAGTACATATGTAAAAGGTTTAGTACTATAAAGGCCGAGACACATAGAATCCGTCATACGTTATACGTCGCCTTTTTCAACTGACAGCTAAGTTAAAATACATGTTTTCTTATGAACTTGATCACATACAGTACTTCTCCGTCAACGCAAAGTACAAAGTTGGCCAACTTTTAACTTTTAACGTACGTTGAGTACTTTGACAACTATTGTTTGATTTGTTCTTTGTTGTGGGTTTGTTTTTCGCTCAAAAATAAAATAATTTAAATTAAAATTTATTCGATTGTATAAAGTATTGGTGCTTTGTTATAAAAAAATAAAGAAATTAAGAATTAAGAATTAAAGAAATTAAAATTAATAAATAAATAACAGCTGATTTTCTCTCCGTTAACAAAGTACTCATTGTGCCAACATTATCCGTCATTCCGTTAACGTCAGTTGAAAAAGGCAACGGATGACGTATGACGGATTCTATGTGCCCCGGCCTTAAAACTGCGTCCGGACTACGTATTTGTAGACAAACATACTATTTGATCTAAAACAAAATGTCGTCCGTTTTTTAATCTGTTCCATAAGAACTTTGCATTGAAGTTGTTTTTTTTTGCAGAATTGTATATGTTTGTCAGTCTTTCCTCCTGGATATCACAAGACTGCATCTTCTGAATCGATATACATATGTATGCATGTAGACGTCCGCAAGTAGGAGTTAAAGTGTACTACTATGGCTACTGTATATAATAAAACCATCGCTATATGCATAATAAAAAAATGTTTAAGTGTGGTTGATTGTTCCTTTAGTTGTTTCTTTTTTTACGTCTTAACGGCTAAACCGATATAGAGCCAATTCAAACTGAATGTCATATTGCCCATTTTGTTAAGACGCTGTTTTATGCAGATTTTCCTCGGTTTTATACTTGGAATATCGCTCAAAGACAATGGAAACGTAGAAAAGTTGGTAAAATAGTCGAAAACTGGCCAGGAGTTAGATCAGGAGACACTATCCGTCATGTATATACCGTGCATGTTAGCAATATGGAATGCTATTGTCTACGAATGTTACTACATAACATAAAGGGACCAACATGTTTTCTGATCTCAAAACTATTGATGGCTATGAATGCCATAATTTTCGAGAAGCATGCGAGATATTGGGACTAGTGGAAAACGACAGTCAATGAGAACTAGCTATGAAGGAATCTGCTTTATGTTCTTCTCCAAGCAAAATGAGCGACCTATTTGCTATTTTGATTGCAATTATCAAAACCTTTGGATCTTTGGGAGCGATATAAAAATGATTTCTCCGAGGATATTCTGCGCCGAAAACAGATAAACAATACAGAACTTGCTTTTGACGAAACGATATATAATGAGGCTCTCATAATTATTGATCACAAGGTGATTGCTATGGTAAGAAAAGATGTAAGTAACTTTGGTATTACACGGCCAAATCGATTGGAAAGTGTGCCTGATGAGTTGTCAAGAGAACTTAACTACAATACCTCTGCGTTAAATGCTCAAATTGAGGAGATGTTCCCAAAATTAATACCTGAAAAAAAAAGAGTTTTTGATCAAGTTCTAAGCGAAGTCAAGGAGATGGAGCTTTCTTATTTTTAGATGCACCGGGATGCACTGGTAAAACATTCGTCTTAAATCTTTTGTTAGCATTAATTCGTAAAGATTCCAATATAGCTCTAGCAGTAGCTTCTTCGGGTATAGCTGCAACTATTCTTAATGGTGGTCGGACAGCGCATTCCGCTTTTAAATTACCAATAGAGTTAGCAGAAATTGAATCTCCAACGTGCAATATAACCAAAAATAGCGCTGGTGGTGTATTGCTCCAAAGATGTAAATTATTGGTATGGGATGAATGTACTATATCTCATAGACATGCAGTAGAGGCATTAAACCGAAGTATGCAAGATATCAAAAGCTGTGATAAGATAATGAAAGGAATGGTCGTATTGCTTGCTGGGGACTTTCGACAAACTTTACCCGTAGTTCCAAGAGGAACTCCAGCTGATGAAATTAAAGTTTGACAACTAATATGCGAGTAGCTCTTTTTAATTACCATGAAGCTCATGCCACTGAACTGCTTAAGATTGGAAATGGCCAAGTTTCGAGAGATGTAAATGGAGAGATTTCGTTTCCAAAGGGATTTTGTAAGTTAGTTTCTTTAGGCCTGTTAGTTAGTTTATGTAGCCTGCTCACGTGTCCCAAGTGCTAAAATTTTTTTCATTTTTACACCAAACGGAAGAACACCGAATATTGTGTATAAAAATGTCTTATCACCTCTACAGTAGTTATATTTGAATAATTGAATAACAATAATTTTAAGAATATATATTAATACATAAATTTATTGGTTACGCCTTTATAATGCGAAATAGAAGTTATACTTCAAACATTAGTTTTAAAAATAGAGACTATTTATTTATTTTATTGATAAGAATAAAAACGATATTTTACTATTGCTATATAAGTAGAGACGCTTAGCCATTTTTATATCATTAAAGGTCGTATTAATATCTAAAGCCTGTAGGGATATCCACAACTCTCCACCGCAACAAATTAACCCGTGCATCGCCGGGTCCAAAAAAGAGAGTATAACTATAATTTTAGTAAATTTTTTTGTTCGAAAAATTAACTAAAAATTTTGTTAGATATACCTACAAGATGTTAAAAATTGTCTATGATGGCAAAGTAATATCGCATTTATATATTTGATAAAATATCTATGTAGGAAAGTATATCTATATTTTTATTTTAGGAAAATTATCCATATACTTTCTTATAATAAAACGTGGATTTTAGTAAAATTAACCATTTTTCTTATATAAGAAATTCTCTTTAAATAAATCCCATAATATCAATCTAAATTACATTTTTCATATACATGAGTAAAAGAGGTTTTTCTTGATTTTTTCCAGTTTTATTTGCAATACACGAAAGTTTAATATGTACATAGTTTTAAAGAAAATTCCCTTATATATAAATAAGTAATGTATTTAATAATATTTATTAAAGCATTACAATGGCTTAATATAGAAAAATCGCATTTGGAATTTTTGTTATTGTACAAACTAAAATACATACTTACATACAAAACGTATATACATAAGTCACCATAAATCAGCTATTTTCACCCGTACTTTTTTTATAATTACAAGTTAAAAACCCGATTTCGAAAGAGTAGAAATAGGCATATTCTGTATTAAGCCATCGATTAGATGTTTATTGTAATTAAACTTTAACGTCACTCATTGATACCTTATTGAAGGGCCTGAAACAAAAATTATTAATACATTTTTTAAATAATTCCGTTACAATTAGTGCACTTACCTTGATGTTATTTTTACGTCGCTACAGGCACTTATATACGTACATATGTATACGTTTATACAAATATTTTATATCATTAATATGTTTTAAAATTTTTTTTATTAAATCAAAATTCTGCGCATGTATCTATGTATATTTTTTAATTAAATAATTTTTTAAATTTATATATTTTATTAAATTAAAAATCTACGCCAACTTGCCCAAAAAAAATGTTTTCAACCAATACTAATACAAAACTGTATATATGTATACAATATTTTCGAAAAAAGTACGCCTAATTCAAATAGTAAAACTAATTAATATTTTATGTAGATTTTTTTATTATTTACCCAATTGACTTGGTAATAAACCATAGTTATTCACATTCATATAAAAATGGATTAACTATGCCGGCTTTATTAATATTACCGCTATTATTTTTTTGTGTGTATATTGCACCCAGACACTTTGAAAGCAGGGCTGCCAGCTTAGTCTGCTTTTACAAAGATCAGTTTTTCTTGAAACGACTTTTATTTTCTTGTGAGAAAGAGCGAGAGAGAAATATATTTTATGTATTCCTATCTCGCTCTTTCTCACTAGAAAATAAAAGTTGCTTCAACAAAAACTGATATGTGTAAAAGCAGACTTAGGGGTTCTGTCATCACATTGTCATCACAAAAAAGGATGCAAATTTTCATTTGGGGTTTGGGATTTTCATTGGGGTTATTTAAAAAATATATTGGGGGTTTTTGGGGAAATTCCTTAAAAGTTTCTTTCCATTGAACTATAATTAAAACTAATTATCTGTTGGGTGGATTGAATT
>OY101450.1:56006403-56079182 GCA_956483635.1 Panzeria rudis
CCATGAAAGGGACTGTTCCACACTCCACATCTAACGCTTACGCATCGTCGTCGTCATCGTCATCAAGTTCCTCAACAGCTGCTGTAAACGCAACGCATATATCGAAGAAATCAACTTCCTCTGGTTTACCGGCAGCTGTGTCTCATATCTACTATAAACACGGCCTCTTCCTATCAAGTTATCCTACTTGCGCCACAAGTATTGCTATAGTAGCAATATTGTTCTCCTGGTAAGATTTGAGAACTAGATTTCCTTCTTAAAAATTTATGTCGTCTTGAAAAATATATTTTTTTAATTAGGGGCTTTTCACATATTACGTAATGCTGAGTGGCAGGGGGCGGGGGTATAAAACTCCAAAAATAGCGTTACGTAATATGCGAATAGTCCCTTAAGCTTTGAATTTTAGTCGAATTGTATGGGCTTATATTCAATAAACTTTTTTCTAATCTAACATTAATTTAAAGTATTCAAGGAAATTAAGTTATTTTGTCTTGAGTTCGGTTTCAATTTAATTTTTCATTTAAATTATATTTTTATTTAGAGAAAAATAAAGGGGCGTGTGTGCAAGTGTCCAAAAAACAATGCACAATATCTCTGAAATTAGAATTCCTAGGAAAATAATAAATATTTTCGTAATCAGCGCATGAAAATACATAAGAATCAACTATTTTAATTTCAAAAAATTAAAAAAAAAAAAAGTTAAGGACTAAACCAAATTCACACGATTTTTAACATTCTTGCAATAAAAGTAAGATATCCTGATATACTCATCAATGTGACTCTACCCAAATGAAAGAGACATTTGTGGGGACTAATAATCCAGAAAGTATTTATAGTTTGAAGGACGAGTCGTAAAATATTAAGCAAATAATACAAAAAGTGGTGTAGATTTAAAACTAGAACTACTAGGGAAGAACTAATGATAACATCGTAATCAGGAGATAAAAATACATATGAATTAGCTATTTTTATTTATATATATATATATATATATGTATATATATATATATATATATATATATATATATATATATATATATATATATATAAAAAATAAAACTATGGGGTGATAATCACCAACAAACTTTTCCATTCCGCAAAAAATGCTCAAAAACACCCAAAAAGTATTTTTGCTGTAAAATCTAAAATAATTCTTGTGCAAGATTAATTCAAAAGCCAAAATCAAGCTTAGACCAATAGAAAACAAACTGCGTACAGTTTCTTGGGTAAAAAATAAAACTATGGGGTGATAATCACCAACAAACTTTTCCATTCCGCAAAAAATGCTCAAAAACACCCAAAAAGTATTTTTGCTGTAAAATCTAAAATAATTCTTGTGCAAGATTAAATCGAAAGCTAAAATCAAGCTTAGACCAATAGAAAACAAACTGCGTATAGTTTTTTAGGTAAAAAATAAAACTATGGGGTGATAATCACCAACAAACTTTTCCATTCCGCAAAAAATGCTCAAAAACACCCAAAAAGTATTTTTGCTGTAAAATCTAAAATAATTCTTGTGCAAGATTGAAACAAAAGCCAAAATTAAGCTTAGACCAATAGAAAACAAACTGCGTACAGTTTTTTGGGTAAAAAATAAAACTATGGGGTGATAATCACCAACAAACTTTTCCATTCCACAAAAAATGCTCAAAAACACCCAAAAAGTATTTTTGCTGTAAAATCTAATTCTTGGGTACGAAATAAATAAATGTTTTAATATATCTAAGAGCCTTTTAAATTATTTATTTTATTATATTCATTGCTTACTGTACCTTTTCTCAGTTAAAATAATTCACCACTTATCAAATAATACAATAGCAACAACAGAAAGAACAACGGACAGCTGTTACGGTTTGTTGTGGTGAGTTTGATTTGTTCACGCCGATAACAATTACCTACTCTCTCTTTTACGCTACCTAATGAAATGCGAAATTGACAACCAGCTGACTAATAATCAAAGGGAATTTTTTCTTAAGGAAATTATAAAAGTCTGATTAGAATGTGTTGTCATTTCTTTAAAATTTTTTATGTGAAAACACGAATTTTTTAAAGTGAATTAAACTTGAAATATATTAAAAAAACAGTAAAAATTCATACATTATAAATCAATATTGTTAAAACAATACAATATAACTAGTAATTGTAGAACAAATAGTTTAAATACAGGAAGTGCAAGTAAACGAAGAAAATGACGTAAAAAACGTGCAAAAGTTTTAATGAAAATTGTGTTACGGAAACAATCTTTAATTAATTTTTTTGATAACAAAACAGACTATTTTGTTCAGTGATTAACAGTAAAATAAAATTATAGAAAACTAAATATTAATAAGGTATACTAAAGATTCTTCAGCGTGGCATTCAAAATGAAATTATTTCACCATTTATGGCTTTAATAAAAATTTGTGTGTACTGACAAATTATTGCAGCAAATGCCATGGAAACAAGAATAATTTGCAAAGCAGAAGTCGGGAAGAAAATAAAAACAAAATAGCCGCATAGGTATTAAAAAATATTCATATCAAACTGAAAACTGATAAATGCAAGGCAGCTTGAATCTGTGAAGAATCTGCCTTGGATAAATGTAAAAAATGATGCTTATTGCGCGCACACCACTTGAGTTTTTTTACTTATTAATACAATGCATCTAATTATCAAGTATATATGTACCTATATACATATGTATGTATTTGCGCGTTACTGCTAATTAGAATAAAAACGAAGAAAAATATAAACTCTAAAAAGAATTAATTGATCATTAAGACATCATAAAGATCTATAAACATCAAATACATAAACATACTCTCTCAAAAACACAACTTGAATATATTTAAAACACCAACGCTGGAACATGGAACTGTCACTAACAGTAGTAGCATCGCAACTTAAATCAAAACAATAAAATTCTATCTACTCCTTTCCCATGTTAATAAAAAAATATATATCATAAATTAATTAAATCGGTAAAATACCTAAAATGCAAATTTTTAAAGAATTTTATAAGTAGCATAAAATCAAACTTTAACTCTTCTAAATCACAAGCCACGGCAGGAAATGAAAAATTAATTTGAAATCAAATATATGTTGTAAAAATGTATCAATCATTAATTAAAATTGAAATTTTGAAATATTGATGTGCTGCAATATACTTTTAGTTGCGTTTTCCTGTTGGAATCAAATACAACAATTCTCTTAATACCACAACTATCGTGGTATTTGTTTATTTTGTGCTTTCTTTGTTTTTACTACCGCGTGCCTTTACAAGTACATAAATTTACTTTGATAAAAATAAAACGAAAAAGTGTAATAATGTCTATTTCGGAACATGGTACCGGAAATTCTTCCATGAAAGGGACTGTTCCACACTCCACATCTAACGCTTACGCATCGTCGTCGTCATCGTCATCAAGTTCCTCAACAGCTGCTGTAAACGCAACGCATATATCGAAGAAATCAACTTCCTCTGGTTTACCGGCAGCTGTGTCTCATATCTACTATAAACACGGCCACAGTAAAAATTCATACATTATAAATCAATATTGTTAAAACAATACAATATAACTAGTAATTGTAGAACAAATAGTTTAAATACAGGAAGTGCAAGTAAACGAAGAAAATGACGTAAAAAACGTGCAAAGGTTTTAATGAAAATTGTGTTACGGAAACAATCTTTAATTAATTTTTTTGATAACAAAACAGACTATTTTGTTCAGTGATTAACAGTAAAATAAAATTATAGAAAACTAAATATTAATAAGGTATACTAAAGATTCTTCAGCGTGGCATTCAAAATGAAATTATTTCACCATTTATGGCTTTAATAAAAATTTGTGTGTACTGACAAATTATTGCAGCAAATGCCATGGAAACAAGAATAATTTGCAAAGCAGAAGTCGGGAAGAAAATAAAAACAAAATAGCCGCATAGGTATTAAAAAATATTCATATCAAACTGAAAACTGATAAATGCAAGGCAGCTTGAATCTGTGAAGAATCTGCCTTGGATAAATGTAAAAAATGATGCTTATTGCGCGCACACCACTTGAGTTTTTTTACTTATTAATACAATGCATCTAATTATCAAGTATATATGTACCTATATACATACATATGTATGTATTTGCGCGTTACTGCTAATTAGAATAAAAACGAAGAAAAATATAAACTCTAAAAAGAATTAATTGATCATTAAGACATCATAAAGATCTATAAACATCAAATACATAAACATACTCTCTCAAAAACACAACTTGAATATATTTAAAACACCAACGCTGGAACATGGAACTGTCACTAACAGTAGTAGCATCGCAACTTAAATCAAAACAATAAAATTCTATCTACTCCTTTCCCATGTTAATAAAAAAATATATATCATAAATTAATTAAATCGGTAAAATACCTAAAATGCAAATTTTTAAAGAATTTTATAAGTAGCATAAAATCAAACTTTAACTCTTCTAAATCACAAGCCACGGCAGGAAATGAAAAATTAATTTGAAATCAAATATATGTTGTAAAAATGTATCAATCATTAATTAAAATTGAAATTTTGAAATATTGATGTGCTGCAATATACTTTTAGTTGCGTTTTCCTGTTGGAATCAAATACAACAATTCTCTTAATACCACAACTATCGTGGTATTTGTTTATTTTGTGCTTTCTTTGTTTTTACTACCGCGTGCCTTTACAAGTACATAAATTTACTTTGATAAAAATAAAACGAAAAAGTGTAATAATGTCTATTTCGGAACATGG
The DNA here is from genome assembly GCA_956483635.1 of Panzeria rudis. Classification (NCBI taxonomy): domain Eukaryota; kingdom Metazoa; phylum Arthropoda; class Insecta; order Diptera; family Tachinidae; genus Panzeria; species Panzeria rudis. The sequence continues at coordinate 56,011,159 of OY101450.1, forward strand.
TACCGGAAATTCTTCCATGAAAGGGACTGTTCCACACTCCACATCTAACGCTTACGCATCGTCGTCGTCATCGTCATCAAGTTCCTCAACAGCTGCTGTAAACGCAACGCATATATCGAAGAAATCAACTTCCTCTGGTTTACCGGCAGCTGTGTCTCATATCTACTATAAACACGGCCTCTTCCTATCAAGTTATCCTACTTGCGCCACAAGTATTGCTATAGTAGCAATATTGTTCTCCTGGTAAGATTTGAGAACTAGATTTCCTTCTTAAAAATTTATGTCGTCTTGAAAAATATATTTTTTTAATTAGGGGCTTTTCACATATTACGTAATGCTGAGTGGCAGGGGGCGGGGGTATAAAACTCCAAAAATAGCGTTACGTAATATGCGAATAGTCCCTTAAGCTTTGAATTTTAGTCGAATTGTATGGGTTTATATTCAATAAACTTTTTTCTAATCTAACATTAATTTAAAGTATTCAAGGAAATTAAGTTATTTTGTCTTGAGTTCGGTTTCAATTTAATTTTTCATTTAAATTATATTTTTATTTAGAGAAAAATAAAGGGGCGTGTGTGCAAGTGTCCAAAAAACAATGCACAATATCTCTGAAATTAGAATTCCTAGGAAAATAATAAATATTTTCGTAATCAGCGCATGAAAATACATAAGAATCAACTATTTTAATTTCAAAAAATTAAAAAAAAAAAAAGTTAAGGACTAAACCAAATTCACACGATTTTTAACATTCTTGCAATAAAAGTAAGATATCCTGATATACTCATCAATGTGACTCTACCCAAATGAAAGAGACATTTGTGGGGACTAATAATCCAGAAAGTATTTATAGTTTGAAGGACGAGTCGTAAAATATTAAGCAAATAATACAAAAAGTGGTGTAGATTTAAAACTAGAACTACTAGGGAAGAACTAATGATAACATCGTAATCAGGAGATAAAAATACATATGAATTAGCTATTTTTATTTAAACAACGGACAAAAAACTCTATTTTGTTGTACAGTATTATATAATGCAAGAAGATTAATTTAATTATTACTATGTATCTCTTCAAAATATGTAATATTGCTGGTTTAGCTATTTTAGATATTTTATTATAAGAGTTTTAATAAAATTGCAAAAAAAATAATAATAATCGATTAATATGAAATTTAAAATTTTTATTGTTTAATGGGAATTGTTAATCAGAGGAAAACTATTGTTCAATTCACAAGCTCGTATTAACGTCGTATGTGTTGTGTAATCGTCTAATTATACAGTATTGTATTTTTGTTGTTAGCAATTTTCATACAAAAGTGCGTTATAATTATACGATTCAATTTTATATGCTTTCAACATAGTTGTATTGTCTGGGAATATTCTATTTGCTAGATTAATTTATGTGTGTGAAGTTAAATTTTAAAATTTGAAACCCTAGACAAAAACCATCGAATTTAACAGACGTCTGTTAACAGTTTAACATGACTCTGTTAAACATTTAAAATTTTGTTTTTTTCATTTAAAATTGAATAATTACTAAATTGTTAAACAAATTGCACCAGCAAATAATTAAATATCTTATTTACGTCATACTTTGTACCTAGATATGGCTTTGGCATATAAATACATAAAAATAAGCGGGTTTTAGATCGCTTGAAAAAAATTAATATATAAAAGACTTTAGTCCTTTTCTCGAAAATGGTAGGAGATGGGGTAAATTTTTTTCACGGAGGGGACTCCTAGTAGCGTCTAGATAATTGTCCGATGGTCAAATATTTTAACATTCTGTTTTTTTTAGAAATTATAGGCCGATTTCAAAAAAACCATATTAGAAATCTGAAAAAGGACTATAGTCCTTTTCTCGAAAATGGAAGGAGATGGGGTAAATTTTTTTTACGGAGGGGACTCCTAGTAGCGTCTAGATAATTGTCCGATGGTCAGATATTTTAACATTCTGTTTTTTTTAGAAATTATAGGCCGATTTCAAAAAAACCATATTAGAAATCTGAAAAAGGACTATAGTCCTTTTCTCGAAAATGGAAGGAGATGGGGTAAATTTTTTTTACGGAGGGGACTCCTAGTAGCGTCTAGATAATTGTCCGATGGTCAGATATTTTAACATTCTGTTTTTTTTAGAAATTATAGGCCGATTTCAAAAAAACCATATTTGAAATCTGAAAAAGGACTTTAGTCCTTTTCTCGAAAATGGTAGGAGATGGGGTAAATTTTTTTCACGGAGGGGACTCCTAGTAGCGTCTAGATAATTGTCCGATGGTCAAATATTTTAACATTCTGGTTTTTTAGAAATTATAGGCCGATTTCAAAAAAACCATATTAGAAATCTGAAAAAGGACTATAGTCCTTTTCTCGAAAATGGTAGGAGATGGGGTAAATTTTTTTCACGGAGGGGACTCCTAGTAGCGTCTAGATAATTGTCCGATGGTCAAATATTTTAACATTCTATTTTTTTAGAAATTATAGGCCGATTTCAAAAAAAACCATATTAGAAATCTGAAAAAGGACTATAGTCCTTTTCTCGAAAATGGAAGGAGATGGGGTAAATTTTTTTTACGGAGGGGACTCCTAGTAGCGTCTAGATAATTGTCCGATGGTCAGATATTTTAACATTCTGTTTTTTCAGAAATTATAGGCCGATTTCAAAAAAACCATATTAGAAATCTGAAAAAGGACTATAGTCCTTTTCTCGAAAATGGAAGGAGATGGGGTAAATTTTTTTCACGGGGGGGACTCCTAGTAGCGTCTAGATAATTGTCCGATGGTCAAATATTTTAACATTCTGTTTTTTTAGAAATTATAGGCCGATTTCAAAAAAACCATATTAGAAATCTGAAAAAGGACTGTAGTCCTTTTCTCGAAAATGGAAGGAGATGGGGTAAATTTTTTTTACGGAGGGGACTCCTAGTAGCGTCTAGATAATTGCCCGACGCTACTAGACGCTACTAGGAGTCCCCTCCGTAAAAAAAATTTACCCCATCTCCTTCCATTTTCGAGAAAAGGACTATAGTCCTTTTTCAGATTTCTAATATGGTTTTTTTGAAGTCGGCCTATAATTTCTGAAAAAACAGAATGTTAAAATATCTTACCATCGGACAATTATCTAGACGCTACTAGGAGTCCCCTCCGTGAAAAAAATTTACCCCATCTCCTACCATTTTCGAGAAAAGGACTAAAGTCCTTTTTCAGATTTCAAATATGGTTTTTTTGAAATCGGCCTATAATTTCTAAAAAAACAGAATGTTAAAATATCTGACCATCGGACAATTATCTAGACGCTACTAGGAGTCCCCTCCGTAAAAAAAATTTACCCCACCTCCTTCCATTTTCGAGAAAAGGACTATAGTCCTTTTCAGATTTCTAATATGGTTTTTTTGAAATCGGCCTATAATTTCTAAAAAAACAGAATGTTAAAATATCTGACCATCGGACAATTATCTAGACGCTACTAGGAGTCCCCTCCGTAAAAAAAATTTACCCCATCTCCTTCCATTTTCGAGAAAAGGACTATAGTCCTTTTTCAGATTTCTAATATGGTTTTTTTGAAATCGGCCTATAATTTCTAAAAAAACAGAATGTTAAAATATTTGAACATCGGACAATTATCTAGACGCTACTAGGAGTCCCCTCCGTGAAAAAAATTTACCCCATCTCCTACCATTTTCGAGAAAAGGACTAAAGTCCTTTTTCAGATTTCAAATATGGTTTTTCTTAAAATCGGCCTATAATTTCTAAAAAAACAGAATGTTAAAATATCTGACCATCGGACAATTATCTAGACGATACTAGGAGTCCCCTCCGTAAAAAAAATTTACTCCATCTCCTTCCATTTTCGAGAAAAGGACTATAGTCCTTTTTCAGATTTCTAATATGGTTTTTTTGAAATCGGCCTATAATTTCTAAAAAAACAGAATGTTAAAATATTTGACCATCGGACAATTATCTAGACGCTACTAGGAGTCCCCTCCGTGAAAAAAATTTACCCCATCTCCTACCATTTTCGAGAAAAGGACTAATGTCTTTTATATATTAATTTTTTTTCAAGCGATCTAAAATCCGCTTATTTTTATGTATTTATATGCCAAAGCCATATCTAGGTACAAAGTATGACGTAAATAAGATATTTAATTATTTGCTGGTGCAATTTGTTTAACAATTTAGTAATTAATCAATTTTAAATGAAAAAAACAAAATATTAAATGTTTAACAGAGTCATGTTAAACTGTTAACAGACCTCTGTTAAATTCGATGGTTTTCGTCTAGGGTTTCAAATTTTAAAATTTAACTTCACACACATGATTAATTTGTAAACAAATGTATGGTATAGAATGGGAAAAAGCTATAACAGCTTGTAGAAGAGTTGTTCAAACATCAATATCAAGGCTTCAAATAGATTAAAAATGCCAAAAACTTGGAGTAAATCAAGCATATCGCGAAATGTCGAAAATTCGTGAATATATGCAATATATATTTTTTTAAAGAGAAGTAACACAATCACGCAATTAATGCCTACCACTTAATTAATTAATGTGTTACCAAAGCGTATTAATACCAAGTGGTCTTATTAGTGCAACAACAACTGGACTTTACCAATCAGTCATGTTACATGCATACATAAAAAGTTGTTGTTTAGTTTTTTTTACATAGAGTTTGACACTTTGGTAAAGTCAGCTGATGCTCATTTTTACTAATAGGGCCACCTGGTATCAATTCGCCTTGTGTGTTACCTTCTTTGGGAAAGGGATAGTGTACAGCATAGATGATCAAAAATAAAAATGAGATGTATTAGCGCTCGCTCTCGCAACATTAACTCCCAGCAAACATATTGACAAACACCTAAAACAAATTTCATAATGATATGAATAAAAATGTCTTTTCAAAACGTTTTCATTTCCAGCCTTAAATATTTTGTAGCTTAAAGGCATTGAATGTTATGAAAAGCATCATTTATCATAAAATACCGTTCACATCTCATTTCGTAGACGTGTAGCTTTTATTTTTTTTACTTTGTTTTTTTGTGTGTTCAATTGTAATTGAATCGTGTGTGTTTACTGTGCTTTGTTCAACAAAAACCAACAACAATGCTTAATAAATTCCTGAAAAAAATTAGGATACTCCGACGCATGTGTTTTCGTCGCTTGCTCAACGATGAATGAATGAGTTTTTAAAAGAGCGTAACAAATGTGTATGAATTTTTTTCAAACAATTGTTGTATGGGCTGAACATCTTTGGTGTACAGCAAACAGGTGCTGAAGTGGGAGAGAGATAGAAAGCTTAATTCATTTACAACCCTGCTATTGCGCGTTTTTTTGTAGAGCAGTGTTGCAAGCCCCTCTGGTGTCAAGTAGAGGCATTGAGTTGTTTAAGCTGTGTAGCCATTTTATTAGTTCTTTTACTTCGCCGACGGTTTTGCTACAATACCGACGAAGAAGGGTGCTGTGAAGTGCATTAGGATATGTTAGTATTACTCGCTGCCAGCAGCGTGACCGTTTTGCGACTAAAGTGGCAATTTGCCACTTTTTCAACTGTCTTGCCACTTTTATTGCCCCTTTTTTAAAATTACCTCAATCTGCCACCTTTTGGAACATTATGCCCCCTTTCTGCCCCTTTTTTATGAAGTGATACTTTTTGTTTTAGTATACGTTTTTTTACGGTACGAAACTGTTTTTATAAAAAAATCTTAACGCAAAAATTTGTTTTTGAGTTTATTTGAATTTATTTATATTTTTATGTTTGCTCCCTCAGAACTCCGCCATTTACAGGCCATATTTGTCCACTATTTAAAATTTTTATATTGAGCTTCTTATCTGGCTGACTTTCTATTTGTTGTGGATTCAGGTATGTATGCATGTGTTGTTTAAATATTTCGTTAGAAAGCGGCGTACTTCGTTGGAGCTCATTCTTTCTTTTTTAGATAGAAAGAAAAATCCATCAAAATTGATTAATTTTATTTCAAAAGTATTATATGCCCTAGAAATTCATTAAATACTGGAATTTGGTTCAATTATTCACTTTTTAAAAAGTTGCCCCTTTTTTCGAAGAATCCCCTTTTTGGTGCCACCTTTTTCCTCAAGATCCCCTTTTTGTGCCACTTTTTAAAAATTTTCAACGGTCACCCTGGCTGCCAGTACTGCCAAAGTGATCAGTGCTATGCCTTCATCACTTCAACAGTCCAGCAACAACCAACACAATAACACACCAATGCACATGAGAAAATGCATGATGTTGTTGGCTTGCCTGAAACTAGTCTCGAACTCAAGACCTCAGGGTTTGTAGTCAAACGCGCTAACTATTCAGCCAACAGCACCCTATCAATCCCTAAAGTTGTGTCTATCCCTGTATAGACGGAAGTTTGTGAATATTGGAAACTAGCCCCAAAATTGTTAGAAAAGTCAAACACTGGAAAAACGTGAAAATTATGAAAATGTGCAAAACCTTGTTAAAATTTTAAAGATTACAAATTGTAATATTGTTTAAAATACCCTAAAAATGTAAGAAAGCCAAAACATGGGGAAAATTTCGAAAAAGTGAAAATTCGCAAAAAATTGCTAAATATAAAGAAGCAATAATTTTAAATTAAAATCGCTAAAACTGTGAGGAATGCAAAAATTTGGTAAAAATCGCGTAAATAGCAAAAACCCGCGAAAACTTGCTAACAGCGGCATTTTAACAAAGTCTAATATTGCTTAAAAATCGGAAACAAGCCCTAAAATTTATAAGAAATCCCCAACACCGTTAAAAACGAAAAAATTCGGAAAAAATCGAAAATTAGCGAAAAATTGCTAAATGTATTAAAGAAATCACTAAACCTGTAAATAATAACAAAATTCGTTTTTCGGCATAAATTATTTACAGATTGAATTAACATTTAAAATACGAAAAAATGACGATACAACAAATTTGTCTGTTCACAACCATATAAGCATAAACGATAAGACAGACATACGACTGAGCCTGTGAATTGAACATATGTATGTATTATATGGCGAAGAGTTTACGTATTTCTACATGTTGAAAATTAAGGGAGAGGCATTCAAAGTTCAGTCTTTACATAAGTTTTGACTTTATCCGTCAAAAAACTGCTAACGGTCAATCGTGGGCTGAAAATTTGTATTGAGAAAAATTTTCTTATTTTACTATAGGAAAAAAGTTTATACAACTCAGTCGCGAAAACCTTTTAGTTTAAGAGTTATATTTAACTTAAGCCGTATACTTTTTTTAGGGTATTTTTTCAATTATGGTCAGTTTATACTTTAGAAAATTTTTTTTGATGCACTTCGCTTTTTTACTGCCGATTCAACTGAAAAAGAGTGGGGAGCGGAAAAATAACACTTTTGCATATGCCATAGATTTTATTGGTGGTCTAATACACATGTATTTACCCACTTAGCATTTGGAAGATTGTTTTAGCAAAAATCACCAAACTGAGTATTTTACGACTCCCTAGATGATCAAAAAGTGATTAATCGAAAATTACTCTCGCAAATGCTTCAAAAGCGACTTGTGCGCAATCATAAATTGATCATGCAGATGATCGAAATATGACTGTATTTGTTTTACTCATAAATGAGTCGAATAATAGTCTTAATTGATCAGAAACGCTAGTCATAAGAGACTCTCTCAGAAGAGTAGCGGCTAGACTACCATTTTCTCCCGAAAGAACGGTTATATTCAACTCGGAAACGAGCGCATAACTTCATTTTTGATCGCGCAGAGGAGTCGAACAAGACTCGAATATGATCAATAACTTCATAAAATGCTCAGTCTATATGTCCATTTGTATGCATGTGCATTTAACCCTAGTGGGCTTTTCTGTATTTATTAATTTAAACAAAGATAGTATACTATATCAAAAATATAAGAAAATAATTGAAAAATGTATAAAAATGATAGTCCAAACACGCCATTTTTATAAATTTTTCAATTATTTTCTTATATTTTTTTGATATAGTATACTATCTTTGTTTAAATTTATAAAAATGATATCCCAAACACGTATAAGCCAAATCCGGGGCTCGAATGAACACTCGAGACACGGACCAAATGGTAGGCGTACCGCTAAACTGCTGCAAATCTCATATTCAGCAGGAACTTTTTGGAATCGCGCAGACCAGATGGGCAAACGAGGTCACCTGCTCGATTTCGAGGTTAATATGGCCCCAATATGATTGTAGTAGATCTGCAATCCTGGAGGGATCCCTCGGGGGCAAATACGCACACTTGTGGCGGTAATTACGGGGCACTGTTTTATTGGTGCGCACGCTAGGAGATTGAATCTACCGTATAATGATTTCTGTAGAAGTTGTCATAATGAGGAGGAGGAAGCAAATGTAGAGCACATCCTCTGTCTATGCCCCGCCCTTTCCGATCAAAGGGTGGCTTCACTGGGCAGCCCGCTGCTTCAGGATCTAGCATCCTTATCAAACTGCGACATCAGACGGATAAACTCTTTCATTCGATCGTCGGGTTGGTTCAACACCGATCCGAATAGCGAAACGTAGTAAGGGGATTTCTACTTATTTTTCACGTTCCCGCTTCAGGTAACACAACGGGACGTATAGGGACCCAAGTGGGCTGGTTTTTAAATCTTTAAAACTGGCAACCTGTACAACCTAACCTAACCTAGCCCAAACACGTACATAAAGTTATTTTAAATCAGTTACCACTCTGGTGGTTCAGATTTTAAATGCTCATGCTCTTTTCAATCGAAGACGATTCCTAAGGATACTCCATTTTTTTTAAAGAAAAGAGACAACAGCACTTGCACTTAAGACCTGAACAGTTATACCTGTTTACACCAGTTGCATGTTTTTTTCTGCTTTGAGTGCGTATTGATAAGTATTATTCGTGTTTTGTTACAAGTTGATATTGGTATTCTCTTTAGTAGATGTGGTGTGTATTGATAAAATGAGAATGAGAGCAACACACTTGTTAAATCTGTTTCGCTGAAACAGTTAAAACAGTTACTCATAGTTTTACTATTGGTATTTTTCTTATTCTGGCTGCAAGCCATTAATTTCAGTATGTAAGTAAAATGCATCTGCGTATTTTGTTTGTTTTTAATCAAAAAATAAATAAATTTAACTAAAAGAACGATAGATGATGGTATTTCTTTTATAATAATAATAAGTCTTCGAAAATAGATTAATAACTAAAGTTATTATTCAACTTTGTTCCTTTCGAAAGAAATTAAAATGGGGTTTGGTTCTGCTTCTACGTAATTGGATATAACTTGTTTAATGTTTAAAGTCGGCAAATGATTCATGTCTCGTTTTAAAAGTATTGTTATAATGCTTTTTCACAATCCGCTATTCATGATGATGTAAATTAAAAATTGGATCATTATTTATTTCATGTGAATATTTATTTCATGTGGTTTCGTATGATCTCCAGGGCTATTACTTTTTCTAACTAGAAATTTTTTTCAGAAACTCGTATTTTAGAAAGGGTAGAAGCACTAACGGCGTTTTTTGCTAAAAAAAAAATTCTTTCATGTTTTTTACTTTTTATAAAAAAATGCAAAATGTTAATTCCTTTAAAGAAAAATTTGCCTCTGTAAAGGATGATACATATGTACATACCTATCGCTCATGTGCTTCAACGTCGTCATAACTTAAAATATGTGATTTTTGAGCTAATAACACTGCGCAACAAATTAACGGTCTTCGAATCTTTACCGAATGAAAGTAACGACAAATTAATGTAGACTGTTAGTAGACCAAAACCCCAATAGGGGGTTTAAAAGTTAGCTCGTATTGTTAAGTTATAGCATTTTGAAGTTAAGCTATTTTGAGGTAAATTTTCTCATGTACATATATTTTATATGTTATACAATGGAGCTAATCAATATATAAATTAAACTATTAGAATTGAATATTTTATGTCTTAGATATTTAAATTTATTAACTTATAATTTTTATGGTTTTAATTTCACTTTTTGTCCATTTTTAGGTACATTTTCTGTGCGTTTCGTATATTTTGGTACAGTTTTTACAATACAATACGTGTATTTCATTTATTTCGAAAATAAAAACCTTCGTAGAGAACAATGCTTTTTAAATATTTTTTTATTTTCTGGAGAAAAGTATGAAATTTTCTTTTTCAATAGAATTGCATGTAAATTGAAAACTTTAAACTCGTATTCTGTAAACTAGTTTTTTAAGTTATGACGACGTTGCAGCAAATTAGCGATATGTATATTGCAAATTTTTATTAATAAGTGCAAAAGATGTAAAACTTTTTTTGTAGGAGAAAAACACCATTAATTGTAGGACTAGCAGTTATATATTAGGTAGAATTAGAGTAGAACATGTTGTTGGGTTTCAAAACTTGTCGAAGAATGGAAATTTACATGAAAAGAAACAACAGTTTAAAAATCAATTGTTTTATTGCTCTTAAAAGTGCCCATTGAAATTTGTAAATGCTGTTTGTATTATTTATACAGAAATGTATTTGCTGACTTCACAACACAAACAAAATTAATGCAAGCGCAAACCACTGACAACCACTCACAAAAACGCACATTTTATTCGTTGTACCAACAGTTAAATGAAAATATCTATGGTATCAAAGTTATTTCAGCACAAAAGCCATATAAATTTGTTACTTCACGCAAAACCATACACAACAATTTTTGTTTGTTAGAGTAAAGTGAGAAGGTAAAAGAAAAACCATACAATATCTGTTACACTCATTCTCTCATTTATACCAAAAGTAACTGGTATAAATAAAACTATGAACCTCAAAGAAGATACAGGCAATATCAATGCTAGCTATAGAGTTGCGATCAAATAAACAGTGTTACTTAGTTTAATGTAAAATAGCGATCGCTGGATTTGTGTTGATGTAACCCTTTCATTAGCATTTCTTAATCCATACGGTTGACATTCACCTACATATTTTATTTGCTCACATAAGTAATCTGGCGCATTTCCATTCTTCATTTTTCTAATAAATTGCATGGTGTTGAACTGCAGTCTTTGTTTAATCTTCATCTACTTAAGACTTTCCAGCATATCTCTTCTTGTACCGATCACACTTAAGTAGTACTCTCATTGCCATGTTTTGTTGTTTTTGTAGTCTTTCAAGTTGAGTTGAGTTGCAGCAAGTATAGAAGATAGTTCATCCGTATTCAAAATGAGGTTTAACCATGGTGTTACAAACATTTATTGCGGTTGGCTGTGATATTTTATTTCTTATTCTTTGTAAAAACCCAATTTTTTACCGATTTTTTTACACGTTAAGTCAATGTGGCCGTTAAATTTTAGCTTTTTATCTATAATAAAACCAAGGTATTTTATATGTTCGACTTTCTCAATCACCGTATTGTTAATTTCGTAAGTGTCATTATTGTTCATATTTATTTCTAGTATTTTAGTTTTTGCTTCATTAAGTCTTTTTAATTTATTCCTTTTTAACCAATTATTTATGTTATTTATATCGTGACATAAATTTGACTTACAATATATCTCATTTTCTCCAACAGTGTATATGAGCGTATCATCAGCATGCACAATAATGTCACATCTTTCCAGCATATTTGGCATATCATTTATATATAAAATAAATATTAGAGTCCCCAATATAGATCCTTGTGGTAGTCCGAAATCGTTCCGATCATCCGATAACCTCTTCATTAACGTCTTCGGTTTTTTAAATATAATCCAAACCATTCTAGCTCCAACCCCCGAATACCACACATATATAGCTTTTTCGTCATTATTTTCGTGTCAATAGTTTCAAATGCTCGTATAAAATCAAGAAATATCGCCATCAACTTCTTATTACTTATTGCTTTCCAATGACTTACAACGTAGATTATTGTCGTTTCACAGGAATACTTTTTTCGAAAACCCGACTGGTACTTTGATAGAATGTTATTATTTTCAATATATTTTTCTAGTTCATCTTTTACCACCTTTTCAAGAATCTTTTCACACGTTTTTAAAGAATTTACTGGATGGAACTCTTCTCCTTGCTTATTTTTTTACCTTTTCTATTGGTGATACAATTGTTTCTTTCCAATTATTTGGGAAAACACCTGTCTCCAGCGATTTGTTTATTATTTTGAGCAATACTTCTCCTACTTCATTCCAATTGTCAAGAATAATATTATTGGATGTCTTATCATGGTCAGCTTTGTTCTTCATTTGTTTTATTATACTTTTAAGCTCTAAAATATTTATTGCACAAAATTTTAAATAGTGGGATATATTGCACTCTATTTGGTATTTATATTGTAAGTGGTCAATTGATTCTCTTATACTACTTATACTACTCACAAAATATTTATTAATTTGTGTAGATATGTCCTTGTTATTATTATATTCAATTTGCATCGACATTTTTATTTGCCTCGACATTTCTGTTTGGTCGGTTGCACTGTTGATTGTATTATTTATATATTTATTTTTTTCATTTTAAATTTTTACTTTATATTGATTTCTTGTTGTGTTGTATTTTGACCACGCTTGATTTGTGTTTTCTAATTTCGCATGTAGATATCTCATTATTTTCTCTCACTTTAACGTTTGCAATTCAGTATTAAACTATGTAACTGTTAACAACTTTAATTTCTTGCTCAGTTTTTTTAACTTTAAACTTCCTTACAGTGTTTTTGAAGCAGTTATCTAGTAAAATTACATTTTCTTCTAAGTCTTTGTTTTCATAGTATTTGATGTTATTATTCACAAGTTCAATTTCAAATAAATGTTTCTTGTACCGGAATAGGTCTCTTTTATTTCTTTCATTTTCTTCATTATTGGTCCCATTTGTAATTATTATGTGTGTGAAGATAAATATGCAGAGTTAAATGTGTTTTTTAAAAACATTGCATGCGATTTTTTTTATATACGTATTTTGCACTGAATTTCGGACTTTTTGTACAAATACGCTCACTGTGTCCAAACCCTTCTTCCTCAGGGAATCCATCCTGGCGGAAAATAAAGATGAGCGATAAATAAAATGCGCGTACAGTTTATTACAAAAGTATTTGTGAACATTTTTATAAAGTTTTGAAAATATGACAGCTAATATTCTCTTATATGGATTCTCTGAGGGATATGCCCACTGTGCCCAAAGCCTTCTTCCTCAGGGAATCCAACCTGGCGAGAAATAAAGGTGAGGGATAGGGCTAATAAACTTCGTTTACAGTTTATTCCAAAGTATTTGTGAAAATTTTTATAAACTTTTGAAAATATGACTTAGTTAATATTCTCTCATATGGATTCTCTGAAGGATATGCCCACTGTGCCCTTCTTCCTCAGGGAATCCAACCTGGCGGAAAATATAGGTGAGGGATAGGGCTAATAAACTGCGTGTACAGTTTATTACAAAAGTATTTGTGAACATTTTTATAAACTTTGGAAAATATGACTTAGTTAATATTCTCTCATATGGATTGTCTGAGGGATATGCCCACTGTGCCCTTCTTCCTCAGGAAATCCAACCTGGCGGAAAGTAAAGGTGAGGGATAGGGCTAATAAACTGCGTTTACAGTTTATTTCAAAAGTATTTGTGAAATTTTTTATAAACTTTTGAAAATATGACTTAGTTAATACTCTCTCATATGGATCCTATAAGGGATATGCCCATTGTGTCCAAACCCTTTTTCCTCAGGGAATCCAACCTGGCGGAAAATAAAGGTGAGGGATAGGGCTAATAAACTGCGTTTACAGTTAATTTCAAAAGTATTTGTGAAAATTTTTATAAACTTGAAAATATGACAGTTAGTATTCTCTTATATGGATTCTCTGAGGGATATGCCCGCTGTGCCCAAACCCTTCTTCCTCAGGGAATCCAATATGGCGGAAAATAAAGTTGAGGGACAGGGCTAATAAACTGCGCTTACAGTTTATTTCAAAAGTATTGGTGAAAATTTTTATAAACTTTTGAAAATATGACTTAGTTAATATTCTCTCATATGGACTCTCTGAAGGATATGCCCACTGTGCCCAAACCCTTCTTCCTCAGTGAATCCAACGTGGCGAAAAATAAAGGGAGGGATAGGGCTAATAAACTTCGCTTACAGTTTATTTCAAAAGTATTTGTGAAAATTTTTATAAACTTTTGAAAATATGACAGTTAATATTCTCTTATATGGATTCTCTGAGGGATATGCCCACTATGCCCAAACCCTTCTTCCTCATGGAATCCAACATGGCGAAAAATAAAGTTGAGGGACAAGGCCAATAAACTGCGTTTACAGTTTATTTCAAAAGTATTTGTGAAATTTTTTATAAACTTTTGAAAATATGACTTAGTTAATATGCTCTCATATGGATCCTATAAGAAATATGCCCACTGTTCCCAAACCCTTCTTCCTCATGGAATCAAACGTGGCGGAAAATAAAGGTGGGAGATAGGGCTAATAAACTGCGTTTCCAGTTTATTTCAAAACTATTTGTGAAATTTTTTATAAACTTTTAAAAATATGACTTAGTTAATATGCTCTCATATGGATCCTATGAGGGATATGCCCACTGTGCAAAAACCCTTCTTCTTCAGGGAATCCAACCTGGCGGAAAATAAAGGTGAGGGATAGGGTTAATAAACTGCGCTTACAGTTTATTTCAAAAGTATTGGTGAAAATTTTTATAAACTTTTGAAAATATGACTTAGTTAATATTCTCTCATATGGATTCTCTGAGGGATATGCCAACTGTGCCCAAACCCTTCTTCCTCAGTGAATCCAACGTGGCGAAAAATAAAGGGAGGGATAGGGCTAATAAACTGCGCTTACAGTTTATTTCAAAAGTATTTGTGAAAATTTTTATAAACTTTTGAAAATATGACAGTTAATATTCTCTTATATGGATTATCTGAGGGATATGCCCACTGTGCCCAAACCCTTCTTCCTCAGGGAATCCAACATGGCGAAAAATAAAGTTGAGGGACAGGGCTAATAAAATGCGTTTACAGTTTATTTCAAAAGTATTTTTGAAATTTTTTATAAACTTTGAAAATATGACTTAGTTAATATGCTCCCATATGGATCCTATAAGAAATATGCCCACTGTTCCCAAACTCTTCTTCCTCATGGAATCAAACCTGGCGGAAAATAAAGGTGGAACATAGGGCTAATAAACTGCGTTTCCAGTTTATTTCAAAAGTATTTGTGAAATTTTTTATAAACTTTTGAAAATATGACTTAGTTAATATGCTCTCATATGGATCCTATAAGAGATATGCCCACTGTGCCAAAACCCTTCTTCCTCAGGGAAGCCAACCTGGCGGAAAATAAAGGTGAGGGATAGGGCTAATAAACTTCGTTTACAGTTTATTCCAAAGTATTTGTGAAAATTTTTATAAACTTTTGAAAATATGACTTAGTTAATATTCTCTCATATGGATTCTCTGAAGGATATGCCCACTGTGCCCTTCTTCCTCAGGGAATCCAACCTGGCGGAAAATATAGGTGAGGGATAGGGCTAATAAACTGCGTGTACAGTTTATTACAAAAGTATTTGTGAACATTTTTATAAACTTTGGAAAATATGACTTAGTTAATATTCTCTCATATGGATTCTCTGAGGGATATGCCCACTGTGCCCTTCTTCCTCAGGAAATCCAACCTGGCGGAAAGTAATGGTGAGGGATAGGGCTAATAAACTGCGTTTACAGTTTATTTCAAAAGTATTTGTGAAATTTTTTATAAACTTTTGAAAATATGACTTAGTTAATACTCTCTCATATGGATCCTATAAGGGATATGCCCATTGTGTCCAAACCCTTTTTCCTCAGGGAATCCAACCTGGCGGAAAATAAAGGTGAGGGATAGGGCTAATAAACTGCGTTTACAGTTAATTTCAAAAGTATTTGTGAAAATTTTTATAAACTTGAAAATATGACAGTTAATATTCTCTTATATGGATTCTCTGAGGGATATGCCCGCTGTGCCCAAACCCTTCTTCCTCAGGGAATCCAATATGGCGGAAAATAAAGTTGAGGGACAGGGCTAATAAACTGCGCTTACAGTTTATTTCAAAAGTATTTGTGAAAATTTTTATAAACTTTTGAAAATATGACTTAGTTAATATTCTCTCATATGGACTCTCTGAAGGATATGCCCACTGTGCCCAAACCCTTCTTCCTCATGGAATCAAACCTGGCGGAAAATAAAGGTGGGAGATAGGGCTAATAAACTGCGTTTCCAGTTTATTTCAAAACTATTTGTGAAATTTTTTATAAACTTTTAAAAATATGACTTAGTTAATATGCTCTCATATGGATCCTATGAGGGATATGCCCACTGTGCAAAAACCCTTCTTCTTCAGGGAATCCAACCTGGCGGAAAATAAAGGTGAGGGATAGGGCTAATAAACTGCGCTTACAGTTTATTTCAAAAGTATTGGTGAAAATTTTTATAAACTTTTGAAAATATGACTTAGTTAATATTCTCTCATATGGATTCTCTGAGGGATATGCCAACTGTGCCCAAACCCTTCTTCCTCAGTGAATCCAACGTGGCGAAAAATAAAGGGAGGGATAGGGCTAATAAACTGCGCTTACAGTTTATTTCAAAAGTATTTGTGAAAATTTTTATAAACTTTTGAAAATATGACAGTTAATATTCTCTTATATGGATTATCTGAGGGATATGCCCACTGTGCCCAAACCCTTCTTCCTCAGGGAATCCATCATGGCGAAAAATAAAGTTGAGGGACAGGGCTAATAAAATGCGTTTACAGTTTATTTCAAAAGTATTTTTGAAATTTTTTATAAACTTTGAAAATATGACTTAGTTAATATGCTCCCATATGGATCCTATAAGAAATATGCCCACTGTTCCCAAACTCTTCTTCCTCATGGAATCAAACCTGGCGGAAAATAAAGGTGGAACATAGGGCTAATAAACTGCGTTTCCAGTTTATTTCAAAACTATTTGTGAAATTTTTTATAAACGTTTAAAAATATGACTTAGTTAATATGCTCTCATATGGATCCTATAAGGGATATGCCCACTGTGCCAAAACCCTTCTTCTTCAGGGAATCCAACCTGGCGGAAAGTAAAGGTGAGGGATAGGGCTAATAAACTGCGCTTACAGTTTATTTCAAAAATATTTGTGAAAATTTTTATAAACTTTTGAAAATATGACTTAGTTAATATTCTCTCATATGGATCCTCTAAGGGATATGCCCATTGTGTCCAAACCCCTCTTTCTCAAGGAATTCAACCTGGTGAAAATAAAGGTGAGGGATAGGGCTAATAAACTGCGTTTACAGTTTTTTTCAAAAGTATTTGTGAAATTTTTTATAAACTTTTGAAAATATGACTTAGTTAATATGCTCTCATATGGATCCTATAAGAGATATGCCCACTGTGCCAAAACCCTTCTTCCTCAGGGAAGCCAACCTGGCGGAAAATAAAGGTGAGGGATAGGGCTAATAAACTGCGCTTAAAGTTTATTTGAAAAGTATTTGTGAAAATTTTTATAAACTTTTGAAAATATGACTTAGTTAATATTCTCTCATATGGATTCTCTGAGGGATATGCCCACTGTGCCCAAACCCTTCTTCCTCAGGGAATCCAACCTGGCGAAAAATAAAGGTGAGGGATAGGGCTAATAAACGGCGTTTACAGTTTATTTCAAAAGTGTTTTCAAAACATGTGACAAGATACGTAAAAAAAACTCGACTTGCACCCAAATCGTAGCCCGCAACATCATTAACTTTAGGGGCCACACTCGGCTGAAGAGGAGGTACACTCTTGCTCTCAGCCGAACACGAGAGACGTAAGACAACCTAATTAGAACCAACCGCAGAAACAAATATTTTTGTCTGGCATTGGCTGGACCTTAAAATTATAATTTTAGATATAAGATTTGATTACTTATTGTTTGATTTGATTACTTATTGTTTTATTGAAGATAGAATAAATAAAATAACCAAAAAGTTATTGGTTTGATCATAGGTTTAACTCTAAAACGAGCTGCTGAGCGAGTTCGAACGAGTAGGACCCAAGTCTATGATACATACATACAAAGATTAAATTAATGGACGTTGTTGTGGAAAGAAGACTTGGGTCCAACTCGTTCAGCAGCTCGTTTTAGACACAACCATTGATCAAACCCATTTAACTTACATGGGTTTGATCATAGGTTTGGGTCTAAAACGAGCTTCTGAGCGGGTTCGAACGGGTCTAGTGGAAAGTGTGTCGAAGAAGTGACATCTTCCATACAACACATTTTCAGGAATATCCACCAGTATTATGTAACAACTGTGCTCTTAAATAGACTTGTATTAACCCTTAAATGGCTGAATTTGAAATACGAATAGTGCTGCGGCAATAATTTTTGTTCTAGTATGTTTTTCTGCTGAAAATTACGAATATGAGTTCCAATTGCTAAAAAAAATGCTCCTGGAAAGCTCCAGGACAAAAACAAGGAAGACCGCCTGTAGACGGTCTTAATGGCTTAATATGACGCTTAATTGCAAAAATATCAGTTTTATTTTCAACTTTTGATATAAAAATATATATATCATGTTCAATCCAAATATATTATGTATCTAAATGGTATTCTGTAAAACAGTTTTTAATCTTTGAAAAACAAAGGTGGACGTAGCACTTAGTACAAAACGTGTGTGTCCGATTTTTTACACAGTTTAAAAAAATTGTTTGATCCCTATTGTGGAAAATGATTTATCTTGTCGAAACTTATACTAACCACAGAATGAATAGCCTTTTTTCCAACAAGAGAGTTACCGGTTGGCTCTTCGGCAGATGAAGGACGACCTGCGTATCGTATTTTAACAGAAGCACGGAGTTCGTTTGCAATGCTCCTGCAAAATTATTGCATCGTCATGTCTTTCTATTGCATTCTAATCAGCATTTCGGGGGTTTTCGGAGTTAAGTATGCGATTAAAAACAAATGCATTTGTTATGGCCATATCGAGAAGATTATAATAAAATCCTTGTTGCCATATCTTGTGTTTTCATTTTAAGTCCATGTAAGAGTCCTTAAGGTCTACGCCGCCCATGTGCAGATTGATTCACGGATAATCTGTGGGCAGTCAATATTATGGTATGATTTTTTCTTCCGATTGTAACGGGTAACTTTAGTTAGCTGACTGACTGTCAACACGTGGAGTAAAAAGTAGAGACTGCGATAAGCAGAAAAAAATTTTAGCTTTCTTCATAGACTCAGTTGAAGATGATGATGACTTTGAAGATTTTGATGGCAGCATATAATATCCAGATTATCAATGTAATAAACTCAAACCGCAAGATAATGCTATGATAACCGATTGTTTGGAGTTATTAAATTCTTATAAGAGCACGTGGCATTTATAGCCTTGTTATTGTTAGAGCAAAGCGGATTCCCAGTTGTAAACTACCAACTGACAAAAGCGATGGACTGAAGAAAGCACCGAGAGATTATTCAACTGAGTTTATTGGATTAGCTTATGGGATCGACATCAGCACAGTGTTATGGAAAGACACAAAATATTTCAAACTCCTTTCAACGAATGTTTTCACTAAGCCTTTTTAAAGAAGCACTTCACTCTGGTTGAACACAGTTTGATATTTTTGTGCATTTCCATAAAACCATAGAATCTAATCACTCCAAACAATCGGTTATCATAGCACTATCTTCCGGTTTGAGTTAATCACAATAATAATCCGGATTTTTCAAGCTGTCATCAAAATCTTCAAAGTCTTCATCGCCCCCAACTGAGTCCATCAAAGAAGCAATTTCTTTATCACTCAATGAAGAAAGCTTGAATTTTTTCTGCTTATCGCAGTATCTATTTTTAGTCCACCTGTTGACATCTTTTAGAGCTATTATTCCTCTTTTAGTAGGGCAGAAAAGTATAGGTAAAAATGAATACGTTTTACTCCGATAAAAAACGATGCACAAAATTTTGTTCAACTAAGGTCCAAATTCACAGTCATTAGTTAGCTAATGACAATAGTTTAGCCAATGATATTTTATTCACACTTCTTTGTTTAATATTAGTTAAACCGTCAAATGCCATTGGTTAACAGTTAGTTAGATGTTTTGGAACATGGTGCAATAATAGGTGGCAGCATAACATCAGCCCATTATTTTTTGTTCTGGTAGTTTTGTACATAAGCAACGTCTAGCACGTGTATTTTTTTAAAGCATTATCTAGTTTTTTGCTGTATTTGTTGAACTTGCATGCTTATTACACCATGTTTTGGAAATTATTACATGCATATAGCATACTTTTAGGAGCGACAAAAAAATATTTGCTCCATTAGCTTTGTGTGATTAAAATTTTTTAAATTGCCGCCTTAAGATGTGAAATATTCTTTATTTCTTTATTTTTGCTTGTTTATTTATATTTGATAGGGCTACCATTCTTTACCCATATTAAAAATTTTAGTTAAACAATACACTGTAAATATGAACTTTTAGTTAAACAGTAGTTATCATTTTAGTTTACTAATAACTAACTAATGACTGTAAATTTGGGCCTAAGTCACTAAGACAGTCTACAGACGGTGTTCGCGAAAAAGTAAATTTTAGCGAACATATTTTTTTTATATCAAACTATAAACAAATTATGAAAATAAACATTTTAAATACTTACCAAGGCTCTTGAGCGCTTAGAAAGTAGTTTTGTTTTATTTTTGATTTTTGCAAAAATCAACAAATTTTTTTTGTATTTTTTCACTAAAAATTGTATTGTAACGGTTATTGCTACCACACTAATTATCGAAACACGTTCAAACTGAGAATACTTCGAATATTTGTTGAACGTGTATTACATCGATACGTAATACACAATAATTATTTAAAAATGCGATTTCGAGGTTTTGTTAGTTACGTGGTTTTGCTTTTCAGCTTCTCTTATAGAATGAATGTGAAATAAAATCGGCAAACTATTTACCAAATTATCCCCTAAATTTTTTTTTAGAAGTCTGTCCTAGTTATAACTCCCCATAAGGTTGCACTGCATGCCAACCATTGATTTGGCAACTTTGTCTAAATCCCTTAGAGATATGTATGAGTAAAGACGAGTTATCACAAAACTTTTGAGAAAATACCTTCAGATTTGTAATTATATTAAATTATATATTATTAGCATATTAAATCCTATGTCGTTACGTGATAACATATTTGTCTTCACACCTAAATATGTTGAAATGTAAGGGTGCGAACAGAGTGGCCGCTTGTTGCCGAGCCGAGCCGACTGACGCTTATTGCGAGAACTTGTTCATGCGAGAAACAAGTTTGAGTGTGCATAGTGGATGCGAGAATCAGCGCTGATATTTTATATATTATCTTCCGAATATGCGGCAAAAGAGTTACAAAAAATTCTTCATCAAATACAATCTTTTTTTCCATATTTTTATTCTTTTGTTTAATTTTTATTTTATTTTTTAATTTTTATTTTCTTTTTAATTTTTATTATTTTTTTAATTTTTTGATTGCATGTTTTATTTACTTTTTCTTAAATTTTTGTTTTTAATTTTTTTATGTTTTCCAAACAAGTTGAAATCATAACAACATAACATAAACAATGTTTTCGGCGCTGAAATACGCTTTGGAACTGTTTTCCCGCATTCAATCAGCTTTGCGCTCTGACCAGCTCGGTGCCCACTATGACCTGTTCGCGCTTATTTGTACTAATTTGTATAGTACCAGATTTCTCGCATTGGTTCTCGCAATAAGCGTCAGTCGGCTCGACTCGGCAACAAGCGGCCACTCTGTTCGCACCCTAAATCTTTACGTCGAAACCTATTTAACTCGGCATATTTATCTTGAAATTTTTCGAACGATCGTTTCGTTGTACAAGGCAACAGCTGTACCAAAATTGATTGAAATCGGAAATGGTAAAGTCCAAAGCTTTGTCGATTTGAGATGGAATGTTTTAACAAATTTTACATTTGGAAAACTAAAATGTGGAAAATTAATGGGCGATACGACTTTTTTATTATTATTTTCGGAATCAGCGTACCAAATAATACTTGAGTTAGCACAAATTTTTAGAAAAGTTTTTCATCTTTGGCCTCTGTAATTTAAGAAAAGTTCATTACTTGAAGAATACTTTTTCAAAGTCAAAAATTATAGAATACAAATACTCTTTATATGCAAATATGTAGATTAATTTTTATGAGATTGATAGTGTTATCATTGATTTTTAGTATCAGCACAAAATAATTGTCTATTAAAAAGCACATATTAACATTTATAGCAATTGTTTTTGTTAAGCTATACATTCATACATATCTTTATTACAATACATACATACATACATACCTTTATTACAATATTAAAATTAAGTTAAGAAAATTATCTACCTTAATTGGAATACTCAGAAAATATGGCCTTTTAAACATTGAGAAAAATGGGTTGTAATTCTTTATTGATTTTTATATCAAATTTGTTGGCGTATTGATTCGGTAATGATGGCCGTTTTGGACAAAGTAAATTTTTTTGATAAAGTGTTATTTATATCAGCTGTTTTAAACGGCTTTTCTTTATATATTTGCTATTTCAATTGACGTTTAGAAGCGTAAATACAGAAAAATCTTGTTTTGAAAATTTTTCTCAATAGATACTATAGAGTAATATTGTTCCAAAAATTAGCTGTGGAGACTTGCGTATGCGACTTGTGCTTCAGTTTTTCTAACTATACACCTTTTTAAAATTGTTCTACTTGTGTGTATTTCTACATGATTTTGTTGTAATTCGCTTCCGAAACCACAAAATATACAGAAGTGACACGAACCGAAATATATTTCTGATCGCTTACACAGTGCCTTTAAATTTCATTTTCTTTTGCAGGGCCTTTCTACCCGAATTAATTTTGTAATGAATATAACTAATTAAATACGCATTTATTTCCACAATTCACATTGAAAATAGTATTTATTAATTAATTACAGTTCATTTTCATTCATCTTTTACATTTGATCCTTATAATTACTGCAAAATCTCACAAATAATAAATCATGTGCATGTGTGTGTAAGAACGCGCTGTATAAAAAAAACCTACCACCACAAAGTAATTGAAAAAAACGCACATTAATAAAACAAATCTACGACACTTTTATATACACACAATTCTTTTTTCACAATATATTTTTAATAATAAGGCATAATTCTTTAATTTTAATCGAATTTACACATTCTTAGCGTGTTATTCAATGAGTAAAATTTTTAAATTTGTTCTTTTTCGTTTGTTTATTTTCTTCTGTTCGTTGCCATTTTTGTCTCTTTTCAACAGAGCCTTAAAAACAATTGAAAACCTGATTGTAGCGTTTTTTACCTGTCACTATTGTGATTTCTGTATATTTTGTGTCAGAAACCACTTGTTATTAAATTAAAATGCCAATGAAGTAGTCGTTTTCAATATTTTGAAATACAAGATAAATTTTTAATGGATTTTTAAATCTTAATGCACTTAGAATTTTTGTTAATGCATTTTGAATTTTTAAAATTGGTCGTATTTAACAACATATACACACAGAAAAAATGTAAAATCAACATGACGCAATTGTGATTGGAAATCATGATGTTTCTCTTCATTAATGTTTCTCAGGCTCTTGATAAAGTATGGCATGAAGGATTAATCCAGAAACTAAAGCAAAATTTACCCTCTAAAACTCACAATCATCAACGACGGTAATTTTCTAAGCACACCTCGGATGATTCAAGCTGGGGTTCCTCAAGGTAGCATTTTGGATCCGCTATTATACCTGATATATACTTCCGACGTGCCAACAGGCTATGACATTCACATATCAACATTTGCTGACAATAAAGCTTTTCTAAGCGTAAGCGCAAGTCCACAAGAAGCATCCGAAAAATTGCAGGAATATGTATTGCATCTGAAAAAATGCAATATATATTCCTGAAAAATAAAGCAGTGGAGAATAGAAATAAAGAAACAGAAATGTGTATATGTTACGTTTACATTACGCAGGGAAACATGTCCGCCTATTTATATCAATAATCATATAATACCGCAGCACCTTGAGGTTAAATACCTAGGAATTTACCTTGATCTTCGTCTAACATGGAAGACCCACATAGATTCAAAACTTACCCAAATAAAACTGATAGCAGTTCAACTTAATTGGCTAATAGGAAGAAATTCAACACGTATGCTAGATTATAAACTTCTTATATACAACACAATACTTAAACCAATTTGGTGCTATGGTATTCAGCTATGGAGCACTGCCTCTGCATCAAATATATAGAAAATTCAAAAGGCGACAAAATAAAATTCTGCGTTTGATTACAGCGGCACCTTGGTATGTCAGAAACCAGCGCATCCATAAAGATCTTGATGTTCCATTAGTAAAAACTGTGTTTTCAAAACATGTGACAACATATACAAAAAACTCGAATCGCATCCAAATTCCTTAGCCCGCGACATAATTAATTTTACAGCGCACACTCGGCTGAGAAGGAGGGACACTCTTGATCTCAGCCGAACACGAGAGAAGCAAGACATTTAAAGAAACAACCGTTAAACCTAATATTTTGCTAGCAGTGGCTGGAGGAATTATTAACAATTTTGGTTTTAAGATTTGAATACTTATTGTTAGTTCAATTTACAATTGAAGATTCAATAAATAAATTTAAAAGTTAAAAAAAAGTGTGTTAGTGTTTATTGGTTTTGTTCATTGCTGCAGTTCACTGTTGTGTGACTTGTTGTTGTTGGTAAAAAGGCCCAACCTGAGACCATTTTACACAGCAGATTGACCCTTTTTACGCAACTACGTCGATATGTAAATCGAAAATTTGAATAATTGAATAAGTACTTTATTTACAACTCTAAAATTTAGAAAAAAACTATTTAGTTGTGGTTAAACTTTAAATTTCTGTGTTTGAAAATTTAAAATTTTTTTATTTTTGTACTAAAAAATACAACCCTTAGTATGTATTTACATACATACGTACATAATATTTTATATGTATACAACTTTAGATATTGACAACTGAGTAAGTACCCAGATACTCACAGCTCTAAAAGCTAAGCAGTTTATTATACAAACCAAATATGTAAAAAATAACGGTAGGCAATATCTTAAATGTATGCCATTGCGCTTTGATTTTAGCGTAAAAACAAACAAAAAACGTTATAAAAATTAAATTTCATTCATCAAAGGTGGATTACACGGACTCTGAGCCTGACTCTAGTGCAGAGGATTATTTTCAAGAAAATTGCGTGGGAGTAAGGGGCAAAAAAAAAATTAAAAAAACGGCTAGTATCTGCTCCTGCAAAACTTGTTTAGGAAGAAAATGCCAGAATTCATGTTCAAATAAACTAAATGAGTGTGACCGGATTGAGATAAATGAATTCTTCTGGGGACTAGCAAGCAAACCTCGTCAGAAAGATTGGCTTATATCATGTGAGAAGGAAATTGGACGTAAGCGGATGATGAGTAGTAAAAGAGATTTGACTTATGAATACTCTCTTAAAATTCGAGGAGAACACTTCAAAGTTTGTCAACAATTTTTACTAGCAACTCTTGGTATTTCGCAAATGGTATTGCGCCGTGCTTTGTGTAATTTTAATATAAAGAAATCTGCCAGTAATACGAATATAAAAAAGAAGACCCGTAATAAGTGCTCTGAGACGAAGCTAAATACTGTAGAGTAAGAGCAACAAACTGTACCTACCGGAAGAATTTCGGAATTTTTCAAATTTGTATAAAATCTATGTCGACAGTCTGAAGACAACTCAACAAGAAGCATTAACTGTATCCTTATATAATTTTCGAAAAATATTTAATAACGATTATCATCTGCGTATTCATAAACCAAAAAAATAAGTGTAATATTTGTGAAAAGCTTAAGAATATGGATACGGAGGCTCGTAATGCATTAAAAACTCAGACATGTAGAAGAAACATATTCTGGATAAAGACTAGTGTAAAGAAAATTTTTTGTTTGAACAAACCAAGAGCAAGGTGAAAAAAACTGAAATGTGCAAAAGGTACTTAACACTCCTTACAACAAAAGCATGAATCTTTTTTATGCTAGAAAATATTCTTACTATAACGAAAGTTTTTATGAGAACGGAACAAGAAATGGATATTCAGGTATGTGATGGAAAACGATTTTGAAAGCGAAGCACTTTTAAAGATCATTTTTCCACTTTCCATCCAATTTTTATAATTTTTGTGATAAAATTATATTTAACAAAGAAATATGTTTATAATATTTGTGGTAAAGTTTTTTCTAATAAAGAAATATTGTTAAAAAAAACGCCTTTTAAAATAGGATCTTTTCGAAATCGTTTTCCATCACATACCTGATTGCTTTTTATGGGGTGAATGCGATGGCAAGAGAGGAAGCAATGCAATTTGTTCTGTGCTTTTTAAGTATTTGAGCATTGTAGATAGTAGAAAGCAACATACTAACATAAGCCTGTTTTGCGATAGTTGTGCTGGCCAAAACCGAAACAGATCGTTATTGTCTGTTATACCATATTTTTAAAAGCTTCTTTATTTGTCCAGATTGTAAAAATAACGTATTTGTTACCAGGGCATACCATGATCCCTGTTGATTCAATACATGCTACAATTGAATCCTTTATTAAAGAGAGGACAATCTGGGCTCCTTCGGAATGACCGTCATTAATATCTAACTCCAGAACAGTACCAAAATGCTACGAGTGCATTGTATTAAATCATACAGATTTTAAGGATTGGAAGTCATGCCCAGCCACATTTCTGCTACTGAGTATTAAAATAAAGTTTAATAGTTTGAGATCTGCACATTTTAACAAAGAAAAACTTACTGCACAATTTAAGTATGGATACAGTAAGAATAGTATAGTGGATGAATTGGACATCAATTCAATAATGCGTTCCAGAAAGCATTCAGAGATAATAGCGAATGAGCTAAACCTACTTTATTCAAAAAAGCTCGAAATTTCAGCTCAAAAATTTTGAGACAAAGATTTTATGCGAAAAGGAAATAATCCCTCAAAGATACCACCATGAGTACATTACTATGAGAAGCAGCGACAAAATCGAGGATACCCTAGCAGAGGACGAAGACTCCGGTACCTGCTGAATTGCTTTAGTATACATCTTTTAGATAGTCGTATAAAGTAAGGATATCTACATACACATTACTTGAAGGTCTCATTAACTTTTTTAAATTTTCTAAATAAAAATTTATTTTTTATTTATTTAATATTAAATAAATACAAAAATATACATATAATTTTTCGTGCTTAAGACTAAAAACATACATTTACAAAAAACAAAAAAATTGTAAGCGCCATATATTTTTCCTCTACAAATAAACCAATAAAAAAATTTGATCGTAAGCGCCATAACTAACGCAAAATGTAAATTAACCACTTTTTTGTTCTTAAATATTACTTATTGAACAAACTTCTATCATTCTGCATTAACAAATTTTTAATTTTTCGTATGAATTTTAAAATAATAAGAAAAAACCTTCTCCTGTAAAATTTGTGTTTTGGCGCTTACGATCATTTGGCGCTAAGGGGTCGATATTAGGTGTAAGAAAACTGAAATCCAAACAAAATGAAAATATACCGTTAAATCTCAATGATCGCTAAAAGTTGTAATTTAAAACTCTTGAGAAATACAGCGGCTATAAAATCGGAACTACTGGACGGATTTGAAAAAGGTCTTTAGAACCTGAAAGGCTATTTGTTCTCTAATTGAAAAGTGCCAATGAAAAATGTGTTGGAAAGGCACTCCTTTAGAATGTGCCTTTAAAAACTCCCACAGATCATAAGTGTATAACAATTCTATTAAAATTCGTTGGAATAGAAGCTGTAAATACCATCTTGTTCAGGCCGAGTACTTACTGTATGCCACAACCCACAGTGTTCTCTTTATATTTGGAAAAAAATCCTGTCCGGCACATTCGGAAAAAAATTAAAAAAGCGACGTTCCGTATATATCCTTATATATACAATATTCGCCAATACCGAAGAAGAATTCCAAAATGTAAATTATGACGTTTTCAATTTACTTCTTGATCTAACAGAAACTTAATTTAAAAAAAATTCGTGAACACCCTAACCTAATTAAAAAACTCGAATCGCATCCAAATTCCTTAGCCCGCGACATAATTAATTTTACAGCGCACACTCGGCTGAGAAGGAGGGACACTCTTGATCTCAGCCGAACACGAGAGAAGCAAGACATTTAAAGAAACAACCGTTAAACCTAATATTTTGTCTAGCAGTGGCTGGAGGAATTATTAACAATTTTGGTTTTAAGATTTGAATACTTATTGTTAGTTCAATTTACAATTGAAGACGCATTGCTGATGGTACGAATGGTAAAATGGAATGCACCATTGGCCGCGGATTAAAAAAACTTTGTCTTGGGACAAAATACGAAAATATGCAAAAACCTACAAAAATATACCTTAATTAGGCACGGTCCAGCTAACGAACGGTCATTGCTAGACCCTTTAAATATTTAGGGAATCCTTATTAAAAAGACCGATCTTTATTTTGATAGGGGTAACAACAATTTTTTCAATGTGGCTTACATATATTTCTAGGAAAAATAAATAAAAGTTCGTTATAACCGAACTCCACTCTAATACTTTTACAAATGATTTGTAGTACTGCCTAGAAGAAAAAAATTAGTTGAGTTCCAACATATTCTTACGGAAAAATAATGAAATAATGAATTCTGCATTAGTTAATAATTTAATCTTCTAGATAGTGAGCGGTATTATACATAACAAAAAATTATAAATTATAAATAAAATAATTTCTGAACTTATCTATGTTATTTCACTTTTTAGATAATTTGCTTTTTTATTTATATTTCTATTTATAATTGTTTCCATATTTATACTTAGAGATTATGTCACTAAGTTCCCAAGGTCAAAACTTTTGATTAAATTTTCCATGCTTTTTTTTTATCCGAAGCGTGCCAAACTTTTTATATAAAATACTATACTAGATATTTATCAACTTTTCGTATCGAATTTTGTTATAACTACCACTTATAAAATTAGACAAAACAAATTTTTTCATATTCATGTAAAACAGTATTATATACCAATCATATGCAACAAGCCATTTGAATTTCAATTCACAGTAATTCATAACACCCCTGTAGATAACGCGACTAGTCCATACACGCATGTAAAGTATACTCAATAGAGGACTAGGACTAGTCCAAAGCTAACCCAAATGTATGGAGAAAACATGGTAGATTTAACATTACGATGTCCAAGGGCTGAACCATATAACCTAACTGCACTACATCGGAGTAGTATCAAAACTACTCCATGTCACCAGTTGATAAAACACGAGCACTTGTCGCTTAACTACAAAGTCTTGTTTGCAAATGACATGGTCCATGTCTGCATTACATTAGACTGGTCTTAAAACTACTCTATGTTACTATTCGATGGCGCACTCAATAAAACACTCGTTTAAACACAAACACTTGTCGGTTAACTAGAAGCTTTTGATTGCAAATGGCATGGTCCATGACTGCATTACATATATGCTTGCCAGACGGGTTTGATTGTCAAGATATTTTAATTTTAAATGCTGTCAATTTACAAGCGCAAATGCAATTTGTCAAGCTGAAATGATATTTTTGACAGATAAAAAGAAATAACATAAAAAATTTTATGAAAATATATTTCATACATTTTTAGACAAGTATACAATCAATGTAAATTATTTATTGAGTCTCTTTTTTAACTTTCTTATATACATAATATGATATACAAATCGACAATGTAAACTATTAAACCTAGAATTATATTCGGCTTGTTCTAATATACTTTAAAAGGAATCGCCACATGCTTATTATGAAAAAGATATTTGTACCAGTGCACTGGTCTAGTGCGAAAGCATAATTACAAGAAAGCGAACAGGAAGTAAAAAATAAATAAATAAATAAATTTAGAATATAAATTTATAATATTACATTGTTTGTTTATCGTGTATTAGAGCCGGAAGTAGACTTTCTATAAAAGTTTGGCAGGCTAAATGAATCAGAATTTCCACCATCTGATTCCAAAAGTATGCCATTAGGCGACAACTACTAGTCCAATCGATGTACTTTCGTGTTAAAAAATTTCATTCATCAGGAAGTTATCGTGAAAGGCAAGGTTATCAACGAATTTTTTCTGGAGTTTATGAGCATATCTACAAAATGGCTCGACTTCTGATTGTTTGTAGATATATTTGTTTGCGTAGCGACGGTTGATGTCTTCTGGATCAGTTCTATAATAGAGGCCACGAAGTACTAAAGACACTTGTTTCTGTTCCTTTGGTGTAAACGAATACGAGTTAATTTTTTTCACCCTCAGAAGACTCATCATTTCAGCATGAACTGCGCCATCTGAGAGATACAATTTACTTTTGTGATTATTTAATTTTGAAATTTATCTTAGGCGATTTTGCTTCGAGCTGTTCACGAAGTGCCTTGATGTTTACGTTGTAGAGGAAAATTGGCGGGCGAAAGCTTGTGCCAGCAAAATTGATTTGATTTTTAGTCCCAGGCTCGCCATTTTGATCATTGTTACTATATTTGTTGTTTGTTGTATTGCTGACATTTTCTACTTCTAAGTCTGCAAGAACTGAGAATCTGTTTCGCCGGGTTGGGTCGTCATTAAATATATTTTTTCCACTTAACCTGGATACGTCAATGCTGGTTGGTGATGTGGAACCATCTAACCTTTTTCTTTTTATACCGATCCCCAGTGTGGTTCTCCTTGGACGTTTTCTGGCTGCCATAGTCCCAGAAACTATCAGCCTCCTCCGTCATCAACAAGGATGCACAATTGTATTATTTTCAAACAGTTATTGATAAGGCCAACACTCTGCTTGTATTTGGGGCCAAGCAAATTAAAAATTATATTAAAATTTCCAAAATAATAATAAAAATCTATAGAATAAAATTGTTTGGCTTTGTTACGTCGGAGTGTTGCCACCCAATCTCCGACAAGTATACAACTTAAAACAATGTTCTTCTCGCTCGTCCCTCTGAAATTGTTCACATGTATTTATATTCAGAGTACTTATTGTTATTTGCGAGAATAATGTATCTCGTTGTTTCTAAATTTATTTTCAATAACGCTAACAAATTAAAACTATTTGTAATTCAATAATTCCCAAAAAATATTTTTTTTAATTTTTTAATTATTAATATGATATAATTTTGACGAAAACCGCAATGATATTTTTACAGAGAACTAAAGCAAAATACTATATAGAGCAGCGTTGCCCAAGCCCTATGCGCTTGGTGCTCATTTGTTTTTGTAGAAGCACTTAGCTATAGGCTGTGTGTTTTAATACACACACACAGCACTCAGCACTAGCAATACGAAATACACAAGCAACTTTGCCTTATTAGTTTTTTTGTCGTTCTTTACTGTATACACGCAAGTGCAAAGCAGCAACAAATAAATATATGAAATATTTTTTTTCTTTGGACGTATTGGTTTTTACAACAAATAATATTGAATAAAAATTAGTTTTTCTTTAAATGTATTGGTGTTTGCTCTTCCATAAGAAACTTTTGGGCACCCCTGATATAGAGTATGTGACAAGTTAAATAAATGTAAATTATCTCATTAATCACCCCTATTCTGCGTTTCGATTACGTTCCCGCATTCAGTTACGCTCGAATCGAAAAACGGTGTTCCAAAGAAAAACCTAATCGAAAGAAAAAGAAGAAGAGAAGAGAAGAGTATGTTTAAAGCAGCTGCTTTGCTATGAAACGTATGAAATAGAAACAGAAAAAATAAGTCATTTTGTAAACATTGTAATTGCTAAATTGTAAAAAATTTAATTTAGTGAAAAAACAGTGATAAATATATAAAAACTAAATATTGTGACAGCTATAATTAATTAAAAACATCAGTTAAGTGCAGAAAGAAAGGAAAAAGCCAGAATGCAAGTAAGCAGTGTTTGTGACCAAACTAATTAAGTGTGAGGAATCCTATTGCGGCGGAGGTGATAAAGAAAATAAATAAAACTTCAATACTGTGAAAACATTTATTAAATAAACACACTGCACTTCTTTCTTGGGACGCTTATGATATCCAAACGCAATATCATCCTTCGTTGCCATTAAATTCGCCAGCTTTTCATATTGATCAAGTGTTGTGTTTTCCGACCAACAATAAATTAAATAAACCTTTAAAATTTGAAAAAATAATAAAAAATGTATTACAAAATAAATTTCAAGCATTTTATACTTATATTTTATTTAATGTACACTTTTAAACCACACAAACAAAAATCGAAAAACTTTCCGTCAGTAAATAAACAACTTGCAAAAACGTAGCTACGATCGTAATGCAGAATACATACAATCGAAAAAGAAATCGAAATGACACTGGGGAACAGAACGCAGAATACCAAAGTTGCCACACGGAGAAAATTTCCATTCGAATCGTAACGCAGAATAGGGGTGCATGTCTGCTATATCATGCATACAGTAAATATCTAAATTTTATGTAATCCGATAGAAACTTCATTTAATTTAATTATTTTTATATTACCTCTGCGGGAAATGTGTCACCAATTGTCTTAAACGTACTTGTTCTATAACTGGTGGACAAGTACCTTAAGTTTGGGTCTAGAACCTATCACTGAGTATCTTAATAAGTCAATTGACCCCCCCCCCCCTCCCCTCCATGTAAAAGTTACCAGTCCCTTTCATATAAAGTTTTGGAACTTGAATCGGCTGCTAGTCCTTCGGAACCAGTCACGCGACCTGTTTGTGACAGGTTCTTTGCCCTCTAGGAATGTTTTTATATTGTTTATGCTGTGTTTCTAATATTCTTTATTTAGACTATTAATTGAAGTTTGAATGAGTTAAAATTTTAGCAATTATATAAATATTTTAGTGTGTGAAGCTCTCTTAAAAATCAAGCTGATTTTAATTGAATGTCAAGCTGAAGTACTATTTGAATCTGGCAACCCTAATTACATAGGACCATGTTGTAACTACTCCATTTCAGCTAAAATAGACCACGTAGTCCAATATTATCTGTAGGAACTAAAAATCGCACACACTATTGCTAAATCTCAAAGCAAAGCAAAACAAATGAAATCAACAAACAGTTTTAAGAGAATAAAATCATCTCTTGTTTCGTGAGAATCAAGTCATTATCTTTCAAATGAAAAGAGCACACCACCAAAAACCAAGAAGTACTTACCCTACAGATAATATTGGACTACGTGGTCCATTTTAGGTGAAATGGAGTAGTTACAACATGGTCCTATATAATGCAGTCATGGACCATATCATTTGCAAACAATAGCTTCTAGTTAACCGACAAGTGTTTGTGTTATTTAACGAGTGCAATCATTAAAACACGAACACTATTACGAAATACATATTACGAAATATGATAACGGGCCCGAAACCCGATGTGGGGATACATATACAAATCTGAAATGTTTATAATTTACAGGGTGTCCCATTAATCAACGTCAAGCCGAAAGCGGATGATACGTCAAGTAGTGACTGCTCCAAAAAAAAGTTAGAAAAAATCTATTTCACTTATTTTAAAAGGTGTTGCCAGTTAAAAAAAATCACCCTATAATGATCTTTCTATTGCTGTGGCTACAAATCTTCACTTTTCTTATTTTTTTTCTCCTATATCATTGTCAGATATCCTTCTGTAAATGACAGTTAAAAATTCATACTGCAGTGGCCTGATTTTCAAAGAAAATCTTACATTTTGCCAAACGACGTGCTTAAGATTATTACTACTCCCAACTTTAACCGGCCGTGTTGAAAAAAATGTACTAGGTAACTTTTGGCAAGTGACGTCAAAAGTTGGCGCGTTTAGCACGAATTCCAAAGTGGTGTAATACTTGGTCGATTTGTTTTTCAAACTGCGAAAAAAAATTTTTTTCCCAACAAAAGTATATTTTTTTAAGTATCGATTTTCTTCACATATCTAATTTTTTATTTTCACTAAAAAAATCATATCTCGTAAAGAAATATTATTCTGCGCTCTTCATCGATGTTTCTCAGGCATTTGATAAAGTATGGAACGAAGGATTAATACATAAACTAAAGAAAAACCTACCCGCAAACACCCTTAAGCTTTTAGAAAGCTACTTAACTAAGCGAAAAATTTTTGTTAAGGAAGCCCTTTCTAAACCCTCCGCAACCGATTGAATCCGCAGTTCCTCAGGGCAGCATCCTTGGTCCTGTACTATATCTTATATATGCCTCTGACTTGCCGGTAAGCAGTAACATACATACACATACATACACATTCGCTGATGATATATCTTTTCTAAGTGTTCACAAAAGCCATCAAAAAGCTTCCCGCAAACTGCAGGTATACGAGCCCTAACCACTATTAATTCGTCCACCTAAAATTTTTTAAAAAATCATCATTCAAAACAACATATTTAAAAAATTATAATGACTGCTCCTCAAAAGTATAATTTTCTGAAATGTTGGCTTCCCAACATACCATACAGTAATCAAAATCCAATATAACTTGAGAATAAGCTTATATAAATAGTGGGCCTTAAGCTTTTCTTAACTTCGCTTATAATAATGTTTATAAAATGTTATTTCACAAGCAGTTTTTAACAATGCTTGAGAAACTATTATTATACGCAACTGTTTCTAAAGTTTGCTTATAAACGTCATACATATATTCAAGAGAACAATATAACGATTGAAAAGGACTTATCTTTTTCAATACATTCTACAGCGGCATTTACATCTAGTTTTAAATTGCAAATTGGGTACAAGTGTAGTTTTGTAAATTACAACATAAAAAAAGTTGCATATGTATGTAATATACAAATGAAATCGAATGAATTTGAAGTAAACAATAAGAATTTTCTTTTTCAACATTAAAAAATATATTATTTGTGAATTTTATTCTTCAAAGCTATAAAAATATTAAGACAAACTAGGTTTTCTATACAGAAGTTAATATAATATTGTTTTCATAAGCTTATTCTACATTTGCAAGAAAATGCTTATAGTAAGCATGCACTTATAATATTTTCAAGAGGGTTCCGTTTTGATTTTTCTACAATTGTTACGATAGCTTTTTTCAATATATTTTCAATACTTTTTCAAGCTTAAGGCTTATGTTAGTAAGCTTATTATACTATTTTTCTCAAGCCATTTGGTATGTTGGGTTCTTATCTGTAAATGTATACATATAAAGACTTTAGTACATATTTGGATAAACGTTTTGAAAACACAAACTAAAACTAAAGTTCATTATTTATATAATAAATTGTATAACCACTATTTTTTCGTTCGGTGTATGAATTCGTCTTAAAGTTACACGAAAAATTAGATCATGACGATGTAATGAAAATTTACAACGTAATAGTTTTCATACAAATTTGGTACCCACTATGAATAGTCAAGCGACAACAAATGTCAAAATCAGTCACTTGTGTTGTTGATGTCGACAAATAAAAAATTAAAACAATAAAGTATTTCAATTTTATTAATTAAATAATAATAATAAAATAAAGTTAAATAATAATAATAATAATAATAATAATAATAATAATAATAATAATAATAATAATAATAATAATAATAATAGAAGTTTTATAGCCGAAAAGTACTAGTAAGTAAGTAGCAACAAAAATACATATCGCGACCTTAGTATTGTTTTGGTCCACCGACCATTTTTAAAAAAATTGAGTTAAGTATGGGGTATATATATTTTAAATGCCCTCTTTCAGAATCGAAAAACTGTTTCGCGAAATTGTTCCTGGTTTCTGAGATATCAAGCATTCATTGTGCTCGATATCATCATTTTTTATAAATTTTTTGTAAAAAAAATAATATTTTTTTAAATAAAAAAATAAAAATCAGAAATCAAATAAAATACCAAGTTTCATCAATATTAACTTTTTATTCCATGTAAATATCTTTTCTAATAACATTTATACGTTTATTTTTAATAAAAAGTAGAAAATTTCATCTCAATAACAAGTTACTCAATACACAGCAGTTAGTATGCATATGGAGCAACAAAAGCTACTTTTTACAAATAAAATAAAAAAAGTAGTTACTGGAGCACAAAACAAAATATTTTACTTTCAGTAAAAAGATGTTAATTTCTAACCGGATTGATGAAAATCCACAAAAATTTACATTGTTCTTCCAAACATATGACGGAAGCACTGGTGAGAATACAAAAAGTTTCTGTCGGATATATTTTGAGAAAACTTTATGTAAATGTTCTTTGTTGTTTTTCTCCATTCCGACTTTTTTGGCATATGGGCTAAACCAATACTAAGGTCGCGATATGTTTATAAATCACATAACCAAACGTATTTATTGTGTCACAACTAGGGATGTAACGATACGCCGTTTTGCCGATCCGATACCGATATTTAAAAATAAATATCGCCGATACCGATACGAATATTGAAATTGAGTTCAAGTTTAGATTAACAAAACTCAAGTGCAATTTTTTATTATACAAAATTACATTATAAGAGAGAATATTTAAAATTGATAAAACATTGGAAGTAATTTTTAAGGAGCTACATTTTCTTTGCTTCCAACAAATGCAGATAATTAGTAGAAAAGCAAGAAAAATTGTTTAATTCCTTTATAATTTAAAAAAATACTCGCCATGCTTTTTAAAAAATCGATTTTTTTAAAGGACATTTATCAACTAATATTCATCTAAATAACTTAATAGCTTAATTATTAATAGACTTCTAAGTTTATATTTATTCACTTAAATTTACATGAAAATACAGTTCTGAGTTTAAATTCGCATAAAATAATTGTGAAAATGGGTACTTTTTTATTCTTTTTCCTTAAGGAAAAATCATTATAGAATACCGAAAAAGAAATTTGTCCTAGCATCGCTTCCAATTCGGTGATTGGTAATCGAAAAACAGAACTTCTTGCAAGGGCAAGGATATGTAAAACTAATTAGAAATTATCCAAATTTGCAATACTTCCAGATCGCGAATTCTACATTTTCATGACTTCTTTGGAGTATCTTTTTTTTGCTGGAATAAGATTTAAAAAACAACGGCTTGAATTTGAAATCATGGTAAAATTAACAAAAAATAAATATTTTTTTTTACAAAATAACAGCATAAAATATAATTAATTTTTAAAATTTATATTAATAAGATCTAAAAAATAACGAAGTGTATTTAATTCATGGTAAAATCGAACAAAAATAAATTATTTGTTAAAAAAAAACTCTGAATAAATTTTTAAAAGTATCGTCGTATCGGCATTAAAATATCGCCGATACCGATGTATCGGAAAATCTGAAGTATCGCCGATATATCGGTATCGGTATTCGTTACATCCCTAGTCACAACGCACCAAACCAAATGTTCCGATTTCGTAAAGAATTCGTAACTCCTGTTCGGTAAAATCTTCCGATTTTGGAACCGAAATCGTAACGATTGTTGTATGAAAAGGTTGACACGACTTCGTAACGATATGTAGTTACGAAATCGTAACGATATGTCGGTACGAATTCGCAACGACGTGTAGGTACGAAATCGATACGACATGTCGGTACGAAATCGTAACGATATGTAGGTACGAATTCGTTTAGAGTTTTCTTCAACATTTTTAATAATTGTTTATATAAAAATTATTTTCCATCATTTTATTTATTCACTTGAATAATTTATAATTTAATGTAATATAACATAAAAACTATAATTTAAATTGAATTTGTGGTGTCACAATATTTCTTTGTTTTCATCTACATAGCTTGTCTGGATATAATTAATTGTTAATGCATGAATCTGCAAAAATTTAGTATAACATATGTTATTTACTTTTATTTGAGTTTACAACGTACCTTTAAAAATCTTAATATACCTAAAATTATTCACAGCAATGTGTAGAGTATGTCTTCCTAGCCGGCCTTTGGCCGGGCTTAAAGGGTTTTTCCTCTATGTATGTCGAATAGTGGCTTCACCGAGTAAAGATTTCCTGCAAAGACTTGTCCATAAAAATTTACTCTCAAAACTGTAATTGGCGAATGAATATTACTTTAAAATTTTCTTCTATATTTAATATATTTCTTCAAAACATCTGAAAACTTTTCACCGGTTTTCACTTGTAAATCAAATTCGTATTGTTTTTTAAAAAGTTTTATTTGCACATACTCACATGGAATAAATGTACATATACGAAAGAAATTTGTTCAGACAAACTACCGGATTGTCGTAACGAATTCGTTGAGACATTTCGGTAGTAAGTCTGATTTTACACAAACTACCGAAATGTCTTAACGAATTCGTTACGACAAGTCTGACTTCAGAAAAACATACATATGTTGGCTCTTGGTTACATTTGTAGTAAGTTTAATTAGCATAGCGTTGAATTTTTTATGGTACACTTTTCACATTTCAGTGCTTTTTATTTTCAAAGTAG
The DNA here is from genome assembly GCA_956483635.1 of Panzeria rudis. Taxonomy (NCBI): domain Eukaryota; kingdom Metazoa; phylum Arthropoda; class Insecta; order Diptera; family Tachinidae; genus Panzeria; species Panzeria rudis. Next base: position 56,049,511 of record OY101450.1, read on the forward strand.
CGTTTTATTTGTGAAATCTTTGATGTTAATTTGACAATGAGAAAATCTATTACGTTAACAACGCAAAGCTTGACGACCGACAAGTCGATAGTTAGTGGGTCGCTCAAACGAACTATAATGATTGACTTGTCGTCAATCGCTCGAGTTGTCGATCGACATCGTGGGTTACGCTGTTAATTGTTTTTATTTTTGGTTTTGCTTGTGCAAGCTATTATCAAGCATTTCTTGCTTTTATTCATGTTAAAACAGGTTTTTTTGTCTTTATAGTTAGATACTTTTTGCGCGTGCCGTCGCAAATTTTAATATTTGTACGTAATTATTATTTGAACTAAATACGTTTAAGACGGAAGTTGTTATTTTGGCTTAAGTTCAATACTCGCTTTAATGTAAATTCAAATAATTTTTTAAGAGTGGAATATTAGAATATATAATCAGACTATCAGAACGTATTAGTACTACTAATTTCGACAGCCGCTACACTGTCATCAACAGCGTTCTTTGTTCAGTATAGCGGCTGTCGAAATTAATAGAACTACTACGTTCGCTAATCTGATTAGATATTCTAATATTCTACTCATAAAAAAAATAATTTGAATTTACATTAATTCAAGTATTGAAATAATAGCTTTCGACTTAAACCTATTCAGCTCGAATAATAATTACGTACAAATATTAATATATAAAGTATATAAACAAAATAGTTTAAACTCTATAATAATATTATCTTTAAATCGCACAAACATAATTTTTAAATCTATTTAGTAGTTTCAGAGATGTCATCAAACTTGTGCCAAAAGAAAATAATTTTATAAATTTTTTTGTTTTTAGAACATTCATAAAAAAATTAAAAAAGTTCCGTTATTTTTTTATCGATATATAGGTAAATGTGTTTCACGCAAAACAAGCCATATTTCATTAAAATCGATCCACAACTTTCGATTTTATTCACAATTAAAATTCAGGAAACTCCATTAGGAAACTCAATTTATAAAAGTGGCGATTTTCATTTTAATTTGCGTGTGTGTGTTGTATGGAAATAGAAACTTTTGTCAATTGAGTTCTCTCACTTAATTGTGAACAAAATCAAAAGTTTAATGGAATATTACAAGCAATATATTCTTCCTACAAATCTTCTAATGTAACTAACATTTTTAAAGTTATAACGCAACAAAATTAAATTTTATAGTTTTTCCTAAATTTGAGCGGGCTGGCGGTACATCTTATCCCCAGCCGATTGATGTGAAAATTTGGCAATATCACCAATATTCATGAATATTCACCAAACTGGGGGGCTGAGAGTAAAGTAAAGTTAACAACCTAGTGTCCATCCATATATGCCCTTTTATTGATAGCTTTTAAGTAACTATTTTTTCCGTATAACTTTAAATAAATTATTAAAATTAATAAATATATTTTTAAATAATATTATATTTCTATTTCAGTTATCCGCTTATCAACATACCACTACCTGGAACAATACCAACAAAAATCGTGTTACCATTCGATGGAAAAATCTCTTTATTTGGTGAGGGTGAACGTTCAAATTATTCGCTGGTCAAAAACATATTCAACGTTAATAATGTCTCGTATGAACCGCATGTACCTTGGGCTCAAAACTCGCCCATCCTTTATGTACAGCAAATAACATTGCGTTCCAGTGTGTTGCCATGGACAGAAGATATGCAATTAATGGATGCATTTCGTGCACCTTTATATGAAGTATTTCGATTATTGGAAATTGTAAGAAATCACGAAACAACTGAAAAGTACGTGCAATGCTTCTACATACATACTACATATATAAATTTTAAAATTTCTATTGTTCAGTAAGGTTGCTTGGCATTAGGGCTTACAAATAATCGAAAATTTTCATAATCGCAATTACTCTTAAAAAATATGCGATTATCTGTTATTCGTGATTAAACACGACCTGCATATCATAATTTTTTATTAAAACAAAATATTTGTAAATCATAATGTACGACCATCAAAAACCATACGTACTATGGTAAATCTTTCTTGATAGGAAACGAAATGTAATAGACCTTTTTCTATCAAAGAGGCAAAGTCTTGTTTTTCTTAATTTATTTTTTATTTCTATTATCGATGCCATTATATACATTTCTCAAATATTTTCTATTTTTTTGTAATATTATGGGAAAACGAGATAAGAGAAACTTCATCTATCTGCCAACCGGATGAAAAATATTTTTACCAATCGTAATACAATAATGAATATATCCCCGTTAGTTTGCCTAATGAAAAGCGTTTAAATTTAAATTTTCGTGGCAACCGCCATTCTGGTTCAATTTTTCTTAAGCAACCCAATTCGATCAACGTAGTCATATCTCTAAAAACCAAAATGTTCAAGTTACTGAAGAAAAATTTATCCCTAATACCTTCTTTATACGTTAACATTTTTTCAGAAACATATCTTAATGTAATCCGAAGTTATAATCAATAAAAAGCTAGTACCGGCCATATGCTTGCTAACATTTTTAAAACTTTAAACACGTTTTCCCAACTTTCATTTTTTTTTTTAGATATGACTAAAGGTACGTTCACACTTGGCAAATATTTGCCGAAAAAAACGTGACCGACACGCTAAAATTGTATTTCCTTTAATTTCAATATTTTTGTAAATATGGGTTCGCATTTATTAAAAATAATTTAAAAATAGCTTTTTACAGCATAATTAAGTTTATTAGTATGATTATTTCGAACGTATTTGCTTTGTGAATCCAAATTGATTATTTGGCTAAGGTTCGTAACGTTATATGGGAAAGTGCACTTTAATATCAGCTTGAGAGTGATTTAATTCTCGTATTCCATTTTCACGAAAAAGTTATATATATAAGAAATAAAAATCACATTCAAGAGAGCCACCTGACAAATGGTGATAAGCAAAATACACGTGAGCACTGACGATGGAAGTGTAGCGGCTTCCGAAAGTGGCGCTACTCTGTTCTGCTGTGTACGTTGAAAAATGAAGTTGATGTTAATTAATTTTTCGCTTGTTCCTTGGAATATAAATCATGCCCAATTCTTTCTGAATATAACGTTACGAACCTTATAGGTTTTTACATCTACGCACATCTTTCATCAATTCGCCAAGATGGTATCATCTTCCCATAAGAATTGTACAGGGCTAAATATGTACATCTTTCTTCATCTTTCAAAGATATTCTTATCTCATTTTGTTTCATATTACATCTTTCAATAATTTTAGTGTCATCACTAGCAAAATGACGTTAGGTTGGAACAAAATTAAAAACATTTGTGTGTGAGCCAGTGATGGAAAAGTTGATACGATCGTACTTTTTTATACTATTTGATCTTAAAGAGTGGTGGCATGCAAAAAACGTCCGTGGGAAAAATGACCAAGGACGTTATTTCCACATTGCATAGCAAAAAATCTTTACTCAGCGAAGCCACTATTCGACATACTCAGACGAGAAATTCCTTAGGACCGGCCGAAGGCGGGCTAGGAAAAAACATTTTAGTCTGCGAAACCAGTACACCGAATATTATATTCTTTTCGAAATGGAAATAATGCCCATATACATTTTTCTTTTTTTATGTGAAAAGATGTCCACGGACATTATTTCCATGAACGTTATTGCATGCCACCTAAAAAATACCATGTTATTCCGCTGACTCACTTGACTACTCTTCAAATAATATCACTGTTGTATATAAATTCATTAGCTTATTCCATATATCTAATTTTTTAATACAATTGAACATTAGGTAAAAAATTGCGGCGCCCGCAATAAATCCATTTGTAAAAACCCCGTATGATCTTTTATATCAACTAAGACTGAGGTAACACTTGCGTTTTCAAAACGCACTTTGAGATTTATAAGCCTTATAAGCTGGTTTTGAGGACTACATTCGCCTCTCTCGTTCTTATCTACAATAACTGATATAATGCTTAAGATAAATGCTTAAGCTCAAAAATTCAGAAATGTGCATTTTTAAAATGCCCGTGTGATCTCAGCCTTACAAAGAAATAATGCCGTAAATGCTCTGCACTGGCCTTATTGCCATTTCAAATTATTGCGAAATTATTTGAGAAATAAGTCAGTTTGTCTTTAATAGATCGCGTGATTTTACAAATCTAATAATAGCCAAATAGGTGTTCTGTATATCACACGATACAGTGAAACTGAATTTAAGTTCGAATAAAATGGTCTGATCCTCGAATTTTTTTTTATAAATCGTAATCAGGTAATTTTATCTTGGCCTTGTATAATATGTCTCCAAAGTCTCATGTAATCTCGTGTACGGATTACAAAATACCAGAAGTCAATGGCCGCAAAAATCGGGGATTTTAATAAAAGCTATAGAGAATACAATTTTCTAAAAATTTTGTATATAGTTATATTTTGTAGAATCAACCGCTTTTGAGATAAATGGCAGAGTATAAACGGATACACCGCATTTGCATTCACATAGGACCATCCCCAACCCTCCGGATAAAAATTAAAATATATATATGTACATATATATGAGTTCATAATTCCTAGTAATACTAACATATATGTAATTTCTTATCTTACGCTTTGTTTCGGTGTTACGGTGCTCAAAACTTTTTTAAATTGGTCATAGATATCCTAATATGAAACCTGTGTTCATTACATCAAAGCGCATTAAAATACGTTTGGTCGAAATTATGTATGACCACATACATAATTTGAGCCGAATTAAATGTAGGGTATATTTGCTCTTTTCAACAAAAATTCAAAAAAACAAAAATTTTGTTACTCTTTGGATCGAAAAAGTAGTCTTAAAAAAATTATTTGATACTGAAATGAAAATATAATTTCCCATTTCTGGTGTGAGCCATTTTGATATGTATGTAAGTATGTATGTAAATTTATAGACACATAATTCAAAATTAGTGGCACATGAAATAAATATTTATTTAACACGAGATTTTATTAACTAAAAACATTGCATTAATTATTGCTTTTGTTATGTTAAATCGCAAACAATTAATTTGTTGTTTTTCTGAATAAACTCAATGTATTAATTTATTAAGCACAATATGACTTTTCATCAAACACGTGAAAATAAATATAATGACAGATGCAAGATGTTGCAAATGTAAACATGTTTTTTTCATTTTTATCATTTTCCACGCATTCCTCTAAGATGTGGGTGAGTGTAAAAAGGCTATAAGCCTAATAATCAATTTAGATTCACATAATTAACTTTAAATCACACTAAGCCTTAGCAAAAGTAGTGGTTACGTTTTTTGGGAAAATATTTGCCAAGTGTGAACGCACCTTAAGTTTGCAATAAAGGAGCGATATGTATATAAATATCTCTAAGGAAGTAGATGTAGAAACCCTGACCGGAAAAATATAGGCAAACTAACGTTATTTTCATTACTTATAGCATGATTTTGCATGTCTACTAGATGAATGCGAAGTTAAAAACAAGTTGAAAACAAAACCTTCCATCCCAACTAATCTAATTTTATTATGTCGCTTTATGAGTGCTAAAAAATTTGTTTTATGTGGTTGGCAGATGGGTGAACTATTTTCTTGGGTGGGATATTAGACTATAAGCAGTTAAATTTAAGTGCAATATGTTCTAAACGTTTATATAATATCTATTTAATATTTGCGTCATTACTAAACGCGAAAGTCATATCAGGGCCAGGCCACACTGGCATTTTTAAAACGCACGTTTCTGCTTTTTTTTATTAAATTTGAAAGTTCAAAAACGTAAAACAGTGCGAATTCAATTTGCCGTTGCAAATTAAAGCGTAGTATGCAGCTCTGAATGAAATTCAGGCGGCCATAAGAAGTATGTGTAAAAAAACAAACTGAAATTCAGGTTGGTAAATTTCTTAAAGAAATTTCCGTTTACTAGTACGCAGTTCCAAAAGAAAAGTACACGGAATTTTGGCATTTATTGTCTATTACAGGCATGCTATAACAATAAGTGGAGAATTTTTTCCGTCAACTGAAACAAACATTAATGTTCAGACAATTGTTTGGTCACGTAATTTTTGACATTTCTAGTTTTTCGTACATTATAAATAATTTTTAGTGTTTTTGTGTGTTGTAAATTAAAAAATATATAAATTTGTGTGTATGCAAACAAAATTCTGTATAAAATTCTACACGATTATTTTTCCGTGTAGAAATAAATGCAAAACTCCAAACCTGAATTTCAGTGAGAACTGCATACTACCCTTAAAGCTTGATTTTGCTCTCCATCCTTTTCCTACAACAGGTGAGTTTTGCTTTTCATGCTCTACTTTAAGCGTAGTATGCAGCTCTGCCTGAAATTCAGGCTGCCATAAGAAGTATGTGTAAAAAAAACAAGCTGAAATTCAGGTTGGTAAATTTCTTAAAGAAATTTCCGTTTACTAGTACGCAGTTCCAAAAGAAATGTACACGGAATTTTGGCATTTATTGTCTATTACAGGCATGTTATAACAATAAGTGGAGAATTTTTTCCGTCAACTGAAACAAAAATTAATGTTCAGACAATTATTTGGCCACGGAATTTTTGACATTTCTAATTTTTCGTACGTTGTAATTAATTTTTAGTGTTTTTGTGTGTTGTAAATTAAAAAATATATAAATTTGTGTGTATGCAAAAAAAAATTCTGTAAAGAATTCTACCCGATTATTTTCCCGTGTAGAAATAAATGCAAAACTCCACACATGAATTTCAGTGAGAACTGCATACTACGCATAAACACACAAAAATCCAAAAATGGGAATGAAGAAAAAATAAACCAATGGCAACGCTGGAAAAGTGCAGTTAATATCCGCTTGAGAGTTATTTAATTCTCGTATTAAATTTTCACGAAAAAGTTGTATATACAGGGGGTCCCATTAATCAACGTCAAGCCGAAAGCGGATGATAGGGCAAGTAGTGACTGCTCCAAAAAAAAGTTTGAAAAAAATCTATTTCACTTATATTAAAAGGTGTTGCCAGTTTAAAAAAATCACCCTGTAATGATATTTCTATTGCTGTGACTACAAATCTTCTCTTTTCTTATTTTTTTCTCCTATATCATTGTCAGATAGATGTCCTTCTGTAAATGGCAGTTAAAAATTTATGGATTTTTTTTCTAACTTTTTTGGAGCAGTCACTACTTGCCCTATCATCCGCTTTCGGCTTGACGTTGATTAATGGGACACCCTGTATAAGAAGAAAAGTTGTATATATAAGAATTAAAAATCACATTCAAGAGAGCCACCTGACAAATGGTGATAAGCAAAATACACGTGAGCACTGACGATGGAAGTGTAGCGGCTTCCGAAAGTGGCGCTACTCTGTTCTGCTGTGTGCGTTAAAAAATTAAGTTGATGTTAATTAATTTTTCGCTTGTTCCTTGGAATATAAATCATGCCCAATTCTTTCTGAATATAACGTTACGAACCTTAGCCTAATAATCAATTTGGATTCATAAAACACTTTAAATTACTAATTCAATTATCCCTTTACATTGTGATAAAATTTAATACAAATGATGCCTCTGTCAAAACAAATATTGGTGCAAAATCTAAGCTCACTATTTCGCATAGTTCGCCAAATATAGCGACTTTATAATAGGAAAATTCATCAAAAATGTTATAAACTGACTTCGCAAAAATATGTATGTATTTAAAACTACTTATCCTAGATATTCCATTGAGAGTGAGCTTTTGACTGCGAGATTAGGGATTAAGCTGAATCAATATTTGTATTTACTCTTTGAGTTGACTTATTTTTAAAAATTGTTTGATGGTTTAGGATTAAACCACCAACATTGGCCGCTAAACTAGCAAAAAATGTTAAAAAAGCCAACTCAAACATTAAATACAGATATTAAATTTAACTTAATCCCTAATCTTGCAGTCAAAAACGCACTCTAAGGGGTCATGTTAAAGCGCACAAAATTGCCCTTAACAAGAATTTTTTAAGAACTTAAAAAAAATTGCAAAATGCCCGCAAACATAAGGTCCGTAAAATTTTACCTCTGATTAATGCAAAATAAAATCAAACAACATATCCCCTTTAATATGACGTCTTAATGGGCTATCTAGGATACGTAGCTAGAAATCCATATTCCATATATTACTATATAAAGATGAGTTGTATGTTTGTTTCTTTGTTTGCAGATTTTTGTTACGGCATCACGCCTAAATGGCTGAACCGATTTAAATGAAATTCGGTACACAGATAGATATTTGGCCCGCAATTAATATAGGCTATATTTGTTTTCCGGATTTTGGACCAGGATGAGATAAAATGGGTCAAAACCTCCCTATACACATAACTCTGTCAGTTGTCATTTGCTACGTCATCACGCCTAAACGGCTCAACCGATTTAAATGAAATTCGGTACACAGATAGATAGTTGGCCCACAATTAATATATTCTATATTTGTTGTCCGGATTTTGGACCGTGAGGGTATAAAATTTGTCAAAACCTCTCCCTACGCGTAACTCTGTCATTTGACAACCGATTGGTTTGAAAGGGTCTGCTCTCAGTTCGGTCCCATAATTTTTTCTTCAAAAATGGTGGGGTTATTTGACGCCACCCCAACCCCCCAAGTGCTTAAATCTGTCATTTTTGAACCGCAGATTTTGTTACAGCATTGCGCTTAAACGGCTGAACCGATTTAAATAAAATTTGGTACAAAAATATATATTTGGCCCACAATTAATATAGGTTGCAATTGTTTCCCGGATTTTGCACCAGGAGGGGATAAAATGGGGGCAAAATCTCCGCCTACGCCTACATTTGTCACTTGTCAACAGATTAAAAATTTTTTTTTATTGGTTTGAAAGGTTTTGCTTGCAGTTAGGTCCCATAATTTTTTTTTCAAAATCGGTTTGGATATTTGACCTCCCTCCCCCAATGCTTAAATCTGTCATTTGTGAACCGCAGAATTTGGTTACGGCATCATCCCTAACCGGCTGAACCGATTTAATGAAATTTGGTACACAGATACATATTTAATACAGACTGCAGCTGCGTCCCAGATTTTTGACTAGGAGGGGATAACTATCATTTGTCAACCGATTTTCAAAATTCTTTATTTTTTTGAAAGGTCCCGTAGTTTTTTTCAAAATAGGGGGATATATGGCCCCCGTTTGGTCACATAATTTTTTTCGAAAAAGTGGTGAGGGGGATGGGGGAAGTTTGGTCCCCACGCATAACTCTGTGATTTGTCACCCGATTAAAAAGAATTTTTTTTTCGAAAAACTCTGGGGAAATTTTGCTCCACCTCAATTCTTAACTCTGTCAGATGTGAAACGATTTTCAAAAATCTTTTTTTGTTTAAAAGGGTTTGCTTGAAGCTTAGTCCCATAATTTTTTTCGAAAATCGGTTGGGAAATTTGCTCCCCCATGATTAACGCTTCCATATATGAACTGATTTTCCAAAAAAATTTTTTTGTTTGAAAAGGCTTGTCTCCAGTTTTGCGCTGTTTATAGAAATTGCATTTGGTGCGGAAGGTTTTTCTGCCAAAATGACGCGCAATCACGATTTTTATTATTGATTTAGTATTGTGTATCACATGGTGATAGGTAAATGTTTTGTAAAAAATTATTCATACCCTAATGTACATCCTTTTGCTAGGTGCCTTTAGGGTTTAACAATTAATCGGTGGTTAGCAGTCAAGAGTTGAATATGATTTACCCTTAATTAGTAGGTACTGTAAATCTTAGAGCTGTATTTCATTTGATATTTACTAGAGTCCGACCGAATATTCGGTTTCGGATTCGGGCAAAATTGTGGTTTCGGCAGATATTCGGTTTAGGCCAACTTTTTGGCCGAATACCGAAACCGAAAGTTTTTATTCTCTATAAATAAGGAAGTTAATTGAAATAGTATTTTCCAAATTCAAAATATGTCACCGCCGTGAATCTGTTTTTTCCCGTCCAATATCTTTTCAAATTGAATGAAAATTTTACTTAGTTTTATAAAGCGCAACCAAAAGTATTCAACTGTTTGCCAAAATAAATAGCATAAACTAGGGAATGGTAAACCGATTTCAATTCCAATCGAAAATCTGTTTTATGTTATAATAAATCGATTTTTCGCCATCGAATTTACTTCTGCAATTTTGCACTGAAATTGATTATTTGTTTTTTTTTAAATAGATTTTTTAAAATAATTTCGATATATGAGAAAAGCTCATTTTATATCTTCACGATAAATTCAATACCGTCGAGAAAAATTCTTTATAGTGTATATCATCGATGAAACGCGGGCGTAAACAAAAAAACTTCACTTTAGTAGAAATGAATGAAATCGTATAAATTTAGTGTAGAAAATAGCTAAATATTACACTTTATATCTTTTCAGTTATTCGGACTCAACTTTCTGATTGGTACTCTTGTAACGTCATCAATAGAATGCCTGTTCGTTTAGTTACTACAATTTACTATTTTTACTACAGCTGGAAGTTTTCAATACAAAAAGTAAACAAATTTTCCCAATTGTAGTATTGAGGAATTTTGCTTTAATAAATATTTTAGGTGGAGACGTGGAAGACTTGCCCCATTGATTTTCGTAGAAAAATTATGCGACCAAACTCTAAGCAAACCATTCCAAACAAAAAAAGAATTTTGGAAGTCGGCCCATAAGTGGAGCAGCTATGCGATAATCAATATTTCGGGGGAAGGGAAAAAATTATGCTACCAATCTGCAAGGAGGGCTTGCAGCAAATTTCCCAACTGATTTTCGAAAAAAACGATGAAACAAAACTGTAGTCAAACCCTTTCAAACAAAAAAAAATCAAATTTGAAAATCGGTTCGCAAATGACAAAGTTATGCATGGGAGGAGTAAGTTTCCCCCTCCCATTTTCGAAAAGAATTGTGAGGCCAAACTACTAGCGAACCCTTGCAAACAACACAATAATTTTGAAAATCGGTTCACAAATGACATTGTTATAGATTTGGGAGGGCGGAGGGGGGAGCAAATTTTCCTCTCCCATTTTCGAAAAGAGTTATTGGGCCAAAGTGCTAGCAAATCCTTTCAAACAAAAAAACAATTTTGAAAATCTGTTCACAAATGAAAAAGTTATGCATGGGGGAGGGGGAGTAAGCTTTCCCCTCTCATTTTCAAGAAGAATTATTGGGCCAAACTGCTAGCAAACCCCTTCGAACAAAAAATAATTTCGAAAATCGGTTCACAAATGACAGAGTTATGGATTAGGCGGCGGGGCGGAGGGGGAACAAAATTTCTCCTACCATTTTTAAGAAGAATTATTGGGCCAAACTGCTAGCAAACCCTTTCGAACAAAAAATAATTTTGAAAATCGGTTCACAAATTGCAGAGTTATGCATGGGGGGAGCAAATTTCCCCCCTCCGATTTTCGAAAAAAAATTATGGGACCAAACTGCTGGCAAAGCCTTTCTAAAAAAAAAGAATTTTAAAAATCGGTTCACAAATGACGGAGTTATGCGTGTACAAACACAAAAAAAAGTAAAAAAATAACATACACACGAATTGATAACCTCCTTCTTTTTTGAAGTCGGTTAAAAAGTAGTAAGAATTTCGGGTAAACGAACACAGCTAGAGTGATAAAACACTTCGCAATGTATGTGTACCGAACCCAATATTCCAGTTCTATTCATCATTTAAGCTAATTTCACGCCAAGTTTTTATTAGTCTTATGCTCGTAAATGTTTAAGTTTTATATTTGCTCGATGGAATGAAATATATTCAATTTCTACCATTATTTTGACTGACACTGTATGTATGTAGAAATACTCTTACGCCCTTTTTCACAGTGTACAGTTAAAAGTTAACGTATATTTTAACGGAGAGTTTTGTATGCCGAATTTGCCATTAAAGACCACGTTAACTTTTAATCACATTGTGAAAAGGGCCGTTAATAAAATAAATGACTTTTCAGTTCTGTTAAGTTTTTAAAATGTCAATATCAGCTAATGCTAAAAAAGTTTCGGATTCGGCCGAATATTCGGCCTTTTGCGGAATATTAGGTTCGGCTCGGGTTCGGCCTTAAAAGAACTGGTTTCGGTCGGACTCTAATATTTACTTTTTTCTTTATCTCTTGTGTTAAGCTTCTTGTTATTTCTCTATTTTAATATGAATTATCATTGATAATTACAATTACTACTGTGTGAATGTTTGTTTGCTCAGTTTATTTGAACATGAACATCCTTTTGCTAGGTGTTTTAGAGTTTAACAATTAAGTTATGTATGTATATAATATATATACTATATATTAAAGAGCTGCACAAGCATAAGAAATATGGCTTACAAGCAATTTCAACAAATTCAAATAGTGTGTTTGTATAAAACTCCATAACATACCACACAGTAATCAAAATTCAATACAACTTGAGAATAAGCTTATATAAATAGTGGGCCTTAAGCTTTTCTTAACTTCGCTTATAACAATGTTTATAAAATGTGATTTCACAAGCAGTTTTTAACAATGCTTGAGAAACTATTATTATACACAACTGTTTCTAAAGTATGCTTTTAAACGTCATACATATATTCAAGAGAACAATATAACGATTGAAAGACTTATCTTTTCAATACATTCTACAGCGGCATTTACATCTAGTTTTAAATTGCGAATTGGGTGCACGTGTAATTTTGTAAATTACAACATAAAAAACATAAATATGTATGTAATAAATAAATGAAATCGAATGAATTTGAAGTAAATAATAATAATTTTCTTTTTCAACATTAAAAAATATATTATTTGTGACTTTTATTCTTCAAACCTTATAAAAATATTAAGACAAATGAAATTGTCTATACAAAAGTTAATATAATATTATTTTCATAAGCTTATTCTACAATTGCAAGAATAAGCTTATAGTAAGCATGCACTTATAATATTTTCAAGAGGGTTCCGTATTGATTTTTCTACAATTGTTACGATAACTTTTTTCAATTTATTTTCAATACTTTTTCAAGCTTAAGGCTTATGCTAGTAATAATAATAATATTTTTCTCAAGCCATTTGGTATGTTGGGTCTCTCATTGCAAAACACATTCTTCCAAAAACATTTGTTTTGTTTTACGATAAAACTATAGAATAATACTGCAGTAGAACAATGTTGAAATAGAATAAAGCTCAATCAGAACAAAGATGAAGTAGAACATTAAAACTGAAATAGAACATTCAAAACATGTTTGTATGCTTTGATTATAGATATAGACCAAAGAGAAATTTGCACAGAGAGAAACATTTGCGTTTTGTTATGAATATGAAAAAGCTTAAAAAATTTTTTAATTACAATAAATTAATATACATACACACATTTAATGTTTCCATTACTGTTTTTAAGTTAATGATCACTGTGAATTTTCGTAATTCTTATTTACGATTTTTGTATATGTTCTAGTGCACTCTATGCTCTTGCTATGATTTACCGTTTCTTTATTGCATTGTGGCTTTTTGTGTTGGTATTCTACTTATTTTGGAAACACAAGCACTAACAAAGCTGTAGACAAAAACTTTTCAAATTATGCTTGGTTTGTTTTAGTGACAGTCATGTTTTGTTAGTTTTGTTTTGGAATTTATGTGTACAGTGCTTGGAAGTAGTGTGCAATAGAACACAGAACATTTAGAATATTTTGCGCAGCTCTTTAGTATATATATCGCGACCTTAGTATTGTTTTGACCCATATGCCAAAAAGTCGGAATGGAGAAAAACAACAAAGAAGATTTACATAAAAATTTAGCGATTTTCCATCAATATTAGATTTTGCTATCATGCCGCTGTTACCCAGATTTCGCGAATTTATGCCATTTTCGCGTTTTTTGTCGAACATTTGGCATACCTTACAGTTTTAGCAACTTTTTATCAATATAATGGCTTTTTTAAATTTTGCAATTTCTCGCAAATTTTCGCCATTTCCGTGACAGAAGTATTTTTTCAAAGGTTTTTGGCTATATTAAAATTTTAGGGACTTTAAATCAATATTGCACTTTGAAATCTTACCAACTTTAGCAAGATTTAGCGAATTTTCGTCATTTTCTCTATATTGTCCAGGTTTTTGACATTCCTTATAGTTTGAGCGAGCATTATTTAGTTTTAGTTAAGGCTTCTTTCTAATTTTGCAATTTTTTTTTTGCAAATTTTTGCGGAATTTCAGTCATTTTTGCAAAATAATCAAAAGAGTGTGCAAGAAGACAAAGCTGAGATTCAAAATTGGTTCTTATATTGTTTACTAGTACTTTACTATCACTTTTCACTTTCTTATTTTTCTCCGCACCACATAAAAAAGAATTTTGTATTTTACAAATGTAAAATATGTATTTTGAAATGTTTAAAATAAAATATAAAATACTCTTGAGGCAAAGTATTTGAAATTTGTATTTTAAATAAACGTATTTCAAATAATTCACATCTCTGCAACTGGTTTATCCGATAAACAGCCCAGCTAAAAAAGTTATATATGAACCATATATGGTAGGGCATATATGGATTGGATCCGAAATTTGAGGGTGTATGGACATATATGGTTATATATATATATATATATATATATATATATATATATATATATATATATATATATATATATATATATATATATATATATATATATATATATATATATATATATATATATATATATATATATATATATATATATATATATATATATATATATATATATATATATATATATATATATATATATATATATATATATATATATATATATATATATATATATCCATATATATGCCGATATGTAGATACATATATCGCGACCTTGTTATTGTTTTGGCCCACATGCCAAAAAGTCGGAATGGAGAAAAACAACTAAGAAGATTTACATAAAGTTTTCTCAAAATATATCCGATAGAATTTTTTTGTATTCTCACCACTGCTTCCGGCATATGTTTGGAAGAAAAATGTAAATTTTTGTGAACTTTCATCAATTCGATTAGAAATTAACATCTTTTTACTCAAAGTAAAATATCTTGTTATCTGCTCCAGTAACCACTTTTTTATTTTATTTGTAAAAAGTAGCTTTTGTTGCTCCATGTGTATACTAACTGCTGTGTATTGAGTAACTTGTTATTGAGATGAAATTTTCTACTTTTGATTGAAAATAAGGGTATAAATGTTATTAGAAAAGATATTTACATGGAATAAAAAGTTAATATTGATGAAACTTGGTATTTTACTTGATTTCTGATTTTTATTTTTTTATTTTAAAAAAAAAATTTTTTACAAAAAATTTATCAAAAATGATTATATCGAGCACAATGAATGCTTGATATCTCAGAAACCAGGAACAATTTCGCGAAACAGTTTTGGATTCGGTGGGGCAAAACAATACTAAGGTCGCTATATGTAAACAGTTCGACTTACGTTCCTTTTCACAATGTACGATTAGAAGTTAACCTGAACTTTAACGGCAAGTTTTGTATGCCGAAACTGCCTTAAAGTGCACGTTAACTTATAACCATACATTATGATAATTCTTACAAAAAACTGACTACAAAATAGGCGTGGCACCGCCCCCATATTTTATCATCATTTACTTTTACGAGAACTAATTGTGTACGAAGTTTCATAAGAATCGGATAAGTAGAAGTAGTTAAAATGAATATTTACTTTTATTGGGCGTGGCACTGCCTACTTTTCTAATCAAAATGTTGTATTGTAACGATAACTTAAGGTTCATAAGAAAGCAAAGTTTCATAAGAATTGTTTTAGTAGAAGTTGTTGAAAAAGTATATTTACTTTGCATGGACATGGCGCATCCCACTGTTTTGATCCTGGTGTAGTATTTAAACAGAAGCTTAATATGTGTGTGTAAAGTTTCATAGGAATCGGTTGAGTAGAAGTAGTTGAAAACGAATGTCTATGGGGGTGACTCCGCCCACTTTTCAACGGGAAGTACATCCTTTTGAATCCGAAATCGGTTTATAAATGGCAGAGTTTTGAGGGAACATACATAAAAAATACATGACGAATTGATAACTTTTCTCCTTTTTTTTGAAGTCGGTTCAAAAGGGACGTTGAACTCATAACTTAATTGTTAAACTCTAAAGGCGGCTAGCAAAAGGATGTACATTAGGTTATTACCAAATTTTTCGCATAGTGCCACGAAGTGGGCAATGATGTTCTATGAATGAAAAACATTATCAAAAAAAAATAAATAAATAAAAATTCACGTATTAAATTTATTTTCTAAATAAAAAAAAAATTTTTTTTAAGTTATTTTATTTCATATCATAACAAGGTATTTAACTTCGTGTACAATGGTTATATTATTTAGAAAAAAAACAACAATATTATAGCATCCTTCAATTATTATTGTTGGATAAAAATATTAAGTTTAAAGTACGTGTAGATTTGCAAAATGGATATACATATATCATGCACAATTTTTATTGCACGTTCTGCACAAATATTACTTCTTTGCTGATTTTTGATTAATGAATGATCTTGTGCCCAATGCTTAAGAAAGCATTTCTTGGCGCTTATGAATCTTGCTAATGACTGCTTCAAAAGTTGAAAGTTTTCTTCGTGAAATCGGTGATCTGAAAACCATATTTCGTACCATTGACCGAAAATAAACTCACAAATTGGGTATAACTCAGGCTGATATTTTGGTATTAGTATAAATGCTAAAAGTGCAAGGATGGACCTCGAATTCCATTGTGCATTGCTGATCGGCAGAATAGCTTTAAATTTTATAAATGGAAACTTTTGGGTTTTTTTTTTATATCTGAATGCATTTCCCAATTCAAACAGACAATGCATATCATCACGCCACTTTATGTTTTTGGTGTAAATTTTTTCTTTATTTTGGGTATAACTTTGCTTGAGTTCATTGTAATTGTTGATTAATTCTGGTATAAAATTGTAACATATTTCGGAGGATGAAGCAACTCATCCATTACGTGCCTTAATATTAAATCTAAAATATGGTGATGACAACCAATATATTGCGGCGCAATGAGTTTAATTGATTTACAATAGTTTTGCAATTGAATAACTACTGCGTTTTTTTCCTGTGTTAACTGCTGTTTAGGGTTTGCAAATAATCGCAGGATTTCATAATCGCGATTACGATTAAAAATAGGCTATTAATCGCGATTATCGGTTAATTGCGATTAAGCAAGAAAATATACTGTCATAGTCTTATATTTGAACAAAAATAAATTTCGTAAATCATAAGTAATGATTCATAACGTATGAATATCAAATACAATACTATGGGAAATCTCTCTTGACTGGAAACTTATTCTAGAACAAAATATAATAGACCTTTTTCTATCAAACAGTCAAAGTCTTTGTTTTTCATAATATATTTTTTTATTCGCTTTTACTATTTTTATCTATTCAACTGTAAAGCTTTCAAAATGTTAGATAGGGCTTTTTTTCTGTGACGATATGTATGTATCCCTAATAAATTAGATGAGCTCAAGCCTATAGTATAAACCCACTTACTCAAAATGTGGAAACCTTTTAAAGGTGACCAGAGAAGGGTACGTTGTTTTTATTCCTTAAGATATGATGTTCTTTGTTTACCAGATGAATGCAAAGTGTAAATCAATTAACCACAAAACCTTCAATTAAGGATAGCCTAATCTAAATTTATTAAGTGGTCTTATGAGTTCTTCCAAAGATGTTTTGCGTGGTTGGCAGATGGATGAACTTTTCTTAGGTGAGATCTCAGACTATAAACATAGTAGTTCCAAAACGTTTAGAAAACCAGCCTTATTATCGTGACGAAACCGATAAAGTGTGGCATTACACTGGAGTCGTTTAATTTCGACTACAACAACCATAATAAGGGCTAATATCTATTTAATTTATATTTCCGTCATTACTAAACACGAAATTCATTTTAAACTTTAAATTTAAACTGCCATATTCATAAAAAACTAAAATGAATTTAAAATGTATTTTAAGAAAAATTTTTATGGAAATTTTGTCTTAAAAACAATTTCAACCCTATTTTATTTCTTATGAATACGGCAGAAAGTGTTTATGAATTAAATTTGTCCTGTACGCGAAACAGTTTAAATTAATCTTAGATTAGAAAACGGTTCATTGGTGAAGGCGTTTGACATAAATTCTTTGCTTGGAAAAGGGTAAAATGTTTAATTAATGGGTTCGATTACGATTACGACTAAATGGTGCGATTAATCGTGATGACGATTACGATTATAATCGCTGTGCAAACCCTACTGCTGTTGTATCGGAAATTATTATTTTTATTCACTCGCACAGTTCGAACTTGCTAAGAATATCTTTGATTGCTTGAGATATAGAATTGGCTTTTCCATCATTTAAAACTAGTACCCCTAGGTAGATTTCTTTACTTTCATTTTTTAAAACTGCCACCTGAACTTCTTTACAATTTATTTTTTGCCATCAAAGTGCAGACACCAATTTTCTTCTTTTAACTGTTTTTGTAATAACTTTTCTCTTTGTTCAACTGATTTCATAACTGCCTTATATATGGCTGATTGCGAAGGTGTGGAAATTTTAACTCCAGATTGAGCCAATTCCTCAAAAATGTTTGCAGCCTTTCTTGTAGTTATCTGCACTTTGTTTACAAGACCCACACAGAAAAAATTATCACCAATAAATTTTCAAACAAAAGTTTGTCTAAAAATAAATTAAATTTTCAGTAAATATTCTGTCCATAATCTATGAATTGTTTGTTTGACTTTTATTTAGAACGCAAACACCAAAAACAAAAAAAAAAAACTGTGTCGTAAAAATGACGACATACACACAAATAACAACAGCAACAATCATAGCAAGAGGAATGCAATTGTTCCAAATTTGTTTACAAAAGATTTTTGAGTGAATCGATTAGTTAATGTGGTTTCTTTAATTCTAATTCATTTTTTTAGAGTATTTAGATAAACATTCAGACTTGAACACATTTAACTAAGTGAAATCTCATAAATGCTTAATGGATAATGATGATGACACAGACAAAATTTTTTTTTGTATTTTTGTTTGATTAAGTAAAATATTAAGCAAACATTTGTTAGCATTTTTAGACTAATTGTTTATTAAATTCAGACAGAAATATTTGATATTTTTCAGAAAATCCAGTAAATATTTTTGTTTGATTTAGTAAATTGTTTTGTCTACAATTTGTAAATATTTTTAGACAAATTGTTTTATAGATTTAAACAATTCGTTCACTGAAAAAAAAAACGTTATTTTTTTCAATGAAATTGTAGAGGTATTTTTGTCTATATTTACAAATTCATTTGTAGGTCCGTTCATAGACAAAATATTTACTATTTCATTGAATTCCTTTACAGAAAATGAAATTTAGTTCTTTCTGTGCACAGCTGGAACTGTATATTGTGGATTCCGTGTTAGTCGTGCTGGAGGTTTGTAATTATCAAATTCTGGTGAATAATAGTTGTCTTCAAATTTATAACTTGAGAGTGATTCCGAATCTATTTCTTTTGATTGGAAATCTAGATCTTCAGATTTGAAATCTGCTTCTTCGTTATAGGACATTTACACTGTCTCGAAATCTAGTAAATTTGATTTGAAATCTTTATCGAAATCTATATCGTTTACACTAAGCTTTTTGGACATTTTTCAAGATTTCGTATCCAAGTATAAATACTTTGACTGAATTTTACCTTAATGATGAAATAGAACTGGGGCTAGTCGAGTTTTTCCATACAAATCGACATTGAATCTATTTTATTTTGAGAACGTTTTTTTCATGCTCTCAGTTTTAGCCACTCATTCTCTCAACAATGTTGCCGTGTTTGAATAAAATTTCATATATTTTTCAAACGAAAAATAAAAACAAAAGAAAATAAACAATAATATGAGAGCATTTTGAAGCTACTGCCGTTGATTTAGTTTCGGGCCTGTTTATTTGGCAGCGCTTTTGCCTGAAGTTGAAGACTTAGTTCTGTTTCATCATTTAAACTGTAACCCAAAAAAGGCCGGCTCAGCTAATTCACACACCTTTTGTGGCAGAATTTTGTAGAGCGTAGTATTCTTGTAGCTAATTCACTCACCGTCTATATAAAATTGTTGTACAGGGTAATAAAAACAAAAAAAATACTAGATTTTGATTAGATTTCGTCCAAATATACTGACAAAGCAGATTTCCTTTTGTATGGGAAATCTAGTAAGAAACAACAAGATTTAGCTCGAAATCTCGTGAATACTAGATTTCGAGACAGTGTAAATGCCCTATTAGTTATATTAAAAATGTCTTCAAAATCAACACCATTTTTTGCTTTCGTGAATGTTTACGATAAAGTTGAATTAAGTTTTCCACATAATATAAAAATTATTCCTAAGTTTTTCGACCTTTATATATTAAGATCTTGCCCAATTTCTTCTAGCTCGAGGACCTCAAGCTAGAAGTAGTAAGTTTTGGTAACCTTATCTTGTCCCATAATGTGTGTAATTCACCAGATATTGTAAAATATCTTTTTTTATTTTTTACTGATTTTGCTAAAGCGTTAAATCTTCCAATTATTATCTTTTGACTAGGCATTTTGTTCATTTGGTCTAGTTGGGTCTCTACATTGGGAATCATTCGAGATATCGATAAACTGTTTTGGAATCTGGTTAATTGCTTCTTCCAGATTTTGAAATTTATTTTGAACCACTAATGCACTTTTCTTAAAAGACATTAAAACGCACTATAAATCAGAAGTATTGTTAGCTATTCTCGCAAACGCGTCGAAGAAGTGAAAATTTCCATTAAAACAAAAACAAAGTTCAAAAAATTGTTTTTGTTTCCATACATTTCTAAAATCAACGTGAGAATTTTAACGCTTTTCTCTCTTTTAAAAACGGTAAATTATATGATAAACAAAAAAATTTACATTTATGCACTTTGGCTTTAATTTAAATAAATTCCAACGCCATCTCATACAAATTTGAAACTTCATCGCTGATGCTGCATGAACTTTTTTGACACCAATGAAAAAGTAAATGCGTATTCATTCATAGTTTGCAATGGCCTATTCGACTATAGTATGGCAATTTTTGTATTTTGATGATAATTCATTGATAGTTACTAGTTATTATAGTTAACTATCAATGATAATTCCCCTACAAGCAAAGTAATACGAAAATGATTCGAAATCGTATTGCTTGAAAGAGAAATATTATTGCGGCAACAGTCATATTCGTATTGCGGAAGTTCCCCTCTTCGGCAGAGATTGTGCGACTTCGAAGGAATACGAATCAGAGTTGCCAGTTTAGGGGTTTTCCCCCTAGATTTAGGGGTTTTTATTTCATTTAGGGACAAATTTAGGGGGCTAAAATTCTTAGGGGGAAATTTAGGGGCATAAATTTATATTTAGGGGATTTCTAGGGGATTTTACTATTTGCATGCCTATACAAGACGTAATTTTTATTATATTTTGCAACTGGTCAACATCTCTTTCACAGTAGATAATTCAGTATAATTAAAATATATGATAGCTAAGAGATTTCCCTATAACTAATAGTTCTGTATTTTACAACTGATCTATTTAGTTTTCGTAGTAGATAAAGTAAAATCAAACTACATACATTTTTTTTTGTTAATTCAAGTGCATGATTTACAAAGAAGTCTTTTGAAAATATATTGTTTTTCAATTTTATACCTAAACTTTATAATTCTCATAACATAAAGTTAGCGATGAGGACTTGGCAGCTCTTGATATATTTGAAGAAACTTGATTCCAATGTTTACAAAAACAAGATTTTTACTACCGCTACTTTGATATAAAATTATGTATAAACTATACATATTTACATATCGTTATTTAAAATGCAAAATGCCTATTATCATTTTTAAAAATTTTACATGAGAGATAAAAAAACATAATAACCAGCAAAATATTGTGATTTCAAAAACTGGGTTTTCAGGATAGTATCATTAATTTAGACTTCATTAATAATACTAACCAGAAAAAATCATTTTTATAATCATAAAAGTTTGCTTTTTATTAAGTTTTTCATCTCCTCAAAAAAAATTTTAAAAATATGATATGCCCTTTTGCTTTTTATATGAAGATATGTATATACTAGTGTGATCGATTAATCGACATTTTCCAGAAACTGGGGTTCGAGTAGTTCGACTATTTGAAATTTTAGAAACCCCGGTTACGGGTTTTGAAAATCAGAATTAATTAATTTGCTTTAAAAAAAGAGTTAACAGTTGTAAATACTATCCGCATAAAAACATAGCTTTGAAAATAACGCCAAGTTCCTATCCAAAAATTTCGGCCGTTAAAAGTACTGAGATCAAAATAAGGATCAAGTCCTTGATATGTATTGTGGAAAAAACCGGTTGAAAAACCTGTTGAACAGTATTTTATTAGTGTTATTTTTTAATATGTATTTTATTAAATTAAAATGTTCAAGAAACTAGAAAAATATTTTTGGGGGGAATTTCAGAAAAAATTTTAAAATGTTGGATGTTTTTGTTTTATTCAGCTAAGGATATTATATAAACTTGAACTGAATCAAGTTAATTTACTTTAAATTAAACTATTAGATAATTTTTTACAATTAGGGGTTTTATTCTCAAAATTAAATTTAGGGGGTTATAAAATATTTTTTTTTTTGGGGGGGGAAGAAAAAAAGTTACCTGGCAATACTGTAGGAATTCAATACTTCTAAAAGATAAATCTACGATATTGCTAGATAACACTAGTTCACAAAAAAATGCACCTCAAAAATAAGATGTTTTTAAGCTAAATTGGGGCTGCTGAACACGAATATGGCATTCATTTATTTTTCTTAAGAACAGTTTTCAAGATATTCGCGTAAAACTAGTTTTTTTTGCAGTTTGTAAAGATATTTCCAAAAATCATGAGTACTGTTTACTTGAATTGAGCAAATTTTTTTTCTCTTTCAGTCAGCGTTGCCAGAATGATGATTTTATCATATTTTTGACGATTTTTAAAGCAAAACCTGATTTGATGATTTTTTTCCCGAATGATGATTTTTCATTCACCCAAGTGATGATTTTTCATACTTGCTTTTAAATATTTTAAATGGTTATTTGAGTTATTTAGATCAATTAATTCATAATTTTCCATAGTTTTTAACATAAAAGTTTATGGTATGTTATTTTGCTGTGCGTGAACTTTCTCTGACTAAAGTATTTTGAATTTCGGATAATAATATTTCTCTGTTCTCCGAATTTAGTTAGTTCTCCTAAAATTATCACTTTGCCATTTTAGCGACTTTGAATATTTAAAGCGGTGTACATATTATCGAACTTGAGTGATGGTCAAAAATTCATCAGCTTTTAATGACGGGTTTGACTAACAAAACTACATTAATGTTGGGTGTTAAAAGCCATTCAAGAAAATAATTTACTAGAAAACATAGAAAGTAAGAAAAATGGATGCACTTCGTTTTTTCATAATATATAGCAACTCCTGAGATGCTTTTGTTTTAACATCACGAGTTACCCCCTAATCCTGTTATATCCCAAGACAACATTCCATATCATAGTACCAGAGAAATGCTTTTAACAAATCACTGTTAATAGCAATTTGTAATTTTTATGCTACAAATAAAACTCTTGGCTGGCACTGTTTGGTACACACTATCAGTCAAAAACCAATATGGCCGCTGACTTGTCAATCAACTATAATTTTTTTGTAATTGTCTGTTGAATGACGAAATTAGTACCCACACTATCTAGCAAGCAAAACTGTCATTCGTGTTCGATAGTGTGTACCCTGCTTAACTATTCTTCGCAATTTTTTTATAAAGATATACAGTGGTGGAGAAATAATAGGGGTAATTTCTTTTTTCACAATAACGTCTCAAAAACTTTTTTGAGCTAAAATTTTATGGAGTGACAGTCCCAATCATTACACTCGAATCCCATAGAGCGCATCTGTAGAGCTCTAATAAATAAAACGTTAGAACGTAAAAACTTGCAAATAAACAATTCAGTAACCTTAGTACTCCAATTCTACGGATATCTGCGCCAATCTTCTGAGTTAAACGATGTGACGTTGTCAGCAAGTATTCAAAGAGGAGCTTCTACCAAATATTGGAATAATATTAGGATTAAATAGTAAAATATAATTTTGTTCTGTAATATATAAAATGTCCCTAATATTTTTTCCAGGTACATATACATATATTATTGAATTACATAAATTTCCGAATGCAGCAGGATTGTTATTTTTTTTTGTATTTTTTACATGGACGAATTTAATTTGTATATTTAATTTTATTTATGCAAAGATTATAAATATTTAAGAAAATACGGAAAATTGTATGTGTCCCTATTATTTCTTCCACCGCTGTATAAAGATATATGTTTCATTGATTTCTATAGTTTTTGGCTGCGTCAAAAATATCAAATCACATTGTGATGATGCAGTTTTAGTAAAACAGAGCAAAAAAACATTTATTTGACATAAGAAAACCCTTACATACTACAAACATATGTTTTTGGACACTTTGCGGAACTTGTTTTTTCGTTACATATTTTATTAAGTTAATTTTTCAGAGGAAATTTTTTAACATTTAAAAGTTTTGGGAAACTCGTGAAGATGTAGAATAATGTAATATATACATATACCCAGCAAAAAATAATCGAAATTTTTGAAGCAGTACAAATTTTTCATGTTATACAAATGCGCTTCACAGCAGCGACAAATGTATTGCCTGAATATAAGCAAAATGTATGGCAAGAAATACTTAAGCTTCTTATATTTTTCTTTTTCGTCCACATAAAAAACTAATTTTTGCATATTCACTTACAGTGGTGCATTCAAGGAAGCGCTACTGTAAGGCAGAGATTATAAAAATATACATTTTACGAAGGATGAGGATGAGTTACGAACCTAAAAAGACAAAACAATAGTATGATTTTATTATATACTCAATGCGCTGAAATAAGCGTTTAACAAGAAATGCTCCAAAGTGGGACATCGCGAACAAATATCATGCAATACGTAAGCATGTTTGTAAGCTACACCAACAAAACTCTCCTTTACAAACCTGCTTATCGTGAAGCACTAGCTTTTGCTGGGTAATAAAACTGTAAAAGGGGCGTGTCTGTACATGAAATATATTTAGAAAATTTTTATGGTGGCGTAAACAGTAATCGATGTAGAGAACAAAACACCAAATTTTGGAATTTTTGTGTGTCTGTCTGTCCGAACACGCTTCACGCAATAACCACTGAATGGATTTTCATGAAATTTGGTATGGAGGTACTTTAAAGTCCTGATTCAAACATAGGGTACTTTTTACCGCGATGAAATATCTCATTTCTAAGTTAAAATAGAAAAAACGAAAATGTACCCTATTTTACTAATATAAATGTTGTTGGAAATTAGAAAGATTTCTTTGTTTTTTTAACGTTGGTAGCACTGTTTATTTTGCATAACGGGAACTTTAAACAATATATAAAGAACGCTATATTATTATATTTTATAGATACCTTATAGTCATAAAGCGAACTTTAAGCTCGCGAAGAAAATATCATAATATTTTTCATTTTAATGATATTGATCAATTTAAAGCTTTTTTGCTGATATTAGCATGTTTTTAATATTTACTCGAGCTATCTTTACCTAACTTCTTTATAATTTTGTGCATGAATTTGATCATTTTCGCGGTGGAAGTGACTTTGCCACGTTATTATAGTTTTATAAAAAATTTTCATTATTTTTCTTTGCTTTGAATAATATTTTGGAATAAAATATTTATGATGATTTTTTATATCAAAATATGATTTTTATTTCGCCAATTAATGATTTTCTTCGGAAAGCTTCTGGCAATACAATAGATCTAGTGAAAACATCCGAATTTGAATTTTAATTAAAAAAATTTTGTATGAGTATAAGAAAAATGCCAGGGTGCAAAATTAAGTATTTTGGAAATATATCAACCATTTCTATCTCTTTAGTCCGATCAGTAAAAAAATTTACATGGAGATATCACAGGAGTGTTCTTATTTAATTTAGGAAGATGAACTTCCCATATTTCTCAGGTTCAGAGGTATGAAGTGCAAAGTAGCACACTTCACAAATTTTGAATTTATACAAATTTTTGCCCAAAAAGCACCATAACTGTTTTCTCTATAAACTTTTTTTCTTAAGGATCAAATAATTATTATATACATGTCTAAAAGGTATCTTCACAGACATGATTTTAGAAAAACAACTTAATCGAATTTACAATTTTTGGTGGGCATGCACCCTTCTGAAATCGACCTATTTTCGAGATTTGTTGGAACGTTCTTAGGAATTCTAATGATTGTCAGAAGCAAATCATAGTTTTCTATACTTGCTGAGTATTAGCTACATAAATTTCTATATAACTGCAATAATGAACGATTTTATAGTATTAAGAAAAAATTTAATATGCACAAAACACCACATAGCACCATTTTTCCACTTATTTTGCCGTAAGTCTTTCATAAAAATTTAAATTATATAAATCTGAATACAGTGTTGAAAACTACACATAATTTTGGTAACTTTGATATGCAATATGTCGACCTTTCTTTTTCAAACGAGTAAAAGTAATGGAATGGAAGCAAAAACTCGAACTGACCTGTGTTCAGTAAATATGTTGTAACTTTCTCGTATTATGTCCGATGTAACTAATTTTACGCTTGATATATTTGGAACGAAATTTTCTTTAAGATGTGTGTCTAAACTAAATTTTAAAAATGTTATTTTGCCTTACTGGAGCGACTTAAAATAGTAAACTTTTAAAAAACGTGAAAAAAACAAAGTTTTTTCAAATCTAAAGACCGGTAACTCATTAAATTTTGATTCGATCAACACATTTTGAACATGGGCTGAAAGAGGAAAGCATATCTACGCGACTAAATTCAAGTAAACAGTACTCAAGATTTTTAAAAATAGCTTTATAAACTACAAAAAACACGTTTTTCGCGAATATTTCGAAAACGGTTCTTAAGAAAAATAAATTAATATCATATTCGTGATCAGTGACCCCAAGTTAACTTAGAAAACATTTCATTTTTGAGGCGATCGCAAAAATTTGAAAATTTGTGAACTAGTGTAATCATCTAATTGAAATGTTTCTGATATTACCAGATTTTCTTTAGGACGATAAATTATTTATATCACTAGATTATCTCCTACAGGAACATTTTATAATTCATCAATCAATGAAACATATATCTTTATACAGCGGTGGAAGAAATAATAGGGACACATACAATTTTCCGTATTTTCTTAAATATTTATAATCTTTGCATAAATAAAATTAAATATACAAATTAAATTCGTCCATGTAAAAAATACAAAAAAAAATAACAATCCTGCTGCATTCGGAAATTTATGTAATTCAATAATATATGTATATGTACCTGGAAAAAATATTAGGGACATTTTATATATTACAGAACAAAATTATATTTTACTATTTAATCCTAATATTATTCCAATATTTGGTAGAAGCTCCTCTTTGAATACTTGCTGACAACGTCACATCGTTGAACTCAGAAGATTGGCGCAGATATCCGTAGAATTGGAGTACTAAGGTTACTGAATTGTTTATTTGCAAGTTTTTACGTTCTAACGTTTTATTTTTTAGAGCTCTACAGAGGCGCTCTATGGGATTCGAGTGTAGTGATTGGGACTGTCACTCCATAAAATTTTAGCTCAAAAAAGTTTTTGAGACGTTATTGTGAAAAAAGAAATTACCCCTATTATTTCTCCACCACTGTATATCTTTATAAATTGCGAAGAATAGTTAAGCAGGGTACACACTATCGAACACGAATGACAGTTTTGCTAGCTACATAGTGTGGGCACTAATTTCGTCATTCAACAGTCAATTACAAAAAAATTATAGTTGATTGACAAGTCAGCGGCCATATTGGTTTTTGACTGATAGTGTGTACCAAACAGTGCCAGCCAAGAGTTTTATTTGTAGCATAAAAATTACAAATTGCTATTAACAGTGATTTGTTAAAAGCATTTCTCTGGTACTATGATATGGATTGTTGTCTTGGGATATAACAGGATTAGGGGGTAACTCGTGATGTTAAAACAAAAGCATCTCAGGAGTGGCTATATATTATGAAAAAAACGAAGTGCATCCATTTTTCTTACTTTCTATGTTTTCTAGTAAATTATTTTCTTGAATGGCTTTTAACACCCAACATTAATGTAGTTTTGTTAGTCAAACCCGTCATTAAAAGCTGATGAATTTTTGACCATCACTCAAGTTCGATAATATGTACACCGCTTTAAATATTCAAAGTCGCTAAAATGGAAAAGTGATAATTTTAGAAGAACTAACTAAATTCGGAGAACAGAGAAATATTATTATCCGAAATTCAAAATACTTTAGTCAGAGAAAGTTCACGCACAGCAAAATAACATACCATAAACTTTTATGTTAAAAACTATGGAAAATTATGAATTAATTGATCTAAATAACTCAAATAACCATTTAAAATATTTAAAAGCAAGTATGAAAAATCATCATTTGGGTGAATGAAAAATCATCATTCGGGAAAAAAAAATCATCAAATCAGGTTTTGCTTTAAAAATCGTCAAAAATATGATAAAATCATCATTCTGGCAACGCTGACTGAAAGAGAAAAAAAATTTGCTCAATTCAAGTAAACAGTACTCATGATTTTTGGAAATATCTTTACAAACTGCAAAAAAACTAGTTTTACGCGAATATCTTGAAAACTGTTCTTAAGAAAAATAAATGAATGCCATATTCGTGTTCAGCAGCCCCAATTTAGCTTAAAAACATCTTATTTTTGAGGTGCATTTTTTTTTTGTGAACTAGTGTTATCTAGCAATATCGTAGATTTATCTTCTAGAAGTATTGCATTCCTATCAGTATTGCCAGGTAACTTTTTTTCTTCCCCCCCCCCAAAAAAAATATTTTAAAACCCCCTAAATTTAATTTTGAGAATAAAACCCCTAATTGTAAAAAATTATCTAATAGTTTAATTTAAAGTAAATTAACTTGATTCAGTTCAAGTTTATATAATATCCTTAGCTGAATAAAACAAAAACATCCAACATTTTAAAATTTTTTCTGAAATTCCCCCCAAAAATATTTTTCTAGTTTCTTGAACATTTTAATTTAATAAAATACATATTAAAAAATAACACTAATAAAATACTGTTCAACAGGTTTTCAACCGGTTTTTTCCACAATACATATCAAGGACTTGATCCTTATTTTGATCTCAGTACTTTTAACGGCCGAAATTTTTGGATAGGAACTTGGCGTTATTTTCAAAGCTATGTTTTTATGCGGATAGTATTTACAACTGTTAACTCTTTTTTTAAAGCAAATTAATTAATTCTGATTTTCAAAACCCGTAACCGGGGTTTCTAAAATTTCAAATAGTCGAACTACTCGAACCCCAGTTTCTGGAAAATGTCGATTAATCGATCACACTAGTATATACATATCTTCATATAAAAAGCAAAAGGGCATATCATATTTTTAAAATTTTTTTTGAGGAGATGAAAAACTTAATAAAAAGCAAACTTTTATGATTATAAAAATGATTTTTTCTGGTTAGTATTATTAATGAAGTCTAAATTAATGATACTATCCTGAAAACCCAGTTTTTGAAATCACAATATTTTGCTGGTTATTATGTTTTTTTATCTCTCATGTAAAATTTTTAAAAATGATAATAGGCATTTTGCATTTTAAATAACGATATGTAAATATGTATAGTTTATA
>OY101450.1:56079382-56165545 GCA_956483635.1 Panzeria rudis
TATATATATTATATATATATATATATATATATATATATATATATATATATATATATATATATATATAATATATATAATATAATATAGATATATATATATATATATATATATATATATATATATAATATATATATATATATATATATATATATATATATATATATATATATATATATATATATATATATATATTATTTATATATATATTATATATATATATATATATATATATATATATAATATATATATATATATTATATATATATATATATATATATATATATATATATAATATATATATATATATATATAAATATATATTATATATATATATATAATATATATATATATATATATATATATATTATATATAATATATATATATATATATATATATATATATATATATATATATATATATATATATATATATATATATATACATATACGGAGAATAAAATGAGATTTGTTTTCTAGGCACAATTAACCGTTAAAAAAATTTATAGAAAATACAGTTTTTAATGAATGTATGGTATAAAAAGATGAAATTCGTTGTCGACCATCTTAAAACAAACTATTTTGCTAGTAATTTCAAAATAATTAAAATTAATTTCAGAGCCAGTTTCATACACATTGCAACAGTAAATTGAGAATATTGATGAATTTATTGGATATACAAAAAAAGGTTGAACATTTTTAACAATAACGCCTTTAAAGTTTGGGTGACCATTTGAATTTACTATTTTTGAAATTTGGATTATAGTATTACCTTTATGAAATTTATTTGACATATTGTCATAATTTTATTTTAAATGAAATTTATTTGCTGGAGTTTAAGCAATTGTCTATATGCAGCATTTTGTTGGTGCTTTACCAACTCATCAGTAGACTTCAAACACAATTTTAAACAGTTACAAAGCCTTTATCCGATATACAAACTTCTAAAAACCATTTAAGAATCTACAAATAACTAAATAAATGATATTCAAAAAATAAGCATAATAGGCTTTCAGACTTATGCAAAACCCAGCAAATAATATTTTATTCGATATGAATCTATTTTATTTTTCTACACCTTCATACAATTAGAAATCCATCGGATAACAATAAAAGTACCTATAAGGCAAAATGAAAAATAAAATCTAAGTTAAACCTTTATGAAATTTATTTGACATATTGTCATAATTTTATTTTAAATGAAATTTATTTGCTGGAGTTTAAGCAATTGTCTATATGCAGCATTTCGTTGGTGTTTTACCAACTCATCATAAATTTCATTTAAAATAAAATTATGACAATATGCCAAATAAATTTCATATAGGTTTAACTTAGATTTTATTTTTCATTTTGCCTTATAGGTACTTTTATTGTTATCCGATGGATTTCTAATTGTATCTAAACACTATTTCCAATTTTAGCGAACTTTAATTAGTTTTAGTTGGGTCTTGTTCCTATATTTCATTTTTTGCGAACTTCCGCTACTTTCGTGATAGGCGATATTTATTCCAAGTTTTTGACCTTTTTAGAGCTTAGGCGAGCTTAAATCTATTTCAGGTCTTGGTAACGATTTTTGCATTTTTTTTTGCAAATATTTGTAAATTGTATTTCTACAATTTATGGAAGTGATTTTTGCCGAGTATATACCGTCAAATATTAATAGTGAATCATCATCAAAAACAAATGCAGTCAGAACAATGCTAGTGATACATCCTTTGATGACATTAAATTTTATTTTTAATAATTAATTTCGCACTAAAAATATTATTTTTGCACTAAAAGCGACAATTGATGCAAAGAAGTAATAAAGAAAGGCTATTGTCAAATTTATTTGAGTTTTGTAAACAAATGTTTACACGACTCTGCATAAATATCATCATACGGAATTCAACATATCAAGTAGACGCAAAAATTGTATGCTAACTAGGGTTTTTCCCAGGATTTCCCGTCCCGGGAATTCCCGAGAAAATCGTTTATTTTCGTTTCCCGCTTTCCCGGGAAATTTATCCGGGTATTCCCGCGATAAAAATCAATTTATATACATAAAAAAGTACCGACTTTGGCACCCAAAAATTCTTCTCTTTCTTTAAATTATTGCCGTTCATCATGAAATAATATCTATGTAAGGGGAAAGAAACCAAGTGTATTGGTTATGTTCTGTATTTCATGTGGAATTCAAATGTGCGGAATTATCAAAGCATCGTTGTTATATATATATTAATTTGCAACAACAATACTTTGATAATGAAATACAGAACATACCCGTATATTAAATTATTTTGGATTAAAAAACGAAGAGAAAAAAGTTGTATCTTTAACGAATTATTTAAAAGAACAAAAATTTTTTTTGTAAAAGCAACTCTAATGTTTTTCAATATCCACCAAAATGTATGGTAATTAGATATGCAGAAGATTTGTATGCACGTCTTTTTGATGCATCTAGTGACGAAGAAAATGGGAAAATAGATACTACTTCAGATGACAGTGATGTTTCGAAAAAGAAGACTTGCGAGGAAACTTTTTTATAAACGGACTCTTAGCTGTCCGGGAAACTTCTGTCAAGGGCGAATGCTTTTCTCAACAACTGAAATTGTGTTACTTAAATAAGAAACCGATTGTGAGATGAAGTAATTAATACATTGACTGTCTTAAAATACCCTTTGCAACAAAGAATATAGAAGTAAAAATTTTCTAAGGGCATATAATTTTCATTGCATACCAAGGAGTAAAGGACTTATTTCACTGTTCTAAAACTGCTCTTTGTCAGCAACATTTATTCTAGATCAGTGGATTTCAACCGGTGGGTCGACCTTTCTCGGAGG
The DNA here is from genome assembly GCA_956483635.1 of Panzeria rudis. Lineage (NCBI taxonomy): Eukaryota > Metazoa > Arthropoda > Insecta > Diptera > Tachinidae > Panzeria > Panzeria rudis. The sequence goes on from OY101450.1 coordinate 56,082,202, forward strand.
TCGCGAGCTGATCTAAATAAAATAGATTAAGGGTGTTCATGAAAGCGGAAGAAATTGCCTTTTGTGCAATTGAGCAAACTTGCGAGGCGTTTTTCATGAAGCCCCTTTTGAAACTGTTGTGCAACTTTTAACAGACAATGTCAACTTACTTCTCCAGCTACTTTTTGTACTTGCCTCTGCATCACAACAACAATGAGTTATATGAGTTTTTTATCACTTCGTCTTTTTTTCTCTATTTTCTTATTTTTTCACATAAATTATTAAAAAAATATTTTTTTTCATGTTGTTTTTATTTGCAATCTATTTTTCAATAATAAGCAAATATAAAATATAATATAAAAATTCACATGAGTCTTAACCTACATTAAAGTTAAAACACATTTACATTAGTGCTCTTTAATATGAGTACAATTATAAGTATGCAATTGTTTATACGTATACAAATTTGTTTTTTATGTTTACATATTTACAATGACTATTTTGAATATTTACATGTTTATTTTCTAAACGGAAGGTCAAGCACATGAAGCCTTTTTAGCCTATGTACTTCCTCGCTATCATCTAGTAAAATAATAGTAAGGGGGTTGGAATGGTTACTAAGTCTTTCAAGGTACCTCGAACTGTAAGCGTTTATTTCGTTTTTAATCTTTGATATATACAAATCTCTGTGAATCGTATCGTTAGTTACAAACCATGGAGAATCTACTATCATTCTAAGAGTTTTTGATTGATATCGTTGAAGTATTTCTATGTTGGAGTTGCTAGCAATACCCCACAGTTGAATTCCGCATGTCCATATCGGTTTTAAAATAGTTTTATATAAAAGTACTTTGTTTTCTAAGCTAAGTTCTTTTCTTTTTCTTTTTTCTTTTCTTTTTTTTCCCCCCAGCAGCCAATACATTAGCTTTGTTTTAATATTTAGGTAATCCCTTTTTGCATTTATGTGTTGCTTTCACGTCAGCCTTTTATCAAGATGCATGCCAAGATATTTCACACAATCAGTTCTTGGAATTTCTTCATTATTTAGGAAAATAGGAGGAGAAATGCCCCGTCTTAATGTATAAGTAATGTAATTTTATTTTTCTGTATTTATTGAAATATTCCATCTTTTAAACCAGTTCGACATTCTGTCCAGGTGATTTTGAACCTGGTTTGAGGCCTCTATTGAGGAACTATTACTTGCCATTAAGGCTGTGTCATCCGCGTACGTAGCAATAGTAACATTTTTATTAGACGGCATATCGGACGTATATAGTGTATATAGAACTGGGCCCAGTACGCTTCCCTGAGGGATACCAGCTTTTATGTCACAAATGTTAGAAATTTCATCATTTACTTTTACATAAAAATAACGATTTTGTAGGTAGGATTTTAGGACCAAAAAGAATGGCGCAGGGATAAGCATTTTTAGTTTATATAAAAGACCTACATGCCATACTCTGTCGAAGGCTTGTGTAACATCCAAAAAGACATGAATAGTTTTGATGCAATTATTTATAATTTCCAGATAGTTGGGAGTAAAATGATAGTGTAATACACGAGGGCCAATCTTAAAGGAAATTCCAATTTTAACCATTCGAGGAATGGTTAGAATTGTTGGGGTTAAGAGGATAAAAGAAGAAAGAGAGAATTAGTCTTAATTCTTTTATCTGGGTATGGTAATTGGGTGCTTACCAGATATAGGGTATTCCTTGAGAATAAACTTAAGATATGTGTGTATGCTTTTCTTCAATGTGTATAAAATCCAGGTTTTATTTTAGCTCATTAATTTTTTAGTTACAATATTTTAATTGAAAGTTGGTTTAGTGATATTTTAGTTACAATTTCTTAGTTTTAATACGTATTTCCAATTCTTCAAAATGGTTTTAATTTAAATGTAAGTAATGTAGGTTTAGTAGTAGAATTGTTGTAATTTAAATTGTTGGTTTAGCTTAGATTTTTCTACGGATGCGATCTGAATTGCTTGCCACCTAAAACGGAAGTGATCGTTACACATTCATCTCGCTTTTTTACTTCGGTTTTCTTAAAGCGACCGATTAAAAAAAAGATGGATTTTCCCGCGAACCCTTTCGCGTTAACAACTTTAATTATAATTTACGAGATGCATGGCTGGATAATTCAATTTTGTATGATGTGAATCTAAAAATTTACGTTGTAATGTTATGTGTCCAAATGAACTTGGACAAGACGTTTATTTTTATTTTTCAAATGCACAAATACTCTACAAGCTTACGAGCCTGAGCTGTCTCGTATATTTTTATTAGTTGTGCAAAAGAATTTTCAAACATGTTTTGACAATTCATTTACGAAAATGGAGACATGCATAGTTTGCGCAGCTTGCGAGGGTTTTAAACGTTTTCATGAGGACCCTCATTGATATTTTTGTTTAAATATTTAATTTTTTTAATTGAAAAACATTAAAAAAGTTTTAATTAAAAAACATAAAAGTACTTATATCAATGAGAACGCTGGGCTTGCTTATTTTTAATGAAATGCGAAAAACGTGCTTGCAATTGTGACACGCAAACAATCAAATCATATTCTAAATTTAGTTTATTCCTTTTTTTATGTCTTAATGTTCACCATTTGTGAAAATGTCATTTCGCACAGATAAGATGTTGAAAATTGAATCAATATTTAAGTGCTTTTTTTAGCTAGCTCAGGGTATTCTGCCTTTCGCTTTAGCCAAAATGTAGAATTATTTAGAGATAAATATTCAATTTTGAGCATACTGTCCACTGCCAGCTCACATAAATTTTCTTTCAAATTATTGGCAAGATTGGCGAACTCAACGCAGCTAGTTATAAATGGATATATACCCAGCAATCACCATTATCTTGCAGCTCTGTTTGAAAATAGCGATATAGTTCCTTTTTTAAATTTTGTAGTGCTTCTATCATGGTATGAATAAAATCGCTCACCAATTCATCGGATGAAATTTCTGTTGCAATACTTTCAAAGCTAGTGATAGAATCAAATTGTAGAAGTAAAGAATCAAACTTTGAGAGCAATAACGTTAAGGCGTCGCCAGATTTTTCGAAAATCATTTTGTGGTCACGGCTTCAAAAAGGTTGCAACCACTGTTCTAGATAACCTTTTAATCGCTCTTTGGATCACTTTCGCCCTCTGACAACATCTTAAAATCATTGATGAATGATCAGAAATAAAAGTACTTTGATTTCAGTCCATCAGTGATTTTACTAATGATTTTTATTCTATCTTGGTGCTAGGTCTAAAAATATTTTTTCCTTAAAATTTTTATAAAAAATATTGTTCTCTTTTACCTAATGTACTTTGAATATATTTGCTTTTCTGATAAGTTAAGTTTTGTGCTTTTTATCTCATTTCGTTAGACACTGTTTGTTTGTGAAATACTTTTAAAATAAAGCTCAGTTTAAAATAAATAATTATTAATTTTGCTTATATAAATCATCGATGGATATAAAAAATCAATGGATACCGGAAATTAAAATTTTTGTTTAATATTTTAGTACGTTCTTTAATTCCCGCGATCCCGGGAAATTCTTTTTTATTTCCCGCTCTCCCGGGAAACAAAAAAGTCTCGGAATAAAAAACCCTAATGCTAACTAATATGTTAACATATCATTTGCTGTTATATTTTGACTTTAAAAAACGTTGCTCATCAGCATACCGTGTAGACGATTTACATATTGAATATGCTAACAGACGCATTTGTTGTTATTTAAAAGCATATGAGTGTTAGCATACATTTGCTGATTCCACATACTGTCTAGACTAATACCCGTATACTAAGCTCTGTGACAGTGACAAAATTATAACAAAACTGAGGTGAATGACAGTTTTTGTATTTTTGGTATTCTGAAAAATATTGTCATGAACAAAATGTAACAAATTTCTCATTTTATGGAAAGCACATAACAAATAAAAATGTATATGAATATACATATATTTTTCTTGTTAATTTGTTTGCTACTTTTGGTCAATTAATAAGAAAGACGATTGCGAATTGGCAATTTTAATAAGCTTCGAAGTTAGTGGCCATATTTCTATAGTTTTGAGATAATTCTTATATTTAGCAAATTTTATTAAATATTCGTAAGAGCAAGAGTTGCTGTAATTAATTTCCGCGTAAAAAAAACTTCAATGCCAAAGATACTTATCAAATATAAATTTTTTGCAAAAATGATGTTACGCGGATAAATATTAGAGCGCGGTTATTTAGATGTTTAGAGCTTAGTAACTGTCAAAATAGTACAAAACATCAAATTTGGTATTTATTACTTAGAAATGCATGTTTGAAGCCGCGAATTTTAAGCTAACTTTACCGTAGTGGAATTATGTTTACCATCAATCTGTTTCAAAATCAAACTCAAAAACTTTTCGCTAAACAAAACTTTTCACGAAAAAATTGTTTTCTCGCAAAAAATTAGTGCCATGTAATCACTTGTTCGAGGCGAATTCATACTAGGTGGCCGCAAGAGCCCATCTGTTTACGTAAATGTTTACACATTTGGTCTGTCAGCAGTGTTAATGTATTAGCTTTTTTGACAGCCCAAATGTAAATTCTCCACGGCGAATTCTCTTGCGACTACCTGGTGTTGATCTATCTTGCACTTGTTAAAACCCAGTTGGTTTGAAAATACCAAAATAATAAATATCGTACAAATTTTAATTCGCAAATACCGCCAATATGAGCAAAAGGTTTAAAAAGGTTTACATCATTAAACTCATTACAAATCAATTTATTTTCATTTCACAAAATATTTTAAAATAATAAATAAATAAATTTATTTGACATACAAATTCACCTCAGTATGTTGAAAGCTTTTTAAGCTCTTTATCGTCACAGGAATAAAAGAATAACATGACAATTTTATTTAAAAATATACATATAACAAGAAAGTTAACAAATTCATATGACAAAAAAATTTTTCATATTTTATTAGAATACGGGTATAAGCTTTAGATTACAAAAAAGTTCATTGGCAAAGGATTTGACACAAATTCTTTGCTTGAAAAAGAGTAAAATTTTAAATCGTAATCGATCGATTAACGCATTCGACTACGATTAAAATGCGCCACTAATCGCGATTACGATTATAATTGCTTTGCAAACCCACTTGGCATCTTTTCTTGTTAGCTATTGTAGTGTATTTTAAGTTAAGCTCCTTTATCTGTACGCGTTATATCTATTGAACCACTTAAATTAATGTGTAAAAATAAAAATTATTATATTATTGTTATATATTTAGTTATAAACTTATGATTTCTTTTTATTATTCTTGTAGTCAACGCACTTTGGATAAAATATGTTTACGTGTGGACAAAGTGAAACGCTCACAAAATGAACAAATATTCCCAGAATACGATTGTTTGGTGTTATCGCCGGCTAACTTGTGGGGACAAAGTATACAGAGTTTTACAGGAGATAATAATATATTAAATACGATATTCCAATATCATGTAAGTAAGCTATTTAAAAAGAAATATTAATTAAATTATGGCAATGCATTGTGTAGCAGAAAAGCCCAATACTCGGTTTTGGGCTTTTCCTATTTATTTCATGTGCTCAGTACTCAGAAGTAATTAGTCGATGGTTCCGATATTTTTATGACATCTCCTAATATCACATGTCTTAAAAGCATCGGATAGTACTTAGTACCCAAATGAAATTTATTATTTAACTACTGTATTGTATACTAGGCTGTAAGTTTTTGCATTTTTTTTTTGCAAATATATATCAAATTTTATATGCCATAGCCGATAAGACCATACAAAAATTGCAAAAACTTGAAGTTACTTGTCTGCGACTTGTGGAATAGTTTCCGCGCCAAACACGTTTGAAAACAATAGTTGTAATATTGCTGTAGCAGTTCAGCAACGTTTGCGCAAAACGAGCAAAAAAAAATTGTTCAAGATAAATAGCTAGGAAATTTTTTCCATTTTTACTTCACCATATATATCGTCAAATGAAACGCAAAAGGCCCTAATTTTAATAATTTTACAGGCGAAGCAAAAACATAATCAGCCCAATCACAAACAAAAATTCCGTGCGCGTTTTTTCACTTTTCCCTTTTCTCCTATTATGAATAAATATTCAATCGGGAAAAATTCGATGGGGGAAAAAGTAGCTATTCTCAATGTATTTGAACTTCGTTATTTCCCCAGAAAATTTTCCCTTGCAAAACAGAAGGGAGTTTGCATAAAAATCGAAGTAATATTTAAATAAAACAAACTTTCTATCAATAAAAAAATATTTTATTGTTCTTGTAGATCGAATATCACAAATAAAGCACAAACACAAAATTTTTTTTACTTTAATTGATCCATTGCTTGTGGTTTCCACAAATGCAGCAAAGAATAACTTGCACGATTTTTTCTTCTACAGCACGAATTTCCTTCACAAATGCTCGTACAGCTATGTTATTAATTTGTTATTCACTTATTTATATAATTTTACTTTACATTTAATTAAAACATAATTTTATTTATTTTTGCACACAAAAACACTGAATAAATAAATGTCAACAAGCAAAATAGCCGCCATTTATATTCAATGATGCCATTGTTTCCTATTTTTGTTCCCTCGGAGTTTATGATTGGAGGAATTTATTCTCGAGAAAAGTGTTTTCCGTGGGAAAGAAATTCCTAGGGAATATTCATGATTGGGCTGAATATAATAAAAAAGCCCCGTAAAGAGTTCTGTTAGTTAGGGCTTTTTGCTTCATATTTTTTTTAAATAAACCGCTCTATCTTACGAATCGTAATAGGGAGACACTTGAAATTTTACGCGGTTTGCATTACTATGACCGCTTTAACAGCAAATACTACAAATCAAAGAAAGCTAAAAATTAAAAAAAAAAATAAAGATCTATCTTGCAAACCGTACTTGAAATTTTCACATGGTATGTTTTACTATGGCCGCCATAACAACAAATACAAAAAATATAATAAAACCTAATATTTAAAGGATATCCCAAAGCAAGTATTGTAATTTTGACATTGGGCTGTATCCTGTGAACCATGATAGCTATAAACTTGAAATTCTCCGACGATGTGTACAGCTATAGCTGCTATGGGAAAATAAAAGATAATTAAAAATTAAATGGAGAATAGAAAAATAATGTAATTAAGCAGCTCTTTTTGGTATTCTATTTTCTTACAAAAGTCGCCATTTTAGTTCCGGGAACTCTGATTTTTTTTTGTGGTGATGTATTTTGATATAAATTATTTTAGTTAGGGCGTTTTGCGTTTCAGCCAACGATATGTACATGTATATGTATGTAGTTTAGGGTGAAGAACATATGGGTATATGAAAATGTTAATAAAATTATATCCACCAACTTCCTTCAAACTGCGTCCATCTCTTACTTCCACCATTAATAGGCTTTTCACACTTAACAATATCTATCATCAATTTGCTATGATGGTGAAATTTTCCCATAAGAATTGTACAGGGCTGAACGGTCAACATCATTATAAAATGTTCCTAACCCATTTTGTTCCACTCACCATCATTCGATACATTTAGTGTCAGCACTTGAAAAATTATATAAAATTGGAAGAAACATGTGAAAACACATATGTGTATGTAAGTCAACGTTCAAACGATCCAAGTCTTATTGATCAGCTTCTTATTCAGCTGTGAGAAAGACAGAGAAATTTGTATTCATTTCTCTGTCCTTCTCACAACTGAATAAGAAGACAGAGAAATTTGTATTCATTTCTCTGTCCTTCTCACAACTGAATAAGAAGCTGATCAATAAGACTTGCATCGTCTGAACCATTGATAACATAGATAGACGGGGCTCACAAACGGCAATTTTTGTTGCTCACATTTTAATTCAGCTGGGAGAAAGACAGTGAAAGACTGTGTTGCTTTCTCTGTCTTTCTCGCGGCTAAATTAAAAGTTGCACAACAAAAAATTCCCCTCTGTGAGCTCCATCAATGCAAAGTCTCGTACTGTAAATAAAATAATGACAACTCTCTTAACACATTCGAGTACAGTGAACTCAACTTATTGAGCGAGAATATATTTTTCTTTTCAACACACTTATGCACTTAAATATCCATTAATTTGCAATATTTTTACACGCAGATTTTAGTTTTAATTAATTTTTTGCCATTATTTGAAACAAAATTTGTGTTTCTTTTCATTGTATTATTAAAATATTTCTTTAATTTTTTGATATTTGTTTGTTGAATATTCGATTAGCTGAATATTTTTCTAATATCATATTTTCATTAGTTTAGTTTATTTTAGTTTGTTATCTTCACGGAGATGCGAAAATTTATTCACTTCAGAAGTGTCAAAAATTTACTTAATATAGTACTTTGCTACCGTTTGGCACACGCCCAAAGAACTTGCAACATATTTCTACCCTATTAAAGTCTTCTGGGAGTGAATGGTCTCTGTTATGCTACTTTTACACTGTAATGTTTCATGAAAATAAACACAGGCGCATTGATTGATCAAAGTAAATTGATAATTTATTAAACAAATTCCTCAGCTTATATACTAACAATGAGAAGTTCGCTTTTTCTTATTTCTACTTATTCTAATATACATACATTCATACATTCATACCTTAATACATTAATATTACATTGTATCAAATATACATACATACATTGTACCAGGCTGTGTACATTTGAAGTTCAATACCATTTCACTTTTGTCATAGTAACAATTTATACGAATCAGCATAATTCTAACTATTTAGCAATAGCGAGCATTGACCGAAAAGTATAAGAATATTATGTTACTTAAATTCCAATGTTTATGACTAAGTGTGTTTGCAATTAAAATCGTTACTGACCTATCTCAAGAAGACGTTGACTTTCAGTTAGTTCAGTTTGTTTACATACTATTGAATACTGTTGTTTATTTATGAATATCATGTTGCTGTGACTGTTTGGTGAGGTTCATGCATATGTGATACTATGTATACACTACACCCCTGCTCTTTCAGTTAAAATTACACAATTTTGAGATTTTTTTTTTTTTTTTTTCAAAATTTTGTAATTTTATAAAAATTTTTTTTGTTAATGTGCTGCCTGCGTGGTACAATGTTTACATTATTATAATAATTTTTTTTTTGTTGTTATACATATTAAATTCTTATTGTGTTTATTTATTTAAAAAAATAGTGTGATATTTAAGTGGTACAATATTTGTATAGTTCTTAATCTTAGTGTTATGTTCTTATGGAAATAATAAAAAAAATTTTTTTTTTTGTTTGTTTTGCATTTTATAAATAAATGTTTACAATTCTTATGCTAAAAATATTTTGTGCTTACGTTTAATAGTTTTTATTTCTTACATTTCTTTAATAAATTTTTATGTACAGTTTTAATTTTTCCATCAATTTTTAATTCTACATTTACATTATCCATATTTATTACTTTGTAAGGACCATGATATGGAGCTTCATATTTTTTTCTGTTCGCCTTTTTTATCAAAACCAAGTCTCCTATACTAAGATCTATTCTGTTAGTTTTGTTATATGATTCCAAATGTCTCTTTTTCTTTACTGATTCTATAAGTTTTCTAGCATTTTCTAGTGAATTTCTAATTCTAACTCTTAATTCACCTGCGTAATTATCTAAATTATAAGTTCTATTATAATTATTCGTTATTTCTTCGCCTGGTAAAGTAGGTATTTTGCCAAATATTAACTCAAATGGTGTATAATCTGTGTCTACGTGAGGCGTTATATTGTATGCAAAGGAATAATAAGGTATACAGTCGTGCCAGTAGTCATCATTCACGAATGACAAAAAGTATTCATTTAGAACTCTATGGTTTCTTTCTACTGCACCCAGTGTTTCATGATGGTACGGTGTGGATATTTTATGTTCTATTTTTAGCAAAGTACATATTTCCTTCATTAATTCGTTTACAAACTCTGTACCTCTGTCAGATTTTAGTGTTTTAAATATGCCATACTTCAATATTAAATTTTCTGTCAAACATTTTGCGATTGATTTGGCTTCCTTTGTTTCCATTGGTGCAGCCACTATGTATTTAGTTAATTCACATTGCATTGTTAATATATATCGATAGTTTCCAGAAGGTCGTAGAGGACCAACTGTATCTATGACAATTGTGGAAAAACTATTTTTTGGTGTGTCTGTAATGCATAACGGTTCCTTTGTGTGTCTTACTTGTTTGTTTCTCTGACACAAATCACACTCTAAAACATACCTTTTTACCATTTTGTACATATTTTTCCATATGTATTTTTGTTTCAATTTGATTAAAGTTTTTCTAACTCCGAAATGTCCTCCGCATGGTGTGCTGTGATACAATTTAATTAATTCATTTTTCCTTTTTTCATCTGTTATTCTTTGAGGATTACTATATAACATTATTTTTACATCATTTTCTTTGCACGTGTCTAACTTTTCTTTAAACTTTTCTATACTTATTTTCTTAAATATTTCGTCACCTTTTTCTAGTGCGAATCTTACATACTTTGTTCTGCCTAAAACAGAAGGTAGTTTCTCCAATATATTATCTAGATAATAAGGATTATCGCTACATCTGATGCGCATTTCATTTAGGCCAGAATCATTTTCGATTTTCATTTCTTTTTCTGATTTTTCAAATACAAATTTCAATTTTCTTGCAAGCTTTATATCGTTTATGGATGTACAATCCCAAATTTTGAGTTGATCAGGCTCATTAGGATCTGTATTACCGTTCTTTTCATTTTTCTTGTATTTACCTAGGTTTTTGGTTTCCTCATTTTGTATCCTCTTTTTGTTCATATTTCTTGTTATCACCAGCGATTTTTTTTAAGGTTTCATCTATTTCATTAGGAATCATTTCTTTTAACATTTCTGAATTTAATTCTATTCTTGATAATGCGTCTGCGTTGGTATTATTACTTCCCTTTTTGTATATTATTTCAAAATCATAGTCGGACAATTCCATACGAATTCTGGTTAATTTTGAATTTGGATTTTTATGTGAGAATAGTGAAATTAGTGGACGGTGGTCTGTGGTCTGTGACGACAATAAATTTTCTGCCGTATAGGTAGGGTCTAAAAAATTGTATTCCCCAATGTATACCAAGTAGTTCTTTTTCTATTACTGGCTTATTTCTTTCATGTTTGTTAAGTGATCGACTAGCAAATGATATCGGTCTATCCGTTCCAATTTCTCCCTGTGACAGAACAGCTCCTAGTGCAAGATTAGATGCGTCTGTCGTCAGTATGAATGGTTTGTCGAAATTCGGGTATTGTAGAATTGGTGGGCTTATCAGTTTCTTCTTTAATGTTTCGAAAGCAGTCTGACATTGTTCTGTCCAGTTGAATTTGGTTCCCTTTTTCAACAGAGCATTCAAACAGTTCGTAATATCTGCGAAATTTTCAACAAATCGTCTATAGTAATTACAAAAGCCCACGAATCTCCTAACTTCGTCTGTATTCTTTGGTGTCGGATATCTTGTTACTGCTTCAAATTTTTCTGGATCTGGTTTTATTCCGTCTGGTGTTATTAAGTGTCCAAGATATACTACTTCTGATTTCAAAAAGCAGCATTTACTAGCATTAAGTTTTAAGTTATATTGTTGGAGTCTGTTGAATACCTTAATGAGATTTGTATTGTGATGTTTAAGACTACTTCCAAAGACTATTATATCGTCTACATACAAGAAAGCTTCGCATTCCAGACCCGATAGAGCTATCGTCAACATACGTTGAAAACTGTTCGATGATATCTTTAAACCAAATGGCAATCGTGTATATTGGTAATGTCCGTCAGGTGTTGAAAATGCTGTGCATGGTCGAGATTCTTGTTCAAGTTCGATTTGGTGGAAAGAGTTTGTCATGTCTAGTGTTGAGAAATATTTTGCTCTACCCAATCTGTCAAGTACATCTTCCAAACGAGACAAAGGAAACTTGTCATTGACTATTTTGTCGTTCAATTTTCTAAAATCTACAACCAATCTCCATTTCTGCAATTCTGTATGACCCTTTTTTGGTACCAATAACAGTGGCGCATTATATGGGCTTATAGATGGTTCTATAATGTTATTTTCCAACAATTTATTTACTTGAGAGTTTATTTCTGTAGCTTGTGCATGTGGGAGACGGTAGTTTTTTATATATACGGGGTTATTGTCATTTAATTCTATAGTTTGTTTATAAAAGTTATTCGTTGTTAAATATTCATCTTCTAGGTGGAATATATTTTGATATTTCTTTAGTATTGTTATAAGGTTTTCCTTATCTTCACCACTCAAGTTTGTTAGGTCGAGCTTGTTTAATAGTTTGTTAAATCTTTCTGATGTATAATGATTTTCGTATTTATGGCTATTAATTGATAAAATTTCGTAATTTTGTAATGGAATTGTTTCTATTTTAAAATTTTTAATGTTAGCTATTTTGTCCGTAATGTTTATTACTCTTATATGTTGATATCCATTTCTTGGTACTATCGCGTTTGCCAAGTGTACCCCTCTAGCAATCTCTCTGTTTAATACCACTGCATCCTCTTCCAATTCCATACTAAATGGTTCAATTATTTCACTTCTCTGCGGAACTATTATTTGATTAATCCTAAATGTGTTATCATATATCGGGATAGTGACTGTCTCATTATTGTAGTTAAAAGTGAGTATATATGAGTCGTAGTCTATATTACATCTATATTCTGTCAAAAAATCTCGTCCAAGAATTCCATCGGTGTTTATTGGAAAGTTATCTTTCACTAATTGTATTTTGTGTTTAATAATTTTGTTATTTATGTTAATTTTAATAACTGTAGAGCCCAAGGATTTAATAATATTGTCCGATATACCAGTCAAATTGCAATAATCATTTATATTCTCCTCATATCTATCAAGGAATTTTGCTTTACAGAGTGAAACGTCTGCTCCTGTGTCTATTAAAAATGTCAATTTGTTTTCTTCATCCACTATCCTTAATTTTACATAATTTCTAAGGTTGGATGAAATGCAATATACGTTTTTTGCTTCTAATATGTTCCCACTGGAGACTCCATCTGTGTGGTTTCCGGGATAATTGAGTTTCCCTGATCCTGTATTTGGTTAATGTTACGGGTTATATTATTGTAATTTTGTCTTCTTTGGTTATTGTTCCATCGGCTTTGGTTGTTAATGTTTCGGTTATTATAATTATTGTTGTTGTTATTTGTTCTAGTATTATTATTGATGTTGTTGTTATTTCTGGCATTATGATGCACTCTTGAAAGGCACTGGTTTGAAAAATGATTAAATCTTCCACAATTATTACACTTCTTGCCATCAGCGGGGCATCGACCACCATGAATGCCACCACATTTCCTACATTTTTGTTGCTGTCTATCCTTAATATTTTGTTCCCTATTGTAGTTTACTCTCTGATGAAGTACCTTTTTCTGCGTTGTTCTTGCTGCAACCTGTTCCGCAATTTTAACCGCTTCAGAAAAAGTTTTGACTTGACTTGCGTCAATTGTAGTTATTATTTGTGGATCCTTAAGTCCATTCATGAAAGCATTGAATGCTATTTTACCATTTGTACTACATATAGCATTTCTGTTATGTTCTCCTTCTTCGGTTATTTGTATTGCATTTAACTCCGCAATAAGGTTTTCTATTTTGGTAGCGAATCCCAATACGTTACCATCTCTTTGTGCACAATTATTAATTTCATTTAAAACTGTGTTAGAGTTTTTTAATGGCTTATAAGTGGTTTTCAAGTTTGTTATCAATTCTGGTATAGATGTGGGTGTGGTTATTCTATTTTGTACTCGTACTTCTAATCTTGATTTGTATACGAAATTAAGGAAAGATGTACTCTTTTCTAATGGTATTGTTGATGACACTATTTCTAAATTTGTAATGAAGTCATTTAGGTCATTTGATCTACCTGTAAACTTAGACACTAGTTTTGTTATCACGGATAACTCATTTATATCTAAATTTGTCATGTTGGTTTTTTTCTTGATGGCTTCTTCTTTTTGTGTGTTGTTCCAATAATTCTAATGCTTCCCTCTTCAATGTAGAGAATGTACCCAATACCGTTGTTTTTTTCTTTTCTTCCAACATCAAATTATTCTTTAATTCCTTTTCTATGTTTTGTATTTCAAACCTTTTTTCTTCTATTGTTTCTATAGTGTATGGTCTTCCTAGTGATTTTTTAGCATTTATTATTATCTGTTCTAATAATTTAATGTTTTCCATCTATATATATATATTTTTTTTTTATGTTTATGTTAATCATTAAAATTAAAAAAAAAATTTCTTTTTCCTTTTATTTAATTGTTTTTGCAGTTTTTATCATGCATTTTGTGCTAATCTAACATACTTCTGTTTTCAAAATATTTATCTGCTTGTCTCATCAGTAGTATAGTTTCTAATTCTATCTTTGTTTTATTAATATAATCTTCTTTAGTTGGAGTTCCTTCGATACCTAAAGATTTCCAAAGCTTGGCTAACCATTCAACACATTCTTCTATTTTTGGCTCTTTTTCCTCTTTATGGTCCCAATTAACTGGATTTTTAGATTTATTTCTATTTCTTATTCTATGCATTTCAAAAATTAAGTTTAATATATTATGTAGATTTTTAGACAAGTTCTCATTACTTTTATTAATTTTAAAGTAATGCTTCCATAATTAGCTTTATAGTTTTTAAAAATAGTATAAATGACAATTGGTGAAAAACAATAATTATAATTAGTATTAATATATTTTTAATGTTAAATTCAATCATTATTAAAATTAAAAATTTTTTTTTTTTTTTTTTTTTTTTTAAATTGTTTAATCATCAAAAAAAATTCATAATATTTGGTAAACAATATGTAACTAAGTGGTAATACTATAAGAAATATTATCAGCCATCCAATATATTCATCGTAAAATTTCTTGAAATTAAGTTCCATTTAAATAAAGTTAATATTAAATTTTTTTCTTCTTTTTGTTTTTGTAATTTTTGTAAATTTTTTTCTTTTTATTATGGGTCAAGATTTTCCCCAAGTTGTTATTTTTATATTTTATGTTTGTTGCTAAATTTTCTAACTCTTGAATTTCTCTGTTAATATATTCATTAATCATGTGCAAAATAGCAATAAAAATTACAATTAATATCAGAGTAAATTTCATATTTACAATGACTAAACGTTCAAAATAGTTTCATTATTTTTTGTTTTTGTTGCGTTTTATTGTTTTTAATTCATATTTTAAATTTGCAATTTGTTGTTGTATTTTATGGATTTCTTCTTTATTAGCGTATGACGCTTGATGGATGAGGCATCTAAGTTGCGTTTTTATTTTATTTCTTTTTCCGCCTCTCGATTTTGAAACATTTGGTAGGGGGAATATTTCGTATTTTGGATCACTTCTTGGCTTACTGATTTTGCTTGGCTTTGGTCCTAGGTTGAGGATTTCGGGTTTCTGCGAGGCACCTTCCTTCAGTAATCGCTTCCAGCGTTCTTCTGCTTCTTCAAGGTCCTTAAGAAGTTCCTCCCAGTGTTGGTCCATCAATTAAAGGATTTAAATCAAAAAAAAATTTTATATTCTATAGATGGTCCCTGCTAAGCATAAGCTCTCTATGCGGGGGTCTATATTTAGGTCTTTTTCACTTAAAAGGATAAGCAATAGTGCTGTTTATTCCTTATAAATGAAAGGGCAGGATCGCCATGTAATGTTTCATGAAAATAAACACAGGCGCATTGATTGATCAAAGTAAATTGATAATTTATTAAACAAATTCCTCAGCTTATATACTAACAATGAGAAGTTCGCTTTTTCTTATTTCTACTTATTCTAATATACATACATTCATACATTCATACCTTAATACATTAATATTACATTGTATCAAATATACATACATACATTGTACCAGGCTGTGTACATTTGAAGTTCAATACCATTTCACTTTTGTCATAGTAACAATTTATACGAATCAGCATAATTCTAACTATTTAGCAATAGCGAGCATTGACCGAAAAGTATAAGAATATTATGTTACTTAAATTCCAATGTTTATGACTAAGTGTGTTTGCAATTAAAATCGTTACTGACCTATCTCAAGAAGACGTTGACTTTCAGTTAGTTCAGTTTGTTTACATACTATTGAATACTGTTGTTTATTTATGAATATCATGTTGCTGTGACTGTTTGGTGAGGTTCATGCATATGTGATACTATGTATACACTACAACACACTATGTATTTTACATTGGCTTTGTCAGTTGTACGATCCATCTGTACTTGTGCATGTCTCTCAAAATTTACAATTTACAGAAGGTTTATAATTTTTGGTTTCACACTTATGTTTTTAGTTTCATCTGACGTAGCTTATAATGGATCATAGCAGCTATCTTTGTGATGTTTTTTTCGCAACAGCTTTTTGTTCTTGTATTAAATTGTGTTTAACTTAATTAAAAACGTTGCTTTTTTAAACAATATGTATAAATAAATTGCTTTTAATACATATATGCCGAATGACTTACACTATGTTCTTGGTGCTACAAACAATTGACTTGCAAAATAGCTGATGTCAGGCGCTTTGTCAGCTCAAATTAGAACACGCTCTAATTGAACATTTTTACACTGTAAATGCAGGCTGACATTTAGAGAAGCCAGTTTGTTTTGCTTTTACACACCATGTACGAATATTTCAGTGGGAAATTTGACAATCACACTGTAAAATGCATAGTGTGGACAAATACCTTTAACAAACACATGTGTCTAAAACACACCTGAAATTCCTTGGCCTTAAATATAGCCTTTTAACATTATCTTTATATTTAATGCCTAAATTTCATACATATATTCGATAAATCATTGTTATATTAATTAATAATAAGTGATTTATTAACAAAAGAATGTGATATATTTCATATAAATAATTTTGGCCAGAAATAATTGATTTTTGACCAATGTGCAATGTCATGATGTGGTCCCGTAAGAACTACATAGTCAATAGGTAGTCAGTAGTTTTGACGTCACTAGTGGTGGAATCTCAATGACAAGCTCATGCCAAATGTCTGTAGCATAGGTACGTAGATAGTCAACTAAAACTTCAAAAACCTAAGTCTGCTGTCAAAAACCTAAGTCTAAGAATGTGTTAGTATAACATTTTGTATTAAAATAAAAATTGCACCACAGTACTAAAACCATACATAGTTATATAAATAGTATTAAAAAATATGTATATTTTAATCATGAATTTTTAGTTGTTATATACAATTAATTTTGTATTAATTAATGAAAATATTATTTAGAATCATTTTTGATACATTTGAGCTCAAAAAATATTGATTTTCTAAACACTTTTTTTAAATTATTCTATTTGGTATTAAAAAAATGTATAAATAATGTAATTCTGCTAAATGAAAAAATGGTTCAAAACATTGATAAATTTCAACATGCAAATGTCAACAAAATTAAATAAATATTTTAAAATTACAAAAGGAAGAAACATGAAATTTGTTTCAAAATGTATAAAAAAAATTAATTAAAATCAAAAAGTGTTTGTGTGTGTAAAAAAGTAAATTTTAGTGCGTTCTCAAGTGCCAAAATTGCGCTGTGTGATGTGCGTTGAATTACCCCGCTCGTGTGAGTTGAATACACAGTGCTTGTCCGTGTGAAGAGAGTTGTAATTTTTCTTGAGATGTCGCCAGTTGACTATCTACGTATAATCTATGGTCTGTAGTACAGTGCATTAGGGATGGGCAAAAAATATCGATATATCGATATTTTCTCAAAAATATATCGATATATATCGTCAATATTTTTAATTTCGATATATCTTTATATAATTTCGGGTATAATTCGATATTTTTTGGCTCTGGTTTTGTTTTTCGTGCAGTTTTTTTTAATTCGGCACAGTCTTCATCAAGTAGAATATTACTAACAAAATATTTTGTCTTATTTATAATATTTTGTCTATTCGAAAAATTATCATTGTTTCAGTATAATCTTGGTGATGTATGTTCCAGGAAATATTGGTGGAACAGTAAGGATATTAGAAATTAACTCTTTCCAGCTTAATTATTTATAAGAAAGTTACTTTTTTGTTTTATTTTTAAAAAATTTTCGATATATCTATTTTTTTCCCATAAAAACCATGACATATTAATAGTACACACAAATATCGCTATTGCATTTCGTTGTAAATATTTCATTTTGATTTTGACACTTGATAACATAGTACCAGCGTTGTCAACTTGGTGTTTTTCGTACAGTTTTTAGTGGTTTTTCAACATTTCGACGCGAAAAATTTTCAAGTTAGTGCTTAGTGCTTTTTTATTTAATTTTTGGTAGTTTTTATTTGGGAAGGTTGCAATAAACACAAAATTCACAAATTCGTTCATTTATTTAAAAAATTATATTTTTCAAGTGTAAAATTCTTGACTATTTTTTAGATTATCTCGTAAACAATAAGGAATGTGAAATTTTTGTTAAAAGTTTTCTTTCAGATAATAATATTATCTACAACTCTACTAAACATGTTTTTGTTGTAAATTGTACAATTAAAAATTTATAGCTATTATGAAAAAATACAGCGTGCATCACGCCGAGTGCGTCACAAACGGCTTTGATGAAAAAAACGATAATATTTTTTGGCTGCAAATAAGTTATTTTACAATTTTCTTATATTCCTCTTTCTTTTATGAATTAGATTTTGTGTGCTTTATTAGTTTATGTTCATACGAAGCAACTTTTGCTTCTGCAACTTTCTTAAATTTTCTTTTGAAGTTGCATTCGTGTCCATATAATGAAATTCTTGTTGCGCAGATTTTTTTTTACATAGATTTTTTTGTTGCTTAATATTACGAAGAAGAAAACAAAAGAGAGTTGCATGTACATGAAGCAGTGTACCCCTTCCCAATCTTCTCACATAGACTTATATAAAATTCGCTAATAAATACGAAAAACACACTTCAACTTTCAAAGTTCCATGTGCGTCACAAAACTTTGTGCTCAATTAAAAATGCTAAAAAATTATGTTTTATGCCATTAGAAAGTACAAGTAAATCCTACTAAGTACTATGCATAAGTTGAAGGTATCTCTTTTGAAAGAATAAGAAAGTTTTATATTTTAATTTGGGGCCGAATCACCGCATTCGTTATCGAGTAGGCTTTCGCATCGAATAAAATTTCGTCACGTGTCGAATGGGTGGATTACCGCATTCGATAGCTAACGTATTAAAATTGTTAAAAAGTGTGTTGTGTTTCTTTAAGCTAGTTCAACAACCAAGTCGATTTGACGACATGTCCATGCTTTTTTGCAAAACATACATATAAAAGAAAATATTATTTAAGCAGCATATACTCAATTATCGTATGCCGTAATCCCAAAAAGAAAATTTTCGAACAATTTTACTCGATCACGTATGCGGTAATTCGGCCCCTGAATGTAGCATTCGTCACGTATATTTTTATCCGCTGAATTCAGAAATGACCATTAAACTTTTCGGTAAGCTCTAGTTTCAAATATGTACTTTTATATTTTCATAAATTACAACAATTTGTTCTTTTTTATTTATGTTATTACTCCATTATATCGCCCATGCACTTTAAAAGTTGTACAATTCAAGGAGTGCGTTTTTAGAGTCAATAGTACAATATTCATTATCATATAGCTTTTCATATTGCATAAAAATCATACAAATATGTATCTTTTATACTAAACTCTTGAGGAGAGAAAAAAGTGAGAGTAAATTAAAAATTAAAACTCGTTTTCTGGAAAACCAGTATTTTTGAGTTCGGTCACTTTTCAAGTGCATGTGCGATATGTCCTTTAATACATCAAAAATTGTGTATTTTACTTTATGAAATGATAAAATACATATTATTTTTAAATAAATGAAATTTTTTTAATTTAGTGCGTTTTTTCCAGAATTGAGTTTTAGTGCTTTTTGAAATTTAAAAGTTGACAACGCTGCATAGTACCAAAGTTGTCACAGGTACGTACGTATGGAAAGAAACATTTTTTTATAATTCAAACGAGAATCAGAAAATGTGTAATTGTGAAAAGATATAGTGAAAAGTAATGATGAAAACGAATATGAAAAGTTTTTTTTCATTTCACATTATCACAGAACCAGAATTGAGCCCCTGATTTAAACTTAGGGTACTTTTTACTGCGATTAAATATCTCATTTCTAAGTTAAAATAGAAAAAAACTAAAATATACCCAATTTTACTAATATGTATAATAAATGTTGAATCATTAGAAAGATGTTTTTGCTTTTCTTAAGGCACTGTTATTTTGTATAGCGAGAACTTTAAACAATATCTAAAGAACGTTTTATTATTATATTTCACAGACATAAAGCGGACTTTAAGCGCGCGAAGCGAGCGTACACATGTAGTATGTATATACATACACACAGAAAAATTTCCATGTAAAATCGTCGAAAACCAGGTAAACTTAAAATTCTTCGGTAGTGATTTTGCTTCATAGGTGTTTCATGTTAAATCAACATGATTTACAATAATCTTGAAAGAAAATTTTTCCTTTTGAATTAACTATATTTCATGTTGATTTAATATTCCAGTACAGTTAAATCAAAAAGTTGATACTGAAATAATACGAAAAATCAGATTGAATCAAACTAATTTAGAGTTGAAACAACGTGAATTTGATATTGGAACAACACGAAGAATCATGTTGAATCAAAGTTATTTCAAGTTGAAACAACGTGAATTTGATATTGGAACAACACGAAGAATCATGTTGAATCAAAGTTATTTCAAGTTGAAACAACGTAAATTTGATATTGGAACAACACGAAGAATCATGAATTAAAGTTATATCAAGCTGAAACAACATGACTTTAATGTAGCTATTTTATTAATTATTTTACTTACGTGATAGTCATCAGAAAACTTTTCGTTGTAGCTGACTGCCCCAGCCAAGATTTGAACTCGTGCCTCCTGCATGATAGTCCACGCGCTAACCACTGCAGCCACAACAGCTTCAAACTTTTCTTTACTTATACACTAAATAAATACCATCGTATGTAAAATGCATTTCATTTTAATTCAACATGATTTAAATAATTATTTAACATAAAACTTATTTGAAATTAAAGCTATAGTCATGTCGATTGGAAATGAAACTTAACGTTTATAACAAAATTGTTTTAACGGTGATTTAAGGTTAGATTAATAATTTTCCGTTTAAAATTAATATGAAACAATGGTAATTTTAAGCCAGCAGCAGTAAATATTCGCTGGTAATTCGTTTTTTGTCGTATACATAGACGACACATGTAAGAATAAACAACAACAAGTCACACAACTAAGCAGAACAGTGAATTGTAGCAATGAACAAAGCAAGTAAACACTAACACACTCAAACGACAAATTATTTCGTGTAAATTTAATATGATTTGCAATCAAAATTGCGGCATGCGGATTTTACATTCCTTTTTTTTCTGTGTGTACTTATTCCTTTTCCATACGAGTCGACTTTTGTTTCTACAACTATCATAAATTTGTTTGACGTTGAATTCGTGTCCATAGAATAAAATTCTTGTTGCGAAGTTTTTTTTACGTAGAATATGTTCTGCTTAATATTACGAAGAGGAAAACAAAAGAGAGTTGCATGTACATAAGACAGCGTTCCCAGTTTTGGGTTTTGTCCTCAAATAGAGTATTTTTTGTGATTGGGCATACAAATTTCGTCAAAATTCCACTGAGATTTTTTGGGAAAAAGCCTTTTTTTCGCTGGGGATTTTTGGGGATTTGAACCCTATTTCTTCCTCACCAATTTCATTCAAGATGCCAGTGCCCCAAAACAAATATATTCTGGTGTGTGACTTACAAGACCTCTTTAAATTCATAAACAAAAGACCTTAAGAGGCATATTGAATCAGTCAAACACAAAAATAGCTTCGAATCGCTTTGTACACAAAATAGTTTGTAATAGTTCAATTTTCTTCGCAAACGCTAAAACTGTTTAATGCAAAGAACTTGTACAACAAAATTCCATGAACTGATTATTCAGAAGATTTTGATTCTAAAATTTTTAAAATGATAAACAATGACACATATCCGATTGTTTTATTCTTGTGTTTTTTATGTTACTCTTTTCATATGTATACATACATACATATGTATGTACATTAGGGGCGCCCTTAACAAAAAAATTTGATTCTTACCAGTCTTCTTTTACCCCCAGTTTGGTGAATTTTGGGGAAAAAAGTCATATTGAAAAAATTTCGGTTGGGGCTAAGACGTGACTCAAGGCCGCTCAAATTTGGGAAAAATCATAAAATTTTGTTTTCTTGCTTCATAACTTCCAAAATATTAATTTCACAAAAAAGTTTTGTAGGAGGAAAATGTTGCTTGTGTCATTACTTAACAACTTTTCTATAGATCTAATGCTTAATAAAATAAATATAAAATTTTCAAACAACACTAGCTTATTTTAATGTTTCATTCGTCCTCCCAGCTCATGGAAAACTAAAACACAAATTTGCAAGGTTTTGGAATGGAACAACTAAAAATAATTTCTTTTCTGCGTAATTTTATTTTTGAACTGAATAGGTAGGTATACGTCTGAAATTTTATTCTTTCGGCTTTTTAGTTCCATATTTGAATTAATCTAAATTCAAATTATTTTTATTACGAGTGTAGTATTGGAATATTCAAATCAGATTAGCAGAACGGATCAGTACTATTGATTTCGACAGGCCGCTACACCGTCTCATCAGCGTTCTTGTTCACTTTTACCACTTTTTTTTGCGACTCAACTTATTTCACCTTCAAAAGTGGTAAAAGTGAACAAGAACGCTGATCAGACGGTGTAGCGGCCTATCGAAATCAGTAGTACTGATCCGTTCTGCTAATCTGATTTGAATATTCCAACACTCCACTCTTAATAAAAATAATTTCAATTTACATTAATTCAAATATTGAACTAAAAAGCCGAAATAATATCATTTCAGACTTAAAATAATTTCTTATGTAATTTCAGCTGGTGAATCCGAATTTGCATTCAGTTTATTTTTTTTTTTTTTGATTCTACTTTTGGAGATATACGTTTTTTTCAAAAATGAAGCAGTTGCACAGCAAAACTTAACATAACTGGATAACGGGTTGCCCTATTCATTGGAAACAAAAAACATAATTTGACAACAATATTATCTTTAAGTCACACGAATATTATTTTTTAATCTGTTCATTAGTTTTTGAGATATCGTGGAACTAGTCGAAAAATAATTTTTTTTTGTAAACAAATAAATGGAATAAATAATATAAAAAATAAAATTGGAAATTCAGATATATTTCTACAGCTCATAGCACACTAACGCCCTAATTGTGTAAATCACGTCACCAAAGTGAAATTTGTATAGAGAACAAAAACAAAATTGAAATATTTTATAAATTTGTTTCATTTTTCATACAAATTTTAAAATATTTGAAAGGTAAAGCAACGCTTTAATTTCTATACGTTTGTTTGGTGAAGAATTTGTATGAAAAACAAAAACAAATTTTTAAAATTTTGTCAAATTTATTGTTGCTTTAATATAAATTTCAGTTCGGTGATGTGATTTATACAATTAGGGCCTAAGTATATTTCAAACAAAACAAGCCATATCTCATCAAAATCGATCAACAACTTTTGAATTTATTCACAATTAAATATGCAGAAAATTAGAAGCGAACCAAAAAATTTGTTAATTAATTTACAGTTACAAGAAATGTTAATATAACTGGAGAATGGGTTGTCCTATTTAATTAAAACAAAAAACCAAAATTCGACAAGAATTTTTGTTTCGTTTTCACTCAAAAACTTTTTTGCCATAAGTTTCACGATATCTCTGAAACTACTAGGCAGATAAAAAAAACAGCATTGGTGCGACTTAAAGATAATATTGTTGTCAAATTTTGATTTTTCGTTTTAATTCAATAGGACAACCCGTTTTCCAGTTATATTAACATTTCTTGTAACTGTAAATTAATTACAGTAGCTTTGATGCCTTTTGTTTAAGTGCACTTTTGACTGCGCAAAACTATTAATTTGTGTCACTATTCTCTAAAATCCAATACAAATTCGTTTTTAAGTACACTTTGTGTACCTGCACTTTTAAGATAAATGCCTAAAATTTTTGGCATTTAAAAATTATTTTCATACAAATGATCAATGTGCTGCACTATGACTTAACTACACAAAATATGGTTTTTCTGTAATTTTACTTCAAAAACAGTTTTTAAGAGCATTTTGTATACCTGAGCATTTACCATATTTTGGAAGTTTTAAATTATTTTCATATAAAAAATCAAAGTTAGGTGCACACATTAAAGAAATGTGGTGGCCACTTTTTCTTAATAATAAAAATTAACATATTTTGGCGACATGTCTGACGTCAGAAAAATCTGAAACTTTATCAAGGGAGTTGTCTAAAATTCCCTTAGGTATTTGACAGAATAGTCGGTTATTTTCTGGTATGGCGTTTGAGCACATTTTCTGAACTGTTATCCGATTAGTATCAAACTAGTCTGCATATTATCGGAAGGCAATTTAATTTCCTTTAAGACGTTGTAACAGAATAGTCTACAGATCTTCTGACCTGCGACATTTCATCCGCCAGTTCTACACATTGTCCAGTTTTGTAATAGCTCTCATTTACCTCTGGAGAATTTATGCGTAAATGTATGCGTAAATGTTTTGTGGATTAGCTGACATGAAGTTTTAAAAGTTTTTAGTTCGATGTGCAAATTTTATACGACATTTCTAATACATTTTTAATTTTATCTCCGAATTTTCTGTGACATTAATACGACAGGAGTTACAAAGTATCAGAAAAATCTAAAAATTTTCCGATGCTTTGCCAATGATTCCGATATTGTTTAGGCATGTCGAAAATTCCTATAAAATATCCCTAGAAAATTATTCAGAACTCTCTCAGAGTTTTTAGCAAAGTGTTCAGAATTTCCATATGTATGATTATCGGTACCTTTTCTGACAGACGGACTTGAACTCGTCATCTTGTGATGATTTTCAGGCCGAGTTCGAACAGAATTTAGCAAAAAATATTCGTAAATATAATAAATATCGCTTCGCTTTAGCTGCACTTTTGGGCAGGTAAACACAATTGTATACCTGCACATTAAGGCAGATAAGTACATTTAATATAACAGAATTTTTGACTTATCTGCCCAAAAAATCCTGCAAAGTTGATAGTGCAGCTAAGTCAAAATTACTGTAACGCATTTTTTTGTCGCTTCTAATTTTCTGCATATTTGATTGTGAATACAATAAAAAGTTGTGGATCGATTTTGATGAAATATGGCTTGTTTTGTTTGAAATATAGTTTGCTATGAGCTGTGGAAATATACCTAAATTTTCAATTTAATTTTTTTAATTATTTATGAATTTCGACAAGTTCCACGATATCGCTAAAACTAATGAGCAGATTAAAATACAATATTCGTGTGACTTAAAGATAATATTGTTGTCGAATTAGGCTTTTTGTTTTCAATGAATAGGGCAACCTGTTATCCAATTATGCTAAGTTTTGCAGTGCAACTGCTTAATTTTTGAAAAAAGCGTATATCTCGAAAACTAGAAAAAAAAAATAAACTGAATGCATATTCGGATTCACCAGCTGAAATTACAAGCAGCATTTTCCTCTTATAAAACTTCTTTGTGAAATTAATATTTTGGTATTTTTAGGATAATTTTTTTTACCAAAATATGCAAAAAAAACTCTCCATATAGCTAAGGGCCACCCTAATGTACACATGTAGATATTTAGAACTCTTATGGGACCACATTGTGACAATGGCACCAGAGATTCACTAGTGCATTTTAATGATTCTAGTATTAGGCAGAATCCGAAGAAATAATTTTGCCTATTTTTTTTTAATTTTTTAATTATTTATCAACTAATATAGTTGACAGGATGAGATATACCGCATTTTGAAGGTATTCCATCCTGTTATTTTACTGAAAACTGAAGATGGCACATAGCCGAAACCGGTCTGTTTACAAACCAAATTTCAAAGATTTCAAAATTCCAAATTCAAAAAGAAAATCATCTTGTTTGATATCCCTGTCCCCCTAAACAATAACATCCAGTCAAAGTATAGCACGAAAATCGAAAAATATACTTACCTTGCCGATGAGCTCAACGATATGTATCATGTGGAAAGGGTAGATATATCGCCAATCGTCATATCTGCCACAGAACTAGTATCAAAGAACCTTTTAGTGCAACTTAAGAAATTCAACCTCAACGACACCCTGGGGATTATTCAGAAATCTGTGACTCTGAATACATGCAACATTGTAAGACGCTTCCTACAAACACAATAAAAAAGTAATAATAATAATTACACTTAATCATCAGAGCCTAATCCCGTGGCATCATCCCCAAGACTTGATTTTGCCCCCCACCATAATTACTAAAATATTTAATAAAAATTCATTAAAAACTTCTGTATGTTTGGAAAGACATACATATTAGTATTCAAATCGTAAATGTATCCCGTTTACTTACAGAAATCATTACAATTTTAATACAAATTTAGTTTCCAATAATCGCCAACTTTTTGTTTATTACGTAAAAACCCTAAACAAAAACGTACGAGTGTGTTTATTTTATTCTGATGATATAATTTTGTATTTTCTCTAACAAAATACATGTAAAAAGTAGTACATACAACATTTTAAAACCCTTTTGATACTGGGTCCAAATAGCCTATCAGCAACATGATTTTTAAAAGTTTTAGACCTTCAAAAAATTTTCATATCGATGGTCATAAGTTGACAACACGTAACTAGTTTTTACAACTTTTCAGTAGAAGAAATTACGTTATAAATATGCTGAAAGCGTTACTAGCATAGAAATAAAATAGCTGAAAGTTATTTAGTAGATACTCTCAACTAATTTCTGTTATTTTATTTTGAAAATGGGGACGTTTTCTGGGCTTTGTGAAAAATAATTAAAATTCGGTTATAAGTTGTCAATGTATGACCATCGATATGATATCCAAAAGTTTATAACGACCCTTAACCGCAATAAAATCGGAATCCACAATTC
The DNA here is from genome assembly GCA_956483635.1 of Panzeria rudis. Classification (NCBI taxonomy): domain Eukaryota; kingdom Metazoa; phylum Arthropoda; class Insecta; order Diptera; family Tachinidae; genus Panzeria; species Panzeria rudis. The sequence goes on from OY101450.1 coordinate 56,109,206, forward strand.
CTAAATTTTATACTAAATGCATAATTCTTTTATTTTAAAAGGTAATATTTCTTTAATATTGAGTAAGTAATACTATTTGCTTTGATGTATGTGTAGGTATATGAAATGCTTTAGGTTTTACTGAATTACTTTTAAGATAACGTATGCTTGTTTGGAAACATGTGGCATGTTTTTCATAATAAAGTTAGTCAAGCCTAATTTCGCGACAATTATCAATTTCAATTTTGCAGTTCTCTACTTGAAACAAAGAATTTTATATTTTGGTGTGATTATTTCGAACTAATTTGCCTTTGAGTCCAAACAATTTTATTGCGCAAAAGTCTGTAACATGATATTCAGAAAGAATATCATGTTACAGACTGTTACATAATTATTCTAAGGAACCAGGGAAAATTTTCCAAAAACAACGTTGTTCTGTTCTGCCGTGTATGTAGAGAATTTTCTTTTGAAGAATACCTACATAAAAAAATATGTAAATAATAATTTAAATATAATTCTATGTAAAATACACAAAATCATTTAAATATGTTGTCAATTTACAACGAAAAGGTTTAAATTTGCTAATGCACTTTTTAGGATAATTAGCAATGATATGCTATACACTGAAAAAAGTTCACTTCAGCGATTGTTCTTATAACGGTACATTTTCGATGTATGTATGTGCATATATTTCTTCTCTTTAAAGCACCATCCAAAGTCGATTATAAGATTCTTCTAAAGACGCCGGAAAAAGCCGATGAAACATTGTGAACAAAATGGAATAAATTGTTATATTTGCATCTAAAGTAAAGAAAAAATCTGATCATAAATAGCCTAAATTATAAAACACAGAATATACGATTTTTTGTTTTCACCACACTTAGATCCATCATGGCTTAAAATTTTTATAATCGAAAGGACTATTCAATGAACTCATAAAACTATGGATTTTTTATAATTTGTGGTACAAAACAGCTTCCGAAAAGGCAACAAAAAATTTCATAGAATTTAAACTTTTATCCACTCTAACTTGATCGCCTTTTATTCGATCAGAGCCACTATTCGACTCGTAATTTGGTATTGATTCTGAATGACGCTTTAACAAGAAGTATATACCGACAATGGCCGAAATGAAATTTTTATTCCTTTTTTTGTGTTTAACACTTTATAATTTTTCAAAAAAATGCGTTAGAAAATTTAAAACTTCAAAAAATAAAAGTTTGTAAAGCAGTGTTATTAAAAGCAATCGATTTTTAGTGGTATTGTTAGTTAGGAAAATCCATAACCGGATTAAAATTAAAAAAAAAAATTTTTTGCCCCCCTAGAAAAAATGTTTAGCTACGCTAAGGATTGGCATAGCCCGGGATAGGTATTTTCCAATCTGTAGATACATGTCATATGTTTTTCACAAAATAAACAGAGTACTACTTCTGCAACCAATTCGTGTCAATTTTTTATGGACTTTTGACAGCACTTCGCACGAAATGATGAACAGAGTAGCATGCTTTAGGGGGAATTACATTTCCGCCCTTTGGCACATACACGCAAAGAAAAGATATGGTTCTGGCATGGTTGTGTCAACAATGTCATGTTTCCCGATATAATAAGTTATTATTGTTTTAAAGAATTGTGAACCTTAATTAGCTTACGACAAAAAACTCATGCTTACATTTAATCATGACATTATTATCACTCACATTAATAAAATAAAAATAATAATAATTTACAAATAACAAAAACTGATAAATGCTAGCAATTAATATTCGGCCATTTTGTCAAAACCATTTGAAAACGAAAAAAAAGTGTTCTTTTAATCGGACAATTTAGCGCATTCGTAGCTTAGTTCGGATAAAATATCTTAAACATCTGAAACATAAAAATTAACTGAATATCTGCAATATTTTAAAACTAAACGGTTTTGTAAATAAAACATGTGTCAGCAAATATGTATGCACATAATATATCTATGTGAGAATATATAACACTTTTTATTTCAGATTCCACACACCGACCAGCTAAAAAATAATAAAATTTTAACCATATATATGGTTGTCTCGAACCATATATGGTTAATTCAAACAATATATTGTAATTTTGAACCATATATATGGTTGTCTCGAACCATATATATGGTTATTTCGAACAATATATTGTAATTTTTAACCATATATATGGTTGTCTCGAACCATATAAATGGTTATTTCAAACCATATATTGTAATTTTTAACCATATATATGGTTGTCTTGAACCATATGGTTAATTCAAACCATATATTGTAGTTTTGAACCATATTTATGGTTGTCTCGAACCATATATATGGTTATTTCAAACCTTATATTGTAATTTTGAACCATATATATGGTTGTCTTGAGTCATATATATGGTTGTATTGAACCTTATATATGGGTAATTCGAACCATATATTGAAATTTTGAAGCATATGTATATGTAGTTGTCTCGAACCATATATATGTTTAACTGAAACCATATATTGTAATTTTGAACCATATATATGGTTTTTTGGAATCATGTATATATGGTTGTTTTGACCATATTATATTTAAAACAGTTTGTTTTTAAACTATAAATTCAACCATATATTCAATCATAGTATGTTGCTCTTCGATTATGGTTGCCTCAACCATGTTTTTTCTTTGCGTGTAGTTGTAGTGACTCAGAAAATCTTGTAAGTCTTACGATAAAGGTATAAGGTGTGTTCAGCACTTTGATGTAAAACCCCGCTAATGTGGAATATTTCAACGCTGTACCTACCTATTCTTTCTATGAGCATTTTTCTCAATTTCTTAAAAAAGTGGCAAAAAACTATTAATTCAGCGGGCTAAAATGCTCTATACAAATGTTCGTCGTAATATTTTCCATAAAATTTCTAAACACATCTTATGCCTTAAACGTACGGTCTACAAGACTTACTAATTGTAAATACATATGTAAGAAATTAACACTTAAAAACTTTTTAAGTTTTGAATGGTTTCTTGCGTTTAAATTAATGTAGAGTTTTAATTCAATTTCAATATGTTTATTCAGTTTTGATAAAAGTTTAGTATTTAAAAAAAGAAAAAGTACAGAGTATGAGTTTTTAAAACAATTACGACAGCACAAAGTATATTCGTCCGTTAACACGTCTTCTCTCGCTCGCGGCTTTAAAACAACTGACTTCGTCTACTGCTGTTACACACTATTACACCCCATAATTCGGCCGTCCTGACTGGAATTCGCCTCGAATTCATCATCACTAACGTTCGGACACCACGGCTTGATGTACTCAGCACATGTTGTTGTCGTTCTAGGACCCTCAGTATTTCCGGCACGGACGACGTTGTATGTGTCGTTTGGCTTTACAGCCACAATTTCATAAGGCCCTAAGTATTTGGGTTTCAATTTAAGACCTGGACCGAACTGAGTCCTCTTAATCGCAACTAGGTCTCCCGCTTTATATTCGTTTGGCTTCTTTCGTCGAAGGTTATATGACTTCCGGTTTTCAGCTTGTACCTTTGCAATTTGTTCTTTAGCGCTTTGCCTGATTTCTTGTCTACCTTCATTGTATTTGGCTACTATCTCGTCCTCAATAATCGCCTTGATTTCGTATAGCTCTGCTGAACGCATTTTAACACCCACCAACAGGTCGAATGGAGTCGAGTTGATACTTCTGCTGTACGTCGAATTGATCACCTGCTGCACCTTTCCTACAAATTTATACCACTTAGCTGGGTCGTCTGCGCTCAGCTTTGATAATACGGATATGATGATTGCGTTCAATCTCTCCACCTGCCCGTTCGCGCGTGGCAAACCGGTTGTGATGAGATGATGTTTTATGTTTTCGACTTGGCAGTATTGCTTAAAATCTTCGGAGGTGAAAGCTGTGCCCCTGTCTGATATGATCTGCGCTGGATTACCAAATACCAAGCTTTGAGCTTCTAATTTTACAATAACTTCGCTGGCGGACGTGGATTTAGTAGGGTACAACCAACAAAATTTCGTGAACGAGTCGATTACTGCGAAAATGTATTTGTAACGTTTGGCTGTAGATTCAAGCGGTCCTAAATGGTCTACATGGTAGGTATGGAGAGGCTCGTCTACCTTATGAAGAGGGTGCAGTTCGCCTTCTTGCTTCCCGCGTTTTCTATTGTTTATTATGATACAGTTGGAAATGTGATACTCGATTTTCTCCTCTAGTTTGGGAATATAATATTCGCGTCGAATAAGTTCTTTTACTTTCCTTACTGCAAAATGTCCTCTATCGTGAGCGATTCTGATGATTTCTCTCTGCATCCCCTTGGGAACCACGATCACTTCACAACCGTCAAGCAATTTGTGTAAACCGTCACCTTTCATGAAGTAATCATCCCGATTTCTACTCTTTTTAAGATCGGAAATAATATCCACCAAATTTTCGTCTTTCTGTTGGGCTTGTTTTATTCTTGTCAAAATACTATCTTCAGCTATTATCATAACGGGATATCTGCTCAATGAGTCCACATGTCTCATTTTCGTGCCTGCACGATGTTCCACTTCGTAATCGTATTCCTGTAGAAGGAGTACCCACCTCGAAACTCTGAGACCAAGATCCTTTTTCTCCAACGTTTTAGTAAATGCATTGCAGTCGGTGACTAGTTTAAAATGCATTCCGAGTAAATACACCCTAAACTTCTTCAACGCTTCGATTACAGCTAATATCTCCAACTCGTAGCTCGAATATTTTCTTTCAGCGTCCGTCGTTTTCTTGCTCATATAATATACAGGATGTAGGTTTCCATCATCGGCTGATTTTTGCATTAACACAGCACCATAGCCCTCGATCGACGCATCTGTGTGTACTTCAGTTTCACTAGCCTGGTTAAATATGCCTAGAACTGGATTGTTGGTTAAAATATGTTTAAGCTTGTTAAACGCTACCAGTTGCGGATTTCCCATTTCAAACTTTGTGTTATATTTCGTTAAGTCGCTTAAATCTTTTGCAATCAGAGAAAACTGTGGAATGAATTTTCGAAAGTATCCCGCGAGGCCTAAGAAACTTTGTAGTTGCTTTAAATTTGTTGGTATCGGAAATTTCAGAACTGCTTTGATTTTGCTAGGCGACGGGTAAATTCGATGATTTTCAATGACGTGCCCCAGGAACTCTATTCTCTTTTTCATAAACTTGCATTTCTTAAAATTCAACCCTAAACCATAATCTCTGCACAGTGTCACTACCATCTCTAGATTCATTAAAGCTTCCTCGTCATCTTTGCCTGGAATAATCACGTCGTCTACATAGGGCAAAGCAGCACCGCTGCGAGTCAAGTCACGAAAAATTATGTTTATAAACCTCTGGAAAACTGCTGGTGAGTTCGACAATCCGAATGGCACTTTTTTAAATTGATATTGGCCATTGTGAGTAACAAACGAGGTGTACTTACGACTCGATTCTGCGACGTTAACGTGAAAGAATCCATTTTTCAGATCAATAGAACTAAATATCTTGGCGTTTTGTAGGCGATCAAGTTGGTCTTCTATTAGTGGCAATGGGTATCGATCTTTAACTATTATTTTGTTAAGCCTTCTATAATCAACGCACAACCTTAAGGAATCATCACGTTTTCTTACCATCACTATGAGACTACTAAATTCTGACTCAGATGACTCTATCACCCCCTCCTGAAGCCATTGTTCAATCTGATCCTCAACTGCTTTTCTTTCTGCTAGTGGTAATCGTCGTGGTCTCGAGAATATTGGAATTTCTTCATTTAAAACTATATTCATTTCAACACTGGTAGTTTTGCATTTATTCGGTCGGTAGCACCCAACCATATCAATAATTTTTTGTTTAATTAAAGGAGTAATACTTGCCTCGATATCGAGTTCGTCTGGAACAACGTCTATTTTCATAAATGGAAATTCATCATATTTTACTATCTTTTTAAAATGTAACCCGTCACGGCGAATATCGATTTCCGCGTATTCACAAAAATTTTCTCCGATTATTACATCAACGTCAATAAGTCTATGTGAAACCACTACGAAATTCACACTGTAGATCTCATTATCGATTTCAATTTCATATTCTAATTGTCCATCAGGTTTTATTTTATTCTGACCAAATCCAACAAGATAAAAGTCAGTTTTATTAAGTTTCATACAATTCAAGTTCTTAAACACAATATCGCTTATTATATTGAATTTACTGCCGGTATCGAATAGAGCTGTATACTCCCGGTCAGCAATAATTACACATTTTGTCATTACTTGATTTTGGGATTTCAAAAGCCTGGTATTAATCTTGGTGTTTTCCGGACACTCTTTAGCTATATGACCGAACTTGTTGCAATGGAAACATTTAGTTCCCTTTTCTTTACTTGCACATTCTTTCGACTTGTGTCCCTTCGAGCCACAATTGAAACACGTTAAATCTTTATTATTGTTTCTAAAATTATTGCCCGATTTTTCCCGTTGTATTTTGTGTTCATCTTGACGATTTAATTTAGCGCGAAATGTTTCATAGCACGACAGTTTATTCTTAAATTCTTTAATATTGCTAGCACCATATAACATAGATTTATTTACACTTAAGTCACTTATACCGTCAATAACATATTGTATAATCGAGTTATCGTCAATAATACCGCGCGATGCATTTTCTTTAATGTGTAAAAAATATTCCTGTACGGTTTCGCCTTTTTTCGTTTTTCTCTCAGAGAGTTGCTTGTGGATCTGCGCGCTGTTCATTGTTGTTTGAAATTCGTCGATTAAAGCAGCTTTAAGTTTTCTCCAAGATGTTATGCCTCGTTCGCCCTGAATATACAGGTTCGCCAAACCACTTATTGACTTTTTCGCGAATACATACATCTGGAATTCATCCCAGTTCATTATAGCGGCTGTCTCCTCAAACTCTTCTACCCAGACGTCGACTGGTAGGCTTCCCCTACCATGAAATGTTCTTATTGAGTCTTCAATATCACGAAAACTCATAGCGAATCTTGAAACTTGAGGTTGTGTGGCTCGCGTCGTAATTATGTTTTCACAATTGTTATTTTCAATAGACAAAAAACTTCCATTTATTCCACTAGCCTCTCTCTTCCTTTGTTCTTCTTGATGTTTGCATTTCAATACGTCATCTCGTCTTACACTACTACATGCGGCTTCGTCATCATCGCAGCTTGCGTCGTCGTCGTCGTCGTCATCATCATTTTCGTCTTCATGATGATTGGCTGCGTTAAGTAAAGCGCCCTTCTTTAGTTGTTTAAAAATATGTAATTTTAAATCTACGTCGTTGTAGCATATACACAATACATTACATATCGACGTCAGCTCTGCTAAAGTTAAATGCTTGTCTATGTATTCGGCTTTCTTCATGTACTTGTCACCATCCTCATTATAGTCGAAACCATCAAATTCTCTTAATCGTCGTCGGTTTGACCGATCACCTTCATACTCAAATATGAATTTATGTAAAGCAACGATATTCTCCTTTCTTGTATGTCGCAGATTATCACGCACTCTTTCAAACATACCTAAACTTGCCATCGTTACGGTTTGAAATCAAGCACAATATACACACAAACACTCAAGAACGTTCTTTTCTATGTTTTTTTTCTAACTTATTCTTTGCTTTTTCGTTTAAACACTCAACGACTCTTCTTTTTATATTAATTTTTTCCCCTTCTTTTTGTTATACATACATACGTTAAACTTTTAATATTTTTGCTCAATTTTTGTCGTAGTATAGTGGTTGAGTCCCCAATTTTGTAGAGTTTTAATTCAATTTCAATATGTTTATTCAGTTTTGATAAAAGTTTAGTATTTAAAAAAAGAAAAAGTACAGAGTATGAGTTTTTAAAACAATTACGACAGCACAAAGTATATTCGTCCGTTAACATGTCTTCTCTCGCTCGCGGCTTTAAAACAACTGACTTCGTCTACTGCTGTTACACACTATTACACCCCACATTAATTTTGTAGCTTAGAGGTGTGTTTGAAGACTTATAATAGATTTTTATTGCAAATATTTTTGTAGAGCATTTCAGCCCGCTGAAAACTAGTTTTTTGCCCCTTTTTTAAGAAAGGTACAAAAACATCTATACAACAAAGAGTTAAAAGGTTAACATGTTGCACAAAACTGTTTACCGTGCCTTTTTTAGATAAAAGTGCAAAACACATCTTATACCTTAAACGTAAGACTTACAGGATTTACTATGCCGAGTCACTATAAATATAGACTTAACATGTGTTTTTAAATTTTTTTCTTTTTGGAGTTTTTGGAAAACTTGCTCAAACTGCAAGGCATGTCAACACCTCGGGAAAAATCGCTAAAATTACGAAAATTCGTCAAAACTTGCTTATATATAAAAGATAACCAAAAACTTAGGAATAATTACGCCTATTGCGAAAAAAGCGACAATTCGCGAAAAATTGCAAAATTTCTGAAAAAATCATGAAAATGGCGAAAATGAAGCATTGAGATACTGTCGCAATAAAAAAATTATGATGACAAAAATGGGCAGTACCACGCTCATTTAAAAATAATAATATTTTTCAGCTACCTATACTTTACCGATTCTTATGTGAACTTTGCACACACATTGACTTCTCGCAACAACACAACATTGTGCTTAGAAAGGTGGGCATTGGCGCACCCACACAGAGTTAGAGCGCTTAAAGGTTGTTTTAAAAAATTTTTTACTACGTTCGTGTGGAATTTTGTTATTAATTTTATAGTAACTTCCTGACTTCAAATTTTGCACCAGCATTGGGTTCCCGTGACAATATAATTTTATGATTAGAAAAGTGGGCTTTCCCAGTAAAAAAGTTGCTTCCAATAAAGCAGGTTTCTACTATTATGGAATAAAAGTAGCACAGACAAACCTGCTGATATCGCTGCTGATTTTTGTATGGTGAGTTCCCGGATTGGAGTACTACATTTTTGCTCACGAAAGCGCTGAAAATCATCAATATTTTCAGCATTAGAACTGAAAATATATGAAAAAAATGATGCGATGTGGATTGGCGTCGTTAACGCCATTTTGAATTTTTCTTATTTCGTTTCTTTATTTATTTTTATTAATTTCATATTTTTACTCAATGTTTGTTATTTTAACTTCAACTAGTATCGAACTAAGAACCTTCAGGTTTGAAGTCCAACGTACCAATCACTCGACCAAAAACACTGTTTCAAAACGGCACCAGGAAACTCAAATAAACTTACTCTTCATTCTTTCTTAAAAACCTGCTTTGGATTAGCACTATAAAATCAGCTTTTTTGTATAGCTTGTGTACGAAGCTTTTGTATTCTCGCTTCAAAACCTGAATTGTTGTGACGCTATGAAATCAGCTTCTGAACAAGCTCATATTTTAAAGCGTATTATGAAGCGCTTTATTTCTTTAGTGCTTCAAAAAACATGAAAATTTTTTACTGGGATAAAAAGTAAATATGGGCTTTGAACTATTTCTACTTAACCGATTTCTACAAAATTTTGTACACACATTTTTGTGCTCCTGACAGCCCGTTTTAAAACGTAGTATAAAAAAACTTTTTTCCTTAGTAACACTGTACAACAGTTCATGACGGTTTTTCATGATATCGAAGTCGCAGAATCTGAAGTCAGATTTTAATTTTTTATTAATTGTTGTACAGTGTAATTATTTACTATTAGCTTATTTCTAACCTTAAATTTTTAATTATTGTTTTATTAAAAACTATTAAAATTCAATTAATTATAATTATATATGCTTATAAGTAAAATCTTCCCAGGAATGAAAATAACGAACTTGAACAAAAAATTATTATAATTACAATAATTACTCTTTTGGCTTCTTTTCAGAATATTCAAAAAACTAAAGTATCAACGTCTGAAATGCTATTTGGCTTACCCATGCAAGATACTGGCTTTAAGAGATATCCCCTACGTTCCCGAACGCGTATCATACAATACGCCTTAACTCTAATACTGAAACAAAATGATCGTGAATATATACAATCATTGAAAGAAAAACTTCTCAATTACTATCCACCGCCGCAAATAAATCAAATGAATCAGCAACAACAACAGCAGCAACAAGGTGAAAAATCATTCATTACATATATATTCTACCCTGGAGAATTTAAATTGTGGGAATTCCTACCACTGTCCATAGCATTTGTCGTACTATTTACTTATGTTTACTTTTCGGTGAGAAAAATCGACGTAATACGTTCGAGATTTTTGCTGGCTTTGTGCGCGGCTGTTACCATATTGGGTAGTTTGGTTATGTCCTTGGGATTATGTTTCTTCTTTGGTTTAACCATAAGCCTACAGTCTAAAGATATATTTCCATATTTGGTAATACTGTTGGGCTTAGAAAATTGTTTGGTTATAACACGCAGTGTTGTATCAACAGATGAGACCTTTGATGTGAAAATTCGTGTGGCTCAGGCTTTAAGTAAAGAGGGTTGGCACATTTCCAAGACTTTGTTAACGGAAATAACAATATTGACTATTGGTTTGGCCACTTTTGTGCCGGTCATACAAGAGTTTTGCGTGTTTGCTATTGTGGGTTTGCTTTCCGACTATATGCTACAAATGTTATTGTTTTCCACAATATTGGCCATGAACATACGAACGCCAGAGTACTCAACTGAAGCTAAACATTTGCCTAAAATGATGCTCTCCTTTACGAGTAATTCATTGACAGCTGGCAATAGCAATCACTCACCTACATCCGGTGGAAGTGGCTATGGTTTTACAAATGGTAGACCTGATTTTCGTTTTTTTGGCAGTGATTCTAATGGCGGTGCAACTGGTGGCAGTAATGGTGCATTTTCTTCACCACCCTTTGGCAGCTTTCATCGTTCCCAATCCCATCCAAAATTAGCCTTTGCCGACTTTAACAATCTCAATAATGCAAATGAGTTAACAAAACGTTCTTCCATTACTTTAAGTTCAAATAGCAGTCAAGATAAGATACCTAAACGATTGAAAATTGTTAACTTTTGGGCCCGCACACGATTCTTTCAACGTGCTTTCATGGTGTGGATGAGTGTCTGGATATGTTCCATTATTTACAACTCTGGTTATTTGGAGAATCTATTTGTGGTGGATAGTAATCATACGGGCGCTTTTCGAAATGATGATTTCCAACGTAATTGGGAGGTTGGTCGTGGTGCTGTGTCTAGTTTCTTTTCCAATGTTCATTCAGTTATTAATGCCGGATCATTTGGTGGCAGTGGTCAAAATGGCAATCATCGTTATGGTAGTTCGATGGGCGCCAACAGTTTATTTGGTAATAACGCCAACGGCGACGAAACCCTAAATGCTGATCATGAAAGTTAGTGATGTAATTAACAAAGAAAGGCTTTTAATAGATTTTAATGTTTAATTCCATTTACAGGTTCACCTATTGACAGTAATTTTAACGAAACCGAAGCCGAGCTTAAACGACTTCTTTATCCGGACTTTGAACTCAACTATTTTCTCTCGAATTTTCACTGGTCTACTATAATGAAACAGTATAATGTAACGTTGCGTGGTCGTTACATTACTATTCTGCCTACCATTAAACTCTCTCATGCCATTAGTCCCGATAAGGCAGCTCGTGTTCGTAATCCTCATGAGAAGGTGATACAGAATTTCCAATGGAAAGCTTTGGCAGCTGCCTTAGATCCACTAGATTTTAGTGATGACGAACATCGGGAATCTCCTATGGTTATGCCAGGCGGTACACCTCTCTTTCCTAAAAGTCCAATGGAAATATTTTTTGCCATCACTCTGTGCTGCATTAGCGTATTTGTACTGTGCTATACGATGGTAGTTTTTTACCGTTGCATATGTACTCGTAATTATGCCGAATGGCGATCCAGCTGGAATGAGTCGTCAGAATTTTCACACAAAACTGAACAAATACTTGAGGGTGTTCCAACGCAAATAGCTGGTCATAAACATCGCATAGAATGTTTGGTGTCTGATGGAGCCAATATTATTAGCTGTTGCCTTAAGGGTCAAATAAAAGTTTGGGATGCTCGTAGTGGTGAAAATATTGCCACCGTTAATCGTGGTGACATACAAGTGACCACCAACCGTGAAGACGGCGAAGTAATTGTAAGAAAACTAAATTCGTCACCGATTTGGTGTTTAGACTATTTTGACAATTTAATTGCTGTTGGCTGTGCAAACGGTCGTATAGAATTGTGGGAAATGCCATCTGGTATATTAAAGGTAAATTGCTATTTAGTAGAAAAACATAATAAAGCAATAAATTTATTTATTTATTTTAAGTGCACTTATCATGAGGATTCAAAGCGTAATCAGGGTATAACTCATATAAATTTAAATGGTGATCGTGTTATAGTGGCTCGTTTATGTGGACGTTTGGATTTTTATCGTTTAGAAACATACTACAAGGGTAAACAAATTGACTGGGGTTTTACTTCAGCGTATAGAAGAAGTATGTATGGTTGAAATATCTTTAAATAAAGAAAACTCAATAAGTTTGGCATATCGTTAGCTCATGTTAGGACGAATTCGACTGGCAGCATTGGTCTAATGATGCATCAACAACAACAGGAGCAACAAAAATCATGCAATGATGGTCAGAGAACAACTAGAGAAGAAATGAAATGTACTCTGAGAGGTGTACGTTTAGCTCATCAACAGCCTATTACATGTATGGAGGTGGTCAATGATATGGTTTTTACCGGGAGTAAAGATCATACACTTAAAGTAAGTTAAAACGCCGCATTTCAAAAGATTTGTTGTTTTATGTTACTTTGAAACACATTTATATACAATTTTAATGTTAAAGCTTTTTTTTTGTTGAATCAGTCTTTGGTTCTTTAATTTGATTTTTTGTATTCATTAATTATGGTACCCTACCGCACGTTTCCCCGTTTTTGAACTAAAATAACATACATAACCACTATAGATTTATGTTATGGTCCTCTACAATGAAAACAGCCGAAATTTGTATAGAAAAGTTTTCTAAAATCTTTTTTAATTAAATTTCCGATTTTGAAAGAGGCTGCTGACTTGTTTTCGGAGTTACAGTCCAAGGCTATAATTGAAGAAGTGGGCATTACCACGCCCGTATTAAGTAAATATTATTTATACATGTCTGCGATGAAAAAGTTTTTTATATAATTACATACACTGAAAATAATCCATGCAACATTTTACGAAAAAAACTTTCGTATTGACTTTTTTCGTAGAATATACGAAACTTTCGTATATATTAAGAAAAAAATTTAGGAAATATATTTTTGAATTTACGAAAGTAACGAATACCTTTCGTAAAGATTTTTCCTTGTTAAAAAATGTATTCGAAATAAAAAAATAAATTAAAATAATTTTTTATAAATGACGTATTTTTCAGATGTAAGTAAATAAAACAAATTTTTATTTATTTATTTATTTTATTTATTTTATTTATTTTATTTATTTTATTTATTTTATTTATTTTATTTATTTATTTATTTATTTATTTATTATAAAATTACAGTACAACAAGAATATCAATCTTATTTAACAGTACTGGATTATTTTCGTACATTTCGTATATTCTACGACGCAATTTCGTGGTGCGAAATTACGAAATATTTCGTAATATATATGATCGTTTTCGTGCATATGTTGCAAGGAATTTTTTCAGTGTAGGATCCGATACGGAATAGGATTGGAAAGGGAATTCCAATTCAGTTACAATTGCGAATGCGTTCATGAAAACGTAACGAAATTGCTTTGTTCAAAAAGTGCTTATTTCCCTTTAAAATTCAAAATCTAGTTAGTTGGAAAGTCTAAGTTAGTTGGAAAGTAATGCAGCGTCGAAAAATTGACTACCGCCTAGGACATTGCAATGTTAAAAGTAATCCAGGCATCAACCACCATTAGTTGAGAAATATTTAGCTTAAAATGCGTTAAAAATAGGGTAGCTTCAATATATGTGTTTGTGTGTGTTTGTTTACAAAAAATTGTTACCCATATACGGAGGGCAAATATTGAATAATATCAAAATGCTTTTGATTTGCATAACAAACGCACACAAACACGTATATTGAAGTTAAATATTGGTCTGTCTAGCAGCCGCTTAACTATTGAGTGTTTATTGTTCTCGTTTCATAGTTAAGCAGGTGGTAGACATCAATATTTAGCTTCAATATAATATATTAAAGAAACGCACACAAGCACATATTATGTGCTTATATATAGGGGAAATTGAAGAATATAGGGGCTGATAGACAGATAAATATTTAGCTTCAATATTATGTGTTTGTGTTACATATACATATTGTTACATATACATATACGGAGGGCAAATATTGAAGAATATCAAAATGCTTTTGATTGTCATAACAAACGCACACAAACACATACATATGTATATTGCAGCTAAATATTGATCTGTCTAGCAGCTTTTGATTTTCATAACAAACGCACACAAATACATATATTGAAGCTAAAATATTAATCTGTCTACCACCCGTTTTATACATCTGTAGTGCAATTCACAAACTTATTTTAACGCTAAACAAGGCGTTTAAAGAAGTTATCCCCAAAACTATTGCTTTTACTATTCCTTAAACTTTTAAGCGCTACTAGCTGCATTAGCTAAACGGCAATAATTTTTGTGATATTATTGAATAGACAACAGTCAGTTCAGTTAAAGCACGTCGTCTTTTGGCGAAATTTAAATAATTAGGTCCGTTTGTTTACTTTTCCAGTAAAATCCAGCAGTTGAGTAAATTCTGGGTAATTTCAGAATTTTACTCACAAGAATGGCTCTTGCACAAAGAAGTACGCGAACAGAAAATTGCAAAACAGCTTTATCAACTAAAATGGATAGGGTTGTAAAATATGTGTTATTTCGACTGTCCAGCACATATGTACATATATGTTTTTGGTACTTGGTACAACGCATTTATATAATTATAAATTCGTAGCGAAATGTATTTATTAAATAGAACTTCGGTGGAAGCTTTTACAATTGTTTATTTTGTACATGATTTTTAAGAGTGTTTCTGCTTAAATGGCATACAAAAATACATCATTACTTGATGTTTTATATTCGGTACTCTAAGTAACATGCAGTAATAAGTATTCAAATATATATTAGCTTAACATCTCTAAAGCATTAATGTAAATAAAACAATTAGAGAAAAATTTTTGCCAAGAAAAGAAAACTTGGCGTTGTATGCTCTTCTGGAATATACAAATTGAGAAGAAACTTGCTTTGGATGTTTGTAAAATAATTATTTTCAGTTTTTCTTCTTTTAAGCGCTCTTTTAGATTGTATACATTTTGATTGCTTACTTTTGTTTGTTTATTTTATTGAATCATATGTTTTTCTCTTCTACTGGATTTTACTAGCACAAATTTGTTCAGTAAAAATTTGCAGACTCTCAGTTAAACAACTGTCACTTTACTCTCCCAATTGATGCTCTCTTTTGCAAACTTATGTGTAAACGAACGCATTTCAGTAAAATCCAGTACAAATTTTGGGGTAAACGAACACACTTATTATTCGACAACAATATACACACATATGAAATCTTTTATATATAAATAACAATATTTGTATTATTTAAACAATTAATTTTGCTATTCAGGGTTGGAAAAAACCCGGGGTTTTTTTAAATAAAAGCCCTGCCCGGCGGGTTTTATCATGGGGTTTTTTTAGTTTTATTGGGCTTTTTTGGGTTTTATTGGGCTTTATTGGGTTTAATTGGTTTTTTATGATCTAAGCAATGTTGTCAAATTAGCCCTTTTCGGAATAGATTTATTAAGAAAATCATTAATACAACTATGCGACAAATGAAGACTTTTGGAAAAACACAAGGACTTGGCAGTACAGTTTCGATTTTACTACCACGGGGGTAAAACCCTATACTCAATTTGCGAATTTGGTGAACAATTTTTTTTCATGGACCTCCAAAATTTCTGAAAATCTGTGGGACCTCAAAAAACGGTGTCATCAGTATTTGGCCAACAGCTAATTCAAACTTAATGATACCGCTTAATTGTATGTGGCAATAATGTAGCTAAGAGTCCGCTTGACAGTTTTTTTTACCATTTAATACCAAAAAAAAATTGTTTCTAGCTTTTCTGTTGAAAAAATTAAGAAAAAAATTGGTTTTCACTTTTTTACTCATTTTTTACTAACAAAATTCGGCAACGACAAATTATTTATTTTTTGTTAATTTTATCATGAACTAAACTCATTTCGTTATTTTTTAAATCTTATTGATATCAATTTTAAAAACTAATAATATTTTATGCTATTATTTTGTAAACAATTTTTTTTATTTTTTGTTAATTTTACCATGAATTCAAATTTGGATCATTTCTATCTAATTAGTTTTACATATCCTTGCCATTGCAAGAAGTTCTGTTTTTCGATTACCAATCACCGAATTTTCCTCAAGAAAAAAGTATAAAAAATTTACCAATTTTCACAACTTTTTTATGCGAGTGTGGCGATTATTTTTTTTTAAATTATAAAAGAATTAAAAATTTGTTCTTGCTTTTCTACTAATTACACTATGCGACAAATAAAGACTTTTGGAAAAACACAAGAACTGGACAGTACAGGCTCGATTGTCCTACAATGGGGTAGTAAAACCCTTTACTCAGTTTGGCGAATTTGGTGGCCAATTTTTTTTTATGGACCTCCAAAGTTTCTGAAAATCAGTGGGGCCTCAAAAAACGGTGTCATCAGTATTTGGCCAACAGCTAATGCAAACTTTATAATACCGCTTAACTATATATGGCAATAATATAGCTAAGAGTCTGTTTAACAGATTTTTTATAACATTTCATGCCAAAACATTTTTTTCGTAAACTTTTTGTTGACAAAATTAAGGAAAAACATTTTTTTTCACTTTTTTCAGAATAACTTACAGGGACTTGTAATTTTTAACTAACAATATTTGACACACTTATAGTTACGGTAGAGCTGAACAACTTTTGTGAACATATCAATACAATCTGCACGTATCTAGGCACTCTAATAGCTCACACAGACCACTTTTTACCTTAAAAATTTAAGTTTTTCACTATTTTTTTATGCTAAAAAATATTTTTTTTTTTAAATAGTATATTGAAGTGCATACTTCTCTGTTGTGTTTCACTAACATTTTGTGCCCAGAAAAATAATATGTTCATGTACTTTTTTTTTAAATTTAAAAAAATAATTTTCACTTTTTTCAGTATAACTTATAGGGACTCCAAATTTTTCATTACCATTATTTGGCAAAACAGCAACAAACATTAAAAAATAGTAAATACTAAAATCAGCAACATAAGAAGTGGAACAATAACAAAGAAAGCAAAAAAATGCAATAAAAATATAGCCTAACTCGTAAAAAACGAAAACTTTTAAGGTAGAAATTTGTTTTTCTGGGCTGTTTAGGGTGCCGAGATACATTCATATTCTATTGACATTTTCGCAAAAGTTGTTCAGCTTTACCGTAGCTACAAATTTGCCAAATATTGTTAATAAGAAATTACGAGTCCCTGTAAGTTATTCTGGAAAAAGTGAAAAAAATATTTTTTTCTTAATTTTTCAATTAAAAGTGCACGAAACAATAATATTTTGGCATAAAATGGTAATAAAATCTCTTTAGCGAACTCTAAGCTACATTATTGCCATATATATAGTTAAGCGGTATCACCAAGTTTGAATTTTCTGTTGGCCAAAAGTTGATGACACCTTTTTTGAGGGCCCGCTGAGTTTCCAAAACTTTGGAGTTCCATAAAACGAAATTGGTCACCAAATTCGCCAAGCTAAGTATAGGGTTTTACTACCCCGTGGTAGTACAATCGAATCTATACTGTCAAGTCCGTGTGTTTTTGGACTGTTGCACTGTGTTATATGCATATTTTTAACCTAGATTTTTTGGAAGCAAAGAAAATGTATCTCCTTAAAAAATACTTCCAATTTTTTATACTGGGTTAATATCAATTTTAAATATTAATAATCTCATACACTGTAATTTTGTATAATAAAAAAATTGCACTTGAGTTTTGTTAATCTAAACTTGAACTCAATTTCAATATTGGTATCGGCGATATTTATTTTCAAGTATCGGTATCGGATCGGCAAAACGGCGTATCTTTAACATCGATATATCAATTTTAACTTCAAATATCTTTGCAAATTTAGCACGCAGAAATACATGATATGCTTTAAATTAAAGCTTGAAGTCTTGGCTATAAGCATTTAAGTATTTTTTTTTTAAATTTAATAGAATATGCCACTAAATTAATTAAGTTAAACAAAATTCGCAACAAAATTACCAAAAAAAACACCACCAAAACACATAAAAGCAAAAAGAAATGTTAGTGATGTAGAAACAATCAACACAAATGCAAATAGGCTCGTTATTCGAGTACCTTTTTCATACATGATTTAAAGAGTCGTGTGAATTCTTTTATAATCATTTCTCTTTTTTGCTTTTACTTCATAGAAAAATTTTATCAAATAAGTTAAGAAATATATTGGGTCGTATTATTGGTTCCGCAGGAAAGGAAAACTCAACGGAAAGAAATATCGATCGATATGCAAATTGCAGTTATGTATTCCTGTGGTATAAGCTTTGCGAGAAATTGCTTTTAATTCATTTTAAATTGATTTTAAATCAGTTTCACAGAAAGCTTTGCAATTTGCACATCGATCGATATTTCTTTCCGTTGAATTTTCCTTTCCTGCGGAACCAATAATACGACCCATTATTAAGAGAGTTAAAAAATCGTAATTTAGATGAAAACAATAAAAAGCTATTCGTTTATTTCAATATCCGGATGAAATCATATTCTTTTTATTGCAACACTAACTACAAAACATAGTGGTGTTGCCAGTATCGAAATCTAAAATTCCTTAAAACACACAGTGTCTATTGTAGTGTTTATGAATACAATTTTATATTAAACAGTTTTTAGCGAGAAACTGTTCAATAACAATTGTGAGTCTTAAACCAAAAATAAAACTTTTTTATGAATGTGGCTGTAAAACTTTTAAGGTACAAATTAGTTTTTTTTTGCTATTTAGGGTGCCTAGACTGTAATTTGTTGAACAATGCTATACTACTGTCAAAACAGGATTTTGTTAAAAAGTGTGCATTCCAAATATATGGGCAAAGTAATTACTAAAGAAAGCGAAAAGATAGCAGAAGAATGCGTAAGTCAAAAGCACCCCATTTTTAGCACCCTTTTTTTGGCATCTAAAATTAAAGATGCAGAACACTTTCCACAAAAAAACAACGGTTGAAGATATTAAAAGACAAAAATTAATAATGTTTACCTGCAAATTTTTGCGATTATTTCACTTCAGTAATGAATTGCCACCATCAATAAAAAGAATGTTCTCATCTTATGGTTTAATATAGAGTAACCTTTGAAATGGCCCCTTTTTACAATGTGCGATTAAAAGTTAACGTGGACTTTAATGGCAAGTTCGGCATAGAAAACTTGCGGTTAAAGTCCGCGTTAACTTTTAATAGTACATTATGGAAAGGGCAGTTAAAAGCATTTAAAATCTGAGCCACCAGAGTGGTAACTGATTTAAAATAACTTTTTATGTACGTGTTTGGACTACTATTTCTTATGAATTTTTTAATTATTGTCTTGAATTTTTTTTGATATAAATCTTTATTTAAATTAAAAGTACTGAAAAACCCACTAGGGTTAAATGTACATACACACAAATGGGCATATAAATACATGTGTATGTACTTGGGTTATTCGTTTATATAAATTTTATAATGATTTTATTTTATTTTTCTGTAAATGAAACTTCAAACTATCTTCATCTTTGTTTGAATGGATATAACGTAAAAACCCCGCTTGGGGTTTTTTAAGCAAAATACCAATAAAAACCCGGGTGGGTTTTTTGGGTTACCCAGTGGGCAGCCAACCCTGCTGCTACAGGGTGTTTTTTTTAGAAGTATAGAACTTCGAATTGAAATAAAACACAAGAAAATCGTTTTAATGTCCATCAATTTGGCTTTATTGGAAGGATAATTTTATGCCATTAATGTTTAAATATGATTTCGGGCATGTGGCCGCCACGGCTGGCTCGAATAAAGCCAATTCTACAGGTCCAATTTTCAACCACTTTTTCGAGCATATGGGGCCGTATGTTGGCAATAACGCCACGAATGTTGGCTTCCAAGTCCCCTAACGTTTCTGGTTTGTTGGCGTAGACGAGCAACTTCACATATCCCCAAAGAAAATAATCCAATGGTGTCAAATCACACGATCTTGGTGGCCAATTGACAGGTCCATTCCGCGAAATTATGCGCTCATCGAATGTTTCCTTCAATAAATCGATTGTGACGTGCGCTGTGTGGCATGTAGCGCCGTCTTGTTGGAACCACAACTCATCCACATTCATGCCATCCAATTCGGGAACAAAATAGTCGGTTATCATGGCTCTATACCGGTCTCCATTAACGGTAACTGACTCTCCAGCATTATTTCGGAAGAAGTATGGCCCAATGACTCCACCAGCCCATAGAGCACACCAAACAGTCAGTTTTTGTGGATGTAATGGCGTCTCAAGGGTCTCATGTGGATTCTCTTCACTCCAAATGCGGCAATTTTGCTTGTTGACGTAGCCATTCAACCAAAAATGAGCCTCATCACTGAACAAAATTTTGCGATGAAAATCAGCATCGAGATAAATCTCATTTTCGGCCCATACACCAAAATCACGACGCATTGCATGGTCATGATGAAATGGCAAACCAAACTAAATATTAATCACTTGACAGCTGACAAAATGGCCGCCAGTTAAAAAAGTGATGCCAACTTAAAGTTCTATACCTCAATAAAAAACACCCAATATTTCTCAAAATTAAAGAAATTCACGAAAATATGTTCGTGTGCAAGAAAAAATTAATTTGTTTTTTCTCTATTCCTCTTTGTGTTTTTCGTTTACTTTAGTAGTGTTGGAAAGTGATAAAAAAATTTAACAAAGGCCCTTACACGAAGTTAACGAATCAAAATTACCTTTTATTTAAGCGTTAAAAGCTAGTGAATTTCACTACTGTATGAAATGGAAATAAAACGAAGAAAAAATTATAGCGAACGTTTCATGAACATCATTATTTGGTTTCATGTAATGGCTAATATATAACATACATACATACATATGTATGTATACAATCCGACCAAACCAATAATAAGCTGATGCAAGAGACACACAACATTAAAAAATCATTAACAAAATATTTTTTAAACGAAAAATTTTACAGGTGTATAGCTTGAATAATACAGATGTTGAATACACCCTACATGGACATTGTGGTCCCATAACATGTCTTTTCGTTGATCGATGGCAGCCAGGCACTGGAGGCTCTGGCTCCCAGGATGGTTTATTATGTGTGTGGGATCTCTTTACCGGCGCTTGCATGTACAACATACAAGCACACGATGGTTCTGTCAGCTGTTTGGCATGTGCACCAAGCTATGTTATATCTTTGGGTACGGATGAACGTATCTGTGTATGGGAGAGGTTTCAGGGCAACCTGTTGACTACAATTAATATATCAAATGCCTATTCAAGTTTATTAATGTTGACACCATCTCTGCTGGTAACAAGTAAAATGGGTAATTATTATTTTCGACATGATTTATAAAAAAGATTTTTTAAGTTCTGAATTTTTTATAAAGGATCTCTTATTGTTTGGGATGTAAGAACGGGCGAACCAGCTAGAGAAGTTAAATTGGATTTTTCCAATTTGCATTTATGCCCGAAAACCATGATGTTGGCCTACGATTCTGTAGTCTGTGACTATGGTAATGAAATACGAGTTGTACGTTTTCCAATTGTAGCTGATAAAAATAATTAGTTTGTAACTTAAATGTTAGTTGCATTATTGAAAAAAAAATTAAGCCTTTTTTAACATATTATTCTCATTGGTATATAATCATTATTTACTCACCCATTCTCACCGAACCAACTACATAATGATCCAATCACTATTTATTTTATAATTCACATTTGCTGGTAATAATATTTAATAATTTACCATTATTTTAAGAAGCCTTTTTATTGTTTAACAATAATTGTTTTTTTATGTAACTTTTATATAATTTCTAATTTAATTTTTTTATTTGTGGTTATTCTAAGAGATTTTAGACTTGTTAAATGTAATTTAAGTAACAGCTATTTTTATTCTACAAACTATGTAATTTATAGATAAGCTGGTTATGTTTAAAAATATTAGGAAGTGGTTTAAAAATAATAACTTTCTAAAAAACTTGGACTTGACATAATAAAAGACAGAACTTACACTAGGCAAGGTTTTTTGGTGCAATTCTTATTTTGTCACGATCTAGAAATTTAAGCCTTCTGTGTTTCTCTGTTTCTTTTTAACTAAAAAATCGGACTTGCAGCAAGAAAACTTGGCTAATGAAATTCTAGTCACGATAACAATTATAATTATTTTTAACTATTAATAACTTTAACTGAAATTTATTAAATCAAGCTTGGGTTCTGTATTTCAAATTACTAATTTAAATAATTTTTATTAAAAAGGAATAACGACTTTGTTAATTTTATAAAATCTTTGTTTTGTTATAACAATAGTAGCTGTGCCCGCGGCGTTGCCCGTCCGGAATTAATTTTTGACTAACTGTAAGAGTTAAAGTAAAAATCAATACATACATTTTTTAGAAGGATGACAAACTAATTAGTTTTATTCATTAATTAAAGAAGAAACTCAAAATGATATTTTCATTGGCGTAGCTAGAAATTTTTTTTGTTGAAATTTTTAATCCAGTTATGGATTTTCCCAACTAGTACTACCACTAAAAAATCTATTGCTTTTAATAATATTGCTTTAGAAACTTTTATTTTTTGAAGTTTTTAATTTTCTAAAACATTTTATTAGAATAATTATGATGCGCTAAACACAAAAAAGGAATAAAAAATGTCCTTTCCGTCATTGTGCATAATATAACGGTTAATTTTCGTTTTTCGGTGAATACCTTTGTTAAAGCGTCATTCAGAATCAAAGGTTGGTTTGTTTAAAATAATTATATATTATTTGAAAGGCTACTAAATTACGCGTCGAATAGTGGCTCTGATCGAATAAAAGGCGACCAAGTTAGAGTGGATAAAAGTTTAAATTCTATAATTCATCACCAATTGTTGCCTTTTCGGAAGCTGTTTTGTACCACAAATAATGAACAAATCCATAGTTTTACAATTTCATTGAATAGTCCATTCGATTATAAAAAATTTAAGCCATAATGGACCTAAATCTGGTGAAAACAAAAAATCTTGTATTCTGTGTTTTATTATTTAGGATATTTATAATCAGATTTTTTTCTTTACTTTATATGCAAATAAAACAATTTATTCCATTTTTGTTCTCTATGTTTCATCGGCTTTGTTCCGGCATCTTTAGAAGAATCTTATAATCGACTTTGGTTGCCGCTGTGACTTTGGATGGTGATTTAAAGAGAAGTAAATATATGCACATACATCAAAAACCACAAATGTACCGTTACATGAGCAATGGCTGAAGTGAACTTTTTTCAGTGTATAACATATCATTCATAATTACGAAAATTCTCAACATACACGGCAGAACAGAACAACGTTCCTGGTTCCTTAGAATAATGATGCCTCAAAGGCAAATTAGTTCGAAATAATCACACCAAAATATAAAATTCTTAGTACTGAGTACCCATTAGGCATTTCTTTCGTTGTCATTTTGTGGTGTCATATAGCCACCCACAATTTAGTTAGGCAAATTAGCTCGAAATAATCACATCAAAATATAAAATTCTTTGTTTCAAGTAGAGGACTGCAAAATTGGAATTGATAACACTCGTCGCGAAAATTTTGACTTGTCGCGAAATTAGCCTTGACTAACTTTATTATGAAAAATATGTGTCATGAAGCAAAAAATCGTATCCAAACAAGTATACGTTATCTTAAAAATAATTCAATAAAACCTAAAGCATTTCATATACAGTATACAAAGTTCATATTCGTACACCCTCAACTTTAAAAAAAGAAAAACTCTTGTAATAAAATAAATAACTATAATATTATTATTTTTCTTGTACAATTTTATTTATAGAGGCTCTATTTAACAAATCAAATAATTAAAAACGACATTTCGTTCAATAACCTTTACAACCTTTTTGATCTTTAGTCAAAAACATATAGCCTATGTGTCATTTTTGGCGCAGATCGATCTACATATTCATGTTTTAATTTCATCACAATCGGTTGGATAATTTCCGAAAAGCAGAAGTTGCACCACACCCCTCTTGGTCCTAATTTAAAAAAAAATATAGGCCATGTGCCCTCTTATACGCAGAACAATCCATGTTTAAAATTGTATCAAAATCTTCACCCCAATTGATCTCAGTTGAGAAAATATACAAAGCGTAACAGCCTGGCCCACGATTTCGACTGCATGCGAGCATTTTCAATGACAAACAGCTGATTTGCGCACCACTAAAAATTTTCAGCACAACAAATCGATAGACAATGCATGAGAACGATAACGTAATAGCTTTCATACAAAAAATTTTTTTTTTTGCCAGTACTCAGGGCATGACTCCTACTCATGCAATACATTGTGCCGGAACTAGGAAAATTGGTTATGGGAAGGAGGATAAAGGAAGTAGTGTTTGCGAACATTCGATTTGAACTTTCCCATATTGAAAGTGGCAGGAAAGACCTTTGCAGGGAGTTTATTCCACATACGAACTGTTCGGCTAAAGGACGAATTTTCTCTGTAATGCGTAGTGCGATTAACTAGCGTATTCAACACAAATGGATGTGCTCTTACTGAAGAACTTGCTGTTCGCAAAAAGGAGCGGATTTCGGGAACACGTTTCCTGATTTCATCAGAATACAATCCATTGTAATAACGATAAAACAGTGAAAGACATCCCACATTGCGTCGATGCTCCAGCGAGTAAATAAAGTTGGCGACCCTACTGTCCCCTATGAGCTTCTTCGCCCTCAATCAAAATAGATTTTGAAGCGCCGGCCATACATTAGAGTTGTATTCCATTTTCGGACGGATATAGGTGGTGTAAATACTAAGGAGATCAGATGGCGTGAAGTATCTCTTACACCGTCTTAAGAAACCGAGGTGCTTAAATGCTTCTTTTGAGACTTAAAAAATTTGGTCAGGCCATCGAACGTCGCACTGGATCTTCATGCCTAGAACATCAAAAACTTCTGATTCCCCAACATTAACAACATTCATAATTACAGATGGAGTAGCAAGTTCGGTCGTACGCTGTGCGTAAGCATACAGCATTGGGTCTTACTAGCATTAAAATCGACACTCTTTGCACGACCCCATTCAGATATTGTTATAAGATCGTCATTAAGGCTGACTTCCAAAACGTATCAATATAAAGTTTGTATACAGTTCTGCTGCGGTATTTAGATCGTGTATGTATGCGAAGTTGCTAAACATTGCATCAACTTTGAAACCGATACCGTGATTACTCATTTACGGCGTTTCTGATACTTGTCGACGACGTTTTGAAAAGGTGTGCATTGTTAATGTATAGTACTGCGACGATATGAAACACTATATATTTTTCGAATACAAAGCAACTGACGTTTTGGAAGTCAGCCTAAGTGTATCATTCATGTTTTGCCACAAGGCCCCAATCTCCGACAGGCTTGGCCTATTCCTGAATGAATTTGAATGGCAGATGCCACTGTCATCTGCAAAAGAGTAGATGGGATTGGAAGTGTGACAGAGAAGGTCATTAAGAAAAATAAGAAATAGGGTGGGGAAAGAACGGAGCCTTGCCGTACCCCTGACTTATTCTTGAACTCGTTCGATGCGACCGCATCTATAACAAGTCTTATAGTGCGATCCCTGAGAAATCTCGATATAAATCGGGAGAAGACATCACCAACATGTTTTGACAAGAGTGTCCCATGCCACACTCTATCAAACGCCTTGGAACTGTCTAGAGCCTCCACCTTAATTTCACCGAAGTGGTGTATGGAGTGGCACCACCTTTCGGAGAGGAATGCCAGTAAGTCCCGTAGAGCGCCCCCTACGAAAGCCATACTGACGGTCGTTGAGTAAGCTATTGGACTCCAAATACTTCACAAGATGGAAGTTCACCATACTTTACATCACTTTAGAAAGGGTAGAACAAATTTCTATTGGGCGGCAGTTTTCGGTGTTACTAGCCTCTCCCTTTTTTGGAATTACATTAGCAACCTTCCAACACGATGGAAATTCACCCGCATGGTACAAAGTGTTGAAGAGGGTTGACAATGCACGCGCTAGCGTCGAAGCGCACTGCTTCAAGACCAGTGCCACAAAGTAGGACAGAGACGAAGAAAATGAGTGATCAAAAATTACAAACTCAGCTTTTTTTCCACTCGGCTATTGTAGAAAAGAGAGACATATAGTGATGTGAAGATGTAGAAGTAAACAAAACAAAATAAAAGTTTTAGCTCACAGTGAAAAAGTGTTTAATTAACATAAAACTGCAAAAAATTATTGCTTTATAATGTAAAAAAATTAAATAAAGCATTTAAATTGTGTTTAAGTGATATTTGAAAGTTTAATTATTAATTAAAGTGTAAATGAAGTGTTCTGTTTGCCTGTGCGTGTGTTTGTGCATCTGTTGTTGGTTCGGTAGCAAAAGTGGTTGAAATTTGTAGAAGCAAGATGCAAAACGTATAAAAACTTTAAATAATGTGTATAAAATGTGGAATTGTAATTTTTTCGTGTATAAAATAATAAATATATCCATTTATTTATGAAATAAACAATTTGTTTTAATTGCAAACAATGAAAACTTTTATTCCGTTTTGCACTTGGCTTTCGTTTAAGTGAATATGCAATATCTTCCTTCTCTTTTGTCGCGTCTGTTTAGCCTGTGCCAGTGCTGGAATGCCATCCGGCCCAGGAGACTTGTTTGTGCTGAGATTTCTTAAAAAGAATATCTTTGGCATAGTTGCGATACCCTTTGGATTACGGGCAGTGGTTACTTGCAAATAATTCAACCAGAAGGTTAGCTTTATCAACCGCGTCAGTGAATACTTGGTCATCCTTTAAAATAGCCGGAATTGAAGAACTAGCATTATCCTTTACTCTTTTAACGAATGACCAAAAGTTCTTACTACCTCGAGGAGCAGCAAGCACTTTAGCATGAAGACGCTGCTCGTACAAAGCTTTTTCGCACCTTAGTACTCTGGCGCACGAAGATCTTGCTCTTTTGCGCAGCGAATCAGTGTCTGCGTTTTTGTTGCTACGCCAGATACTGAATGCTGCCTCTCTGGATCTGACTGCGATTTTGCACGTCTGATTAAACCACGACTTCGGTCTCAGGATTTGCTTGGATGGAATGAAAGCTTTCATTCCTAGCAAAATGGTGTTTTCAATCATTTTCGCCATGGCATTGACATTATTGTCTAGGAAACACAGGTTCGAGTTAAAATGCCGGAAAAAGTCGTTGAGCACAACCAAACGAGGCCTTTCGCAGATATATTTTAAGCGTGTCGTAGCTGCTTGTGAGACGTTACGAAGATTTGAAAAGGAGGCGGAAATGGTTCATTGATCTGAGTTACCGAGAGGCGCATTAATACGTCAAGAGTATTGTGTTGGTGCCCTATAACACACGAAATATGTGTTGGCTCATTTACTAGTTGTGCGCAGCGAACAGCTCAGCATATTGGCCTTCTGAAGTCGAATGGCGAAGCCAGGATGAATTGTGAACATTGAAATCACCACCAATAACAATTTCAATATTCGGACAACTATCCAGTATCCTCAATATGGAGTCGGAAAGCGCATCGAAACTAGAAATGGTAATATCCATTTCCGCGTTTAGACTTGTATAAAAAAACGTAAATAGAATTGTAAATAGTGTGCCTTGATTTTGAACTTAACCCAGAGACAGCTAAGTTCAGCATCAGACATGCCTAACGGTTGCTGGCACTAGTACACAACTTCATTACATATGTAAATTACAAGGACCCGATGGAAATGAAAAAGCGATAGTAGGTGATACCCAGGTAAATGAAAATCCTGTGGATCATCATCCTCAGATACCTGAGTCTCACACAGGGATGCAAAATGAGATTTTAAAATTGTACTAATTTCCAAGAAAAATTGTACTTTTTTCAGTCCGACTACTAAATTCTTATTCTCTTATTTTAAAATATTTTTTACTCAAAATTACATATAGATGTGTGTAAAAACTTAACAATTGACAAAAAGGCACAGTGAAGTTGAAATTTGCACTAATTATACGTGATGATCCGGATGAAAAGGGACTTTATCATCCGGAGGTCGAAACTGAGTTAGCTAAGTTTGCAAGAGTGCAAACTGAAGTAAAGCATAAAAATGTATGTATAAAAATGGCCTTTCGAAAAGGAGATCCTAACATCCTCAATGCATTTTATATGAGGGAAGTTAAGGCTCCTTTCTCCCTAAATGTAGAGTTTGGAAAAAATCTCCTTTTAAGTCATTTTGTCGGTCAATTTAGGGGCAATTCTACTTGTGAATTGGGGGAACATGCCTAAGTAGTGATCTGAATATAAAAGTGTTGTTTAGAAGATACTGCTTGCTAACAAACTTTTAGTAATTTCTAAATTGTTGCAGCACAAATTAGGTGACTTTAGAAAATCCTTTGCTTGGATTAGATTGGAGACATTCGAAACAAACATTCTAACTCTCTTTGGTTTTCATTATATTTTAATAGCCTTTCCATATTTGCAGATGAATGTGGAATGGATAATATTCCTCTGGCAATTCTCTAAATATCAATTATTTACTTCATTCTTTCATTTATACCTTCGACATAATATGTTGTCGTTTTTTAAAGACTTAATAATTTGGAACGATTTTCCTTCTTGAATATTCAAGAGAACACTGAAAATGGCACATAACCGAAACCAATCTGTTTATCAACCACATTTGGAGTGACGAAAAATCGTTCCAAATTCAAACAAACCCCGTCACTTTCCAAATTTTTTAAATAGTGCTAAATTAGTCATTGGGGTGCTATTGTACTTTTGACTTTCAAATAGTGCTAAGAAAAGTACAATTGCACCAACTTTTGCATCCCAGGTCTCACATAAGGCGAAAAAATTCCAGCCGATGGAGACAAACGTGAGCATATACGGAGAAAAAATTCTATCTTAGCTCGCGTATGTTGCAAAAATCTATTTTAAAGCGGTCTGCATTAACTACTGGATGAAAGATCAAATAAAAAGATCACTTTACAATACCAGTACCAAAATTACCAATTGTTGTTTAGCCACAAAGTAGGACAGAGGGGTCAATTTTGACGTTTCCAAAATGAAAAAATCAGCTTTTTTGCCTAGCGTAAATTATTGAAAAGGAACAGATATATTATGTACGAACAAGGGAAACAAGCAACAAGAAAAAACAAAAACTATAAAAATGTAATTCAATGTGAAAAAGTGTTTAATTATTAAAAAAAACAGCTCAAATATAACTGTTTTATGAAGTAAAAAATTAATAAAACATATAAAGTGTGTTTATGTGATATTTCAAACTTTAATTGCTAATAAAAGCGTACATGAAGCGTGCGTGGGTTTGTGCATGGATATGCATATGTACGTGTGTTTTGTTTGGTTGCAAAAGTGGTTGAAAGTTGCAGAAAAAGCTAGAAAATACATAAAAACCTAATAAAATATTTATAAAATGTGAAATTTTAATTTCTTGTACATAAGATAATAAATGTATATCTTATTAATTAAAAAATCTAAATTTTACTTTTATTTCGGCAGAAAATGAGTATGAAAGCTAATATACAAAAATTTTTGTTCCCTTTTGTTAACGTACTTCGTTAGAACTACATACAATATCTTCTCTCTCGTGTCTCGTCTGGTTAGACTGTGGTTTAGCTGCGTTATACCTTCACCACCAAGCAGCCGAACAACAACTAGTAAAATGGCACTAACATAGCAAAACGAATAGGGTGTAGGAAGATGTCACAATGACATTACCAAAGAGTCATAAAGATTTGGGGACTGTGCACGGTTTCGCCCTGTAGTGCCAACACTGGTTTTAAAATGCCGTCAATGTTAATTTGTTGACACTGTTGATATTAATTTATCTGTTGTTGTTGCTATTTTGTTTTAAGGCCCAACCATAATACGCATAAGCTACCTTAAGGTAATGTAAATAATTCTGCCAAAAAAACCGACTTCAATACAAAAATCCAAATCTTGTACGCCATTTAATATAAAAAATTTTCAAATTTGGTCCATAAATGGCAGAGCTATGCGATAATAAATATTTGGGGGGGTTCACATCGCACCACCGGTTTTCAAAGACAAATTATGGGACAAAACTCGAAGCAAACCTTTTGAAACAAAACAATAATTTTAAAAATCGGTTCATTAATGGAGAAGTTATGCGATAATCAATATTTGTGTTAGAATGGGGCAATGGCGCAGCCCGTACGATTTTCAAAAAAAATATGGGATTAAACTGCAAGCAAAACTTTTCAAACATAAAAAAATTTTGAAAATCAGTCCATAAATTTTACGAATGGTATCTAGTGCAAACTTAGTGAAAATATGTACATATGTATGTATTATGTTGTGCTATGTAATGGAACATCTTTAAATGAAATTTACATGTACACATATTGTTTGGAGTAATAAAATATATTAATTTATAATAAAATAAGATTATTACTACGTCATAGGTATATAAAATTCGCTAAACAAAAGCATTATAATGTCAGATTAACATCAGATTTGTGTCATTTCATGTCAGTATCTGATGTACCTAAGTGCGAAATTATGAGTCGTATATGAGTCAATTATGAGTCATTTCTTATGTAAAGTATGACATTTCGCGACATCATGCTGACGTCAGAATGACATCAATGTGTTCACTGGGATGTAAGTGTATACA
The DNA here is from genome assembly GCA_956483635.1 of Panzeria rudis. Taxonomy (NCBI): domain Eukaryota; kingdom Metazoa; phylum Arthropoda; class Insecta; order Diptera; family Tachinidae; genus Panzeria; species Panzeria rudis. The sequence continues at coordinate 56,140,057 of OY101450.1, forward strand.
TGCACATTTCAGGATACATATTTGCATAAATCGAAGTTTATGCTCTACATATTTGTGTCTGTCATGACTTCCGAAGTAATTCAATTAGAGTGAACATTTTCGAATATCAGGTGGTGTCACCAAACCAAATATTTTTATATTTTTCGAAAAATATAGTTTCATATTAACATCCTACTGTTAGTTTTATTTCCCATGCATAAAATATATTTAAAAAGTGCTTTCCGAACCGCTGCATCACACTTTTGTAAGATTGGTAGTTAATATGGGGATGCTTTTTATATCTCAGTTTCCCTATATTAATTTTAAATAAATATTTTTTTAAAATTTCAAATTAGTTATATAAGATATCAAACTTATACCAAACAGAAATTTTTTTAATTATATGTATTTTTTATGGGTAAAAAAGCTAATTCCATTTGCTTTCACTAGCTTTATGCGTTCGGAAGTAAAACGAACAAAATTGTTCGGTAGTGAATGTCAGGACATTAAAACATTCGGAAAAGATTCACTTTTACACGGATGTGAAACTCATGACAGACACGATTGTTAAATAAAACGCAAAAAGCACTAACTAGATAAACAAAAAACTCTAGTCGGCTTTTTAGTAAATTCTGATGTATTTGACCAACACACATAATTACTACAAAAAATCTGACTTTCCCAATCTAAAATTGCGATATAATTAAGAAAATATTAAAGGCCAATTACAAATGTAAATTAGTATATTTATTGCTTCTCTTGTAACATCATGAAAATGTTAGTTTGGCCCTTTTTACAGAACACCATCGATATTTTAAATACATACACACGTTATAGAATAACATCACAACCCTCATGGATAGTATTATTTACAACATAAGCTGGACATCTAATACTCGTACCAATTACTATTTCCCTTTTTAGCTTGGTTTTTAATAAATGCAATTTTCAAGCAATATAAAAGCGACAAAATATATAAATGTAAAACAAGTACTTTACGCGAATATAACCTCCCTTTTTAAGTCGGTAAAAAGTAGGACTTTCCCGGACATAGACCACAAAAAGAGAACCGTGTCCGGGAAAAAGAGAACGGATGACAACCCTAAGGTACGGTCACACTTGGAAAATATTTTCCGAAAAAGACGTAACCAACAGAAAGCTAAAATTGTATTTTCTTTAACTCCGATATTTTTTTTAATATTGGTTCGCATTTATTAAAAGTAATATAAAAATAGCTTTTTGCAGCATACTTACCTTTATTTTGTGATATAAAAACTAAGTTAAATCACACTAACCCTTAGCAAAAGTAGTGGTTGTTGAACTTTAATAAAATGGCCGAGAACTTTCTAGTTTAACTCAATTTATTGGAATGAAAATTATTATTTTTTATGCAAAAGATAAATTCTAAAGTAGTATATAATTCATAAATATGTAGTAGATTTACAACAGGGGGTTAACAATAGACATGATTATAATAACATTTATCTACGAAAGAAAATTGACATGTTAATAAATGTTAAGTGAATGTTTTTACTCCAACACTCCTCCTCATTCACCACAAATTGCATTTATTACAAAAATATTGGTGTTTTTTCGGTGGCAACGGTTTTGTTAAGATATCGGCTATCATTTCCTCTGTTGGGCAGTAGCCTGAAGTTATGACACCTTTCTTCAACAGATCTTTCGTCATTTTGTACTTCGTGTCCATATGCTTTGTCTTAAAAGAAAATTTGTCTTCATTTAAAACACGTAAACAGCTTTGATTATCGTTGAAAATTTTTGTCGGTTCATCTATAGGCTGGTGTAAGTCTGTTAAAAGTTGTCTTAACCATTTTGCTTCTTTAGCTGCTTCTGATAACGAAATGTATTCCGCTTCGCATGTTGATGTGGCGACAAGTGTTTGTTTCTGACAGGACCATGAAATTGTACCGCCGTTGTAGAAATATATACGGCCGCTGTTCGACTTCCGTTCAGTTCTTTCTTCAGCCCAGTTAGCATCAGCAAAACCAATTAATTGTTGATCTTGATTTTTGTTGCTCAACAACAACTTTAGATTTGCGGTTGTTCTTAAATATTTTAAAATACGCTTGCATTGGTGCCAATCTTCATATGTGGGGTTTGAAACCTTTTGTGCTAAAATGTTTATAGCTGCTGAAACGTCGGGTCTGGTATTAACTGAAATATACAAAAGATGACCAATCAGTTTTCGATACAAAGTGTTGTTTTCAAGAGGTTTTGTTTCTCCTCCTTTCCCGTAACTTAAATCCATTGGTGTTTTAGCTGGTTTTGCTTCCTGGAGTCCAAACTCTTGCGCAGTCTTATTTATATAAAGAGATTGGCAAAGCTGAAAATTCCCATCCTCATCTTTCGGTATTTCAATACCCAAGTAATGTTTTAAGTCATCAAGGTTCTGTATAGCAAAATTTTCTGATAGTTTGCTTTCAATGTAATTTATTTGTTCTTTTGTAGAACATGCTAATATTAGATCGTCGACATATACAATTATATAGCATACCTTTCCGTAAATATTACCGTGATATAAACATGGATCATTAAAACTCTGTTCAAATTTATATCCCAATATGATTTCGTGTAAAGTACTGTTCCACGATCTTGCGATTGCTTTAAGCCATAAATGCTCTTCTTTAATAGGCATACAATATTTTCGTTTCCTTGTTGAAAGCCTTGGGGTTGTTTCATGTATATTGTTTCTGACAGTTTACCATTCAAAAAGGCTGTTTTGGCGTCAATGTGATTAACAATCATATTGTACTTTCCTGCAATTGAGAGCAAAATTCTAAATGTTATATGAGAAACCACTGGGGCAAACACTTCATCATAGTCAATTCCGTATTTTTGTGAAAATCCTTGAGCCACAAGGCGAGCTTTGAACCGATATATATCACCATCAACATTGCGTTTAGTTTTGTACACCTATTTACTTCCAATAGGGATAGCATTTTCGGGCAAAGTTACAAGTTCCCACGTCTGATTAATTTTCATTGACTCAATTTCACCCTGCATGGGAGCTAACCACTGATCCTTATCATCACTATTGACAGCTTCTTGATAAGATTTGGGTTCCTTAAATTCTCTTGTTAACCAAATTTCTTCTATTAATCTTTTAGGCGCTTTACCTTTGTTTTCTCTACTAGAAACTCTAACAGTAGGTGTATGGGTTTTGATATAGGAATTTTCTTTAGCGCCCGCAATATCATTATTGATTGCTATATCATTATCCATCTTGATTGGTTTAGAATTTTCCTCCTCAATCAATAATGTATCGTCTTCGGAAATCTAGAGATACTTCTGTGTCATCGGGATTTTTAGTACTATCTGTGAAACGAACATCACGACTAATAACTACTCGTTTTGATATATTGTTGTAACAACGAAAAGCTTTAGAATTACTTTCGTAACCTAAAAAAACATTTCTTCTGCTGTATCATCTAATTTACGCCTAATTTCAGTAGGAATGTGCACGAAACATTTAGATCCAAAAATATGGAATTTCTTTAAACTTGGTTTTGAGCCGTACCATAACTCATATGGTGTTGAATAGCTTAATTTTGTAAAAATTATATTTTTAATATAATTAGAGGTTGTTACAGCTTCCCCCAGAAATGAATACGGTAAATTGGCATCAATGAGCATACATCTAGACATTTCAATCAATGTTCTGTTCTTTCTTTCCGCCTTTCCATTTTGTTGGGGACTGTAAGGAGCAGTTAACTGAGTTTTAATTCCTTCAGACTCTAACAATTTTGTTAAATGCTTTCCGATGTATTCACCACCTCCATCGGATCGAATAACCTTTGGAGCACGACCAAAACTAGTACGACAAAACATAATAAACTTTTTCAATGCTTCTTCTACTTCAAATTTTCTTGATAACAAGTGTAAAGTCGTGAAACCGGAGTAATCGTCAATAAATGTTACGATATATCTTTTTTCCGACGGAGTACTAGTCTGCATTGGGCCACAACATCAGTGTGGATCAGCTGTAACGGTTCTGTCGACTTGCTCAAGGATTGTTTTGGAAATGGAATTCTTGATAATTTTCCCTTAACACATGTTTCACAAATTTCTTTTATATTGCACTCTACAATCTTTAAATCATCAGCTAAATTTTCAGAAAACATTTTTCTTATAGCTGTAGGATCACGATGACCTAATTTGCGATGCCACTGATGTATGCAATTCTCATTATGTTGCATTATAATATTATCATTATCATATTGACATAAACTATACATCTCACCATCAATATCAGTAACTCCAACGGTTTTTCCCACCAAAGTTGGTGCATATAAAACTTCTTTCGCCAAAATTTTATTTTTATTGCCGCTTTCATCACACAATACAATTTGACCAGACCCAATACCTTCAATTGCTACTGTTTCCCCATTTGCTAATTCAATACGGCTTTTATAAGATTTATCTATCTTGTGAAAATATGTATAATCATTAACCGCATGCCGTGTCGCACCTGAATCTACCAGCCAACAAAATTTGTTAATTTTACCAAATTTGAAAAGAAAATCTGTAGATTTTTCTTCTGCAGAGTTGATTTTGTTATTACTTGAAAATTGTTTTTGTTTCCCATTTTTATATTTGCCGCAATTTTTCTTCTGATGGCCGGGTTTTTTTTACAAAAATAACAAACTGCACTATTCTTACCAACAACTTTTAAGACAGCATCATTCACATTATTACCAGCATGCAAACGTCGCTCATACTCTGCAATCACCTTTTGTTGAATCAAAGCAAAAGTTACCTCATCTTCCTTGCGGGATTCTAGAGACGTTGTTAGGGTATCATAACTTTCTGGCAAACTGCTCAACAGCATAGCAGCACTCCATTTGTCTGATAATGCTTCTTCACCAACATCACTTAGTTTTGCAAACAAATCGTTCATAGCTGAAATATGTGCAATTGCGTTGCCGCCTTCTTCAAGTTTGAGACTACATATGGACCTCATCAAGTACACTTTGTTGCTTAATGTATTTTTCTCTTGGTATTCTTTTAGCGCATTCCATGTATCTGCAGCAGTCTTCATATTGCGAATGTGGCATAATTGGTCATCCATTACGAGCAAACCTATCGTACCCCTGGCTTTATCATCTTTATTTTCCCAATCATCTATTGCAGTCTGATTAGATATAATACCATTTGAAAGAATTGGTGCAGGACAGTTGCCCTCAATGACATGCTTCCATAAATTATGCTTGCGCAGCAAAAGTTCCATTTTAAATTTCCAGTTTGCATAGTTCTCGTTCGTAAGTTTTGCAAACTTCGGCTTTGTGTCCGCCATACTTTATTTTAATATAGTTTATTAAACTTTATTAAACTTTAAAATAACAAAATGTTTCTGAACAAAGCAACAATATTCTTCAAAATAAACTTTATAAACTAAAATTTATAATTTTGTTGCTCTTCAGTATTTTATTCCTTATTTATCTTTAATATTATTCTTAAAAAAACTTTAGCGGCCCATAACCTGTTGAACTTTAATAAAATGGCCGAGAACTTTCTAGTTTAACTCAATTTATTGGAATGAAAATTATTTTTTTTTATGCAAAAGATAAATTGTAAAGTAGTATATAATTCATAAATCTACTACATATTTATATTTACAACAGGGTGTTAACAATAGGCATGGTTATAATAACATATATCTACACAAGAAAATTGACATGTTAATTAATGTTAAGTGAATGTTTTTACTCCAACAGTGGTTACGTTTTTTTGGGCAACTATTTGCCAAGTGTAAGCGTACCTTTATATGTACAACGGGCCATAGGAAACTTCGTTCCAACCTTTTCAAAAGTACATAATTGAAAATTTTTAAGGCTGTTAATAAACTGGGAATATGGATATTTTGTTAAGAAATTGAGTAAAACATATATTAGAGTAAATATAAAATACCAAAAGAAAAACTTGTTAAATGTGAACAAATTTCGACATTTTTCGATCACAAAGCAGATTTTTTGTAAATACCCATTCATATTATCATATAAATAACATTAAATTAAGCATTTTACAAACCCGCGAAGAAAATATATGATAATATCAAAACAGCTAGACCAATTTTCTTCAAACATAGGTTAGAGCATTTTGGACCAAGTCACCTTAAACAGAATTTACTAGATTAAAATCGATCTAGCAGTTTGGGAGCTACGGCGTCAAAGACACACAGACACGCATCTAGAAAAGCTGTGATATCTTCTAAACGGCTGAACCGATTTTCTTCAAACGTAGCTGAGAACACTCTCGATCAAGTCACCTTTCAATCAGAAGTTACCTAAATCAAAATCGGTCCGGCCGTTTGGGCTGTACAATGGCGTGTACAGACACACAGACTTGAGGGCTACAAAGTGTACACAAATGTATTCGTAGATTGTGTTCGTATGAATTTCGTGTGTGCATAGATGGATGTTCTTATGTATATACTTATGTATACATGCATGTATATGTGTGTACATACATCGCCACGACCAAATATACATATATACATACATATAAAAAAAAAATACATGCATACACACACAAACATACATACGAGTACTTTCGAATATATTCGTGCAGCCCTCTATTACAGACACACACTACAAAAAGACGGTTGTTACTTTTTGGTCGGAGGTTAAAAAGTCAAAATATGCAGGAAAAACAGTAAAATATGCCACAAAAATTAGAAAAAGTTTAAAATACGACTAAGTGCGAAGTATGCGAAAATATGCTGTAGAGGTTAAAATATGCAAAAATATGCACTAACAAATCGATGCCAAAATCCTTAAAAAGTTTTGAAACGTATAAATATCTCATTTGAGCCTGCATACATCGGAAAAACTGTAGTCTGGTAAAAATCCAGACCTTTTCGCAATTAATCTATACTTATATGTATGTAATTGTTTTTTGAATGAAACAAAAAAATTAAAATATGTTTTTTTTCATAAACTATCTTTTTCCCCCTTTAATTGCTTTTTGAAATATAAAAGTTAACAACACTGATAATTTGTTTTTTTTCTGTTTTCTGCACATAAACAACCAAAGACCTGCGCCTTAACTGCATAAGCCGGCTGAGCCGCCGATAATATATTACAGTTGCCGTCGTTGAGAGTGTATTGAGTTAAGACGGCTTAAGATCAGCCGCCGGCCAGGATTTGTGCTTTTTATCATTCTTTATAATATATGAGATGGCAACACAAAAAAATTGGCTTAAGTCCAGTTTAGTAATACAGCTCCAAAGAAAAAAAATTACACAGGCGGTAGAAAATGCGAAAATAAGACGAAAATGTTAAATTAAAACATTGGGGGAAACGCATAGTTTTCGAGTTATGGGCCTCTGAAGTTTTCATATATATGTGATTTTCTATTTTATTTTTAACGTATATGGCCAATATTGATATCATTTTAAAGCTTTTGAATAGATATTTCTTTATATTCAAACATTTAACCCATTACGAAGCGGAGATGAGTTTATCAATCAAAAGTTTTTAGTAGCGTAGCCGGTGTTTGTTATACCATATAGGAGAAAATCTTTGCGTCCGGCCGAAGGCCGGCTATGCAAAAAGGCTTTAGTTAGCGTAGCCGGTGTTTGTTATACCATAGAGGAGAAAAGCCTTTCTTTTGAATAAATTGATGCATACCTAGTGCACTATATATATATATATATATATATATATATATATATATATATATATATATATATATATATATATATATATATATATATATATATATATATATATATATATATATATATATATATATATATATATATATATATATATATATATATATATATATATATATATATATATATATATATATATATATATATATATATATATATATATATATATATATATATATATATATATATATATATATATATATATATATATATATATATATATATATATATATATATATATATATATATATATATATATATATATATATATATATATATATATATATATATATATATATATATATATATATATATATATATATATATATATATATATATATATATATATATATATATATATATATATATATATATATATATATATATATATATATATATATACATATATATTTATATATATATTTATATATATATATATATATATATATATATATATATATATATATATATATATATATATATATATATATATATATATATATATATATATATATATATATATATATATATATATATATATATATATATATATATATATATATATATATATATATATATATATATATATATATATATATATATTAGGGTGACATTAATTTTCAAAAGTTTGATTTTACCAAGTCTCACCCCCAAAATCGGTTCAGTTTTATGGAAAAAAAATACAAAAAAATTTCATAGCGATAAGTTAAGATTTGGGCGTGCGCCCGCCCTTCAAAGTTTTATACTAGCCTTAACGTATGAACTATATTGATATTTTGTTCATATATTTTTTTATTTTTTATTTAAATTGTTTTACAAGAAAGTAGGAAAAATTCTATATTCATTTTTTATAAAATGTTTATTAAAATTAAAGTACTTTTGATATAGTCGATTTATTTGAATTTGGGAAACGTTTGCGATAGTCCGTCACAACTTGCAAAAGAAATTGTGTTTGCTCTTCGTTTTTAGTAAGAAGTTTATTGTAATCTTCTATTAATTTAACTCCTCTTTCTGCCACATCATTTACTACTTTTAATTTGTTTAGATATACAAATGCACTTTGATAGCATTCATGGGTTGGCCATATTGAAGGGTCTAATTCCAAAAAAGATTTATCAATAATAAATCTTTCGAAAAATCTTGCTGTTTCGGAAGAAACAAATTGTTCAAGTCCATTATCAATTACATCTGCAATTCTTTCTTTTTTTAAAATCACGCGTTTTATTATTTTTGCATTTTCATTTTGCAAAGCAGCTTTCATTTTTTTTTGTCAGCAGAAACATTATTGTCAAAGAAAGCAAATGCTATAGATTCTGAGCCTAAGTACCATAGATGATTTAAAAACTTTTTTATAGATACTTGCGATATATCTGTATCAATTTTTTCGAAATTATGAAGTCTATTTAAAAATGTAAAGTCCGTATTTGGTGCTTTTATGGCTGAAGGAGCAGAAAACCAAGCATCTATGTATATTTGGATTATAAAAATACAAATTTTACGCAATCCTGCCAGTTGAATGTCTGATAAAGCAAATTCCTTCCGCAACAAAAATATTTTCAAGCTATAAATGGCTTTTGCCATCCACCGTGCATGATGAAAAGCTCCTGGTGATCTTATCATTACGCTTGCTTTGGACTTGTTCATTTTTTCGCCAAGAAACATCAGGACAAGCTCCAAAAGCTCTTTATAATCTTCTCTAGGCTGCTTCACACTCAAAACATTATTTACAAAATTTACTATTCTGGTTTTTGACCCTTGCAAATGATACATATCTAATTCATCTTGAATTCCAGCCTGCCAATTTTCAAATAATTTTCAAATAATTTTACGAAGGGACTTGTACTGCAGTCAAATTTGGTTTCAAAAACACTTTTCAATATAATTTCGTAAATGTGATGTCTACAAGGCAGCCAAAAAAGTTCTCTATTTAAGGATTTTTCAAGTAACGTGCATGTACCTTTCAAGCGCCCAGTATTGACCGCAGTTGTATCGAACACAATGCATTTAATTTCTCTTTGTAGACCCCATTTGGAAATACAATTATAAACAGCATCGGCTTGTTCTGTTCCTGAACAACATTTCATTGCAGGTATTTCCAACAACTGTTCCATCTCTCCACTAGATATGACTATAGGAAGTCTATCAACATTTGCATTGCCCGTTAATGCTGGTAAAAGTTTACCATCCCAATGCAATGTTATAATGTCTTGTTTATTAAATTTAAAATTCTTTTGTAGTTCCAACGCTCTTTTCTTACGCATTTTTTCTCTTGCCATATGAATTGAAGATCTATTAATGATGTAGTCAGCAATGTCTTTTCCTAATGATTGCAATACAGCAGAAATAATGTGAACAGCATTTCTGTTACTTATTTTGCAATAATCTAATGCAATAGCTAATTTTGGAGTAATAATTGTTTGTTTATCTCTTGCATTTTTTGAGCGAACTTTAACAGTTTCATCGTGGGACTCTGTGGCTTGAAAACTTTGATCACTTTCAGATGATGACTGAAATTGCACGGTTTCACCTTGAACATAAAAAAATTACCTCTATTATAGAAAATTCATTAATAATCTAAGTTCATTATTAATCTTACTTATAATATTTTGTTCACGTTTATTACGTTGAACTCGCTTTAACTTAATCTGTTCGCGGTGTTCAGCTTGAATCTCCATTTGAAGTGTCTTATAATCAATTCCGTACATATGTCCTGGTCGACCTTCCTGCCTCTGGCTTATCAAGAATGCTTTATCTTCCTCCACAGTTATTAATTCTAAGGCATTTGCATGCGCCACGTCAAAAATTTGTTCTAAGCTTTCAACCCAGGTCTTTTCTTTGTTTTTCTGGTTATCTGTATTTCTTCCACAACTTTTTTTTTAATTCGTCCATTCTGTATGTAATTTTTCCAGTTTTGCAATGCAATGTTGCTTTTCTCTTGTGGGTATGCGCGCTTTTTCCCAAAAAATCAAAAATTCTTCAATAACTAACTTAGCACTTTCTCGTAAACTCATATTTACAACACGCCAATTAAAAAACAACACCTTTATTACTTCTTTTGAAGGTAACTTGGAACCCGTAAGTTGATTAGAGGCATAGCCAATCAAATACTATTTTTCGCGTAATGATCTTGCACTCATTTTAGTAATCTTATTTTGTCAGAACACTAGGAAAGAATAAACTCGAATGAATTAATCATGAAATAAATCAAAATTTTTGCTACGTTTCTTTTGCTTCAATGGAAAATAGCGGTACTTACTTTTTTTAACATTATTGCTTGCTCATTTTTTGCGTATTTAACATAAAAATAATTTTGTTTTTTTCATGTGTTGCACAAAATTTTTTTTTCCATTGAATGGCAGATATCATTTATACAAGTCGCGTTTATAACGTTTATTTTAGGGGGGAGGGGGGCTATAAATGATTTGAAATCTTGCTGCCTTTTGACTAGAATTAAATTAAATAATTTAAAAACCCAAGGTACAACTTATAATAATACCATTTTAGGCTCAAAAGACATTTTAAAAATATATGACCAAAATATCAATATAGTTCATACTGTAAGGCTCATATAAAACTTTGAAAGGCGTGCGCCCGTCCAAAACTTAACTTATCGCTATGAAATTTTTTTGTAATTTTTTTGTAATTTTTTTTCATAAAACAGAACCGATTTGGGGGTGAGACTTAAAAAATTTGATAAAAAATTTTTTTCCATATAACAGAATGTCACGCTAATATATATATATATATATATATATATATATATATATATATATATATATATATATATATATATATATATATATATATATATATATATATATATATATATATATATATATATATATATATATATATATATATATATATATATATATATATATATATATATATATATATATATATATATATATATATATATATATATATATATATATATATATATATATATATATATATATATATATATATATATATATATATATATATATATATATATATATATATATATATATATATATATATATATATATATATATATATATATATATATATATATATATATATATATATATATATATATATATATATATATATATATATATATATATATATATATATAATTTTTATTTCTTTGGAGCTGTGTCACTTAACTGGACTTGTTCCAAAAAATTTTCTTTCTTTGTATGAGTGTTTCAACTCTTCCTGTCAGCCGGCTGCAGCCGAATCTGAACCGCCGCCGACGATTTTCTCACGACCCGCCGCCGCCGATAAAGTCGATCGACGCATGTGTCTGTAAACAGCTGTTGCCATTGTTCGTGCAAACAAGTGTTCTGTGACCATACAAATTGCGAAAAGCTGAAGAATTAAACTCATAATCTGTATTTTAAACAAATATTTAAAAGTATAACAAAATGTCCGAAATAGAAGCAGTACAAATTATAGCAGAATCTTTGGTACAACAGGTGAGGAAATTAATAAAATGTGGACAAGACAAAATTTTGTGGCTACTATGTAGATTATTACATATGTACATGTAGCGTCAAAAAAAAATAATGGTAGACAAAGATAAAGAGGAAATTGTTTTATACATGTATATGCATATACATAGATAATATTTTAAATGATTTGTGACTTTAATCTTTTTTGTTTAATTTAACGTACTATCAAAGTCCAATGGGTAAATCATACCATAATTACATGCATACATTAGCTTTATACTCCTGTTCTAATTGTCTCAATATAAGTGATTAAGTATGGATGTAAATATGCATTTATTTATGTATGCATGCTCAACACAACGGGACTTATAACGATCCAAGTGGGCTGGTTTTAACCTTAAACTGGACAATTGTGCAACATATATACATATGTATGCACTAGAGGACTTTTAATGCTTTGTGTTGGTTTATTAAAGCCACTGCCACGTTTGTGCAAATATCAATGACGAAAATGAATCTGCGCTATAATTTGGGGATACCATTGTGACTGATAGAAAAAACTAATTGTGCAAGTAGGCAGTACTACGGTTTCTACGGCGCCTCGATCTGACGACTGTTCCTTATAGAACTCGACGAAATAAGACAAAAAAAGTCCTAATAAAATTAGAAAAGCACTAAAAATGTGTCCTTACAAAGGTAAAGTTGCCATAATAATATTAAAAATTCCTAATAAAATAAGAAAAGCACTAAAAATAATATTTTAAAAAGGTAATATTTAATAATAAATTGAGAATTTTCTCTTTTTTATATAAAAGAAACCTTGTTTTATTTTTTTCTTATTTTCCACGCAAACATTTGGTCCTTCGAACCGTATTCTTGGCAAAATAAATTCAAAGTGCGCCCTTTAATAAACTTGTGTATTTTTGTATTCAAAGGATCGCCATTGTCGCCATCTTTGGATCACCAAAATTACCAACACCAAAACTTCGTTTGGAAAGATTACAATTGTAAAATAAAGGTGCGTAATTTGTTTTAAAAAAAAGTGCGTGATTGGAAATATATAAAACAATTGTGTTTTTTTAATTTAATATTACCAATTTTATTTGTGTATCAAATAAAAAGTTCATACACACACATACATAGCTGTGTTATCGTGATTGATCGCTTTACAATTCCTTTTCGACGTTTGTTTTAATTTATTTTCTTGTACTACGCGAAAATCCTACTGTGCGTTTGTTTACGTGGATGGACGGAATTTTAATAAAATAAAATTTATTAGATTAAATATTCCCTAAAAAAGTGTCGTCTCTATTAAATAAAAGTAATTTATTTACAAATAAATTTATTCAGTGCCTTAATTAGTGTTTGGTGTTTTTGTATATACATACATACTTGTGCAAATTGCATATATAGTTGCAAAGCATTAAACATTTTATTACACACATACGTGTTTGTCGGTTTTCTTTTACTACAAGTTTAACCCTATTACCCACCGGTCAGTTTGGCTGCAACTTTACTTGTTGAAGAAAATATTATTGTTTTTTATTTAAATATACTTTATATTTAAGTTAAATTTTGATTTAATTAATTATAATTTAATTAAAATTATAAAGCAATTTTATTAAAGTGAAGTTGAACTGGGTATCAATAAAATATAATTCTATATTATTAATTTAAAACTTGTTGGTGAATTAAATAAAAATGATGTCGACTGCACTGGATAAATTTATTAGACCTGCGGATGCTCTCGTCGCTTTCGAAGCTTGTTTCAACGACATCAAGCATGAAACTCATACAGTGTTCACACTGGAGCTTCATGCTGAAGAATTAAAAATTTTATGGAAAAAAGGTAAGGCGACTCATGAAAAGTGTTTAGACAATATAAAACCTTCAAAAGGTACAGAAGATTCTGAGTCTGTTGAAATCGGTACTATTACTAGTAAATATCGTACAACCTATACTGCCTTTCACTTGTTTAGGATTTATAAATAAGAAAATGAGTGAATTTGAGGTGGATGAGAAAGCAAATATCGCTCCGATTCCTAGTGAAAATAATTCTGGTCACAATCTGACATTACCACCCTGTGATGTGGACATGTTTGATGGGGACTACCTTTCATGGCCTGCTTTTCGAGATCTGTTTACAGCTTTATATGTGAACAGTTCTCGACTTAGTAACATTGAGCGATTATGTAATTTGCTTCGCAAAACTAGTGGAGAAGCAAAAGAAATAGTCTCGAAGTGTCCTCTGTCCAATCAAGGTTTCGACATAGCATGGAAAAATTTGCGAGATGCTTATGAAAATCCGCGCATGTTGGTAAATACTCAGCTTAAGAATCTTTTTGGTCTACTTGTATTAGATAAGGAGACTTGCACAGGTCTTAAAGCACTACAAAGGGGCATAAATAGTTGTTTGTCTGCTTTCCAAATATATGAGGTTTCAACTGAAAATTGGGATCAAATGATTGTTTTTATCTGTATCCAGCGGCTTCCAGACTGCACTGTTACCTTATGGGAACAGAGCATCAAGGACAAATTTGGTTTGTCAAAATGGAAAGATTTGGATGCTTTTCTGACTGAAAGGATCCAAACTTTGGAATATCTGCGAGATATCAGAGAATCCCCACAGAAACAAAAGAAATCTGTTGATAAAGTAAAAACATATCACGTTAATTCGTCCACTTCAAATTCTTGTGTATTATGTAAAAATCAATCCCATTTTTTGCGGGATTGTAAGCGATTTAGAAATCTTTAATTTTCGGAAAGATTTTCGACAGTCAAAAAATTTCATTGCTGTGTTAATTGTTTGTCACGCACACATGAAGTTAAAGACTGTGCTAGCGTTCATAATTGTACCAATTGTAATAAAAGACATCACACGATGCTACATAGAAATATACCTAATGCTGATACTTATGTTAGGCCTTCTTCATCCTCTAATTTAGCCGCTAGTTCCAGTAATGCTTCACAGCATAACAACCCAAGACCAGTAGAGACAGAATCACCCTCCACTTCTCGTGTTATTAGTTCGACGGCACCCTTGAATCATCAAGTATTTCATGTGTCACAAAATCGAACTATATTATTAGGGACAGCAATGGTGAATATTCGTCATCAGGGTATTACATACCCAGCTCGCGCCCTAATTGATCCTGCTTCAGAAACTTCCTTTATTTCTGAACGACTGCAGAACCGTTTGAAAATTTCTGCGCATTCTACGAATGCCAAAATTTCTGCTGTAAACCAGATGGTCTCTGCTACTTCGCGAAAAATTTGTGCGACTGAAATAGGCTCTCTTTTGGATTCTTCGATTATGCTGAGAACTGTTGCAATCATTTTACCCAATATTTCGGGTAATTTACCATCATTTATTCTAAGTGATGAACTCCGAAAGGACTTGCCAAATATACGTTTGGCAGACCCGCAATTTTTCGATTGTAGGCCAGTAAATTTGCTCCTAGGTGCTGATTTGTATCCAAGCATAATTATGCCAGATATTATAAAAAATATTCTAGGTTTATTATTAGCTCAAAAGACAGTCTTCGGGTGGCTTATTACGGGCCCTGTAGAGCAATCTTCGTTGCATGTTTATTCTACCAGGGTTGAGTTTTCTGAAGAGGTTACTTTGAATCGCAATCTACTTCGATTTTGGAAGCTAGAGGAAACACCACAAAGAAAAATAATGTCTAAATTCGATTTGATTTGTGAGGATATTTTTAAAAACACGACTCGTCAAGGAGCTGATGGAAGATACATAGTAACCCTTCCTTTTAAAACGGAATTTCCTGATAATCTTTCTTTAGGATTGTCTAAAAATAATGTGATGTCGCAGTTCATAAGGAATGAATCATCGCTTTTACGAAAACCTCTGGTAAAACAGATGTATGATGACGTGGTGAAGGAATATTTGTCGTTAGATCACATGAGTCCTGTAGATAAAAATTTTGTTTCTAAGATGTCGTGTTATTTACCTCATCATTCGATAATAAAAATGGATAGAAAAACTACAAAATTAAGGGTCGTATTTAACGCGTCTAATAAAACTTCTACCGGAAATAGTCTCAACGATTGCCTGTATGTTGGACCTACACTACAGGCGGATTTAGTTCTTCTTATATTACGTTGGCGACTTTTCAGATATGTATTTAATTGGGATATTACGCAAATGTATCGGCAGATTAGATTGGATCAAGCCCATACTCCATTTCAGCGTATATTGTTTCGCGATTCT
Source organism: Panzeria rudis (assembly GCA_956483635.1). NCBI lineage: Eukaryota > Metazoa > Arthropoda > Insecta > Diptera > Tachinidae > Panzeria > Panzeria rudis. Next base: position 56,156,402 of record OY101450.1, read on the forward strand.
CCTACGGAAGAAATTAGGGAGTTCGAGTTACAGACTGTAACCTTTGGGGTAAATTGTGCTCCGTATCTTGCCATTCGTACGTTATTACAATTGGCTGATGATTGTGAACGTGAGTATCCTATAGCATCACATATTCTTCGGAAATGTATGTACGTTGACGACGTATTGACTAGATCTCATGATGTCACTACTGCGTTGATCGCTCGTGATCAACTTATAGCGTCGTTGTTATCAGCGGGCTTTGAACTTCGAAAATGGACTTCGAATGAAAAGGCTATATTGGCTGATCTTCCGACCACTCATTTGATTGATGAGAAACTGTTAACTTTTGTAGAGTCAAGCAGTTCAAAAACACTGGGTCTTCAATGGAATGCTCATTTGGACGCATTTTATTTTAAGGTAGATCCAATTGTTGCACGACCTAGCTACACTAAGCGAGAAGTTTTGTCTATTATAGCAAAACTGTTTGATCCCGTTGGTTGGTTGGGTCCTGTAATAATTGTTGCAAAAATGATAATGCAAATGGTTTGGCAAGATAATATAGATTGGGATGATTCGCTTAAACCTTCTACGAAGGCTGAATGGGAAAAATTTGTTTCTTCATACCATGAAGTAAACAATATTCGTATTCCTAGATGGGTTCAATTTGAACCTGAATCATCTGTGGAGCTTCATGCCTTTTCTGATGCCTCGGAAAGGGGCATACGCGGGGGTGATATATATACGCATTGAAGATTCTAATAAGATTTGTACCCATTTGTTGACGTGTAAAACAAAAGAACAAAGAACTTTGTGGTGCTGTTTTGGCAGCAGACCTGTTGAAATCTGTAGTAAGTGAAATAGATTTGCCAATTCGTAAAATTTATTGCTGGACTGATTCTACGATCGTCCTTTCCTGGCTCCAAAAAGAGGCCAATTCTTGGGCCACGTTTGTTGCAAACAGAGTTTGTAAAATCCAGGAAATTGTCGGAAGTCATAATTGGCATCATGTAAAATCAGAGGATAATCCTGCTGATTTGGGAAGTCGTGGGGTTTTACCGTCTGATCTGGCGCGTTCTGATTTGTGGTGGCATGGCCCACATTGGCTTCAGCAACATAAATCTGTTTGGAATCTTCAAAGTGTTGCTTTACTTGGTACTGACCTTGAAGCTCATTCTGTTAACTGTCACGCCTCGTTTTATGCGAATTATGAAGATGTTTTAGAAAGATTTTCGTCGCTTGATCGCGCTCTACGAGTAATTGCGTACATTTTCCGATTTTATAAAAATACACACACAGTCCACAAAGGTTGTCATTCATATTCATCATATACCTTGTCGGATGTGGAGATAAAAGAAGTCAAAACACGTTTAGCCATTGTGGCTCAACAAGTTTATTTTGCTGATGAATATGAGTGTCTTATAGGGAAAAGAAACCTTTCTTCAAAGAGCTCTCTATTATGTTTGAATCCATTTTGGACAAAGAGGGTGTTATGCGTCTTAATGGTAGACTAGCCAAATCGCCTTCATTGATATACACAGAACGGCATCCTATTTTGTTGCCTTATTCTTGTCGTTTCACTGTACTATTAACTGAGTTTGTACACAAGATTTCCATTCACGGTGGAAATCAATTGATGCTTAGAATTTTAAGAATTGAATATTGGGTTCCTAGGCTGAAAACATTAGTTCGGATGGTAATTAATCGTTGCAAGCGTTGCCTACTTGATCGCAAGCGGTTGTGTAGCCAAATAATGGGAGCTTTGCCTCCAGAAAGAACTACACTCGATCGACCGTTTACCACTACTGGAGTTGACTTTGCCGGTCCCTTTGACATGAAAAGTTCGGCTGCTAGATCAACTCAAGTTTTAAAAGCTTATGTTTGTATTTTTGTGTGCTTTTCTACGAAAGCAATTCATTTGGAGGTAGCTTCTGATTTATCATCGGATAGGTTTTTGGCTGCTTTTAATAGGTTCATTTCACGACGTGGTTGCCCTAATACCATATTTTCAGATAATGGTACTAATTTTGTTGGAGCTTCTAGAGAGTTGGAAAGGGATTTTAAAACGTTTTTAGCAGAGAGTCGTGCTAGAATGTGCTCAACCTTCGGCATAAAAGGTCTTGCATGGCGGTTTATACCAGCTGGCGCTCCCCATGTGGGAGGTTTGTGGGAAGCTGGGGTCCGAAGTTTTAAACTACATTTTCGTAGAGGTTCAATCTGTTAAATACACTTTTGAAGAACTCTCGACCGTTCTTGCACGAATTGAAGTTTGTCTTAATTCGCGACCACTCTGTCCCGTGAGTGATAATCCTAATGAGCCTGTGGCTCTTACCCCTGGTCATTTTCTGATAGGGTCTCCAATTTTAGTTCCTCCAGAACCATCGATACTTGAATCTCCTACAAGTTTGGTAAATAGATATAGAAAAATTAAAGCTTTTGCTCAACATTTTTGTCTACGATGGAAAGAAGAGTATTTGTCTAATTTACATAAACAATACAAATGGAAATATCCTGAACGTGATATTGCAGTGAACGATTTAGTAGTAATTAAAAATGAACAACTTTCGCCCACTTCTTGGAAATTAGGTCGAGTCATTAAGACATACCCGGGAAGTGACAATCACGTACGTGTCGCGGACATTCGCACGGAGAATGGAATTGTGAAGCGACCGATTGCAAAACTGGTCATTCTGACTAGTTAAACACCCCTATAAAATATTTTGTTAACCTTCATTGTTTCCTAGTATAATGGACGCTTTACCAACCATTTTTGAGGATGCCTTACTCGAGGACTACGAGGAATCAATGGAGGTGGAGGATAAGGAAGCCGAGGTTCAGTCGTTTCCAGACACTGAGGGTCAAATTGTGCCCAGCCAACCAAGTCCCGTAGTGGAATCGGTTTCTGAGGCCCCCTTGTCTTTGGACTCGAATACCGCTGTTACTGCAGTGGTTGTGGCTCCTGTAGCTACGTCAACTTCAACATCTTGGCAAATTTCCGATGTTGTATCGGGTGCCAATGATGCCTTGGGTTCGAAAACCGTAAAAAACCGTCCGAAGTTGTTATTTGTCGAGTTTGTAGCCATCGTCATAAACTTTCCGTCTGTCGGTCGTTCCTTCAGCTCAATTTTGAAAAGAGGATACGCATGGTGCTTTTGCATCGTTATTGTTCGCGGTGTCTATCTCACGACCATGTGGCCCGCGACTGTACCAGCCAAGGGCAGTGCAAAAAGTGTAAGGGGAAGCATCACTCTTTATTGCATTCGAAAAAGAGTCCTGCTTCCGCCACAAAAGGAGGTCAGAATCGTCCACCGACCACCAAACGTTCTTTTGAACTGCCTGCAGTTTCGTGCTTACCCATTCGGCACATGGTAACGTTTTCCCCGACGGTAAAGGTTATTTTGAAGACCGGTACTAAGTCTATACCGGTTCGAGCTGTTATCGACCTCTGCTGTAACATGAGTTATGTCTGCGACAGCCTAGTTAAAAATCTTAAGCTGCCTGTGTCCGCTATGGACCAGGAGACAATCTCGTGCGTACATATAGGTTCTATATATGATTCGTCGCAGCATGTCCGATTAACGGCTAAAATCAAGAAAATGAAAGGGATAGTCACCCCCGTAGAAACGGTTACGGATTCCATAAAAGAACAATTTGCGGGAATGCATTTGGCAGACCCAAATTTTAATGTTTCGGGGAAGGTCGCGCTAGTCATAGGTCCGGAAGTCGCTCCCCTTATTTTAAAAGGTAGAATCTATTCGAACCCGGGGTTTCCGTTGGCTCAATACACCATTTTTGGTTGGGTCATTCCTGGCCAATCTCCTTTTTAAGGGGTAAAATTTGTGGTTTTATTTAACCATACCCGTATGGGTGCGGTATGTAGTCTGTAAAAAACTACGTCCCATAGGCTTTGTTCTATGGGAATTTTTACCAGTTTATCTGGTTTTAGTCGTATGACTATTATATGTTTTTTGAAAAAATTAAATTGAATAAAATATTGCATTCTTAATTTTACTATAAAATTTATTAGTAGTTATTACTTTTTGATTAAGTTAAATATTGCAACCTAATGTGATGTTGCAAGGTGGCCGGCAATGTTTAAGTCAAACTTCATATATTTTAATTTATTGCTTTTGATAGCTAACAAAGGCTATAGTTGGCAATTCGTTAGGATTTATTAAACTCCTTTTTTCTTCACCCTTGGGTGGGAGTTTCTACATATATTCTAACTAATAAGCTAACGGTTTTTGAACATTGCACTCGTTGCCTTGCTTCGTCTATTAAAATTAAATTAGAGATACTCTTGTTGTACGAACGCTCATTGTGTTACACACATAATTCTACTCCACATATTTTAAAAAGGTAATATTTAATAATAAATTGAGAATTTTCTCTTTTTTATATAAAAGAAACCTAGTTTTATTTTTTTCTTATTTTCCACGCAAACAGGTGTTTCATTTTGTGACCAGTAGTGCTAGTACTGAGGTTAGCACTAAGGTTAGTCTGACCTTCCCCTTATTGTGTAACTCGCTAAAGATAAATCTATCGCTAAACATTTATACAGTTGATTTATCAATTTTTGGGTACGAATACAATTTTGCAACGTCTATTGCTAAATTAGGCAATGCCTTAAAAATTTAATCCGCCGAAATTTTAGTGTTTTATGTCATCGCCAAAAATGTTTAATATTGTGTTTGTTCAGCATTCTAGCGATCGAGAATTTGAGAATTGTTATGCGAAGGTTCCATGTAGCTCCCACGAATGTAGGGGTAAGGAGAGTTGAGCACGTTATAGCACCCGTTAACGTACCGTTCTAATACAGTATTTTTCCCCTGACTGCACAAATCCGATTGGCACAGGTCACATAACACCTCGATTTAGGAGTTATGTAACCTTTGGTATACAAGCTTTTGAGTCATCCGTCTTCTATGCAGGTAACTATGAGATACAAGTCATCAAAGCACCTGAGTAGAAGGTAGAAACCACCCGTCTTACTCTGAATTATGTATGGAATTTATATAGAAACATGAGCTTTCCATGCAATAATTATTCCATAATTAATTATACAAAAGTAAATTAGAAAATTTTTATAAAGCTCTGTCCCCTCCAAAACATAATATACCTCATTTCTAAGAATTTTCTAAAATAAATTTTACAATAGGTACGTTTCATTTAAAGTTCCCCTCCTAAAATCTTAAGCTGGATCCGCTCCTGTCCGTACAGTAGGCTTGCCATATCCAAATTGTGAAAAAGCTTGACATTTAGAGAAAAAAAGCTTGATTTATGAAAAAAATCTTGACACTAACATAAACATATTTAAAACAATGAAAACTCAATCGTTGACCGACCAAAAAAAATAGGCGAAGGCTATTTCTTATGTTTCATTTTTTATGTGTGTTCCCTCAGAACTCTGCCATTTATGATCCAATTTGGAAAATGGTTTTCTTTATTTGGATTGAATTACTTCCATATTGGTTCTGTCCATCCTATGCTTTGAAGTCGGAAGTTTTTTAGAAGAATTATTTCACTTGAACTTACAATTTACATTAAATTCATCCTAATATTTCGTAACTTATTTAAGAAATTTAATATCTGATATATTGTCATCATTTTATTTTAAATGAAATTTATTTTCTGGTGTTTAAGCATTGTCTATATGTATTTCATTGGTGCTTTACCAAATCTCAGAAGACTTTAAACACAATTTTGAACAGTTACAAACTCTTTACCTTATGTACAAACTTTTATAAAACTTTGGAACGATTTTAAAAAACCATTTGAGAGCTCACAAATATGTAAATGATTTTCAAAAATAAGCATAGTAAGCTTTGAAAATTATACAAAACCCAGCAAATAATTTATATTCGATATGAATATATTTTATTTTTCTACATCTTTATACAATTAGAAATCCATTGAATAACAATAAAAGTATTTATAAAGCAAAATGAAAAATAAAATCCAAATTAAACCTTTAAGAAATTTATTATTTGATATATTGTCATAATTTTATTTTAAATGTAATTTATTTGCTGGTGTTTAAGCATTGTCTATATGCATTTCATTGGTGCTTTACCAAATCGTCAGAAAACTTCGAACACAACTTTGAACAGTTACAAACCCTTTATCTTAAGTAGAAGTAGTAGTATTTATTAAGTAGTATTTAAAATACTTTTTTGTAATGATTGTAACATTTTCAATACAAATTTAATACAATCTTTCAACAAAAATCAAAAGATGATAAAAAATCTCTAATTGATGTTATTTCTTATTAAATTTTATAATATTTTTTTTAAACATTAACATTTATTTCGTATTTGATATAATTTGGAAGCATGTTGTAAAGGTTCAGTCCTTTATGGAAAAGAGACCGTTGCATTGTACCTGTTGTTATTCTAGGAAGCCTGAAGTTTTTAGCATTTCTTAGGTGGTAAGGATGTACTTCTCCAACATAGACTAGCTGATCTGTTAGTTATTCTGGCGCGTTTCCAATTTTCATATTTTGTTTAAAATAAAGTGTATTCATTCCGATTCTTTGTTTTACGTTTATCCATTCCAATGTATTAAGCATAAATCCTATTGGTGTATAAAAGTTACATCTTAATATCGACCTCATCGCTTTGTTTTGTAGTTTTTGTAGCCTTTCTATTTGTGTTAGTGTGCAGCAAGTATATATGATTGTTGAGCCAAATTCAAAATGTGGTTTTATTATTGTATTATATATATTTATTGCCGTTGTTGTGGATATCTTTATTACATATTATTTTAAAGAAACCTATTTTTTACCAATTTTTTAATCATATTTCCTATACAGTTGTCAATGTTGTAAGTCATATTATTTACATCATCGTTTTCATCATAGTTTAAAACACTTGTAATTTCTCTATTAAACAGGCTTTTTCTATATTTAAATATTTCTATTTCCTTTTTTATTGAATGTTCACCGTTTTTATTTTTAATAGTTATATCAATTGCTTCGTGATCAGCTATTTTATTTGCATTGTTATTTCTTACTCTAACATTATTGTTATTTGTAATGACAAAGTCTATTAATGTTTTGGTATTCTCAGTTACCCTCGTATGTTCGGAAACTATTTGTTTGAGGCCATTATCATTTAGCGTCGCTTGAATCCTTTTTTTATATGTATAATTTTTGCTCCAATCTATGTTGAAATCGTCGACTATAATTATCTCGTTTTTTGTTTCACAAATCCTTTCACTAATTTCATCGAATGCATCACAAAACTCCACTTCTCTACAACTTGGAGATCTATAAACTGCCATAATTAGCAGAACTGTACTTACATTTTTTGCAGTATATGCACAGATCCAATATTTTGATGCAGCAACTTTTTCAGATAATTTGTTTACACTCCACGTCTTTTTAAAATAGACTATAACTCCGCCTGTTCTTGCTGAATTGGATAATGTAGCATAGTGATCATAATTCTGTAAATGGTACTCTTGTTCTTCTATCTCGCTTGTTAAATGTGTTTCGGATATCCATTGGATAACAATAAAAGTATTTATAAGGCAAAATGAAAAATAAAATTCAAATTAAACCTTTAAAAAATTTATTATTTGACATACTGTCATAATATTATTTTAAATGAAATTTATTTGCTGGTGTTTAATCCAAATCGTCAGTAGACTTCAAACACAATTTTGAAGAGTTACACGCAATTTATACGGAGATTTTTTCACTTGTCTTTAAATCACGTCTTATATTGTATGAGAGTGAGCGGGGTAGAGAAGAAAGCGGGGTAGAAAAAAAGACAAGTTTTCTGTTTTCGAGATTTTTTTCATATATTTCTTTAGTTCTATTTGCATTTTCTCTCTCTTATGTTATTGTTTTAGGGTTTTTGTTGTTATGAACGAGTAAATAAAGCAAATTTTGAGAGTAATGTACAAAAAAGACATGAAATGAAAAATCATTGTATAAATGCAAAAAGTTTTTGGTAGCAACTTTAAAAGAGAATTTAAAAAAGACATGTCTTAAAAATCACGGTGTAAATTGCGTGTTACAAACCCTTTATCTTATGTACAAAATTAAAAAAAAACCATTCGAGAGTTCACAAATCGTCTACTGACGATTTGGTAAAGCACCAATGAAATAAATATAGACAATGCTTAAGCCCTTATGACACTACATTTTTCTTGCATTGTTTTGCTATAGGATTGAAAAAAAAATAGCAAATGATAGAAAGAAACAACTATACGAAATGAAAACAAAACGTAATGGCTTCTTTAAGTGCTGCCTACTTTTTATTTATAATAAAACGCCAACAGAAGAAAAAGTTGAAAAAAAGAGGCGCTGAGTAGCTGAATTTCTGAATAAACCTGTAACTTGGCAACACTTTAATGTTTCAATGTCAATTTTAAGTTGAACATTTTTACATTTTTTTTGACAGGCCCACATATTTTTTCGATAACATTAGTAAAAGCTTTGACAATTTGGTATTTATCTTAATATAGCTGAAGTCTTTACACCTGGTTAAATTTCCCATTATATTATATTTGCGCTGTTCTCCAAAACTTGAAAAATGAAGGAAAAATGTAGTGTCATAAGGGCTTTAAGCACAAGCAAATAAATTTCATTTAACTTATGGTGTTAAACGTGACGATTTTTCGTCATTTTGACGATTTTTTACATAAAATTTACCAAAATTTACGATTGACAATTTTTTGTTCAGTACCCCATACACTTTGACGATTAGTTGAGTTCACTACTTGCTTCTTAATATTTGATATAAAACGATAGATCTGATAAAATATATACATATTTTTTGGGTTTGATATAGAAACATACATTGTACATACATATCTAATTATTAAAATCACATTCAAAAGAGCCACCTGAAAATTGGTGATAAGCAAAATACACATTAGTACTAACGATGGAAGTGTAGTGTCTTCCGAAAGTGACGCTAATCTGTTCTGCTGTGTACATTGAAAAATTGAGTTAATTGTTCGTTTGTTCCTTGGAATATTAATCAAACCTAATTCTTTCTGAATTAAACGTTACGAACCTTCGCCTAATAATCAATTTGGGTTCACAAGCAATACGTTCGAAGTAATCATATTAATAAACAATTAGCTACTGGCTTGAGCTTTTCATATATACTTAAGTATAAAATCAAACCAAACAAGTTTATCTTAAGTAGAACA